>CM022952.1:10030625-10712222 GCA_012931725.1 Litsea cubeba
AAATACCCATGTCCCTCTCCCTGCTCGTCACCCAATTCTGTCCAGCACCCACCTCCGCTTGCCCTCTCCCTCCTCTCTCCCTCTCCTTCTCCCTGTCTCTCTTCCTCTCCCTGCTCGCCACCCACCTCCACCTGCGCCCTCTCCCTCTTCCTGTCTCTCTCCCTTTCCCTCCCTCTCCTTCGCCACCCACCTCCACCTCCACCTCCACCTCCACCTGCGCCCTCTCCCTCTCCCTCTCCCTGTCTTTCTCCCTTTCCCTCCCTCTCCTTCTCCGTGATCGCCGTCCCTCTTCCCTCTTCCTTCATCCCTCTCCCATTCGGCCACTCGAGGCCGAGCAACAGGGCCGAACAATATGCTCACAAACTGCATTAAAAGTAGTACTACATAATGAAATCATAACTGATGACATTATTGCTCACAAACTGCATTAAAAGTAGCACTACATAATGAAATCGTAACTGATGACATTGGTCCATTCTAAGAGACACCCAAAAAAAGTACATATGGAAATGACAATATGTTTTATAGCAGACCCAATCTACTGCATAGTCATATTAACACAGTATTCATTCCAAAGTCTTTTAGCAATGTTATCGCTAAAACTATGCCATTCATCCCTCTCGCTTTGAGTATATAAGGGAAGGAGTTGAGGAGTCCCAAAATTAAAAGTTGCATAGGCATCAGTGCATTCATTAGGTGCTTCTATATCATACAAATCATCAGCCTCCTCATTGTCCATAATGACGTCTTCATCGTATCTTTCACACCCATTATCACATCCCGGACCCGAATAACCCTGGCCTAGGGGTAATCTCCGAGATGAGACACACGTACTTCCGTGTGATTATACCTGTCACGAATCAAATACAAGCACACGAAGGAGAAGAACTATTCCACATATGAGTTAAAAGCTCACTAAAACCATTAATCAACAGTTAATATAGCGGAAGCTGTACAAAATGAATATCATATCCCTGTACAATCCATTACAATATTCACGTTTTAATACAAAAGAATTTTACATTTAATTACATTGTTTATACAAAAGAAAATCTACAGAAATATCATATTCATTAATACTCAAAGTATAACAAAATGAAATAAAGGCTAGTGTGACCCACACAAAAACAAGTCAGTCACACACTATCTGTAAACTCTCAAAAGATCTTGACGCTCTCCGTATTGAGGAGTTCCTACATGGGCCCTACACCAGGCCACTCCTCTAATCCTGAAGGTACCTCTTGGGTAACCTCCACTCCCGCCTGACTCTCTGCAAGACCGGGGGCTGCATCTGTGCCTGTGACACCAAGTGTAGTATCTCAATACAACAATATAGTAAGCATAAACAATAAACAGGATATACATAAGGTTTTGAAAAAATTATATATATAAATATATAAAAGAATAATAATGAATGTGATCATAAAAGGAAATAGTTGAACAATCTATTTTCATGAATAAAATCATATTTTTGAAATCTAATAATAATACGAAAACAAATACAAATTGGCAACTACATAAAGCCCATCCTCTCGGTGAGAGCAAATCTAGTTGGGATGTCATTAGGGGCGCGGCCAAAGGCCCTCCTAGCTACCCGAGTTCTGGAGTTCCGGTGCTCCAGACTGTCTACTGCGCAGCGACGTTCAAATTCTAAACCAATATTCAACCCCGTCGGGTATCATCCGGTCGAAGCTAAGTAGTGCCGACTCAATCAAATCAAATGACAAATCGAATTTTATTCACAAATCAAATCGAATAATATTCTCAAATAATTGAATACTTGGTCAATCCAATTTCTTTATCAATATCAAATAATTGTATAACGATTGAATATCGATTTAGAAAAGAAGATGATGAAACCAAATATTATAAACAATGTGACTATTCATCAAATAAAAATCGATACGAATAAAATCTTCATTCTCAATGTACAATACAAATATTTAAAGATTTTAAGACATTCTAACCTATTTATTATACACATAATCTATTACTATCCAATACAAGATTAATTAAGAGAATCAACACCTTACTATCTACTTGGTGTCACTTATAATGAAAACACGTTGAGTCTCTAAATTAATCTTCATGGCTTAATAATAGATTAGTGATTTCCATTGGGCTAAATTATAAGGTTAAGGGAACCATTTTAAGGGCATGATTTTCAGATGAACCTAACTTCCTATGGAATGGGGTATACACCTTAATCATCCATTTGGGAGTGATTAAGGATGTCAAATAGGGATTAAGAGTGATAATTTCACTCAAGGAGTAGGTTAAAAGAAGCCCAAAAATGTGCTTCAGGTTCGCTCGAGCGGAACCAAGTTCGCTCGAGCGAACCCCATCCAGAGAGCAGGTCGCTCGAGTGCACCCCTTGGTCGCTCGAGCTCTGGTTCATATATTAGGTTCGCTCGAGAGAACACTCCAGTTCGCTTGAGCGAACTGTCCAGAATTCCTGTTTCGGGAATTCTCATGTATTCTTTCTTTCCATTCTCCTCTATCATTTCCTTTGATACAATACATAAAATGGAGTCTTCTACTCCTTTTCCCTACATATGATTCCTCCACATCCATTGTATCAAATAAAATCATAAAGTCATAAAATCATATATAATCATAAAGAAGCTGAAACCATGAGAAATTAGAAATCATGAACAATAGAATATAATATAAAGAAGTAAACCCGATTTATGTCTATACTTGCCTCAAATGCAAGCTTCACAAGCCTTCTCCAATAATCTTTTCCTTAAATGATGAAAACCCCAAATCACATCAAACCCTAACAATGGAAATCCATGGAAGGATGAATAAGAATGCAATGCATGTAGGATTAGGAGTTTCTTGACACAAATTCATCTCAAAATCATAAAAATGGAAGATAGATACCTACCCCTTGATCAGTATTCCGAGTATTCCGAATTTGAGAGAGAGAGGGAAGTGATGTTGTCAATAAGTAGTATGAGAGGATGAAGAAGGGGAAGATGAGCCTAGCTCTTAGCTCTTAAGCCACATGCAACAAGCCTTGATGATTTTGGAGAAGAGAGATGGAGAGAAAGAAAAAGTAAGGAGGAGAGTAGTAGAGAAAATAAAGAAAATGGATAATGGAAGAAGGGTTTATATTTATATAAAGGAAGAAATGACTCATTTTATAAATAAGTCCATTGGGTCTGGACAATTTCCATTTCGAGTTAATTGAAGGCTCATCATTTCAACGGTTGATCAAATGAAGTTAACTCAATTATGAAAGTTGGCGTGCTCGACGAGATACACGCGTTGGTGGCAAGATGACGTGCAATTGATGCAATTTATGAAAACCAAAATTACGAAAAGGCCCTTAATTCTATTAAACCGAGTCAAATCGGTCTCAACTCATCTAAACAAGGTTCAAGACTCAACTAATTCAGCTCAAACATATAAATTAACACTAAATTACCATAATTAGCTATTAAGCATAATTAATTTAGTTAAAACTCAATTTATTAGCACTAATCAAGATTAATTAGGTTTGGGGTGTAACACCTATTGTTCATATGTATGTAGTTGTGCATCACACAACAGGCAACCACTATAGAGACCTGGTCTTTGTAAGCGTACTGGGCAGCGGTCTTCAACATACCAAATCGATTCTTTAGTACGCTGAATGTCCTTTCTATTACATTCCTAGCTTGTGATCAGTGCCTTTTGTATATAATCCCCTTTCATTTTGTGAGCTTATACTCCGGAATTCGATCAGATGATATCTCACTGCACGGTATGGAGCCAAGAATCTAGGAGCATTTGCATATTCAGCATCAACTAAGTAATATTAATGACCTAGTTAACGAATGTTTATGAGGAAATATGTTAAAACAATAAAACTGCAATGAATCAAATGAAAACAGTAAATATAAACATGATATTACCTTGTGGGACAGTTAATATATAGGTCAGTGCATATCAATGAGTAAGACGCGTGGCGTGTGGAAATTGGCCAGAACAGTTGAAACAGGGGATCCGGACTTGCCCAAGCCGGTCCCAATGGTTTGAGCTTGCCCAGGCTCGCAAAGGCCTCTACAATGTGGTTCAGTTATATACTTCAACGTCCCTCTTAAAGGTGATGATGCCAAAAATAGGTTTCGGACACCACCGGTCAAGTAATAAATGCTAGGTGAAAATGTAGTAAATAAATGAGAGAGAGAGGGAATTTATAGTGGTTCGGTCTGTATGACCTACGTCCACTTTAGAATATGGTGATCTTTGATTGATAAGGTGGATTACAAGCGAGAGAGAGAGAGTAAGATGTTCATCTATTTATAGTCCTCCCCTAACAGATGGGGACGACTTCTCTTTGGAGCCTCAGAGCTGTCCTCGAGGGACGGGCCAGGTGGAGGCAGGTGAGATATTCTCCGCAGGAATTGGTAGAAGCGGGACTGCTTCCAAAGCGACGTAGAGGCCTGCCTTGACTTGGTCACTCCGTGGATCTGGACCTGGGCTTCCCTGGTGGATTTGGATCTGGCTCATCATATTCTAGGCCACTTGGGCCTGACTCATCAAAAGGCATAAAAAATGATGTTACAATCATTAGTTGATTTTCATTTGTAAGACTTGTCATAAAAATGGAAATCAGTCTGATTAATGATTGTAACGATGTGGTTCACCAAAAGTAGTAGTTCCAGGTATTAGGCCATCCCAAAAAGAAAAAGGGGAAAAAGGGTTTTTCTCCAGAAAGATGTTAATGCAATAATATGATTTTACAAGGCAGGAGAGTTGGCAGGCAGCCTAATGTGTGGGATCAGCGCAACCCCAACTGGGGCTATCCTGCATTGGGCTGGATTTGGGTCTGTTTTAAGGCCCATGGGGTGTACCCTGGGAATAATTTTGGGAGACGGGTTGTGATGGGCTTTTATATGCTTAAAAGCCCCGGTTATAAGTTTTTGTAAATGGGCCGAGGCTGGCCTGACTTCAGGCCATGGGATGGATACAGACTTGAATTTTTTGCCTCAAAAACTAATGGTCGAGACAACATTCAGAACAACCGAAGCCCCTGAAGACCTTACTTGGACATAGAAGCCCCGTCCAGTGCTCTTCCAAATGGGCCTAAACTTAACTACCATCTACGAGTTTACAGCCACCAGACTTGGCAATGGGCCAGTTAGCCATGCCTCAACATAAACTCGGTCTGCCTAAGGCTTCCCCAGAGCTGCTTTCTTGCCCCATAGAGCCATAGCCAAAGATTTAGGCATGGGTGTATGTAACTTAACACGAGGGCGCATCCATTTTGAAAATGATATGAACTTAGGCTTTAGTATGTGAACTGCACCTTGGACTGATCATTAGACCCGATAATTAAATCGCTGGGCGTGAACATGCTTTGGCTTAGCCCAAACTGGCCCATGAGTCCAATTAACGAGACTCAGATGTCTATCTTTCGAAATGCAAAGCTAGGTGGCAACTTGATCCACCATACGGAAGGCAGATATCTACATAAAAACCATGAGTTCTTTTGTGGATGTATTTCAAAAATATTGTGGAAAGCAAATGATTCAATCAATCGGTTTGCTCTGATACAATAGTAAGTTTTCTAAACTAACTATTCCTGCTAAAACTTCGAGGCGTTAGTGGAGGTGCAGAAAAAACTTTTCAACGGGCATTTTATCTATTGGATTTGGACCATGGAGCCTTGGGAGTTGAGATTGTGGACGGAGAAAAACTATACTTCACGGAGTCCTGGCCAAAGCAAATTTGGTAAAGTGATTTTCAAATTAGTCCCTAAGTTTGGGTAATCTAATTGTGTGGGGAGATTTCCAGAGCAATAGGATTACGCTAATCATAGCCATCAGATGAGGCTAAGCACTCTCACGAGCCATCCGCGTGCCATCCACGTGGCACCAGGCTCACCCCGGCTGCCAGAACAGGAGGTCCGGCCGAAGTCAAGCAGCTCCGGGCCACTAGCGCCGAGCTCGGCCACCACGAGCGCCATCTCGGCAGAGAGCTCCACCTCGGCTGAAAGAGCCGGGACGGAAGCCGAAGTGAGAAAGAGCCTCCATTTGCGCCCCTCATCCCCCCCACGTCATCGCGCACGTGGAGGAATAGGGGCGCGAGCTAGTAAGACAGATGCGACATCCAGCCGCTCACAATCTTCGCCAGATCCCTGACAGAACGGCATCCAGCAGCTGAGGCCACATTAGGGCAGGGCCCGAGGGCAGATCCGATGGTACCCCCACCGCCATAGGCGTCTAACACGATCTGGCCCAACAAGACGCGCATTAAATGCGACGTGGGCTGATCCGACGCGCATTTAATGCGGAGTGGGCTGGATTGGACCGCATTAATTGCAACGTGGGCTGATCATGACTTCCCAGTCGAATCATGAGACCCATGCCAAGATATCGTCCAAGATATCTTTCAAAACATCTATAAAAAGGACTGCATTTCACATGCAAGGTACGCAATATACACACTTGAGAGCCGTTACTCTGCCTCTCTTCTTCCTCTCCTTCCATCGTTCCAGTTCCTTCACTGACTTTGGCATCGGAGAGCCTTGCGCCGCCCAGGCCAGGGTCCTCTGACCGTGTGTTCTTCTCTTTCAGGCTTTCGGACGGTATTTAGTCATCACCATCGTTGGATAAGTCCTCTAAGGCTCCCCAGTTATTGTGGGTCATTATTTTCTGCACCTACAATTGGCGCCGTCTGTGGGAAAGTAATATCGCAACCTTCCCAAACCTTCCCAACCTTCTCAATCTCAATCTCCCAGAAGCCATGCCTCCGAAGGCAAGGAAAGGCGGAGAATCCTCGAGAGCAGCGCTCGAGCTGCCACCACCGTCGACGGACGTCCCTCCTCAAGGGCGCTCCCGCACGGTGCATGGCACGTCAGCAGGCGAGGGCCGCTTAGGCTCGCAGCTTTTTGTCGAGGTCCCCCTTCAAGAAGGACTCGAGACCTCGATCTTAGCAGAAGAAGTCATGCCACCCCGACGCGATGAGCGTCGGCATGAGCGTCATCGTAAGGACAAAGCCGTGGCCGTAGAAGAGACGCGCCACGCTCTACCCCCTGCCACTGGAGGGGTTGTCGCAGCCCAAACTGCTCTCCTCCAGAGGCAAGAGCAGCTGATTCGCGAGCTCCAGCAGCAGCTGAGGGCAGCGCAAACCGCCTCCTTGAGGCAGGTCTCTGAGCCTCAAGGGAAGAAGAGGGACGCCCCCAGCAGGGCAGCCCAGCCTCCCCGCTAGGATCTCAGAAACCATCTGGACCATAAGCGGAGCCAGATTCGTGACGAATGCTCGAGCAACAGCCGGAGTCATCATAGCCGCGATGGCCGAACTCATAGCCATCGTAGCCCGAACCACTCCAAGCGAAAGCCAAGAGCCCAGACTCCAGAGAAGGACGACGAGCAGGAGCGGTTCGACAAACGCGTCAGGCTAGCTCTTCAGCACAACCTGGACGTGCGGGACCAGAAGCAGATCTGTGGCCACACTGATTTGGGGGGCTCACCCTTTACAAAAGAGATCGAGCGCACCCCCTTGCCCAGAAAGTTCTCCGTCCCGCGGTTCGTCCCCTATGACGGACTGTCCGACCCATCCGCTCACCTTCGACACTTCTCCCGGAAGATGTCCATCTGGGGGAATGAGGGTCACCTGAACTGCAAAATCTTCTCCTCCAGTTTGGGTGACCTCCCCCTGAAATGGTTCTGTTCTCTCCTAGAGAAGTCAGTTTCCAGTTGGAAGGAGCTCCAGCTCTCCTTCTTAAAGAAGTTCCAAGCTTACACCGTCGTCCCCAAGAAAGAAGGGGACCTCCTCGCCCTAAGAATGAAACAGGGCGAGACCCTCGCCAAGTTCGCCCAACGATTCTGGGCGGTCTACAGCCAGATCGAGGGCACCAAGGAGGAGATAGCAATCTACGCCTTCCAACATGCCTTGGTCCCCGGTCACGACCTTCGGAAGGACTTGGTCGGGGACCCCCCAGAGTCCATGCCAGCGTTGATGTCTCGGGTAAAGCGCTTCGTCGCCCGGGAGGAAGATGAGATCCGAGCCCGGGAAGAGGACGGCGTCCGGAGCCCGAGCAGAAGAGCGGCCAGCCTCGGCAGAGAGGCGGGAGGCCCTTCCAGAAGCAGGAGCCCAAGCAGGCCTGGGTCTCCAATTCGGCGAAGCCTGCGTCGTCCAGGTCTGGGGGCGCCTGGAAGCCCAGACCTCCCTCCAGCGCCAGTCAGAGCGTTAACGTCGTCTTCAAGGAGCCGATATACCGCATCCTGGGCAAGATAAAGACCAAGCCGTTATTCAAGTGGCCTCTGCCCTTGAAGCACGAGCCCACCTCCGGCAGCCGAAGCAAGCTCTACTGCTCCTTCCACAGGGGTAACGGGCACAGGACCGAGGACTGCAAGTCTTTGCAGTGGTACCTGGAGAAGCTGGCCGAGGAGGGCCACATTCCAGAGTTCGTCAAGGCAGGAGATGCCGGCGGCAGCGAGGGTCGAGTTCACCAGAGCGCAGCCCAGGATCCAGACAGTGAGGATTCAGAGAAGATCATCAACGTGATCCATCTGGCGTCCTCAGCCCCCGCTCCCTCGTCTCGGGGCAGCTCCCAGGCCCGCGCCGAAGCCAGGCGGGCTTCGCACGGGAAGGAAGTGATGAAAGCCGAGCTCGCTCCGGCATCCAAGAGAGCCCGCCTCGACCGACCCGCCATCTCGTTCTCAGACAGAGACCTAGAGGGAATCCAGCTCCCTCACAACGACCCCCTGCTCCTCACAATGAAGCTGAGAGACTTCACAGTGAAGAGGATCCTCGTCGACTCCGGCAGCTCCTCCGAGGTCCTCTACTACGACTGCTTCAAGAAGATGAACCTATCGGAAGCATACCTCACGGAGGTCCGTGCACCCCTACTAGGGTTGTCCGCCACGCCAGTCTACCCTAAGGGTAGGATCACCCTGGAAACCCGGGTCGGCGGAGCCTCCGTGTTGGCCGACTTCCGGTCGTAGACGCCCCTTCTCCCTACAACGTCATTTTGGGCAGAACGTGGCTCCACAAGTTAGAAGTAGTCCCTTCTTCCCTCCACCAGAAGCTGAAGTTCGTCCTTGAGAACAAGGAGGGCAAGTTGGAAGTGGTTACAGTGGAGGGAGATCAGCAGCAAGCCAGGCAGTGCGTGCTGGCCGCAGTCCCAGCAGTGAAGGAGCCAGAGCGCGTCAACCTCGCCGAGTTCGAAAAAAGCCTAGATGAAATTGGCCGTGATCCCGAGAAGAAGAGCATCGAAGACCTGACCGAGGTCAGGCTGAGCCCGGCAGACCCAGACAGGTTCTTCCTGGTTGGCACCCAGCTGCCAGATGAAGAAAGGGCCGAACTCTCACGGTTCCTGATGCAGAACGTCGACGTCTTCGCTTGGAGCCCAAGCGAAATGCCTGGGGTCGACCCTGAGGTCATGTGCCACAAGCTGAATGTGGACCCCGACCACAAGCCGGTAGTGCAGAGGGCCCGTAGGACAGGGCTGCAGCAGACAGATGCGGTCGTCGAAGAGGTCGACAACCTGCTAAAGGCAGGAGCCATCCGGGAAGTCCAGTACCCGGTATGGCTGGCCAACATGGTGGTGGTCAAGAAGAAAACTGGCAAGTGGAGGGTATGCGTGGATTTCACGGACTTGAACAGGGCCTGCCCTAAAGATAGTTTCCCCCTTCCAAAGATTGACCAACTGATCGACGCCACCGCCGGTCACGACTGAATGAGCTTCCTCGACGCCTACAGAGGCTACCACCAGATCCCGCTCCACAAGCCCGACGAGGAGAAAACGCCATTCATAACCCCCCGCGGCACTTACTGCTACAAGGTGATGCCCTTTGGGCTAAAGAACGCGGGGGCGACCTATCAGCGCCTCGTCACAAAAATGTTCCATGCTCAGCTCGGCCGAACGGTAGAGGTGTACATCGACGACATGGTCGTCAAATCAGTGCACTCCGGCGACCCTCTGGCGGATCTTGGCCAAGTCTTCGACATCCTTCGCGCATACAAGCTCAAGCTAAACGCTTCCAAGTGCGCCTTCGGCGTAGCCTCTGGCAAGTTCCTCGGCAGCTTGGTAACGCGGAGGGGGATAGAGGCTAATCCGGACCAGATCACCGCGATCCAGAGCATTCAGAGCCCCTCTACCACGAAGAAAGTTCAGAAGCTCACAGGAATGGCTGCAGCACTCAACCGCTTCATCAGCCGGTCATCAGATAAGTGCATGCCTTTCTTTCAGCTTCTAAAGAAAAACTTGAAATTCCAGTGGACCCCCGAGTGCGACCAGGCATTGGCCGCGCTCAAAACCTATCTAATGTCACCACCCTTGCTCTCCACCCCAGCTTCGGGGGAGATTCTTTATTTGTATCTTGCGGTCTCGGATCACGCAGTGAGCTCCGTCCTCATCAGGGAGGACGAGGGAATTCAAAAACCAATTTATTATACGAGCAAAGACCCTGCTTGATGCCGAGACCAGATACCTTCTATTGGAGAAGCTTGCGCTGGCCCTCGTCAGCGCCTCTCGCAAGCTCTCCCATTATTTCCAATCCCACACCATTGTGGTGATCACGGAGCATCCACTCCGTTCAGTGTTCAAAAAGGCTGACTTTTCAGGGCGAATATCAAAGTGGGCAGTTGAACTGGGGCAGTATGATATACAGTACCGTCCCCGAACTGCGGTCAAAGCCCAGATTCTGGCAGACTTCATTGTCGAATTCGTCTCCCCCAACCTGGCTCTGACCCAGCTCGGCACGGCACTGGGGGGCACAGGGCACGAGCCAGAGCTGACTGAGGTCGAGCAGCCTCCCACCATGGCATGGAAGATCTTTGTCGACGGGTCGTCCACCTCCAAGAGAGCTGGCGCCGGCATAGTCCTCCAATCGCCAGAGGGTCTGGTCATAGAGCAGGCTTTCACCCTCGACTTCAAAGCGACAAACAATGAGGCAGAATATGAAGCGCTGATAGCAGGGTTGAACAGCGCCCAAATCCTCGGAGCCCAACACCTGGTGATCTTCAGCGATTCCCAACTGGTAACGAGCCAGCTCGCCGGAGACTACCAGGCCGGGGACGACAGGATGGCGGCCTACTTAGCCCTTCCGAAAAAACTGCTGTCTCATTTCCAGAAAGCCGAGGTCAGGCAAATATCCCGAGATACCAACACGCACGCAGATGCGCTTGTAAACCTGGCCTCCACCGTCAAAGCAGGGAAGAAAAGGATCATCGAGGTTGGGTCAGTATCAAGGTCAAGCTTAGAACTCCATTCATCTCGGCTTGTCCTCTGTGCTGATCTCGGCCCAAGCTGGATGGATCCAATCATCGCCTACTTGAAGGATGACCGGCTCCCTGAGGACAAGGCTGAAGCTCACCGGGTCAGACTCAAGGCAGCTCGATTCTGGCTCTCTCCCGAAGGCAAACTCTACAGGAAATCCTTCACGGGTCCATACCTCCAGTGCGTCCATCCGAGCAAAGTGGACGACTTCCTGTATGAGATCCACGAAGGAATCTGCGGCAGTCACATAGGAGGCCGATCACTGGCTTACAGAGCAATAAGCCAGGGTTACTGGTGGCCCTACATGCAGAAGGACGCTCATGTGTACGCCAGGAAGTGCGAGAAGTGCCAGAAGTTCTCCCACTCTCTCCACCAGCCAGCTCAAGATCTGAGTCCCCTCACTAGCCCATGGCCCTTCGCTCAATGGGGCCTGGACATTATGGGGCCTCTTCACCGAGCTCCAGGAAACAAGAGATGGCTGATAGTCGCCACAGACTACTTCACAAAGTGGATAGAAGCTGAACCGTTGTCCTCAATCACGGACAGGGATTCCAGGAACTTCGTTTGGAAAAACATCCTAACGAGGTTCGGCATCCCCCGGACTCTGATTTCGGACAACGGGACTCAGTTCGACTCCAAATCCTTCAAAGACTTCTGCCAAGAGCACGGGATCAAGAACCATTACTCCACACCGGCATACCCACAGAGTAATGGCCAGGCAGAAATCTCTAACAAAGTGATCCTGGACGGCCTGAAGAAGCGACTGGACAAGGTAAAGGGAAGATGGACAGAGGAGCTCCCGAGCGTGCTATGGGCATACAGAACGACTCCAAGGAGATCCACCTCGGCAACACCTTTCTCCCTGGCCTACGGGATGGAGGCGGTCATTCCTTTAGAGATCGGCCTCCCCACCCTGAGGACAGAGCTGGTTGACCAAGGCCGAAACGACACAAACCTGGCGATGGAGCTGGAGCTGGCAGACGAGCGACGAGAAGCAGCAGCCCTGCGACTGACCGACTATCAGCAGCGGTTAGCCAGGGCATACAATCAAAACGTCAGAGAAAGAAGATTCTCAGTGGGAGAGCTAGTTCTAAAGAAGGCCCTGCCAGCTAACAAAGAACCAAACGAAGGGAAGCTGGCTCCGAACTGGCATGGCCCATTCCGGGTGGTCTCACTAGCAGGGAAATCAGCCTACAAGCTCGAAGACTTAGAAGGCAAGCCGCTGCCGAGACCGTGGAATGCATCCCACCTAAAGAAATTCTATTTCTAAAGATGTAATGAATCTCGAATCAATGGAAGCAGCTTTTCGCCTTGTCTTCAATCTATCGTCTTTCACTGACTCCGGCAACTACAAGGGTTCGTAGCCCTGGAAGGAGGCCTCGAGTTCGAACACTCGGCCGAATTCCTAAACTCAGGGATTTATCCCATTCTACAAGGGTTCGTAGCCCTGGAAGGAGGCCTCGAGTTCGGACACTCGGCCGAATTCCTAAACTCAGGGATTTATCCCATTCTACAAGGGTTCGTAGCCCTGGAAGGAGGCCTCGAGTTCGGACACTCGGCCGAATTCCTAAACTCAGGGATTTATCCCATTCTACAAGGGTTCGTAGCCCTGGAAGGAGGCCTCGAGTTCGGACACTCGTCCGAATTCCTAAACTCAGGGATTTATCCCATTCTACAAGGGTTCGTAGCCCTGGAAGGAGGCCTCGAGTTCGGACACTTGGCCGAATTCCTAAACTCAGGGATTTATCCCATTCTACAAGGGTTCGTAGCCCTGGAAGGAGGCCTCGAGTTCGGACACTCGGCCGAATTCCTAAACTCAGGGATTTATCCCATTCTACAAGGGTTCGTAGCCCTGGAAGGAGGCCTCGAGTTCGGACACTCGGCCGAATTCCTAAACTCAGGGATTTATCCCATCTACAAGGGTTCGTAGCCCTGGAAGGAGGCCTCGAGTTCGAACACTCGGCCGAATTCCTAAACTCAGGGATTTATCCCACTCTACAAGGGTTCGTAGCCTTGGAAGGAGGCCTCGAGTTCGGACACTCGGCCGAATTCCTAAACTCAGGGATTTATCCCATTCTACAAGGGTTCGTAGCCCTGGAAGGAGGTCTCGAGTTCGAACACTCGGCCGAATACCTAAACTCAGGGATTTATCCCACTCTACAAGGGTTCGTAGCCCTGGAAGGAGGCCTCGAGTTCGAACACTCGGCCGAATTCCTAAACTCAGGGATTTATCCCATTCTACAAGGGTTCGTAGCCCTGGAAGGAGGCCTCGAGTTCGAACACTCGGCCGAATTCCTAAACTCAGGGATTTATCCCACTCTACAAGGGTTCGTAGCCCTGGAAGGAGGCCTCGAGTTCGAACACTCGGCCGAATTCCTAAACTCAGGGATTTATCCCACTCTACAAGGGTCTACCGCCCTGGAAATGGTCTGGAGTTCGGACACTCGGCCGTTTCCTAAAGTACGGGTTTATACACCTCCCAAAGACCGTGCCGAACTCATGCTCTCATAGCCGAGGTCAGCGAAATGATAAATCCGCCTCGGCGCAAGCAGATCATCTCGGCCATGGTCATTTTCCAAGGCCAGCCATTTCGGCCAAGGTCAGTATCTCAGAAAGAAAGAGCTGGGCCAGCACTCAAACACAGAAAAGCAGCACAAAAACACAAGTGTTCCAGAACAGTACAGGGAAAGTAAAAGAGAACGCAAAAGCGCTGTACACAGTTTGAGTGATCACAAAGTTCTTCCTTTTTTATTCATTGTAAACTGCTTTATTACAAGAGTTACAGAACAGAAAAGAAAAATACAGAAAGGAGGATCACAGTCCTCTAAAAATAGAAAATAAAGAAAAGCTGGGAGACTCTGATCTTCGCCGACTCTTCGGGCTGCAGACTCCAAAATGCCGGATCATAGACTAGAGGTTCTGAGTGATCCTGAATTTCACAGAGCTCTATAATACACTTTGGTTGGTCAGACCAAAGCGATTGCAGAGCCCCTCCAGTTCGGAGGCCCTGGACCTCGCGGAGCTTTTCAACACCCTCCGGTCAGTGAGACCAAAGTTTGGAGAGCCCCCAGGTCCAGCGGGCCTCAACTCCACCCTTAGTCTTACCATCCTGACACGGCGCAAGGGGCTCGCAGGGAGCTCGATGCGATGCAAGACCCTGCAGGATCGGCAGACACCCAGGACCCGACCATCCCGCAGTTGCAGAGGATTCCCCTGCAACCTGACCAGGGACGGTCGGCCATGAACCTGCGTTCAGAGAGCGCGTGGTCCACGGGGAGTTCCTTCAGAGAGCGCGCAGACCACGATGGGCTTCCCCCCTTGGAGAAAGCCACCCGCAGGCGCAGGGGTTCCCCCCGGATCAATTGCTTCTGAACACCCGCTGGGCATGGCTCCTATGTCTACGTGATTTAAACTATCCTAGCGTTCTGTTCTTTTCATCGCCCATGGCGAGCCTATCGCCCCTACTTATAGGAAGAAGAAGGGCTCAATCTCCGAAGGAAGTTAAGGGGCGAAGTCTCCCACGCATTATTTGGGGTGCACGACTGGTGACCAGCGATCCCTAGGGCGCCACGTGGAGACGTCCGCCCGTTTCCCTCGTCGGCAGTAACACCATGTTTACTGCTATTTATGATCTCCAGAATACGGAGAATCGGCACAGACAGCTATGAAGACCGTGCGACTCTCTCTACCTCGATGGTCATGCGTCGCAGTAAAGGCATTCAATGCTATTCAATGTCACATCCAAAAACAAAAGAGAGGAAACATTCAAGTAAAGGAGCCCGTTTTTCATTGATAATAGAAAAGTATTACAAGGCAGAAAGCAAAAATATTACAAGCTACTGTGGTTTCGGCGACTCCACCAGGTCGATCACCATATCTGCCGAACCAGCAGCTTCGGCCGAAACCGCGACCTTGCTTGGAACGTCGCTGGCAGAAAGGGCTTCAACCGGTACCTTAGCCGGAGCAGGGGCAGAGGATCCTTCACCTTGAGGCGCGGCCGAAGCATCGCTCGAGACCGGGGCAACGGGAGCGTCGTCAGCAGCAGGAGCGACTGCAAGAGCTTCAACTGGGGCACTTTCGGCTGCAGGAGCGGAGCTCGGCTCGGGAGCCGGGTCCGAGTACTTCGGCAGGTCCCGGTAGATAGGGTGATCTTCAGGGACCCCCGCACGTCTCAGTGCGGCCAGGCATCCTTCCTCGAACAGGATGGCGGTGATCTCCTCCACCTGCTTCTCATATAGCTCAGTGGCGTGATCCACCCCATCCTGGAAGGCGGACTGGGCCTCGGATAGAAGAGAGGCCTTCTCTTTCTCCAGCTCGGCGTTCGCCGTCTTCAATTTCGCTGTTTCGGCTCGCCCAGCCAGCACTTCCCCGCGCAGCCTCGTCCCCTCAGCCGTCGATTCAGCCTTTAATCTGGCCAGCTCCGACTCCAGCTCGGCGGTCTTCTTGTTCCTTGTCCAGACCTCGCCCTTCAGCTGGTTGATCTTCGCCGTAAGTTCGGCGACACCAGCCAGAGCCGACGCCAGCCGAGCAGCCTCCTCAGCGCTGGCCTTCTTCATCCCCTCCATTCCCGCCTGCAGCTCCTCCAGCTCCTTCTTCAGCTTGTCCCTCTCGGACTCCAGCTGAGTGACCCGTGCAGCGTTCCTATCACTCCGCCCCACCACGGTCAGGAGCCTCTGAACGTTCTGCAAATGGAGAAAGATGGGTCAAGCTGGGGCAGTCGAGCCAAATCACTTGAAAGGAAAACACTGAAAGCACTTACCAGGAGGTTAGCCTGAATCGCTGAGACCATCAGGCTCTCGTTATCGAACCTCTCGTGCGTCTCCATATCCCGCGGCAGAGCGCAAACCTTGGCGAGAGCCCCGATGATATCGGCGTTCCCCAGCAGCCGATCCTCGACGTTCAGAGGCTTACCGGGCTGCGTTTCCATCCTCGGCCTCCATGGCGCTGGGGCAGTTCGGGGTCCAGAGGACGACCCGGATCCTTGCCCCGCCGAGATGGTGTGCTCGCGAGTCGTCCCGCCGGACGGCCTGCCTGCCGGCACGCTCTTCTCAGCTGGTGCACTCCTCTCAGCCGGCGCACTCTTTTCAGTTGGAGCCTTGACTCCGGGGGCCCGCGCAGGGGTTTTGCCCTTCGGAGGCTGTTCGGCCCCCAAGTCCTTCTCCCCCGCCTTGGACTTCTTCCTGGGCGGGGACCCCTCCCTCGGGCGCTCCGGCGAGCGTCGCCGAACTCCCGCATTCGGAGCAGAAGCCAGAGCAGAAGCAGGAGCAGGAGCAGAAGCAGGAGCGGAAGTGTCGCCAGCACCTCCCGAGCTCGAGGCTGCTCGGGTGCTGGCAGAAGATGGCGTCGCAGAGGAAGAAGACCCCCGCCTGAACTTGGCCGCTATATCCTTGATGACTGGCTCCCTCGACCTTCCCGCCATATCTTCTTCCTGATCAGAAGAGTAAGCGTCCACTATCTGCCTCAGGTTCGGCGGCTCCGAACTGGAAGTGGACGCCTCAGACCCAGACGCGGCTCGTCCAGCGGCAGGATCGTTCAAGGGGATCCCGGCAGGTACAGCAAGGGAGACGGTTGGACGATCAGGGTGCGCTTCGTCCACCTCGTGTGCCTCGGTCCTCTGGTAGTGGCCGCGGTATCTCGGCGTGTATCCGAGCAGCTTCCAAGCTGACCTAGTCTCGTGCCCCTTGTACCTCTCAACCTTGTTGATGTCGTCGGGGTTCCTCCTCCAGCCTTCGCTCGCAGCTCGGCGTCATCTCGCACCTGCCTCTGCATAACAAATAATAGAGGAGTCAGCTCGGCATCGTCGAAATCAAGCAAAGAAGATGAGTGAAAAGGAGCGATGTTTACTTGGGACTGTCCCGGGGCGGCGCGGGACCGTTAACCTCCTACTTTCGCCAGCGCCGAACTCCCAGTCCCCCGAAACGCAGAAGAAGGCTTCTTCGGCATTCTTACTTGAATCTTCTAAGGCCAGGACGAAGCCTCTTCGCTGCGGCTTCACCCGGAGATAATATTTCCTTCCCCGGCCTTGCAGATATCGTAGGTGTCCTCGATATCATGGACACCTAGGTCGGTCCCCAGAATCTCATTCAGCTTCGCCGTGCCCATGATGACCTTATAGCCATTGGGCATCAGCTGGCACGGGGTAAGGGACCAGGTACTGAGGCAAGCTCTAAGTAGAGGGTGCAGGGGAAATCTGACCCCGCCCTCGATCACGGAGATCAGAGGAAACAGCATCCAGCCGCCGGACCAGCGCATCGTGGCATAGTCGATGGAGTCCGCCGGCTTGAGTAGGACTCGCTCCGGAATATCAAAAGCGGCCCTAAATCTAGCTATTCCCTCTTCGGTATCTAGATTGAACCTAGGGGTGCCCATGTCTAAAGAAGGGGACAGCAAAAGAAAAACCCTAAAGGTTGCGAAACCCTAAGAAAAAGCTACACAGAGACGCGAAGCAACTTACAGAGACAGAAGGGGCGACTCGAGTACAGATCCAGACACGCCCTATGGTCGTCCTCGCTAGAAGAAATCTCGAGCAGCAGAGCAGAAATCACAGATGAAGGCGGAGGCGAAGAGAAATCAGAAATAAGAAGGGAAGGAAACGACCCTCTTTATGGAAAACAACCCCTCGGCGCACGCTGCTTTCGAAATTCGAAAGGGCGGATTTCGCGATCTGCGCCCATTCCATCAATAAGACAGCACAATCAGTGAAAAGGCGACGCGTGTAACCGTCGACTCGCTTCCCAGTATAGACAGGACGGAGCATTCATTGCTTCAGGACAGTTGAAGCGACACCAGGCAATGACCGTCGCATCCCCAGACGAGTCTTCTAGCTTTCGACCACTAAAGGCCAGGGCGCTTAAGAGGTCAAAAGCTAGGGGGCAATTGTGTGGGGAGATTTCCAGAGCCATAGGATTACGCTAATTATAGCCATCAGATGAGGCTAAGCACTCTCACGAGCCATCCGCGTGCCATCCACGTGGCACCAGGCTCACCCCGGCTGCCAGAACAGGAGGTCCGGCTGAAGTCAAGCAGTTCCGGGCCACTAGCGCCGAGCTCGGCCACCACGAGTGCCATCTCGGCAGAGAGCTCCACCTCGGCTGAAAGAGCCGGGACGGAAGCCGAAGTGAGAAAGAGCCTCCATTTGCGCCCCTCATCCCCCCCACGTCATCGCGCACGTGGAGGAATAGGGGCGCGAGCTAGTAAGACAGATGCGACATCCAGCCGCTCACAATCTTCGCCAGATCCCTGACAGAACGGCATCCAGCAGCTGAGGCCACATCAGGGCAGGGCCCGAGGGCAGATCCGATGGTACCCCCACCGCCAAAGGCGTCTAACACGATCTGGCCCAACAAGACGCGCATTAAATACGACGTGGGCTGATCCGACGCGCATTTAATACGGAGTGGGCTGGATTGGACCGCATTAATTGCAACGTGGGCTGATCATGACTTCCCAGTCGAATCATGAGACCCATGCCAAGATATCGTCCAAGATATCTTTCAAAACATCTATAAAAAGGACTGCATTTCACATGCAAGGTACGCAATATACACACTTGAGAGCTGTTACTCTGCCTCTCTTCTTCCTCTCCTTCCATCATTCCAGTTCCTTCACTGACTTTGGCATCGGAGAGCCTTGCGCCGCCCAGGCCAGGGTCCTCTGACCGTGTGTTCTTCTCTTTCAGGCTTTCGGACGGTACCCAGTCATCACCATCGTTGGATAAGTCCTCTAAGGCTCCCCAGTTATTGTGGGTCATTATTTTCTGCACCTACACTAATGAATTTGTTGACGAGATAAAAGCATGATCAAACACATGAGATTGCTTGAAGGTCAAGAAAAGCGTTGAGAGTCTATTTGTTTGAATAGAATAGATAGGAATTCAAGGTCAAATGATCTTGAGGGAATAATTATTAAAGAAGTGAGGCATGAAGGATATGAGATCAGGACTCAGGACTGGAGGATATCAAGTGAAAATGTAGATGAGACCTTTGACTTTCCTAAAATTTGAATTAGATTAAGATGGTTTGGAATTCATTTCTCAAATTCGCTCAATAAATTCCACTAAGGGGAGGGAAGGTGATTTGATGGTCGTTCACATTTGATTCTTCATCTTTAACCTCTGTTAGAAATATAATCCTAGGGTCTCAATCACATGAAACAAACTGGCCCTAAAAAGTAGGTAGAAAGCCTATTGAGTTCAGAGAACAGCTAGTCATACTTGGGATGGACTCACGACCTAGGATCAGACTCATTTAGCCTACGCCTCAGCTCAAGCCCAACCATTTGCCAAATGATATCACCAGCCCATATATATATGTTAACTTCTTAATAGCTGGGCTTGGGCCTGCTATCAATGCCTTAAGAGCCCATCAACCTGTTTAGATCCCGTTGACTAAAAGCCTAATCAGTCCCTGACGCTCTGTTTATATGCATATTTGATAATTATTGAGATCTCTTGAGCAAGACCGTTCATGGGCCAGACCCAGTGGGAACCACTTGAGAGGAGTGTGGTGGGGCCGTGGGGTATGAAATGCAGTGGTAAGGCCAGTTTGATGAGGTCAATTCAAGTCGATGGCAATTCACTTGCTTGCAAGGGGGGAGGAGAGATCACAAGTGACGTATCGACATGCTCATAGCTCCCAAACCGATCCCAGTGAATAGCATTCATCAAGTGGGCCACACAGGGCTTGCCGTTCCTCGGTCCAAAATGGTCAATCCATTTGTGAAAATGTCCAAATACATAAATGGGCCTAATGGGTCCATTGTAGTCTATGATGGACCTTATACTGAGGTCCAACTCTCCCATTTATTGAACGGGCTGTGTCTCAGACTTAGGTCCAGCCTGTGGGCTGATACCTATGCCCAAGATGCCTGCTAAAATCAGGCTGGGTCGCACCGGACCAGATGAGTAGCCGAATTAAAATGAGTCAATTACTAACTTTAAGGACAAAAAAAAAATAAACCACATGGTTAAGTTGCATAAAATTTGTCATTGCATCAACGAAGTTCAATGTTATGTAACACATGAACCCAAATATCTAGAGGCTGCATGACTTTAAATTCAATCATGTTTTATTTGATGATCATGTATGTAATCCAGAAATGAGTTCTGTCAACCATGGCTGTCATTTAATGAACAATGACAAGTAGCTAAAACCAAATCTAAGTGCAACTTCCCTTCGCTTTCTAGCCCATGAGGAAATCACATGTACTGATCAAGTCCTTCTTGCCACAAGCCTAAGCATCAAATTGCTCCCCTATTTTCAGCCCTCTCCCTCACAATCTGGGACCATCTCGGCTGCAACAAGGACCCCAATTGGACCACTATCATCTTACTCTTCAAAGAATAACAATCCAGTTTCTCCATGTGGCAGCAACACGGCTACACCTACCGTATCAATAACAAGATTCTCTCTGACCTTTTGTAAAATTGCAGTTACAAGCTTTAAGTGTCCTTAGAAGCTTCATGCATGGTTGGGGTTGACAGTTACATTTCAATCTCTGTCACAGATCTCTAGATTCAACTCAAGATGATTGTCTCCTTCACGATATTCTCATTGGCTATCCACAAGTTTTAAGGTGGTAGCTAGGTCCCCTCCCCTCAATTTGTGTCATGTCGTAGCCTTTTTAGTTTCTCTCTACCAGAGAATTGGAGTCCTATATAACACGCGGCAGTCACATGCGCCTGCTCTTACCTGGCAATGGTGGCCTTATCTCTCCCTCTTTCCAAACAAAAGCCCCAAGGATCGATAAGGCTGCAGTCACTCAGTCTCAATCATCGATGGATGATTCTATTTGCACGGATTGTGATTTAGTGGCCCACAATGATAGGTCTCATGGGTCACTTTCATCATCTGAGTATCATATGAGTAATGGCAGAGTTCACAGCTGATTTGTTCTAGAGAAGTCCTATTCAGTTAAAACTAGATAGTGTCACATATTAACCATATCATAGTTATGTGATCTATGTATGGAGTTCTGAATGAGGGGGAGCAAAAGAGGTGTTGCAATTTCTTTTGTGAGCTCATATATATCATCTACTCATAATTGCCAAACTCAAGCCTTGGCCTTAGCCAGGACTTTTCAACTAGGAGCACCTGGATAGCTATTGCCCCATGTGAACTACAATCTGGGTCACCATTATATCACCCGCAGATAACTAATATTGGCTGTGAGCTAGTTCAACTTGTATTCTGTTCCAGATGGTTTTGGATGGTGATTTTGAAAATATAAAAAGAAATAAAATATCTCATCCTTACACTGATCAAACTTTGACATCCAAACTATGGAGTAATAACTGCTTTGGCAATCTAGGCGAAATCCAGTTATAAATTCTATCCTCTCTTGTAGATCCACATATTCATCGGATCGGAGAAGCAAATGTATTGGTGCTGAGAATATACATGCTAGGATTGATGTAAGGTGTTATAGTAAAGGATATATGAGCAGATAAAAAGAAAATTCGCAACAGCTATAACAACAAAGAAAAATCAAGAATTTCATTAAAATGGTTTGGGGAAACACAACTCATGATAAACAATCTTATGTTTTAAAGAGTAGCGAGTTCAAGAAAATAGGATTACTAAATACATTGAATAAACTAGTGAAAAGGCATGATATATCGTAAATTTATGAGAGCATGACTTTAAATAATGTTGAGCTGAATAAAGCTGATCCTAGATAGGCCAAGCCTCTTCTGATCGATATACGGTGCAGTGAGGTCTATTACATTTGATTTTGTAAATGGGGCTGAAATGAAAACAAGGGTTATATCATAAGAAAGTCTAACATAGGGACATCGAGGAACCACAGTGGTTTCAAGTATCAATACTGGACCCCATGTAAGTCCATTCAAAATACGCACAAATACCTGCAGGCAAATTAGTGATTCATATATTACCATTGGTAGTTTGGTGAAGCACCTCCCTTCAACAGAAACAACGTACGGATCAATCCCTGACCGTAGCAATGATGGAGAGGGACTTCGGGTGAGTACATGTGTGTGTGAGTAACTTACCTTAATGAGAAAAAATGGGTGATATGTATTGTTAGGTTTATGGGTTTTGGGTCGTTTTGTAGGCCCAATGCATTTGTATTAGGGTTGAGGGGTAATTTAGTATTTGTCTAAAAACTATATATTATCTCTTTTAGTTGTAACCATAGTGTGGAAAAAATCTAATAAGAAGACGAGCTTTATCCGTGGACGTAGGTGTGAAATCACCGAACCACGTAAATCTGTGTTCTCTTCTGTGTGGCTTGTTTTTTATTGTTTGTTGATCGCACGCTTCCGCACACACGATCACAACAATGTATTAGTACTTGTTCCATCCCATGTCATCTAAGAAGGGGTAAAAAGATAAAAGAATATCTAAAAATTGAAGAAAACTAGACAACTCATATTACTATTTTTTAGAGACTTTTTGCCACATTTGTGTACATATCAGGCCTTGCGCTATTAATATCAGATGCTCTTTTCCATCTGATAAATATTCTATACATAATTCTCAACACTTCAGAATAAAGTTTTATGTGCTTCTTTAAGCACAATCAACTGTAAATTTCATGTTATTTATGGTTATTTATGTTATTTTGTACATTAAATGTTTTCAGCATCATCAGTATACTCTCATAAGCATGCAACACTATTTATGTTTATTCTTGCGAGTAGGTTTTTTAAATGAATATTGTTTTTTTAGAAATAACTAGTTAATTATGTCACTGTGAAATCAATAGTATTAATGTGATTAATCAATTTGGATCTCAAATGTAAAATCGAAATAATTAGGTGCATGCCTTTTGTTAATTTCTTGAGTCGCGCTTGTAGTCCACCGTAGATGTTTACAATCAAGAGAGACGAGTGATGGATGTGTAAAACATGGATGAGAAATGCTTCAATGTCAGTTTGATTAAAAGATCCTACCCCTTAATTAATTTCGTTCCTCAAAGTTTAATGATTGCATATTGTGCAGATTAATCATGATAAAAATCTAATGGTGTCTAATGTCGAACTAGGATTAGATCAGTCAATAAAAGGGCGCTGTAGATAATTTTTCTTGTCTATTTCATTATTTATTAAGCAAGATGTATTTATTAACTTGGACCAGTGGTTAAAGACTTCAGTTGCTGAAAATTGCTTCCTTTGAATCCCCATGATCATCTGCATTTTATGTTTTGTGATAAGACTGAAAAGTATTAGTTAATTATATCAGTGTGAATGTAGATTGTGGGGCTGGGAAGTGGGAGCACCAGAAGGCTAATTGCTACTGATTTGACCGAGATTAGTACGACTTGGTGAAGTTCTGTACCTTTGTATCTGCCGACATGTATGAGGCAAAGCTGCTATCTAAGCAGTCAGTTTCAATTAAAAATGAAAAGCAAATATACGACACGATCACCATATCTATATTCTTGTAATTATTTACATTTGGACTCTGTATCATTGCAAAGTTATGTGATATTAGACTATAACAGTAGTCTGGTCCAAGCTTTTGATGGAGAATATTGCAGCTAGTTATGATCATAGTTAATGTAGCTGTTTGGAAATGGACCACTGTCCACTGAGAGAGACCTTTATTCGTATTACACTTGTGAGTTTTACATGATGCAAGTGAATCTGTGGATATTTTCATTTGAGGAAGGAAAAGGAAAGATTGTGCAATTCTATCTCTTCTGTAAATTAATGTCCACAACGGCCCAGACAAGCCAAAATCTGATGATCATAATACCTTTGCTGTCCCTTCCATGCTACCCCTCCAAAAGTTTATATGTGGGGCATTAGAACTCTAACTTCAATCTCTCTCTCTCATTGACCAACTCTAAATTTCATTCAGAGTTGGCATCACCATTGGATTGACCAATTATATTGATTCACACCTTCTCTGTAATGTTAGATCAGATGAGTTTTTTTTGCTGGGGCTATCAATTGGCCAGCCCCGCAATTTCAAGAATTGAGATTTTAAATAAGCCCAGCCTGTCGGCCTGGCCCAACCAGTTTAATATATATCTAGTCTTGAACTCAAGCCCCACATCAACAGTTACAGTTTTACTCAATTGCTGGATTGTTGATGTGCAAAACACACGTTCAACTTAATAGACTTTATACATAGAATAAATTGAAAGTGGGTTCACCTCCAATTCAAGTGCAAATGCACTGTGACAATTTAAACATGAGGGGCTTGAGAATGATTAATATATCATATTATGGTCATTACATTTTGAATTTTATGTTCAATCTTACAGTCGTACCTATTCCAATTGGGTGAATTGAATTTTAGGATATCCAACATTAGGAGAAGCATGCTTAAAAAATGGCTCGATTTTTTTTATAAGTCGGCTCAGCTGTAAGGTGACAAACCCACTTATATGGTCTCAGAGGCAATCTCCTTCTTCTGACATAGGATCCCCTTCAAAACCCACAGGAAAACCATAGGTTTGTCACCAAAACTCAATTGCCTATTCGGATCCACCCCTCAAAAAATCACGTGCACACCATTGTTCTACCAACAAGAAGCATGACTAAAAGTAGGGGTGAAATCATGGTTTAAAATCGTGATATCGGTCGTGGTATCGGCCGGAAAAAAAACCGATATAATATCGGTATCGGTCGCGGTTATCGGTCTGTCGCGGTCGTCGCGATGTGAATTATTTTTTTAATAAAAAAATCACAAAAATATCCAAAAAATCCAAAATATTATAGAAAATGCTGAAAAATAATTTTTTTCCATTAGTAATAATAATAATCAAAATATCGGTCACCTTAAGTTATGAGTCATGTCTGTGTCGCAGTTCGCTGTCTTCTCCGGTATTTCATATACTGCAACTATTATTTTGGCTTATGGTCAATTTATTAGCGTAAAATATAAGAAAATAAAGATAACATAACAATTATATATACACTATTAATAAGCTATTAGTATTTACTATTTAGTATCATAAATGCTCCAATATTTTTTTTAAAAAAGTAGAAGATTTAAAAAAAACACCATTTTCTACAACCAAAATCATGTTTTTATAAGTAGATCTAGCATGAAAGTGTGTAGATCTAAGTGAATAACACAACACAAATCCAAAAATGACATGCCAATGATTTCTTAATTTATTTATATGCTTTATCTAAAAATAAAAATAAAAAACACATAATAGTAAAAACAAGGGAGTTAAGTTGATTTTCTCTAACTAAATAAAATGATTTCTTCAAGAAATAGTGTTGGAATTTGGAAATATGTAAGATAATGAGCTATGGAGACATGGTTGTTCTAAGGAGATGAGGGGAGAGGAGAAGAAAATGGGAAAATAGGAAAAAGAATTATAAAAAATTAGGAATTTTTACCATTACTCCATCTCAGCCGATATTTTCAAAATATCGGCCGAGATATCAGTAATATCGGTCGAGATATCGGTTAAACCGATATTTTGACCATATTGACCGAGATTGGCCGATATTTTGGAGATATTTTGCCTAACTCGGTATCGCGGCAAAATATCATCGCTGTATGGGCTGATACCGGTTCATATCGGCCGATATGAACCGGTATCGGCCGAGATTTTAAACCATGGGTGAGACACTCATGTGATCCAAAAGCAGAAAGTTTTAACGGTGAATGGCAAGTCCTTTTTCTTGTTGCAACCTTTAAAAACAACCTTTGTATTTTTTTTTATTTTTAGTAAAACCCCTTTAATTTAATATGTAATGAATAACTATTGGCTTCAACAAATGACAAAAACACCCCTTATATATATAAACTAAGCAAAGAGAGTTGCTACATGCATAGTGCATTTTACTTTCCACACACCACATTTTTTTAAATAATAAAAAAAAAAAACTAAAACTGCCCCTCTCCTTCACTCTCTCCCTCTCCGCCCGCCGCCTACCCCTCTCCCTTTCCCTCTCCCTATCTCTCTCACCCACCGCCGACAGCGCCCTTCAGCCCTTTACTTCTCCCTCTCACCCGCCGCCGGCAGCCCCCAAAAGCCCTCTGCTTCCCCCTCTCTCTCTCGCTCGCCACTTACAGCCCCCGCCCGCCCTCGGCCGTCTCCCTCTCCCTCTCCCTCTCTCTGCCCGCCAACCTCCCTCTCTCCCCCTCATGTCTCTCTCCGTCCCTTTCTCTTTATCGCTTCCTCTCCTTCGACAATAGCGAGGAGACAGTGGGGGTGGGCCCCCTTTCTCTCTGTCGCTCCCTCCCCTTCAGTAGCAGCGAGGGGACGGTGGGGGTGGGGGTGGGGATGAGGGTGACTGGGTGGGTAGGTAGGTGCAGGAAGAAGTTGGAACAGGGATATGGAGAGAGATAGGGAGAGGGAGCAGTAGAGAGAGAAAGAGGGAGAGTGGTCGGTCGGGGGCGATGGGGTCGGGCGAAGCAAGGAGAGCGGTAGTTTGAGGTTTTTTTAGTTATATTTTTAAATGTGGTGTGTGGAAAGAGTTTTACAGTGTGCTAAGGTAGCAGCTCCTAAGCAAATTTCAATAGCTCTAGTTATATGGAGCCCACCTGGATGCATGATAACTAAGGTATGAAATGCTTAGATATGAATTAGAAAATCTATATAATATGGCAGCTCAGGTTTTGAATCCTGAGATATTTTAAGCCCTTCGATCTATGTATATAAATCCAAGGGATATTTTGAACCCTTGGATTTAAGAGGGGAATGCAAAAGGGGGCAGCAAGTTAGAATTATTTACAGGTATTGCCATCCATTTTTCATTTAAAAGAAAAATGGCTAAAAGTTTGATAAATTTACAAGTTTTTGCCATCCCCATCAAAAGCAAAAAGGGTCAGCAAGTTTGAGTTATTTACATGTATTGCCATCCCTTCTTCATTTTTTTTTAAAGCACTACTTCATTGATGATGAAATGGGACCAAGATAAAAAGATGAGATGAGCAAATTGGGTTAAAGATTTCATGATTCAGTTTTGTTAAGAATAAATGAATGAATGGAATTATATCATTTGGCAATAAATTGGATTTTTTTTTTTTTTGTGGAATCCATTTTATGGTTGGACTTGCTTTCGAGACGCATGGAATCTAGGTTCAGTCGGTCTGATGCATATCCAGGTCCGGTGGTGCGTCGTGCCTTCAGGCACGGGGAATTTCTAGTAATATGATATTTAGCAAATCACGTATATGTAAAGTTTGATGGGTATATGTTGTGCAAACTATTTGCGATAAAATTTAAATGCGAATAAATTTCAAAATGTTTGAGGGGATCTTTCATAAATTCACATATCTAAGTGGATCTTCGAATCCGAAAAAACTAACGTTTTATGCAAAATCATTATTCTAGTTATTTTTGAGGGGATCTTTCATAAATTCACATATCTAAGTGGATCTTGGAATACGAAAAATAGGGCTGCATAGAAAATTCGTTATTACCGTTAAACCAGACAGAACCGGGCAGTTCGGATCGGTTTTATAATTGATGAGTTTGGTCTACAGTTTGAAAATCGTAGAAACCGCTTAGATCGATCGGTTATCGGCTTGAACCACCAGTTAACCGACTAAACCGAACCAGTAAATTGTGTAATTTGATATGAATTTTTATGGTCGATATGGATTTGTATCTTTACCCTAAACATTGGAATAAATGCAAAGGATGTGGTGTCATCATTTTGAAAATTTTAATTTCTGACTTAAAAATAATAATATAATAATAAATAAACAGTTTGGATCGATCCGGTTCGGTCTAAGCCCTCTTCATCTGTCACATCGGATTGGTTAATTAAAAAATCGATAAATTCAGTTTGATTTGGTGGTTGCTTTTAGTGCTAAATCGATCCGAACCGCCCATATACAGCCCTACGAAAAACATGGCATCATCTTGGTGGGGTTGAGAAGAAACAACATAAAGTGGGCTGTGGAGTTACTATGTCCGATTTTCCCCAACTTTGGTCCATTATCAACACCCAAAAAAAAAAAAAAACAACACACAGTTTCATTAAATTTTGCAAAAGGCCCTAAAAACACTTCTTATAGTTACAACCAAACACATCAGAGAAAGAAACCTAAACCCGACAGATAGAGAGGGGAAAAAGGCCGAAAAGCTAGAAATACCAACATATGATTTCTTCATCGGGCTGCCATTGCTTGGAGAACATTCCGGGCGCAGAACGTGACCAGAAAGCAGCAGACGGACCCTAGACCGAAGTAGAAGGAGAAGACCCATTCGTGGCGGGAGAATAGAACCGCCGCTCGGACAAAGGCGGAGAGGCTGAATAAGAAGTAAAGCATCCAGGCGTGTCTCGTCGGACGGACGCACGTGTTCCAGAGGAAAAGGCCGATGGCCGTTGCGAGGCCGGCCCCGGAGAAGAAGGAGACCGAAGCGGCTTCCGCGGCATCGATGGTGCCGTTCACGAATTGGAACCCTAGGAAGGAGATGTTGAAGAGGAAGAGGGCGAGGTAGATGGCCGCGAACAGACACCAGAAAGCAATATGATGCTGCTCTCCTGGTTGATGATGTCGGTGGTGTTTGGATTTCGCTTTTTCATTTTCTTCTTTGAGAGGAATGACAAGTTCCATTGCTAAAAAACTAAAACAACTCAATGCGATGATGGGAAAAGAAATGAAATCCCTGCTTATTTGTTTTTACTGTTTGCTTTTTTACCTAGGCCGTGGTGGCATGGACTTATTTCTTTTTGGAAAGGCAAAGTTTTAAATGAAGTGTTAAGTTTTTATCTTATTTATAAAAAATGACATAAGTTTTTAAAAAAATTAAATTATGTTTTAAGTTTATGATAAGTTTTCAATTAAGGATAATCAGCTATTTAAAATTATTTTCCAGCTACTTTTTTCTTAAAGTTATTTAAAATATAAAAATTGCCTTTCATTTGTGGACATTGATAGCCGTGGAGACGCTGATTATCGTTTATCACCGTGAGGACATTGGTGAAGGAACGAACGAGAAAATGGTAAAAATGAAGGAGGATTTTATCTTGAGATAATTTTAAGAGTAAAAAACCTCTTAGATCGCCCATGAATGAAAAGGACCCCATAATTTGATGCACGCCGAAAAGGTCCTATTCCTTTTTTTTTTCTTTGACCGAGTGACGATATCGTCACCAAAATACAAATGGGCGACAATGTTGCCGATAAACTCGTGTCTTCTTAATTCACATAAATGACAGCCATCGAGAAATCATCGCTGGCATACTACCCAAGATCTCTAAATCAGATCGAGCCTTCCCTCCCTATTGTGCGCGTATATGCAGAAACGTGAATCAGCGATCGAGCAATCAATCAACCACACAAGAACAAGCTATCACACACAAGAGAATTACGTGGTTCGGCAATCTTGCCTACGTCCACGGCAACCTGCAAAATCAGCATCTGTAAAGCCTTCAAGTACTGGTTTTAAGCCTCCGAAACACAAGCAAAAATCTGATGTACCTCTCAAATATCTGAAGATCCACTTCACTGCTTCCCAATATCTTTCCGAGGGTTAGAAAGAAATTTACTCACTAAACCTACTGCATGAGCAACGTCTGGCCATATACACACCATGGCATATGTAACGCCCCAAAATCCGGGCGCCTCGAATCTCGGGGCGCTACGAGAAAGTACCTAAGAGATGCGGAAAATCCAATAATATAATCAAGTGTGAATCTCATATGAGCAGGTAAATGGACAAGGCCCTAAAATTTTGTTTCACTTTAAAAGATTACAAGGTACTTTCCATAATTAAACTAACTATTCAGTCCTAGGCCAACACGGCCAGCTACAAGAAAAGGAAAGAATAGAGATCTATATGATAGACGCCTCACGATGCACCAAATGCATCATTCTCTGAACCCTGCGGCAACGGATCAATCGCCAAACAAACCACCAATCAAGAAAGCGGAAGAGAAGATACCTGAAATCACCAAGGATTGGGTCAGGCTCGATGAGCCAGGCAAATAGGCATGTTTAGATGGCAATACATTATATAATTAGATAGGAAGGAGGACCATACCTGATCCCAGCTGTACCTGCATGATTAGTATCTCGATAATAATATAGAATATCAGAGTGCAACAGAAAACGGTGCAGAGTGTAGTGCATAAACGAAAATCGAGATATTGATATAACAGATGTTTGATACAACCTAACAAGTAGATAAGAGAAGCCATCAAAACATCAGATAAACCACACAAGCACATCAGAGTCATCAGTAGCAGAAGTAAACAGAGGAAGTGACATTACCATAGTCGTATCCATCGCATCCAGATCCAACCGTATCAACGGCGGCAGTTAAAGGCAATAAACAATGATATCCATAATATATAATATTCATACATCCAATATACATACATAGAAGCACACAAAGGTACGTCCACAGTTGAAGTACAAAGGACGTGGGGGTCAGAACCAGCCCATCGTCATCGTCCCAACAACTGTCGATTGACACCAACCATGGGGGTCATAGCCACCCACAGTTGTCGTCACGTCGAATAAGAGCGTACAAGAATCCATCAATGTCCATAGCTACAGCTAAGTCACAGCCATTGGTCTTACGTGCTATCTCAACCAACAATATCCATAGCCACGGCCAAGTCCCAGTCATTGGACTTACGTGCTATCTTAACCAACAATATCCATAGCCACGGCCAAGTCCCAGTCATTGGACTTCCGTGCTAGATCAATATCGCCGTCCATCCATACACCCGGTCCGAGCGCCGGCGGTCTCAGTACCCCACCCACACCTGGTACCTACTGTGTCAATCACATCACAATATCAAAGTCCATGCCGGCATCATAACCCTCGGCAGACTAATCAATATCAATGTCCATGCCGGCATCATAACCCTCGGCAGACTAATCGTACAACCACAAATCTACAGATCACTAGGTGGGGGTACTCCGAACTAGATAGCCTTATTATCCTTAATATGAGATGATAATAGTCAAGGGTACGAGACACGGAGTTCGGGTATAGCTAGTCCATCCTTGTGGTTCCCAACAGTTAATAGTGCATACCCTTGTAAACTCCGCTTTTCTATACGCTTAATTAGTATTATCTCAATATACAGTCCGTCTATTAGTATCTATCGTTAAGTTCCCAATATTATCGGTCAGGACTTCAAGTGCCATGTCCTGACATCTCATCCAATACGGACCTTGATCATGGATCAGAGCCTAAGTGCAATGCCCTGATTTATAGTACCTCTCAAGGCCTACATCCAAGGTTCGAATCTACCAGCCAGCCTTAGTGTCCGTTTCATCAACATAGATACCACACATCCCAAATCCATCGATGATTGCTGCCCCTCTATTCAGGTCCAAGGTTCCACTCCACCTAAGACAGTGATCACGGAGTCCCAGATGCTTATTAAGTATCCTTGGTGCTCCTGTAGGTATTTAGCATCATAAAACATCCATAACCCTTGAATCAGGTTCCGTTTTACAACCCAAGACCCTACTTAGATGGCTACACGGGTCAAGGTTAAGCCCGGCCCTTGACTCGGTATACCGTATCCCAAATAGTCCAAATGGAAGGTCAACGGGGCCCACACATGATCAAATCATAAAAGGGTACAAATCTGGGAAATGTCAATGTATACACTGAGCTCGGCCAACCTACTCTGAGCTCGGCCAACCAGACACTGAGCTCGGCCAAATTGTTCTGAGCTCGGCCAACCAGGCATTGAGCTCGGTCAACCAGGCACTGAGCTCGACCAACTGTTCTGAGCTCGGTCAACCAGGCACTGAGCTCGACCAACTGTTCTGAGCTCGGCTAACTAGGCACTGAGCTCGGCTAACCTGCTCTGAGTTTGGCCAACTAGGCACTGAGCTCGGCTAACCTGCTCTGAGCTCGGCCAACCAGGCACTGAGCTCGGCCTGCCTGCCTAGCTGAGCTCGGCCAACTTGCCTATCGGAGCTCGGCCTGCCTAGCTGAATACTGTTGCAAGTACCGTAATTCCTGGATTTCTCCCTTTTCATTCCAATATTCACCAAACACTTCCAAACATCAAACACATCTCCTATATCATGATCTCATCACAAGTGGGCCATTGATCTTCCAAATGGGGGATTCTCATCCATCAATGGCCAAATACACATAAAAAGAGCTTAGACTAACAATTCTATACATCTTATCATCCAATCAACCATCCAAATACAGAAATCATGCCAAACATCCATAAAAGACAGTAATTACCAATCTAAGCATGTTAATCAATTTAATTAAAGAATCTAAGCATGTCTACTTGCCTTTCGTTGGAGATGCCCAAATCCAAAAGCACTAGCTCAAAGCCCAACAAATCAAACCTAATGAATAATTAGCAAAGTAAAACTAAATTAAAACATAAATCAATGGGAAGCTCTAAGCTACTAAACACACTACTACAACCCAAAGTTTATTAACCCACTTCTAAGGGAAAGAATAGCTTACCAAACAAATGGGCGGATGGAGTGGTGGCATTGCAAATTAGAGATGGGAAGCTCGCGGGGTCCATGCGGAGATGATGGTGATCATCAGAGGTTATGGGCAGCCTCTAAGATCAATTCCCAGCAAGGTGGGTGAGAAAGATTGGGAAGGAGAGAAAAAGAATTGAAAATGAGATGGGGAGGTTGTGGGGCCCACTTGATCTGTGGCCCACTAAATTGGTGGTGGTGGAGGGTCTTTGGTGGTCCATTGGATACAAGAAGGAGAAGACAGAATAGAAGAAAGAAAGAATGGAGCAAGAAAGAGAGAGAACAGAGAGAGAATTAGAGAGAAAGAGAGAGAAAGAGTGAGATGGCTGGGTGGGTGCACATTCACGTTGACAGTAAGGGGAGTGAAGAGAGGGAGAAATAAGAAAGAGAGAGAGAGAGAGAGAAATGATGGAATGAATGAGATGGGTGAGGAAGGGGAAACACATCACATCGGCAGTGAGTGGAGAGAAAAATAGAAAATGATATGGGTGGGTTAGTCCATGTTGGTAGGGAGAGGTGGCGAGGAAGAGAGAAAATGAATGAAAGAAAGAGAAACAAGAAAGAAAACAGAGAAAGGAAAAGAGAAACAGGGAAGGGAAGAAGAAATGAAAAATGGAGAAAAAGAGAGGTCGAGTGGCTGGCGGTGATCGAGGAGATCGCCGACGGCGATGGCGATGGTGCCGTGCTCGAAGTCCGGCGGCAGTGGGCGGCAAGGGTTGGGAGAAGAAGAGATGGATGATGGAGATGAGGGAATGGAGAAAGGAGGGGCTGCTGTGTGTGGAGTGAATGAGAAGAGAAGAGGGAAATGGTCTTGTGACCTAAAAGAGGGGAATGGGAAAAAGGGGAGATGGGTATCACGTGGGTGAGGGGATGGGGTAAGATGAGATTGAAAAGATGAGTGGTGTTCACATGGGATTAAGGTGGGGTAGGGTTTGACTAAGGTGCCCTCATAATTAATGGGTAATGGGTTAGGCCATGGATAGTTGGGTCATCCTAAGGTTAAATTCACAATTCTCCAAGGGAAGCCCATCTGTAATTAGGATAACCTATGGTTGACTTGGTCAAATTGGGTCCCACCAGGTATTTCTAGGGATGGGTCCTCACATTCCTCACTCCTAAAACTCATTTGGTCCCCAAATGAAAACAACTACTTCTAAACTTCTAAGGTCTCTACTATAACCAACTATGAAGAATGAGAGTTAAACTACCCAGCTAACACTCGGAATAGCTAGTCTTAACTAGGAGGGATACTAGAGCTATTCTTCTAACAAAACATGCTACAAACAACAACTACTAAAACAACAATACAAGTTACAATCAACAACTGGTGAGATTGGAGAATCTGGCCTTCTAACACTCTAGGATACTAACAGACAGCTAGCAAAACAAACAAGGTTTACCCTCTAACGCTCTAAAATACTAGACCTCAGCTATTTGGTCGATGGGATCTGGACATCTAACATTCTAGTTTTCTAACAAGGTCAGCTACTCAACTCTGTCTAGTTCAAGGCATCTCACACTCTTAACTCCAATAGGTCCGACTAGGGGTGTCGCACACCCCTCACTCCTTGGAACTGACTATGGGGGTCTCACATCTCAATCTCAAAAGGAACAACTAGGTTGTATCACACTCTCCTCACTTCTAAAGGACTAGTCCGAGGTGTCTCACTCCTCGGATACTACAAGGACTATCTAGGGGTGTCGCACACCCCTCACTCCTAAGGAACAACCCGGATGTTTCACACCCTACTCCTAAAGATCTAACTCGGAGTGTCTCGCACTCCTCATTCTAATAGAACTAACTTTGGGTATCATACTCCTTTGACTCTAAAAGGATTGACTAGAGGTGCCGCGCACCTCTCACATCTACAGGAATGATAGCTCGGGGTCTCTCAGCTCCACACTACTAACTAAAAAGGTTAGCTCAGGTATCATTCACCTTGAGCTGCTAAAAGGGTAACTAGGGGTGTCACACACCCCTCACTCCTAAAGAACTATCTCGGGATGTCTCACAATTCCCGACTCTAAAAAGGACAACTCGGGGTATTACATACCCCTCACTCCTAAATGGGACATTAGGATATCTAAGAAGCAACAATCAATCATTCACACAATATTAAGAGCACACACATTACAAGGATCCTAAGCACAACAACCACAAGAGATCTAAGCACACCAACCATAAGAAATAAAGCAAACCTCCAGGAAGGCTGATCTCAGAGTCGCTGCTCGGTAGGGAAATCAGGCTGATGTCTCTCACCAATCAGAAGTGCTTCAGAACTGTCCGGATAACCCCAAGCTGGCTGAAACTGATCCTGTGTCTGCGGGTATAGGGGCCACTGCTGAATAGGCTGTACCTCGAGTACTGTACTTGTGAGAATCTCAGGTGATGGAAGTGTACGAGTCTGCTGGCGGTGTCCTGAAGTACGGTTCCTCTTCCTTGGACAGTTGCGAGCCTTGTGTCTAAAGCTTCCACACACATAGCATGCTCCTGACCGTCTCCGATGCTCACTGGTCTCACAGCCTCTGCGATAGCGCTGCTGTCTCTGCTGAAACTCCCAATCAATCCACAGCTGCTCATCACCTTGGACTGCCTCATCTTCATCCTCTTTTGGATACACTTGCAACATCTTCGTCTGCTCGGAAGCTCTTTGTTGGGCTAAGGCTACCCTGTGAAGAGCGTTCTCCACCCATATCGCATTTTCCACATAAGCCTCATACGTGGGGAGCTCTATAGGAGTCATGTGCAACTGGATGTCCGCTCGAAGACCGTCTACAAAGTGTCTGATCTTCTCTGATGTTGCAGTGATAAGTCTCCCAGCAAATCGTGATAAACGGATGAACTGTGCCTCATACTCCATAACTGTCATGTCTTCCTGAAGTAGTTGCTCAAACTCCCGAAGCTTCTGAGATCTGACGGGTGCTGGGATGAACTTCCGGAGAAATTGCTCCTTGAATGTCTCCCAAGCTACTGCATCGTCCATGTCTGTATAAGGAACTCTCACTGTCATCCACCATAACTCAGCTACATCCCGGAACATGTAGGTCACTAGCTGTACTCGTTGTCTGCCCGTACACGGAAGCATCCTGAAGATCCGTTCCATCTTAATAATCCATGAATCTGCCTCCATCGGGTCTCCACATCCACTGAACTCTGAAGGTCTCCTCTTACGGAACCTCTCGAATAGCTCGTACTGATCTGGCTCATGCGTGTCGGATGTGAATTTCGACCCCCCCAAAAAAGGAAAGAAAGGGGAATTTTGCGTGGGGAAATCTCTATTCGTCTATATGCTATTTAAATTTTACATCGAAAATGAGGATTCCGACTACCCTCAAAATCAATGGATCACGATCGCCAGCTACGGATACGGCCGTAACACCGTTCTTCGATGAAAGCCGAAGAAATGTAGGGAGAAAATAAGTGGGTGGGTTCTTCCTCTCGTCTAATGTGCTGCCGGCAACACACGACGGTTGTCCTGTCACATTAATTTGGGTCTCTTTGAGTCTTTTTAGTATAGGGTCAATTTAGGGTCATGAGTCAAAGTCCAAATAAAGGTTAATCCTCACACAGCATAATCATAATAAATCCAAGTAAAATAAAGTAACTAAAATAAAGAAAATAAATGGGGGGAGGTGCCAAATATTTAAGAAGAGGATTGGCCCCGTTCCCGGGTACCCCCTTCAGATCCCTTGGCAAAATAAGGTTTAAAGGCTGACTTTTCAAATCAAAATGATGATGCAAATGAGACTTTGACTTGTGATTTCTGTGTTTTTCGTGTGCGATACACGAGTGATAAAAATGAAAGGCCGATGGGCCGTAATTAATTGGAGATGGCCGATGGGCCAGTGTTTGTTTAAGGGTGGCCGATGGGCCGTGATTGTTTAAGGGTGGCCGATGGGCCGAAGTAAAAAGTGTGTGTGAAATCACTCATCTCGTCTCGTCATTCTCATTTATTCAATTTTAGAAGTCAGTTCTTCATTTCCTTTTATCATTCAGTTCGATTAAATATCTGGCACCTGAGGTGGAGGAAGAAATAAGGGAAAATCTTTTTGGGTTTATTTTGTTGGTTTTATAGTTTTTATGGATTTTTTATATGGGGCTAGAAGGGCCTAACTAAGGGATTTACTTGGATTTACGTAATTAATGCTTTATTACTGATCATCGGATTAACCTTAACCTAAGGTCCTAGACCGCCCACATCAGCTTTCCCAATTCCCTAACGGAACAGGAAGAGTGATGGGGTGAAGCCTAATGCTCTAAACTACCTAACAAGGTAATCCAATTTGATCCTAGGGTGTAAATAGCCTAAGTTTGATAGTTCCTGCGCCTAAGCAGTTTGTTGAGTAAGATCTTAATTGATTCGATTTGTTGTGAGTTGTGGTTTTGATTGAGAGTGGTTTAGGGATACTTTAAGGATCTGGTTAATGTGTTCTTCTATATTTTAAACTTATGTTATTTTAAATTTAAATCAGAATTCTAAAAAGTAGTCGAAAATCACAATTCAAGATTAAAAACAGGGTAGGCGCCCAGGGGGTGGAGCCTATCCTAACAGTTTATGCTTTTCAGACTTTTCGATCTCTTTTCAGAATTCTGGGGGTTTTAAGGGCTATGTTTTACTCTGAGAAATGTTTTAATGTCTCTGCTGTTCTAATGTCAAAGTGATGCGGGTCCGGATTTTGAAATAAAACGAGGATTCGTGTTTTAGTGCAAGTGGAAGGATAGGCACCAAAGGGGTGGCGCCCAGGTGAATTGGCAGGATGGGCGCCCAGGGAGTGGTGCCCAGGTGGTTTGCCTGTGATTTTGTGTTGTGCCGGATAGGATTTAATTATTGGTCTGTGGGTCCGGAGATTAATTAAGGTTCTGGTCTTAGTTAGTTTAAGTTGTAAGGCGTTTAATTATTAATTTTTAGTTGAATTGGTTGGGTAGGGTTGAAATGTAGGCTAGGCGCCCAGGGGGTGGTGCCTAGGTGAAACTGGCAGGATGGGCACCCAGGGGGTGGCGCCCAGATGGATTGATAGGATAGGCGCCAAGGGATTGGTGCCTAGGTGGAATCTTTATGGTTTGGTCGGTTCCAAAGGGTTTTGGGTATTAAGTCCGAATCGATTAAGGTTCCAAGTGTTTTAAGGTTAAAGGTATTATGTTATGTTGATTGGGATTGGTTTGAGGTTTTAATTAATTAGGTTAAGTTGTGAATTTAGGGCTTTTTATGAAAAGGAGTAGACTGGGCGCCCAGGGTGTGGTGCCCAGATGGATGTGTTTTATGGTTCGGTTGGGTTTTGTGATTCTTTGGTCAATCTCAGGTTTGAATTGATTTAAGGGTCTAGGATTTGATGGAAAGTGTTTATTCGTGTTCAGTTGGGGATGAATCGGGTTCCAATTAATTGGGTTTAATGGTTTCCTAAGGAATGGACGGGGTAGGTGGAATTCACAGGCTGGGCGCCCAGAGGGTGGTGCCCAGGTGGATTGACAGATTAGGCGCCAAGGGGGTGGTGCCTAAGTGGATTGACAGGCTGGGCGCCCAAGGAGTGGTGCCCAGGTGGCTGTCTTGAGGTTCGGCTTGGTTTTGATGTTCTAGGTTGATTCGAAGTTGGGTTTTGTGGTTTAATGCGTTTGGATGAAAAGTATCTTTTAGTATTCAGTTGAGAAAGAATTAGATTTAATTTAATTAGGTTTAGTTTTTAATTGATTGGTTTCCAAGAAACGAGTAGTGTAGGTGGAGCTCACAGGCTGGGCGCCCAGAGGGTGGTGCCCAGGTGGATTGATAGGCTAGGCGCCCAGGGGGTGGTGCCCAGGTGACTGCCTTGTGGTTTGATTTGGTTCGATGGATTTTAAGTTAATCCGAGGGTGAATTGATTAGAGTCTTAGGTTTCTTAAGTCCTAAAGTGTTTTAGTGTGCTAATTCGGGTTGGTTTAATTAGAAGTTTCAATTAGAAATTTCTTAGTAAAGGGATAGGATGGGCGCCAGGGGAGTGGTGCCCAGGTGGATTGGAAGGCAGGGCGCCAGGGGAGTGGTGCCCAGGTGGATTGGAGAGTATGGGCGCCCAGGGAGTGGTGCCCAGGTGGATCTTTTTAGGGTTTGTTAGTTTTGTATCTTTTAGGTAGATTCGAGTTTAAGTTGGTTAAGATTTCAGGTCTTTCAAGTTAAAAGTATTTTAGTGTGTTAATTAGGGTTGGTTAAAGTCTTAATTAATTAGATTAAATTTTAAATAGAGCCTCTTAGGGAATGAATAGGCTGGGCGCCCAGGGAGTGGTGCCCAGGTGGATCTTGTCAGCAGGGCACCCAGGGAGTGGCGCCCAGATGGATCTGTTTTAGGGTTTTAATTAAGTTCTTGGTTATTTTTAATCCGAATTAATTAAGGTCTCACGATCTTTTGGATTAAAGGTATTTATTGTATTAATTGATGTGAGATTAGAGCCTTAACTAATTATGTTTAATCCTTAATTAGGGACCTTTAGTGAATAAGCAAGTTAAGCTCAAGAGAGGAGAAGCGGTTCCCTAAACAATCTTAGTGATTCCTTAGTCCAATTTCAGTCCAAATCAATTAGATTGTTTGTTCTAGGGTTCTTAATGATTTGGCAATTCTTAAGTTAATTAACTATGATATTTTAGGGTTTAGCCTACTTCGGCACGAGATTTGATAATCTAGGCTATCTACCTACTATTTTGGGTTTTCTTTGTATTTTTTAATTTGTTTTTGGTTTCTCCTCTAATTTACTAGAGAGTAAGGGAAGAGAAGAAATAGTTTTGTGTTTTATGATTTTTTTGGGTTTTTTTATGACTTTATGTTTCAGATGATATGGTGGTGTGTGATGAAAACGATAATTTGAAGTTCAGAACATATCAAACAAGCAAACATATCATTGTTATGCGATTTCTAAATGAACTAAATGCGAGAGATCGAAACTTGTGCACAAAGGTGGAACAATCCACCTAGGCGCCACACCTGTGGTGCCTACCCTGCTCAGTCAGGGTTTTCAAAGATTCGAATGAATGCACAATAGTCTTAAGATTTTCAACACAATTTCCGATATTTAGTAACTGATGCGGATGTCCTAATGCGAACTACTAATGATGCAACTAACAAATCTACGAGAAAATGATGTAACAAGTAGAGATCCAAAACCCAAACCCTGTCTCGGAAGGGTAGGCGCCCAGAGGGTGGCGCCTAGCCAAACCAGAGATGGTAGGCGCCCAGTGGGTGGCGCCCAGCCTTCTGAGATAGGCTTTTCACGACCTTCTCGATCTAAATGATGATGACGATGCTATAAATGCGAGATCTAACCTAGTTAAGCACTTAGAACTACGAAATCAATGCAGATCTACACCACTAGTATGAATCTAAACATGTTATTAATATGATGAGATGCTGATACCATTTTTATCAAGAACTAATGTAGATCTATGATGCATGAATGATCCTAAGCATGTTTCTAAACAAAGATGAAGATAAAATGCAGCAGAAGAATTGAAAGATCTAGGAATACCGATTTGAATCACACTTTTCAAGTTCCTAGAACGAGGCTTACGCGAAGAACCATAGCTCTAGTTGAAGATATGGAAGTCTTCTCCTCTATTTCCCCTTCTTCTTCTCTAGATCTGAAGCTTTCTCTCTAATGGTGGCTACCTTTCTCCTTTTTGCTTATTCTCTATACTTTTCTCTCTTTTAGGGTAGCTCCCTTGTAAATGAGGTTAAGAGATCCTTAAATAGAGGTTTGGGATGAGTTTAGGAGGGCTAGGGCTTCCTTAGTTCGTGTTTCTAGAAGGTTTCACGCATCCCAAGGCGGCTTAAGTGTTTTGGGATAAATTAGGGTTTGGAAAAGAGGCTGGGCGCCCATGGGGTGGTGCCCAGGTGACTTCATAGGGTGGGCGCCACAGGGCTGGCGCCTATGTGGACTGGTTCATGGTAGGCGCCCATGGGGTGGAGCCTACGTGGTTCGGATCATTCTCAAAGTTTGGTCCCATCTGAAGTCGGAATAGAATGGATAGATGTTCAATTGAGGGGACCTACACTAGCACTTAATTGACTGGGCGCCACAAGGGTGGTGCCCAGGTGGACTGGACAGTGTGGGCGCCCACCACAGGGTGCCTATGTGGACTGGAGAGTGTGGGCGCCACAAGGGTGGTGCCTAGATGGAAAGTTGTTTGGGTCTCAGTTTGGAGTGGTTACGGGCTGCCCTAAGTTAAGTTTGTGGAATAATAGGGTGGGCGCCACACATGTGGTGCCTAGGTGGGCTGAAGAGTATGGGCGCCACACATGGGGCGCCTAGATGGAATAAAGAGTGGGGTGGGCGCCACACATGGGGTGCCTAGGTGGAGTCAATTCATTTTCGGAGTTTGGTCCCTACGTTGAGTGGTTCCGGTCCATTTTAGGTCAAACTAGTGATTTCGGAGGGTGGGCGCCACACATGGGGCGCCTAGGTGACCATGACTAGTAGGGCGCCACACATGGGGCGCCTAGGTGAATTTGAGTAGGGTGGGCGCCCCTTGGGTGGTGCCTAGATGAATTTCTGTTACTCTTTCTAAGGCAAACTTCGAAAACTCATAACTTTTGATCCGCTTATCGGATTTGGACGTTCTACATACCGTCGGAAAGCTCTTGAAGTGAAGAATCCAATGGTCTAACTGTCCTAATGATTATGGGCTGAGAAAAGATGGGGACCTCTGGATCAATGGATCTGGCTTCCTAACTTAGGGTAATCGGATGGCATTTGGGTAAACTTGGTGTAATCTTTGTAAGAACTGGCCTAAGCATGTCTTAAGTAGTTTGGAATATGTAGAGTTAGTGTAGTAGTCTGTCCTCGTGTGAAAGGTGAGTTGGACTCTAGATCTCAATGTGATTCGGCTTTCTTCTCACGAATTTCTAGAAGTCGTTGAACTAAGTCTGAAACTATCAAAAAGCATCTTCATTGTCATCAATTAATCTAAATTATGCCATTAATCATTCAATTATGGGTGAAATGGGGGGCATCGCTATATATGACAGGTGTTTAAGGCTATCATAGGGGCCAAATGAGGTGTCTATAATATGCCCCTCTTTGGAGAACAGCACGTGGAGAGTTGTGCTCCAAAGAAAGTAGACACACCACTCATGACTCACGGGAGCTTTTAAGCTCGCGGGAGTGGCCACCTACGGATGTATGCAATTGCAAATTTATTCCAAAGGTGAGGTTTACTTTTCTAGGATCGGTTCTGATTCAGGGGAAAAAAGAAAAAAGAAGAAGTTACGTGCCTACTGATTTGATTGGAAACCCGAGATCTGTGCCTCGGTGCCCGTGGTATTGCCACGTGGCGGGTTGGGAACTGTGCCCCAGTTGCTGAATTTAAAATGATAGCGGGAACTGTGCCCCAGTGGTCTGAATCAGAAGTCGATCTTTCAATTAGCTAAGTCACTATCAGAATTTCATTTGTTCTTGCAATAGAATTGATTTCAAATGGTCATATATAACGTCTTTTGACTTTCATCCATAGTTAAATGTTTAAAACATAGTTGAAACTAACTAGCAATAATGGGGATCTTAGTGGAAATCATAAACATAGTTCAAGCAATAGTGTGAGTGCATGTGAGAATGAGATGCATTTTTTTTTTTTAAAGAGATGTTTGATTTTGAAACTCGGGTATGCATCGAAAAAGCTAAATCAATGGAAGACGGTCACCGGAATAACCGTCACTCTCTAGGGATCTTGGTCTTCACCCATGCTTAGACGAGAACCTAGGATAGATTCGATCATCTTTTTGTGCTTATCATGGAGAGCTTCGAATTACACGGTTTCCGTCCTCCAACATCAAGATTTGAGTCGGCGAACACACAATTCGTGAGAACACGGTATTATGGTTGCCGTACCGATTATAAGCGCTTAAGGGAGGCCTACGGTGACTCAATTTCCAGACGTGAGGTAAAATCATGAAAATCATAGTTAGACGTACTTACCTCAAGAGCTTTCCATAAATCTGATGTTATGGATCGTTGCTGCTTTCTTTCGTCATTTATTTACCGAAGCTTGTGAACTTGTCATCAATCTCCATCAGTGTGTTTGAAGGTCCTTCACCTTGGTGTTTTTGCTTTCGATTTCGGATCCTGCATTGAACAAACACTAAAAGATTCTGCATTTTTCTTCGTTAGTACTCAGTTTTATAATTTGCAGAGGTAATCATTCTAATTTTATTGATGGAGATGGCATGAGATGCAGTGCACAATGTTAGATGTATGCGTGATGGGACTAATGTGCATGCAACGGGACCTCATGTGATGGGACAATGTTTCGGTTTGACGATGTGCGCTGCACCTTTGTGTGTGTGCTCCCTTTTGCTTTTATTATTTATTTATTTATCATTTATTTATTTTTTTTTATTATTATCAACCATCATCAGTTCTTGTTCGGGTTCAACTTTTATAATTCTAGGACGACTTGGTTCAAAGAGACATTTGGTTCTCTAAGGTGATGGATAGGACAGCCATGTAGTACCTTCGAAAATATCTCCCACAGATTGATGATGGCTCAGTAAAGTGATCATGGCTGAAACCGAATTCTTCGGGGAAAATCCGTTGAAATAGACCTGGGCGTCAACCCTGGGGCGCCCAAGTGGCCTGTCTGTTTTATTTATTTATATATATATATATTTTTTTGTTCGAGATGTTTTTCATGTGGAGAATCTCTAAGGCCAGATGTATATATTTGTTTGCAGGTTTGAGTTCTCCTAATGGCTGGTTCCCAATCTTCTCATTTGTCGTCGATGGCGTCACGGGCCCGAATGCTTGTAAGCCCTTCTTGCCAAGAGATGAATATTGGTCGCCCGGGGATGAAAAGATAGGGTATTACGATTCTGAAGAGCGGGCAGAGTTCTACCTCGAGCATGAATCCTCTATTCCTGCTACCTATGATTGCGTCTATCAATTTGAGGAGGAGATGGACAAACACATTGCTGAAGTTAAGCGCGGAAAATATGACCTATTGGTCATGAAATATAAGGGGATTTGCGGGTTATATGGAGATCTGTGCATTGTGGGGAGGACTGCTCTCAATAGGTTCCGCGGCTATGATGGGCTCTTGGAAGATCTACCGGCTTTTATTAGCAAAGTGCTCCAATCCCTTTTGTGGAGTATGTTGGATCTTCGGGCGATGTTCGAAATCTGGGAGGCTATGAAGACTGCCAACGAGAGGGCCCCTATAGATGATTTTAACACACTGCATAGGCGAATGGACCAGCTGGAGCTTATGACCATGTCCTGTCCACACGAAGCCGAATCATCTGTTCTGAGACGTTATAGGCAATATTTTGAAATGCAAAACACCACCCTTTCAGCACTTATCCACCCAGCATATACAGCTTATCAGGAGGATTTCTGGCGGATTCGGGAAATATGCAGTGCTCTTCGAAATCCTCCAGACAACTTTGAGGAAGTGCAAGGGCAACTTGAGGCTTATGTGAGTGGAATGGAAGCACGAATGGCCCGCTTCCCTGCCTTCAATGGGGTGGTTCATCCCCTCTAAATGGCTCATTAGGAGTCCATATCGTAGGCTAGGTATTGATTGAGAGGTTGGGTCGCTAGGACCGGCTAGGTTTATAATAGGCCTCATTGTAGGGTTTGGGGGCAAAAGTTGTTACCTCTCTCAATTTATTTTATTTAGGATTAGGCTTTGTTAACCCAATTTATTATTATACTTTATCAGATAATGACTCTTATGGATATTTAATAGAAGTTGAATTAAGTTTTATACTCATCTTTTCTTCTTATGATGTGGTGATGTTTGATTGAATGGTGAGGGTTATAAGTTATGAGATTTGATTTGTGAATTTATGATGATGAATTATGGTGTGTGCACCCTATTTAACATATAATGAGGTAAATGCATGGATTTGGATTTTGGGATGATGCATGAACAATTAATGCATGATACATAAGAGTCAATAGTATGTTTTCTTGAATTGGATCAACTGACCTGTCTGTCTTGTTGGTGCCGCCTTTCCTTAATAAGTTGGAATGGATCATCACTATGTTGCCGATTACTTGTGCTGAGATTTTGCTAAAGCCAAAGGCTGGTCCCCTGTCTCTATTGATGTCTGGACTAATCGCAGGTTTTAGCTTGCGGGAACTTTCTGCCTCTCACTAGTGTTGTTCATTGTTGTAGTCTAGCTCTTTTCTCCATCTTCATCAAAGACCATCTCTCCATTTTTTAATTTTTAATAATAATTTTTTTTTTTTTTTAAGGAAACAGAGTCATGTTTCTAAGAGGGACCCCACCACGTGATGGGGCTGGGCCTATCTGCGCCCAGCTTTGGGCGTTTTAGGTTACAAATGCTGGGGCCTTTTCCCCCTCTTTTTTTTTCATTCTTTCTTTCCCTCTCTCTTTTCTTTCGTTCTTGCTGCTGTATCAGGTGAGGCAAGGGGATAGTGCAGATCGGACGTTGGCAAAGTGAAGAAGATGAGGGGAAGGGAGGAAAGGGCCTGGTTGTGGGTTTCATTCCCATTCTCCTTCTTCCATTGTTCTTTCTCTTTTCTTTTCTTTTCATTTATTTTTGAATCCCATTGCTGCCATGGTTTCAGGTAAGGATCGAGCAGCAGAGAGAGTGGAGGGAGCTGAGCTTTGGTCCAGGTGTGTGGGTTCTGCCCTTTTCTTCTTCTTCCATTTCTTCTCTTCTTTCTGTTTCTCTCTTCTCTGTTTTTTTTTTTTTTTTTTTTTTTTTTTTCGTTTTGAACCCTGCTGCTACCATTTCAGGTGGAGGCCGAGCAAGGTGAGGAGAGGAGGGTGAGGGAGAGAGGCAGCCAGGTACATGGATTTCCTTCCCATTCCTTCTTTTTTTCTTCTTTTTTTTTTATCATTTTTTTTTTTTAATCTCATTGCTGCTGCCATTTCAGGTGGAGAACGAGCAAGGTGAAGAGAAGAAGGGGGAAAGAGAGGCAGCCATATATGTGGGCTCCAAGAACCTCTCTTCTTTCTACTACCCCCCCCTTTTTTTTTATTTTTTTATTTTTTTATTTTTTTGAACTATGGCTGCAGAATGGGGGTTTTGGGCCTGACTTTGGCCATGGATGCCTATGGAATTTGTGGGTTTTGGTGAGGGAGGAAGATGTGGAGTCAGCTTAGCTATGAGGCTTGTAAACCCACTCCCTTGATTCAAGTTTTGGAATGTCTCACAGTGGGAGTTTCGGGCTCAATCAGTCTAAGTGGAAAATAGGCAGCCACTGTGACTAATTGGGATTGACAGGATAATGAGAATGGCCATGATGAATCTTTTGATTTTTTTTTTATTCAGATTGATATGGGGGAATTATTCGATTCGTGACGTGACCATGGATTTTGGGGTGTGTAGTTAAGAATGAGAGGGAGAATTGAGCTGGATTGACTGTGTTTTCATTTTATTGTAAGTCTGAAACATTTGTCTTAATGAGGTTAGTTTGGCAAGTGGGATCTGTTTTAGTCTTCAGGTTGGATCAAGGGTCATGGTCTTTGGCTTCCTCTTTATTTTTCTTTTAACCAATGGGGTTCATCACCTCTAAATCAGAAACACAATTACCACCTTGGGACCAGTTTGTTTCTTATGCTTATGTGGACTGATATGTTCTCATGCTCAACTTCTCATTCTAATTTTTGGGCATGAGTTTGTCAGATGGCTGGGACTAAGAAGGCTATTAAGCGTGGCCCTACGCCGATGGATACTCTGGAAGAGGTTGGGGCAGAACCAGTCATTGCTCCCCCGAGAAAGAAACAAAGGGGTGAGGATAAGTTGGAGAAAAAACCCCATCTTGCGGACGAGATAAGAGCTGGCCGGGTAAATTTTTAGTTGTCTTTATAAATGCTATACTTGGTTGGTTTTTTTTTTTTTTATTATCATTGACATTCTTTCCTCTATTGTTTGCAATGCAGCCTGTCCCTTTTGCTCGGGCTAGGGTGAGTTGGATTCAGATGAGGGATTGGTGGATCGAGCTCCCCGATCGCCTGAAGGATCGGGTGCGAACGATGGGCTTTGGAGACTTCATGTCTATCGTCGCCTTCCGCACCGATCGTGCTCTCATTTGTGCTCTCTCCGAGAGATGGAGAGATGAGACACACACATTCCATTTCCCGCCGGGGGAGATGACGATCACCTTGGAGGACATCGCGCGGTGCTGGGGTTTGAGGGTGACGGGCCTCCCCGTTTTCTCAAAGGCGAGTGATGCCAAGGCCTCGATCATTCGGTCACGTCTGCATAGGATGTTCGGGGCACGCCCCCAATCTGGTGTGGGTCAGATTGATGCCGAGTGGCTGAGAGAGGCTTATAGCCCAGAGAGGAGGAGGATTCTAAATAGTAAGTATTCTACTATCGCCCTTGTAGCATTGTATCCTTTGTCTTCCATTACTTTTGCTAATCACTTCTCCTTGCTTCATTTCAGAGTGGGCTCGGAACCAGGCGGACTTCTTTGCCAAGTTGAGGGCAAGGATACCGGCTTTGGGAGATCCGCCGGTCGGAGGTCATGAGGGAGGTCCAGTTCCCGCAGCGGCCGAGGCTAGGGTTGACGCTGGTAAAATTCAGTTCCTTAATCCTTTTTGAATTGGATCTTGAGTTGGAAACTCCCACGAGACTAGCACATTTTGTATTTACCATTTGTTGATAGTATCCACAACTTCTCTGACAGGTGAGGGCCCTTCTTCAGGCGGATCCCGATATGCAGGCGGCCCCGCTGATGATGATGTAGCAGTGATGCCTTGTATTTTTCAACCTTGTTCTTCATATACTTTCTCTTTTGGTTTCAGGGTACGATTGGCGGGATGTACCAGTCGATGGATATACCCGTCGAAAGAGGGTAGGGATACCATGTGAGGTGTTCCAAGTCGCGAGTGAGTACTGAAATGTTTGGTAACTATTTTGCTCCTTATTTCCATCACTAAGTGAATTCCTTATGTCCATTTGGCATTGTGCAGAGCAAAAACAGGGGAGACAGTCTGAGGTCCGCTTAAGGAGACCCAGGCTGATTTCAGCACGGTTGGGTGACGATGAGCATCTCAGGGCTTTTCTATTATTCTTTTTGGGGAGATGTCTCTTCGCCAATGCAACTGGCAATAGAGCGTCCGGTACCCTCATCCAATTTGTGCAAGACTTGGATAAGGTTGGTGATTACGCTTGGGGTGCGGCCACCCTTGCCTTTCTTTTCCACAGTCTAGATTCGAGGTGCCGCGTTCAGCCTGGATGCAAGAGCCTTCGAGGGTTTGTGCCGATCTTGCAGGTTAAATCTTTATTGCATGTGTTGTGACCTCAAGTAATCTTCTTTTCTTATCATGTCTCATGCTTCATCTTTTGTAATAATCGAGCTTTAACTTTGAGCAGGTATGGCTCTGGGAGCACATCGTCCAGTGTCGGCCCGAGCGCTTGCCCGCGAGGCTGAGTTGTGTTCCCCGGGCTTCGTAGTGGTACCCTAATGCAAGCTTATGAGGCTTTGCTGACATCTTGCCTCCGGAAATGGCCGAGCGTATTAAAGTCCTCAAGATGAGGCCAGGTGAGCAAGGTTACCGGTTCATCTTGAATGAACTGAAAAATCATGAGGTATGTATTGTCCCTTATCCACTTGCTACATTAAACACTTACCGCTCTTAGCTCTCATTTGCTGCATATATCTCGGTTTTTCAGGTGATTTGGCAGCCCTATCAGGGTGGACCGGATGATGAGATGGCTGTAGTCCAGGAGGGGCGTGCCTTATTTGAGAGGGACATATGGCTCCACGCCCCTCAGGTAGCACTTAGATTGGTTGTCAGCCGAGTCGCGCGCCAATTGGGACACCATCAAGTTGTTCCCTCGGAAAAGTCTGTCATGCGTCGGTCATACCCAGGGTGGGGTCTGAAAACATTCAAGCGCCGCCATCCTTGCCGGAGAGAAATAAAAAATTAGAGATCAAAGGGGAGGAAGGCCATTTTTGGTGTGGATGTTAGTGCCTGGAGTGATTATGAGGCATATTGGAAGACAGCTTTGCATCGGTATATACTCCCGGAGTCGTACTCTTGCGGGGCTTCATATTCCATTAGTAATTGCGCGGAAGCGGCTGAGGCTTCATCATCTCTTCGGGTAACCATTGAAGTTTGTTTGCTTTAATGTTGTATTCTTTCCATTGTGAATCACATTGTTTCTTCCTTTATTTTTCAGGGGGAGATACCGGCAGGAGCAGGGCATCGGCAGGCACATCCGTCATCTGAAAGACAATGTGAGGTGAGGGTTCATGGGACTTCCAATCTTGGTTATAAACTTCGTAATCTCAAAGATAGGCCTCTTCTATTTCTCTAATCGTAACTCATGTGTGACAGGGGACATCTGGGGGAGTAGTACCCGACGCGGAGTCCATCCTTTGGGGAGAGGTACTTCGATTGTCCCAACCAGTAGAGAAAAAGGTATGACTACTTGGTTTAGTGCATGTGTCAAACAATGTTCATCTTCTGTAGTAATCCTTATCATTCTTGGCATATTGGCATGATTGGTACTTCATAGGATGCGGAGGTCATGAGACTGAGGGCCTCATTGTCAGCCGAGAGGGTACGAGAATTGTTAACCTTAATTGACCATATGCTGTCTCTTTTATACCTTCTTTACTCACAATGCTTTGATAACAGGAGCGCCGCCAGGAAAATGAAGCAATTATTGACGCATTGGCAGATTCTCATGAGGTACGAGGTCATGGGGTTAGTTGTTCATTTTGAATTGCTGTTCATTACCTTTGCCACTATGCAGGGTAACAAGGAGCGGGACATGCCTGAGGCCATGAGGACCCAAGTGGAGAGTGATCTCCTCACTCTGCGGGCTGAGGTGGATCGACTGCAGGTTAGCGAAGTTTGGGTCTCAGTTTGTTGCCCTTGTATTCAAGGCGTATAATGAGTAATTCTTAACCATCTTTCTTTGTGACCTTCAGGCAGAGCTTCATAGCGAGCGTGATAAGGCATTTGCGGAAAGAGTTGCTTCTAGCGGCGCAGGTATGAACCTTAATCTTGGAATGATTTGATTTGATTCTTCTAACATTGACATGCTTCGTAATATTGTTGGGTGCAGATTGAGGACTTACGTGCCAAGCTCAGGAGTTTTGAGACCTCTGCGCAGGTGAGCATCCTTCCTTTTAAATTCCATGTTTCCTGCTTTCGAGTTTTTGAATGTAACGCTTCCTTGTATGTCGTCTTGCAGAGCGGTGCTATCGTTGCTTCCGCTCCTCCACCCCTTAGCTTGAGCGAGGAGAGGGCTCTCATTCATGATCAATACGCTCAGCGCATGGACCGCATGCAACTAAGTCATGATGAGGTGGTTGCCGACTTGCGGAGGCGCCTTGATCGGTATCGCCAGAGGGCGGAGGAGAGAGGTTATGCATTTTCGAGCTCGACCCGCGCCCCTTCTCAGCGTGCTCCTGGTCCATCTTCCTTTGCTTCATCGGCTCGTCATGAGGGAGCTGCTCCATAGGGTTATCATTGTTTGATTGATCTGTCCAGGATCCGTCTCCATGTGTTCCATGTTGTATCCATATATGTTGGTCATGTATCTATGTCATTCCATCTTGTCTTAGCTCATGGTGTGTACTTGATCTGATGTATATATTATGCACATGTGTATTATGTATGTGTAATTGAGATAGTGTGTACTAGGCATGTGTGGTTGATTGATGAGGAGTTTTGTGAGGTGTCAGGAATATATGAAGTGTACTTCTTTCACAGGTAATAGGTTTTTTTGTATCCGGAGATTTTCCGGGGTCCAAAAACAAGGGGAAGTGCTGTCGAAATTTTTCTAAAATTCCTCAAAATTCGTGCTCTAGCACAGTTCTTATGAAAAAAGAACATTGAACCTAAGACAGACAAAATGAAATCCATATAATAGACCAAGCGAATAAAATATCATATCAACTTTGACTTGGAGAAGCAATATAGAGATTCAGGGTTTTCAAACAATGGGGAGTGCCTGGGTGTGTGATGTTTGTGGCCTAAGCAATTCTATGTTTTAAGGCATTCACATTGTCAGCTTATAAGTATAAAGGCAGAGGTTCAAGATAAATGCATTTTCAAATTGCATTTTTGAATCTCACAATATATGATATCATAAAAGGATGTGCATAGCATACATCTATAATCAAATTCATTGTAGAATAGTCATAACAGACATAATTTATATATCCCAAATTTGGTTACCATCACTTTAATCTTTTCAAGTCATGAGGGGTTGTGCACAAAACAATACCCGTAAAAAAAATGTCCCAGCTTGTGGGATGTTTTGGATGTGATCGGGGTTGGGTTCCCTGCAAGGTCTCAAAACAAACTTGTTAGTTTAATATTTTTAGGCCCCCTGCATAGTTTGGCTAAGGTAGCATTTTTCTTTCTCGGTAAAAATGTCAGGGGGCCATTTTGGCACTCAAGCTTAAAGAATAACAAGATAGAATTGGTACCTTAGGGAATATGTTTTCTTGCATCCAACTAAAAGTTATTCGTAGTAAAGCATGCATGAGGTGAGTGTGTGAAGGCTAGTGAGTGCTTGTGGCAATCGTGTATGCGATGAGGACCCAGATTGGGAAGCCATGTGAAATAAACATATATTTGTATGTATATATATATATATAAAATGCCCCAGCATAAGACTAGTGTTCATTCTGGCCGTGGGCGAGAGCGTGAAAGTGGACTAGCCTCTCGATCCATGATTGTCACCTTGGTGGCAAATTAATCTTCCCTAACTATACTTTGGAGGTCGAGCCCTCACAGGCCCCCTCTTGTAGCTGCTTAGTCTTTTCGGCTGAACTTTAGAAAGTACTTGACCGCCTTTGGGGGCTCATTTGTGAGTTGTGTTCGTGTGTGGGGGTGGTGAGTCACCGTGTTTCCTTAGTGTTGTGGTTTTAGACCACCTTCTGCTTAGTTCGCCTGATAAGTACCCATGTCACTCTAGCGAGCCTAATTCTAATAGATTTTTTTTTTTTTTGGGACATGTGACTGTGCAATGCCTGGGTCCTTTAAGCTTTCTAATTAACCCATGTAACGAGCATTAGGCCAATGACTCCCAAACCAGACGGCTCTAGGGCACTAGGTACGAAAATACCCCTACGAGCTTACTAACTCGGGTTAAAAAGGCTATGAACCCAAACTAGTCACAAAACTTTATTTCTTTTCAGGACTCCTAACTAAACACCTTTTTTCTTTTTTTTTTTACGCATCAGACTGTGCAATGTCTAGGCCCCTTAAGCTTTCTAATTAACCCATGTAATGAGCATTAGGCCAATGACTCCCAAACCAGATGGTTTTAGGGCACTAGGCATGTAAATACCCCTACGGGCTTATTGGCTCGGGTTAAAAAGGCTACGAACCCAGACTAGTCATGAAGCTTTTTATTCTTTTCAAGACTAATCCTAACTAAACACCCTTTTTTTTTTTTTTTTCATACGATCAAAAATCTTTCATGACATGGGCAACTTACCTACAAACCTTCACATTGGATGGGTTTAACCGTGCGAAATTTGTGGGGAGCAGACTCACCATTTTGTGTATTCTTAAGTGCTGGTGTGTTCGAGTTCCAAGCTTGATCATAGCGCATCTCTTCGGTCCTCCTACAGGATTTTTACAACTACGCCATGGAGCAAGGAGGGTCATACTCCGCAAGAAATAAGGAGGGGTCATACCGTGTACCTTTTCAGGTACATAGCGTTCCATGGATCGGGGAGCTCTTCCCCTTCTACATTCACTAGTCTATATGCATTTCCAGGATATACTTCCTTAATTACATAAGGGCCTTCCCAATTGGGTCGTAACTTACCTCTAGGATGCGGAAGCTGGGATGGAGTGATGCGCTTTAGCACAAAGTCGCCAATCTTGAATTTTCTTTGTTTGACATGTTTGTCGTAGGCTCTGGCAATTCGCTTCCGGTATACTTGTGCATGTTCTGCTGCTTTCATCCTTTTCTCGTCAAGTAGGTCTAGCTGAAGTAGCAATGCTTCTCTCCTCTGGTCTTCTGTTATATCTTCATTTAGATGGATGCGCAGTGATGGATGAAGAACTTCGAGAGGAAGGACTGCTTCCATTCCATAAGTCAAAGAGTATGGGGTTTCTCCTGTAGGAGTTCTTATGGAAGTCCGGTACGCCCACAACGCTTCGACCAAACGGTCTGGCCAATCACTACCTTTGGCGGTTTGCACAGTCTTCTTGATGATCTTCAGTAAGGTCTTGTTGGTTGCTTCGGCTTGACCATTCGCTTGGGGATAATATGGGGTTGAATGATGCAGTTCTATATCATATCTTGTGCACAACTCGTTCATTTATTGGGATATAAACTGTGGGCCATTGTCTGTTATGAATGCTTTAGGGATGCCAAACCGGGCTATTATATTCTTTTTAATGAATTTGACTACAGAGGTAGCCTTAATATTGACATATGCCTTAGTTGTTGTTGTTATTATGAATGCCTCGAATGTAGTCAGACGAATCACGATCTTTGGTACCCACTAATTTATAAACATCCATCCATCACCAACAATTGGTTTTCCTGGGGAAGTCTCGGTTATGAAGCAATGTGCAAAGTTTCGGTGCTTGTCTTGTTAGTCCCACTCATGACATTTTCTAGTCATGATTGTTCTACTAGAGGGATTTTCCACCAGTCTGGCTCGCCTATGCCTTCTATGATGATCAGACAATCGTGTTTTTATATTGTTTATACTTTTTTTTTTGGGTTGGTAATTTTTGAATTTTTTTTTTGTGTTTTTAGGGTTTTGTGATTTTTATGTTTTTTTTTTTTGTAATAATCCTAAGTAATAACTAATTTATTTGGTCTTGTTTGAACTTGCAGCCCTTCATTGACTTGAAGCTCAGGGTCTGCCTAGGATGATTATGTTTTTCCATTGTGTGTGCTAGTGATGTGTTGCGCACTTTGAATATTTTGACTATTCGAAAACGTGCGCGTTTAAGACCTCTCGACCTACGTGTTTTTATCAATGGGTGTCTAGTCTGGGTCTTACCATTTTGCTCTCTTCGGAAACGAGAGCGTTGAAACACCTTCGACCTTCGCCATTTAGGCCTTGGTCTGATGATAACACATTTTATTTTATTTTGGTATTTTCGTTGATAGATTGGACATGTTCTTTGTTTTTGAGATGTTGGAATAATGCATTTAGGCCATGAGTTTTTATTTTGGTCCATCCGGAAACGAGACCGTTGAAATATTTTAGACCTCCGCCACTTGGGCCTTGGTCTCATGTTAAAAGGTTTTATATGTGTCTCATTATGTTTCTTTCTTTGATAATATGGATATGATTTCACTCGTTGATGCATTAAGATAAGGCTCTTATATCGGGGATCTTTAGTTTGCCCTCGCCGAAAACGAGAGCGTTGAAATGTTTTAGACTTCCGCCATTTGGGCTTCGGCCTTAAAGAGTTTAAACAATTAGTGGATTTGGGATCTTTAAAAGTTGGTTTTCTATTTTTCTTTGATGATCTTTGGTCTTTTGTTTTCTTAATTGTTTGACCCTCATCTTTTGTGTGAAACGTGTGATTTTTCCTTTTTCTTCTAGCTCTAGGTTTTGTTGTAGTGCGTCTAGCTTCCTTAAATGTAGTTTGTCCATGTTTTGTTAGGCATGCTCTAAATTTTCTTTGTAACCTAGCAGACTTAGATCGTGAGAGTCTTTGAGCAAGGGTGTAACCTTTAAATTTTGGTTGTGCCACTACTGGGTGGTCATGTGGGATAAGAATTTCTTCAGTTGTGTGGATTTCTATATTGTTCATTGAGACTATCGAAATTTTAGATGACATATTTGGGTAAGAACCTGAAAGTTCTTCTACAGTCAAGTCTCCAAAAGTCTTTCCTAGAGCTTCGGGAGTGGTCTTAATCCTCTCGCGAAAACTAATCAGATCACACTCTATAGGGTCTTTTAGTTTGGGGATGGTTTTTGTTGTTATGCTTGGATTTTGCTCTTTACGGGCAGGGTACCATTCTAGGTGAAGGATCGGAGTTGGATCAACTATTGGTAGTTGTCTATTCTCAAAGTATTCTATATAATCTTGGCTCATGATTGTTGGATTGGTCAAGGGCGGGCATGGTAAACCTTTTAGAATGCTTTGAAGTCTCAGTCTCGCATTTAAATGGGCCTTAATCAGGGCTAATACTGGATTAGGCTCTATCTCATTGTAGAAGTCATGCTTGTCCTCTAAGGTTGGTTCAATTACGTCATTATCCTTTGATCTTCTAAGAGGGTTTGACCTATGAGGCTCACTAGTCAAGACATCATTTGATTGTGGCTCCTCCTTTAGGGTCTTTTCTAATGAGATGATAGGATCTATGTGAGAGCTTCCTCGTTGGATTTCAATGGTAGGCCTAACGGTCTCTTGGTGTTGATTCTTAGATAATGTTTTGGTTTCTATGATAGGTTCAGGTGGGTTTGCTCGTTCAGGTGGCACGCTCGACAAGATCGACTTCTTCCTAACCTCATATTTGAGTTTCTCTATGTCTATTTGCAATTCACTTAACATATTGGGACCAAGAAATTCAACTCCAAATTCTTTTTTAATCTTTCTTCGCTCAACTGGTGTTGGGATAGGTTCAAGATGCATTTGTTTTGGTCTAGGGAAATTTTGTTCATCGTTTGGTTGCACGTTTATTTGTCTTTGGATCATGATTTGGGTTTTGCATGATGGTGTAGGATCCAAGTTCTTTTGTTTGCATTGTGGTCTATGTCTTTTAGTGGTATTCGTCATAGATTGAGGTTTTGGATCTTGTGTGATCTTGTTTGTTTGGGTTTGGTATTTTATTACAAATGAAGATGGTTTAACCAGTCTATGAGTTCCCACACTTGATTCTAAGTCATTCGATTCAAACCTGATTGGTTCGTGTGTTTCAGATCTTATGACATCAAAATCTTTAATTAATTCATCCACTTGTTCCATTTGATGGTCAAGTATCTTCATTCTCGTCATGAATTTAGATTCCTGAAGTGGGACATTAGGTTGAATTGTCTCGTGCATCCTAGGTTGAATCGTTATGTCTTTTATTTGTTGTGTCGAATGATCTTTGTTTGGTTGTGTTTGGGGTGGCATTTGTGGTTTTGATATTTCTGTTTTGATGATTGCTTGTGATTGATCTAGTTCGTTCATTGGTTGTGTGTTGATCTGAGCTTTACCATCCCCAGGTGTTTCATATTGTTCATAATTTTCATTAAGCATATCATAAAACTTCTCAGGAGGCATGTCTTTAAAGATGGGATCGTAGATCTCGTCAGAAGATTCAAAAGTTTGGTCATATGGTGGATAATAGGTTACTTCAGGGGCTAAAGTTGTCAAATATGGAGGATCATAGGTCCAATTCTTGATAACATGATCTGGTGAGCTATCAGTTATGGGATACGGTGTGTCTATGATTTCTTCACCTTTGAGTTGATGGAAGGGAGCAAAATATGTTCTAAGAATCCGTATCCCCTCTTCTACTTCGTAGCCTTTCCATAATGTTGGGATCTTGATCTCTTCGGTCATAAGTCTCCTTAGAGTTTCTGAGATTAATCCAAGTTCCCATTCTAGGTATTCACCACCTATCAATTGTTCTTCAAGGGGCTTCCCTGTGTTTGCATATGGATCATTTTTCGGAGTGATGCTCTTAAACCAGTCGAGGTTAGGCAACTCTAGCTCACTTATGTCCACCATTTTAGCAAACTCTTCCTGGATCTGTTTTCGAGATACTTTGGTTTTGCGTGGAAAAAATGGATTTTGGGTTCTAGCATTTGTGGGTGAATTTTTGTCTTGGCTTTGATTTGGAGTTTGACTAAGTTGGTCGGTCGGAGCGTGGGTGGATTGTTGATATATGATCGTTGGAGATTGGGTTGGTGGATGGATTGAGTTGGATGGTATGGTTGGGCGTAGCTGGAATTGGTCAAAGATCATGGCAGGTGGTGTTTTTTGGTTGAATGGTGAGGGTTGGGTGGGATGACGGCTTTCATTGGATGGCGTGAATTGGAATGGTTGATAGGTTGGATAATGATGCATTGTTATGGATGGTTGGATAAGTTGATTGAATTGATGAGATTGGATGGTTTCGATCGGTGAAGGAATTTGATTGGATGGGATGGTTTGGATGGACTGGTAGGTTTGAATGGGCGAATGAGTTTGATTGGATGGGATGGATTGGTTTGTTGTTATATATTGTGTGTTTTGGATGTAGATTCATTGATCATTAAGTTGTAAATTATGATTTATGTCATGATTAGTGTTTTGATTGTTTAAATTTGTGTGCATTGTGTTTTGATTAGATTGAGCGTAATATTGTTGAGTCGGTTGGGAAGTAGTTTGATATGATTGGGGATGATGGATCAAGCCATGGTTTGGTCTTGTGTGTTCGTAAGAGGCATGATTGTTTAAGTCTTCGTTTGCATAAAAGGGTTGCATAGATCTGAGGGAAGAGGTTTGAGTCGTTATAGTTTGGTTGGAAAGGTATCGATAATTTTGTGTTTCGTTGTGGTAGTGTTGGTTTATATTCGTGTATGAGTTATTTAAGTTTTCAAAATCTTGAGTCATGTTGTTCGTGTGAGATTGGTAACTTGAGTCGAGCATGTATGATCTTTGGGATGCAATTGTTCGATGTGGATTTTGATAGGCCATCTTATATTCGATTTCCAAAGCAATTATCAAACAATATCATGTAGCACCAAGAGAATTTTTTTTTTTTGTTCAAAATAGAAGGGAGGGAAGAGGAGAGAGTTTTTTTTTTTTTTTTTTGGAATTTTATTTTAGTGATGAAAGGGAAAGTTCTAATGATGGTCTATTTCTTATGTTATAATTAGAGAAGGCTTAGTGGGCGGTCCAATCGGACCTTAGGTTTTAATTTTCGGACTGCACTCATAACAACCCTAAACTGAATGGGACACGGACATCTGATCATTGATTGGATGTTCGTGTCCTAGAATAAAACCCCAGAAAGACCCAAATAAATGACAGGAAAACAAAAGAGGTCCCATCACGATCGCCAGGCTGTCGGATGTGAATTTCGACCCCCCCCCAAAAAAGGAAAGAAAGGGGAATTTTGCGTGGGGAAATCTCTATTCGTCTATATATGCTATTTAAATTTTACATCGAAAATGAGGATTCCGACTACCCTCAAAATCAATGGATCACGATCGCCAGCTACGGATACGGCCGTAACACCGTTCTTTCGACTAAAGCCGAAGAAATGTGGGGAGAAAATAAGTGGGTGGGTTCTTCCTCTCGTCTAATGTGCTGCCGGCAACACACGACGGTTGTCCTGTCACATTAATTTGGGTCTCTTTGGGTCTTTTTAATATAGGGTCAAATTAGGGTCATGAGTTAAAGTCCAAATAAAGGTTAATCCTCACACAGCATAATCATAATAAATCCAAGTAAAATAAAGTAACTAAAATAAAGAAAATAAATGGGGGGAGGTGCCAAATATTTAAGAAGAGGATTGGCCCCGTTCCCGGGTACCCCCTTCAGATCCCTTGGCAAAATAAGGTTTAAAGGCTGACTTTTCAAATCAAAATGATGATGCAAATGAGACTTTGACTTGTGATTTCTGTGTTTTTCGTGTGCGATACACGAGTGATAAAAATGAAAGGCCGATGGGCCGTAATTGATTGGAGGTGGCCGATGGGCCAGTGTTTGTTTAAGGGTGGCCGATGGGCCGAAGTAAAAAGTGTGTGTGAAATCACTCATCTCATCTCGTCATTCTCATTTATTCAATTTTAGAAGTCAGTTCTTCATTTCCTTTTATCATTAAGTTCAATTAAATATTTGGCACCTGAGGTGGAGGAAGAAATAAAGGAAAATCTTTTTGGGTTTATTTTGTTGGTTTTATAGTTTTTATGGATTTTTGATATGGGGCTAGAAGGGCCTAACTAGGGGATTTACTTGGATTTACGTAATTAATGCTTTATTACTGATCATCGGATTAACCTTAACCTAAGGTCCTAGACCGCCCACATCAGCTTTCCCAATTCCCTAACGGAACAGGAAGAGTGATGGGGTGAAGCCTAATGCTCTAAACTACCTAACAAGGTAATCCAATTTGATCCTAGGGTGTAAATAGCCTAAGTTTGATAGTTCCTGCGCCTAAGCAGTTTGTTGAGTAAGATCTTAATTGATTCGATTTGTTGTGAGTTGTGGTTTTGATTGAGAGTGGTTTAGAGATGTTTTAAGGATCTGGTTAATGTGTTCTTCTATATTTTAAACTTATGTTATTTTTAATTTAAATCAGAATTCTAAAAAGTAGTCGAAAATCACAATTCAAGATTAAAAACTAGGGTAGGCGCCCAGGGGGTGGAGCCTATCCTAACAGTTTATGCTTTTCAGACTTTTCGATCTCTTTTCAGAATTCTGGGGGTTTTAAGGGCTATGTTTTACTCTGAGGAATGTTTTAATGTCTCTGCTGTTCTAATGTCAAAGTGATGCGGGTCCGGATTTTGAAATAAAACGAGGATTCGTGTTTTAGTGCAAGTGGAAGGATAGGCACCAAAGGGGTGGCGCCCAGGTGAATTGGCAGGATGGGCGCCCAGGGAGTGGTGCCCAGGTGGTTTGCCTGTGATTTTGTGTTGTGCCGGATAGGATTTAATTATTGGTCTGTGGGTCCGGAGATTAATTTAGGTTCTGGTCTTAGTTAGTTTAAGTTGTAAGGTGTTTAATTATTAATTTTTAGTTGAATTGGGTAGGGTTGAAATGTAGGCTAGGCGCCCAGGGGTGGTGCCTAGGTGAAACTGGCAGGATGGGCACCCAGGGGGTGGCGCTCAGATGGATTGATAGGATAGGCGCCAAGGGATTGGTGCCTAGGTGGAATTTTTATGGTTTGGTCGGTTCCAAAGGGTTTTGGGTATTAAGTCCGAATCGATTAAGGTTCCAAGTGTTTTAAGGTTAAAGGTATTATGTTATGTTGATTGGGATTGGTTTGAGGTTTTAATTAATTAGGTTAAGTTGTGAATTTAGGGCTTTTTATGAAAAGGAGTAGGCTGGGCGCCCAGGGTGTGGTGCCCAGATGGATGTGTTTTATGGTTCGGTTGGGTTTTGTGATTCTTTGGTCAATCTCAGGTTTGAATTGATTTAAGGGTCTAGGATTTGATGGAAAGTGTTTATTCGTGTTCAGTTGGGGATGAATCGGGTTCCAATTAATTGGGTTTAATGGTTTCCTAAGGAATGGACGGGGTAGGTGGAATTCACAGGCTGGGCGCCCAGAGGGTGGTGCCCAGGTGGATTGACAGATTAGGCGCCAAGGGGGTGGTGCCTAAGTGGATTGACAGGCTGGGCGCCCAAGGAGTGGTGCCCAGGTGGCTGTCTTGAGGTTCGGCTTGGTTTTGACGTTCTAGGTTGATTCGAAGTTGGGTTTTGTGGTTTAATGCGTTTGGATGAAAAGTATCTTTTAGTATTCAGTTGAGAAAGAATTAGATTTAAGTTAATTAGGTTTAGTTTTTAATTGATTGGTTTCCAAGAAACGAGTAGTGTAGGTGGAGCTCACAGGCTGGGCGCCCAGAGGGTGGTGCCCAGGTGGATTGATAGGCTAGGCGCCCAGGGGGTGGTGCCCAGGTGACTGCCTTGTGGTTTGATTTGGTTCGATGGATTTTAAGTTAATCCGAGGGTGAATTGATTAGAGTCTTAGGTTTCTTAAGTCCTAAAGTGTTTTAGTGTGCTAATTCGGGTTGGTTTAATTAGAAGTTTCAATTAGAAATTTCTTAGTAAAGGGATAAGATGGGCGCCAGGGGAGTGGTGCCCAGATGGATTGGAAGGCTGGGCGCCAGGGGAGTGGTGCCCAGGTGGATTGGAAGGCAGGGCGCCAGGGGAGTGGTGCCTAGATGAATTTTTAGGGTTTGTTAGTTTTGTATCTTTTAGGTAGATTCGAGTTTAAGTTGGTTAAGATTTCAGGTCTTTCAAGTTAAAAGTATTTTAGTGTGTTAATTAGGGTTGGTTAAAGTCTTAATTAATTAGATTAAATTTTAAATAGAGCCTCTTAGGGAATGAATAGGCTGGGCGCCCAGGGAGTGGTGCCCAGGTGGACTTGTCAGCAGGGCACCCAGGGGGTGGCGCCCAGATGGACTTGGCAACAGGGCACCCAGGGGGTGGCGCCCAGGTGGATTTGTTTTAGGGTTTTAATTAAGTTCTTGGTTATTTTTAATCCGAATTAATTAAGGTCTCAAGATCTTTTGGATTAAAGGTATTTATTGTATTATTGATGTGAGATCAGAGCCTTAACTAATTATGTTTAATCCTTAATTAGGGACCTTTAGTGAATAAGCAAGTTAAGCTCAAGAGAGGAGAAGCGGTTCCCTAAACAATCTTAGTGATTCCTTAGTCCAATTTCAGTCCAAATCAATTAGATTGTTTGTTCTAGGGTTCTTAATGATTTGGCAATTCTTAAGTTAATTAACTATGATATTTTAGGGTTTATCCTACTTAGGCACGAGATTTGATAATCTAGGCTATCTACCTACTATTTTTGGGTTTTCTTTGTATTTTTTAATTTGTTTTTGGTTTCTCCTCTAATTTACTAGAGAGTAAGGGAAGAGAAGAAATAGTTTTATGTTTTATGATTTTTTTTGGGTTTTTTTATGACTTTATGTTTCAGATGATATGGTGGTGTGTGATAAAAACAATAATTTGAAGTTCAGAACATATCAAACAAGCAAACATATCATTGTTATGCGATTTCTAAATGAACTAAATGCGAGAGATCGAAACTTGTGCACAAAGGTGGAACAGTCCACCTAGGCGCCACACCTGTGGTGCCTATCCTGCTCAGTCAGGGTTTTCAAAGATTCGCAATGAATGCACAATAGTCTTAAGATTTTCAACACAATTTCCGATATTTAGTAACTGATGCGGATGTCCTAATGCGAACTACTAATGATGCAACTAACAAATCTACGAGAAAATGATGTAACAAGTAGAGATCTAAAACCCAAACCCTGTCTCGGAAGGGTAGGCGCCCAGAGGGTGGCGCCTAGCCAAACCAGAGATGGTAGGCGCCCAGTGGGTGGCGCCCAGCCTTCTGAGATAGGCTTTTCACGACCTCCTCGATCTAAATGAGGATGATGATGCTATAAATGCGAGATCTAACCTAGTTAAGCACTTAGAACTACGAAATCAATGCAGATCTACACCACTAGTATGAATCTAAACATGTTATTAATATGATGAGATGCTGATACCATTTTTATCAAGAACTAATATAGATCTATGATGCATGAATGATCCTAAGCATGTTTCTAAACAAAGATGATGATAAAATGCAGCAGAAGAATAGAAAGATCTAGGAATACCGGTTTGAATCACACTTTTCAAGTTCCTAGAACGAGGCTTACGCGAAGAACCATAGCTCTAGTTGAAGATATGGAAGTCTTCTCCTCTATTTCCCCTTCTTCTCCTCTAGATCTGAAGCTTTCTCTCTAATGGTGGCTACCTTTCTCCTTTTTGCTTATTCTCTATACTTTTCTCTCTTTTAGGGTAGCTCCCTTGTAAATGAGGTTAAGAGATCCTTAAATAGAGGTTTGGGATGAGTTTAGGAGGGCTAGGGCTTCATTAGTTCGTGTTTCTAGAAGGTTTCACGCATCCCAAGGCGGCTTAAGTGTTTTGGGATAAATTAGGGTTTGGAAAAGAGGCTGGGCGCCCATGGGGTGGTGCCCAGGTGACTGCATAGGGTGGGCGCCACAGGGCTGGCGCCTATGTGGACTGGTTCATGGTAGGCGCCCATGGGGTGGAGCCTACGTGGTTCGGATCATTCTCAAAGTTTGGTCCCATCTGAAGTCGGAATAGAATGGATAGATGGTCAATTGAGGGGACCTACACTAGCACTTAATTGACTGGGCGCCATAAGGGTGGTGCCCAGGTGGATTGGACAGTGTGGGCGCCCACCACAGGGTGCCTATGTGGACCGGAGAGTGTGGGCGCCACAAGGGTGGTGCCTAGATGGAAAGTTGTTTGGGTCTTTGTTTGGAGTGGTTACGGGCTGCCCTAAGTTAAGTTTGTGGAATAATAGGGTGGGCGCCACACATGTGGTGCCTAGGTGGGCTGAAGAGTATGGGCGCCACACATGGGGCGCCTAGATGGAATAAAGAGTGGGGTGGGCGCCACACATGGGGTGCCTAGGTGGAGTCAATTCATTTTCGGAGTTTGGTCCCTACGTTGAGTGGTTCCGGTCCATTTTAGGTCAAACTAGTGATTTCGGAGGGTGGGCGCCACACATGGGGCGCCTAGGTGACCATGACTAGTGAGGGCGCCACACATGGGGCGCCTAGGTGAATTTGAGTAGGGTGGGCGCCCCTTGGGTGGTGCCTAGATGAATTTCTGTTACTCTTTCTAAGGCAAACTTCGAAAACTCATAACTTTTGATCCGCTTATCGGATTTGGACGTTCTACATACCGTCGGAAAGCTCTTGAAGTGAAGAATCCAATGGTCTAACTGTCCTAATGATTATGGGCTGAGAAAAGATGGGGACCTCTGGATCAATGGATCCGGCTTCCTAACTTAGGGTAATCGGATGGCATTTGGGTAAACTTGGTGTAATCTTTGTAAGAACTGGCCTAAGCATGTCTTAAGTGGTTTGGAATATGTAGAGTTAGTGTAGTAGTCTGTCCTTGTGTGAAAGGTGAGTTGGACTCTAGATCTCAATGTGATTCGGCTTTCTTCTCACGAATTTCTAGAAGTCGTTGAACTAAGTCTGAAACTATCAAAAAGCATCTTCATTGTCATTAATTAATCTGAATTATGCCATTAATCATTCAATTATGAGTGAAATGGGGGCATCGCTATATATGACAGGTGTTTAAGGCTATCATAGGGGCCAAATGAGGTGTCTACAATGCGGTGCAACAACCGGTGGGAACTGCGAAGTCTGCGGCTGTTGGGTCATACGGTTAAGAATCTCCGACATCTGAGTGTTGATCCTGGTCTGAGATTGCACAAACTGCTCAAATCTGTCCTCTATGGTGCCCTGACTACCCCTATCTGAACCATGCTGCTGTGACATGATCTGCAATTAAACATTTTTAGAACAAACAAAACACAAATGACAAAGACAAACAACAAACCATCATCGCGTTACCAGTCTAAGTCTACCCAATCCTCACATCGAATCCTAAGAGTTGCTAAGTATTTTAGTTGTCCGAGAACCGTAAAAGCTCTGATACCAAAATGTAACGCCCCAAAATCCGGGCGCCTCGAATCTCGGGGCGCTACGAGAAAGTACCTAAGAGATGCGGAAAATCCAATAATATAATCAAGTGTGAATCTCATATGAGCAGGTAAATGGACAAGGCCCTAAAATTTTGTTTCACTTTAAAAGATTACAAGGTACTTTCCATAATTAAACTAACTATTCAGTCACAGGCCAACACGGCCAGCTACAAGAAAAGGAAAGAATAGAGATCTATATGATAGACGCCTCACGATGCACCAAATGCATCATTCTCTGAACCCTGCGGCAACGGATCAGTCGCCAAACAAACCACCAATCAAGAAAGCGGAAGAGAAGATGCCTGAAATCACCAAGGATTGGGTCAGGCTCGATGAGCCAGGCAAATAGGCATGTTTAGATGGCAATACATTATATAATTAGATAGGAAGGAGGACCATACCTGATCCCAGCTGTACCTGCATGATTAGTATCTCGATAATAATATAGAATATCAGAGTGCAACAGAAAACGGTGTAGAGTGTAGTGCATAAACGAAAATCGAGATATTGATATAACAGATGTTTGATACAACCTAACAAGTAGATAAGAGAAGCCATCAAAACATCAGATAAACCACACAAGCACATTAGAGTCATCAGTAGCAGAAGTAAACAGAGGAAGTGACATTACCATAGTCGTATCCATCGCATCCAGATCCAACCGTATCAACGGCGGCAGTTAAAGGCAATAAACAATGATATCCATAATATATAATATTCATACATCCAATATACATACATAGAAGCACACAAAGGTACGTCCACAGTTGAAGTACAAAGGACGTGGGGGTCAGAGCCAGCCCATCGTCATCGTCCCAACAACTGTCGATTGACACCAACCATGGGGGTCATAGCCACCCACAGTTGTCGTCACGTCGAATAAGAGCGTACAAGAATCCATCAATGTCCATAGCTACAGCCAAGTCACAGCCATTGGTCTTACGTGCTATCTCAACTAACAATATCCATAGCCACGGCCAAGTCCCAGTCATTGGACTTACGTGCTATCTTAACCAACAATATCCATAGCCACGGCCAAGTCCCAGTCATTGGACTTCCGTGCTAGATCAATATCGCCGTCCATCCATACACCCGGTCCGAGCGCCAGCGGTCTCAGTACCCCACCCACACCTGGTACCTACTGTGTCAATCACATCACAATATCAAAGTCTATGCCGGCATCATAACCCTCGGCAGACTAATCAATATCAATGTCCATGCCGGCATCATAACCCTCGGCAGACTAATCGTACAACCACAAATCTACAGATCACTAGGTGGGGGTACTCCGAACTAGATAGCCTTATTATCCTTAATATGAGATGATAATAGTCAAGGGTACGAGACACGGAGTTCGGGTATAGCTAGTCCATCCTTGTGGTTCCCAACAGTTAATAGTGCATACCCTTGTAAACTCCGCTTTTCTATACGCTTAATTAGTATTATCTCAATATACAGTCCGTCTATTAGTATCTATCGTTGAGTTCCCAATATTATCGGTCAGGACTTCAAGTGCCATGTCCTGACATCTCATCCAATACGGACCGTGATCATGGATCAGAGCCTAAGTGCAATGCCCTGATTTATAGTACCTCTCAAGGCCTACATCCAAGGTTTGGATCTACCAGCCAGCCTTAGTGTCCATTTCATCAACATAGATACCACACATCCCAAATCCATCGATGATTGCTGCCCCTCTATTCAGGTCCAAGGTCCCACTCCACCTAAGACAGTGATCACGGAGTCCCAGATGCTTATTAAGTATCCTTGGTGCTCCTGTAGGTATTTAGCATCATAAGACATCCATAACCCTTGAATCAGGTTCCGTTTTACAACCCAAGACCCTACTTAGATGGCTACACGGGTCAAGGTTAAGCCCGGCCCTTGACTCGCGTATAGCGTATCCCAAATAGTCCAAATGGAAGGTCAACGGGGCCCACACATGATCAAATCATAAAAGGGTACAAATCTGGGAAATGTCAATGTATACACTGAGCTCGGCCAACCTACTCTGAGCTCGGCCAACCAGACACTGAGCTCGGCCAAATTGTTCTGAGCTCGGCCAACCAGGCATTGAGCTCGGTCAACCAGGCACTGAGCTCGACCAACTGTTCTGAGCTCCGCCAACTAGGCACTGAGCTCGGCTAACCTGCTCTGAGTTCGGCCAACTAGGCACTGAGCTCGGCTAACCTGCTCTGAGCTCGGCCAACCAGGCACTGAGCTCGGCCTGCCTGCCTAGCTGAGCTCGGCCAACACCTGAGCTCGGCCAACTTGCCTACCGGAGCTCGGCCTGCCTAGCTGAATACTGTTGCAAGTACCGTAATTCCTGGATTTCTCCATTTTCATTCCAATATTCACCAAACACTTCCAAACATCAAACACATCTCCTATATCATGATCTCATCACAAGTGGGCCATTGATCTTCCAAATGGGGGATTCTCATCCATCAATGGCCAAATACACATAAAAAGAGCTTAGACTAACAATTCTATACATCTTATCATCCAATCAACCATCCAAATACAGAAATCATGCCAAACATCCATAAAAGACAGTAATTACCAATCTAAGCATGTTAATCAATTTAATTAAAGAATCTAAGCATGTCTACTTGCCTTTCGTTGGAGATGCCCAAATCCAAAAGCACTAGCTCAAAGCCCAACAAATCAAACCTAAGGAATAATTAGCAAAGTAAAACTAAATTAAAACATAAATCAATGGGAAGCTCTAAGCTACTAAACACACTACTACAACCCAAAGTTTATTAACCCACTTCTAAGGGAAAGAATAGCTTACCAAACAAATGGGCGGATGGAGTGGTGGCATTGCAAATTAGAGATGGGAAGCTCGCGGGGTCCACGCGGAGATGATGGTGATCATCAGAGGTTATGGGCAGCCTCTAAGATCAATTCCCAGCAAGGTGGGTGAGAAAGATTGGGAAGGAGAGAAAAAGAATTGAAAATGAGATGGGGAGGTTGTGGGGCCCACTTGATCTGTGGCCCACTAAATTGGTGGTGGTGGAGGGTCTTTGGTGGTCCATTGGATACAAGAAGGAGAAGACAGAATAGAAGAAAGAAAGAATGGAGCAAGAAAGAGAGAGAACAGAGAGAGAATTAGAGAGAAAGAGGGAGAAAGAGTGAGATGGCTGGGTGGGTGCACATTCACGTTGACAGTAAGGGGAGTGAAGAGAGGGAGAAATAAAGAAAGGGAGAGAGAGAGAAATGATGGAATGAATGAGATGGGTGAGGAAGGGGAAACACATCACATCGGCAGTGAGTGGAGAGAAAAATAGAAAATGATATGGGTGGCTTAGTCCATGTTGGTAGGGAGAGGTGGCGAGGAAGAGAGAAAATGAATGAAAGAAAGAGAAACAAGAAAGAAAACAGAGAAAGGAAAAGAGAAACAGGGAAGGGAAGAAGAAATGAAAAATGGAGAAAAAGAGAGGTCGAGTGGCTGGCGGTGATCGAGGAGATCGCCGACGGCGATGGCGATGGTGCCGTGCTCGAAGTCCGGCGGCAGTGGGCGGCAAGGGTTGGGAGAAGAAGAGATGGATGAGGGAGATGAGGGAATGGAGAAAGGAGGGGCTGCTGTGTGTGGAGTGAATGAGAAGAGAAGAGGGAAATGGTCTTGTGACCTAAAAGAGAGGAATGGGAAAAAGGGGAGATGGGTCTCACGTGGGTGAGGGGATGGGGTAAGATGAGATTGAAAAGATGAGTGGTGTTCACATGGGATTAAGGTGGGGTAGGGTTTGACTAAGGTGCCCTCATAATTAATGGGTAATGGGTTAGGCCATGGGTAGTTGGGTCATCCTAAGGTTAAATTCACAATTCTCCAAGGGAAGCCCATCTGTAATTAGGATAACCTATGGTTGACTTGGTCAAATTGGGTCCCACCAGGTATGTCTAGGGATGGGTCCTCACAGCATATATAAGACTCCCAACTGCTGAGGAGTATGGAACAGTCATCATCCGTTCCTTTTCTTCATCTGCAGTAGGACATAATCTCTAACTGAGCTTGAAGTGACTGGCTAAAGGCATGCTAACTGGCTTAGCAACTATCACGTTGAATCTCGCGAGCACCCGTTCAACATATTTCCTGTGACAACACAGCTTCTTGCATTCCTGTCACGACGTATTTGCATTCCCAAAATCTGTCGTGCGGGACCCAAGTCTTTCATGTCAAAAGTCTTTGACATGTCCCTCTTCAATCTGCCAATCATCTTACTATCCTGTCCAACTATCAACATATCATCTACATATAAAAGAAGGATGATAAATTTGCCATTACCAAACTTACGAACATAAACACAGTGATCTGCAGCTGTCCTCCGGTACCCGTGACTCACCATGAATGAATCAAACTTCTTGTACCATTGCCTTGAGCTTGTTTCAACCCGTATAGACTCTTTTTCAACCTGCAAACCAACTGTTCTTTTCCTTTTACCTCAAACCCCTCCGACTGAGTCATGCAGATCTCTTCTTTCAGATCACCGTGAAGAAATACAGTCTTCACTTCCATCTGTTCAAGTTCAAGGTCCATGCTGACAACTAGACCCAAGACAACTCTAATAGAAGTCATCTTCACAACTGGAGAGTAGATTTCATCGAAGTCAAGACCCTTCGTCTGCGCAAAGCCTTTAACCACTAGCCGTACTTTGTGCTTTATCAGTTTTCCACTGTCATCTCTTTTCAACTTTAACACCCATTTGTTCTTCAAAACCTTCTTGCCTATTGGAAGTTCCACCAGCTCATAAGTATTGTTCTTTTTCAAAGAACTCATCTCATCCTAGATAGCCTCCATCCACTCATCTTTGTCTGCATGAGTTTTTGCTTCTGGGTAGCTCTCTGACTCCCCCTCATCAGTAAACAAAATATAATCTGCTGTAGGATATCTTATTGACGGTTGACGCTCTCGAGTAGACCTCCTAGCCTGAGGTTCCGTGGTTTTTTACGGAGGTGACTGCTCCCCCTGCTCAACACCCTGTTTATCTGGCAACCCTTGCGCCTCATCACGATCTGGATCATTTTGTCCACCTTCTGCACCCGTAGTCTCCACTGGAGAAGGAGTCGGTGTGAGATCAACCACTCCATTAACAACTTCATTAGACTTTTCAGTCTTTTCAATATCTCTAAAGAACTGGTCTTCATGAAACACCACATCCCTACTTCTGATAAATTTTCTCTTATCTGGATTCCATAACCTGTAGCCAAACTCAGCTCCACCATAGCCCAAAAAAATGCAACACACTGCCTTATCATCCAGCTTTGAACGATGCTCCTTTGGTACATGTGCAAAAGCCTTGCATCCAAACACCTTCAAATGAGAATAAGAAACATCTTTACCTGTCCATACCCTCTCTGGAAGATCAAAATCCAAAGGAACTGAGGGAGACCCGTTAATCAGGTAAACGACAGTCAAAACAGCTTCACCCCAAAATGGCTTGGGTAGCTGTGCCACTCTAATCATGCATCTCATCCTTTCAAGAATAGTGCGGCTCATTCTCTTTGCTATACCATTGTGTTGTGGAGTACCAGGAACTGTTCTTTCATGCCGAATACCATGCTTTGAGCAATAGCCTTTAAACTGGTTGGATGTGTACTCACCACCATTATCTGTGCGGAGACATTTCAAGAGCTTGCCTGTTTCTCTTTCAACCATGACATGAAACTGCTGAAATACCTAGAACACCTGATCCTTTGATTTCAACGCATAAACCCAAACTTTTCTGGATGCGTCATCAATAAATGTGACAAAAAACTTATTGCCACCCAATGACTCCACCTCCATGGGACCACAAACATAAAAAAATACCAAATCCAACACATTAGATTTTATCGTTGATGTTTTAGAGAAAGAAACCCTATGTTGTTTACCAAACAAGCAATAATCACGAGGGTCAAGGGATGCACCTTTGGAGTAATTAATCAAACCTTTCTTTGCCAATAACTGCAGTCCTTTCTCACTCATACGTCCAAGTCTCTTGTGCCACAGATTTGGAGATAATCTGTCTTCAACAACATTCAATACACCTTTGTATAGTTTCACATGTGTCTTGTACAGCTTATTACACGCCTTCCCTCTCGCAAAAATAAGAGATCATTTACTGAGTTTCCACCTGCCATTTCCAAAGTAACTTTCATAACCTGCACGATCTAATGAGATCCCGGAAATCAGATTCAACCGCAGATCAGGAATATGTCGCACATCTTTCAGCGTCATTGTGCAACCAATATCGGTTTGAATGCATACATCACCGACCCCAATAATATCCGAATGACTTGTGTTGCCCATCTTCACAGTGCCAAAGTCCCCCACTTTGTATGTCGTGAACATCTCCTTAGAAGGAGTAGCATGGTAGGATGCTGCTGTGTCAACAACCCACTCAACCTGATCATTTGCAACACTTAAACATTCTTCAACTTCACTGGTCAGAATCACTACTTCATTATCCAAAGTAGCTGTAGTGTTAGTTTCATTCTTCTGCTCATTGTTGGCTTTTTATTTTTCCTTCAAGGCAAAGCAATTCTTCTTAATGTGTCCTTCTTGCCACAATGAAAGCATTTTCCAGACTTTTTCTTAGTCTGTGATTCACCTCTTGACTTGCCACGACCCCCCTTGGGTCCCCTACTCTTACTCATCATCCTTTTCTCAGTAATAAAGGCATGTGCATTATCTGTCCTTATAGTTTTCCTTCTTGTTTCTTCATTTAACAAGCTGCTAGTTACTTGACTCATTGATAACACACCATCTGGAGTAGAGTTGCTCACGGAAACAACCAATGTCTCCCATGTATCGGGCAAAGAACTTAGAAGAAATAAAGCTTGCATCTCATCATCAAAGACCATCTTCATTGTAGCCAGCTCATTCACAATGTATTGGAAATCATTTATGTGATCTTCAATTTTACCACCCTCATTGAATTTCATGTTCACAAGCTTTCTAATCAGAAAAGTTTTGTTCACGGCGGTTTTCTTCTCATATCTTTCTTCTAACTTCTTCCAAAGGGTTCTCGCATTGGTTTCATTAGACACGTGATGAAATATGCTGTTATCCACCCACTGTCTGATGTGACCAATGGTCTTTCTATGCATTTTTTCCAATCTGGATCAGACATCTCTTTTGGTCGGGCATTATCCCCCTCAATGGGATCATAGAGGTCTTTGCAATAGAGTATATCCTCCATCTTAGGTTTTCAAATCAACCAATTAGTATGGTTGAGTTTGATCATGGTAGTGTTCATAGTGTTGTTCTCCATCTCAATTAAATAATTAAAAAATATAAATAACTGTCACTAACCTCAATTTCCGCACCAATCTGTAGATCTCGTCACCATGAGCACGCTAGAAGAAACGGATCTGAAACCCGACTCTGGATGGCTTCGATATCGTAAAAATAGTTTTCTACGCTCTGATTAGTCAAACTTTCTTGTTAACCGTCAAACTGCCAATCTTCTTCCACATTTACGTAGATCTACTTGTAACGAGTCTGTAGGCGCAAACAGATCTCCGATCTGACCTCGGATGATAAAGATATCGACGAAACAAGTTTCTGCCGTCGATCCCGGTCAAACCCCTACTTACCGTACTGTTCGCTGACATGTGCTGATGTCAGCAACTGCTGGAATGGGCATCCTGCTTCGCGGGTCAGGCTGAACTAGCCCAAACCGAACCTGACCTGGTCTTGGCTGTGGGCTGGGCTGTGGGCTGGGCTTTCTACGGCAACAAGGGTCAAGTCAAAACCGACCCGAACCCAACCCGGAGAAACCTGGCCCAGATCAGATCCCTTCTTCTTCGATCTGATCTGGTTTCTGCAACCAAAAAACGATGGAAAAAAATGCTGATGTCCTTCCTCCCGGCGATGGTGCAGTAGCGGCAAAGGGCGGCAGTCGACGACGATCAGCAGCGGTGGTGAACTGGCGACGCACGGACGACGTCAGTTCCTCTGGTCCGATTCCGGCGCCGGCAGTCACGCTCTGCAAATCTAGATCCGAGGCGGCGCTAATCTCCTATGCGTAGCGATGGGTCCTTCTCCGGTTCCGGCCAGCAATCTTAGCCAAGGGAAAAACAATCTCCTGTTTGCCTCCTTCTCCGGCAACGAGCAACCCTCTGTTCTTCAATTCCGGTATGCAATCCGAAATCAAGAACCATCCGTTCTCTCTGCAACTGATCATATGGCCCAGCAGTGATCGGAACCGATATCTGTCTGTTTCCTGCAACGAAGAGCGACGTGCAGAAATTCGGATCAATTCCTTGATCCGATCCGTCGATCGCAACGCAACACAATCCAACCCTAGCAAAACCTAGGCTTTGATACCACTTGTTATGCGCGTACATGCGGAAACGTGAATCAGCGATCGAGCAATCATCTACCACACAAGAACAAGCTATCACACACAAGAGAATTACGTGGTTCGGCAATCTTGCCTACGTCCACGGGAAAGAAACTCGACTCGCCTTTAGGTTCACTCTGTATGATATTACAGTACAGTATCTCTCATGGGTTACACATTACATGAATATATAATGCTCTCTTTCTTATCCCCCAAGAAACCCTATTTTAGTAAATAAGAAGTCCCGGTACAATTACCAAAATACCCTTAACCATGAACCCACTTGGTCTGGACCCACTAGGCCCAACACTCCCTTCCCTCACTACACCAAAATAGGATATCAGTAACGCTCAAGGTTTTTGGTAAGTAATGGTTTTTAAGTGTAACTAATTTCCTAACGTTTTATGGGCGTTAACATTGATTTTAAAGTGTTACATTAATTTTACTCGATTTAATAATTATTTTGTTACGGTATCTTCATATTTTCCTAACGTTTTACGGGCGTTAATAAACCGTTAATTACCAACAAAAGTAGATTTTGACTACCAATTACAACAAAATAATTTCCGCCCGTCAAATGCCCTTCTCCTTTCGCGCCTTGATTTCAGACTCTCTCCCTCACTACAAGAAAATGTGGATTCAGTGACAACTATTCAGTGAGGGAGGTATATATTGTCACTAAAAGTAACTGATCAGTGACAAGAAATTTTTATTGTCACGTATAAATAGTCGTCACGCCTCACTAGTGAGAACAAAATATATTGTCACAAAATTTAACTTTTTAGTGACGAGGTGTTTTTGGATCGTTACTGAATGTTGTCACTAAATAGGACAAAAAATTTCGCCCAAAATACACACACTCTTGGCGGGTTCCCCCTGTAAATCCTGGGGATCCTAACCCTAGAGGGGGGTGAATAGGGTGATCTACACTTAATGACTAATTATAACCAATTTTAACTTAATTAAATCAACTAGTCACATGTGATGATTAACATACAAAATGCGGAAGCTTAAACAAACAATCACCACAAATCAATCACCACTACACAATCATTTATAGTGGTTCGGCCTCAATGCCTACATCCACTACCGGCTTGTATATCCAACACCCCAGTGGATTTCCACTAAGTATGCTTTTCAATAGGCTAAGCAATAACCTCTACAACTATGCTTTTCTAGGCTAAGCAATAACCTTTACAATGTTGTTTTTCTAGGCTAAACAACAACCTATACACAATGCTTTTATATGGCTAAGCAATAACCTTACAATCAAATGATTTCTCTAAAGAAAGTGTTTTCACAAAACACTCTAAGAGATTACAATTAAGCTCAAATAAAATTGCCTCTAAATAGGCGAATATGAAAGTGAAAAACAACTCACACAAACACACTAAGAATTACAAAGATGAATGCTTATGAGGTGTGTGTGTGAAAACTTCAATCAAGATTAAAATTAAAGATCAATCAAAATATATGCTTAAAGCATTTAAAAGTTTAATGCACATAAAGATATGATTGAAGTTATATGCAAATCACTTGAACAACTACAAACTTGTTAATGATATGAAAATCAAAAGATCACAAGTTGAATGTAAATGTTTAAACCTAATCAAGTGATGCATGTGCTATGCTATGTTGTTTTCAAAAACAAATGTTTAACTTAAGACTCAAATGAATGAAAACAACAAAGATGATTCAAACAAGTTAATGAAACATGTTTATAAAACAAATCAAGTTAACTCCAGCGTGCTGCCTTGTTTCTTTCTTTCCCTCCTCTCCTCTCATTCCCATCGTCGTCTAGAACCCATCCCTCTCACCGCCGGACGCCTGATCCCTTGCACCAGGTACGACGTGCACCCCCCCTCTCCTCTCTCTTTCTTCTCTGTTCTCTCTCTCCCTCGTTCCCCATCTGTATGTTTCCTCTCTGTCTGCTCTCCTCCCTCCCTTCCTCTCTTCTTCTTCCTCCCCTGTCTCCCCTCGCCTGCGCACCTGCACACCACTCCTCTCTCCCTCGGTCCTCTCTCTCTTTCTCTCCCTCTCTTCTCTTCTTCCTCCCCTAGCTACTCTGTGTATGTGCGTTTTTTTTTTTTTTGTTTATCGGTTAGGGTTTTGGTGGTTGTGGAAAGGGTAGGTGTTGATATATATCTTCTGGTTAGGGGGGAAAATATCCCTCTTTGGTTCTGTATGGTGTGAGGTGAAAGAGAAAGGGAAGGGCCATGGAGGGAGAAAAGGGTCTCTGTTTTGAGTTCTCTATCACTTTCCATACTCTGGGCTGTAAATTGGCGTCCATGGTGGATTTACAAGTGCATTTTTTTTCTTTGGTTTGGTTTCACTTGCAATTTTTTATTGTGGCTGTATTTTAGGAATGATATTGCTTGGGGCTTTCCTTTTTTATGAATTTTTTTTTTCAAATAAGCTTGATGGCTGTCATGTCTGAGTTTGCTGGCAGCTCCTATGGGATTAGGTTTTGTTGCTTGATTTTGGATCATTTTGTTGCTTTTAATGTGTCAATGTTGTGATCATCATCAATTACATAAATCCAACAGTAAGAACTGATATAAGACAGTAGTTGTCGTGCCTTGTTTCGGCGGTGCTTTTCTCTGTTTTGAGTTCTCTGTCATTTTTCATACTCTGGGCTATAAATTGGCGTCCATGACTGATTTACAGGTGCATTTTTTTTTTCTTTCGTTTGGTTTCACTTGCAATTTTTTTATTGTGGCTGTATTTTAGGAATGATATTGCTTGGGGCTTTCCTTTTTTATGAATTTTTTTTTTCATATATACTTGATGGCTGTCATGTCTGAGTTTGCTGGCAGCTCCTATGGGATTAGGTTTTGTTGCTTGATTTTGGATCATTTTGTTGCTTTTAATGTGTCAATGTTGTGATCATCATCGATTACATAAATCCAGTAGTAAGAACTGATATAAGACAGTAATATAGAAACCAAATTATTATTATTTCTATTACACTAATGGAGAGAAGCATAATGGAAACTTATTTTTGGGCTTGAGGTATCTCTTGATTTGGGAACGCACTGATTATGGAATGTGATCCCATCTCTTTCAGATGGCAGCATTACATTCAATTATGTTGTTGGCATGAGCTAGAAAAAAAAGGATATCTTGCATTGTTTATGGTCAGCTGCAGCACCTTAATGTGTAAATTTTGGGAATATGGGTGCCCAAAAGATCTAGCCGTGTCACCAATTAACTTGGAATGTTGCACAAGGTTTTCGGAATTCCTTTTATTAGGAACCCTCCTTTAAACATTTTATTGCTCGAATTAGGTTCCTACTGCAGAAGAATAACCTCACAGTCATGCTACGTAGGGATGATGTAGAGCCTAATTGTGTTGATCTTAATGTGGAAAATGTTTTTGGAAATAGCTTAGAAGATAATTTTATGTATGATGATGACATATTCGATGATGTGGACAGTGAATCAAATGATAGCTTAGTTCTCTGGCTGATTTTTCTGTGTCAGATTAAAGCACCCATCCTAGGGAAATGTTGAAGTAGTATGGTTAGACAATGAAAGACCTGCAGAGAATTTCCACCAAAGTTGAAAATCTTCATTTTTATCTAATAGGAGATGGATTACAATCACTCCTCTTTTCCTCATTTTACTGATTGAATTTTTTTATAATATATTTGTTTTCCAGATCCAAGCAAGGATACAAGCTTAAATATGGAAATCCTTGTAATGTGGTTGGGTAAGGAGCCATGCTATATATCAGGTAGGGTTTCTTTCTCTCTCTATCTCTCGTATTCTTATTGAATCCATTTCAAAACAGAAGAGAAAAAAGTTGCGATTTTGGGTTTCTAAATCCGTTCCTTTTATCTGCTATTCAGTGGCAAAAAAGCAGCTTTCTTGATTTGATTAACCCTTTCTCTGCAGCTTCGATTTCATAGATTTGACTATTTTTTCTCGCTATCGAAAGGATTTTGGTTTGTTTTTGTTAGATTGGAAGAGATGCCGTTTGGAGATAGGCCAGGAGACAAGAACGACTCGCGTTACTGCGGAGTCGAGACCGAGTTCGATGATGACGTGCCTCGGGTTTCGGCTCTCAATCTATCCCAAGCCTTCGATTTCGTTGTTGCTCCTTTGGTGAGTTGGGGTTGATTAGACCTCCCCCTCATTTCATTTGCAATATGCTTTATAGCATTGTTGATAGGCCTCTTTGATGTTGTTGTTCTTCTTTTGTTTTGTGTTGTTCTTATCAAGGCCTTGTTGTTTCTCTGTTTTTTTTTTTCAACAATGGGATTTATCTTGACTGTTAAGAATTTGAAAAAAAAGATGCTTTCTTTGCTACATTCATAATTTTAAGAACATGCATGATTCAGCATCTGTTATCCGGGGCTAGGATCACCGGTTAGCTCTTATCTTAAGATGCAACTAAACATCTCTCTTGTATCCGATTCAAGTTATTAAGTTGTTTTAGTTTCACCTATTCAGGTCAGAGAAGAACCCCAATCATATACATCATCTATTATGCAGAGATGAATTACTACATCAATCGACCATTAGGTGGTGCAAGGTGTGTGCAGCTGGTGCAGAGTGAATTACTACATCAATCGACCATTAGGTAGAGTAATATTTTGTTTCCCTGACAGTAGTACTTTATGGTATTCTATTTCAAAGTCTATCCTTGGATCAATCTATGATATGACCTACTGGACTAAACTACTCAGATCTGTTTATTATTCTGCTGTGAACTCTTCATATTTTGATGTAAGGCCAAATTTCAAAATCCTCGATGAGAAGTAATGTAGCATCTACATATGTAGTCTAGTGTACTGTGCTGTTGAGTCACTTTGCTGCTGGTGGTTTTTGTTTCCGAATCCTGTTTGACGAACATGTTGGTACTTGGTAGTGTTATAATTCCATTTTAAAAAAACATGTTGGTACTTGGTAGTGTTATAATATTGATCCCCGTGCTGCCTCTGCTAGTGGTTTCTGAAAAGGGGGGTGATGTGTATTAAAACTGATTGTTATTAAAAATATTTTATTAGATGAGTATTGCCTGCATTCTTATGTAGTTTGTTTTGGCTTCTTTTTTATGCTTTGTGTGATGTTAATTTTGATATTGTGAATTCTTATCTCCATGCTACTTGGATAGAAGCCTCTCTCTCATTGATATTGTTGTTTTGGCACTATATGCATTGTGTGATATGACTATGTTTTTGCTCATGAGTATAACCGACTAGATTTCAGCGATCATAGTTGATGGTGACGAACTTGAATTGGGTCTTCAAACTATAAATTGATAAATTAGATGGAAAAAAACTAACCTTGTGCATTTCAATGTTGGTATGCAGAGTTTTGGCAATCCTTGTAAAGAACAAAGTGGTTCCGGATCCTTTCTATGGATTGCAGAATGAGGCTATCATTGATATCGCTGATCCTGGTAGAGAGTATTACACGTTTTGGTATTTCATAACTTTTGAGTGCAAGCTGGTATGTAACTCTATTCCTTTATATGCTCTTTGTAGTCAATTCCCTTCTAAATTGGGTCAGTTCTTACATCATTTCCTCATGGTGGTGCTTTTATTTGATTGTGGTGCATTATGTGGCAACGTATCATTTAGTTTCCCAGTACATGCAAACTTCTTTAGTCGTGGAGGAAAGGGCCTCCAATACCTATCACTTCAGAAAGATTGTGTGTATATTTTCTTTCATCTCTCAAAAGCAGAAGTGTTGGCCTTTATTTATAGTTTCTCTTTGTGCCTTGCAGTCGTGAGTTTACTCACAGGGTGAAATCTGTATCCATGGCTAAGTTCACGATTCAAGAAGTTGATGCTCTTCAAAGAGGTGGTAATCAGGTAACAAATTATTGACCTTTCTCTCTTTATTTTTTATAGAATTAGACAGAAATCCTGCCCAAGATGACAACTTCATAATTGTTGTCTACAAATAAAATGAAGACCGTATACTAATTGAAATTACATTTCAGTTTGTGAACAACAACATGTGTTTACCATAGCCTGAATTGTAACTTTGAAAGGCTTAAAAAATCACTTCTAGGAAAAGAAGAAGCAGATATTTTACTCCTTTAATACAACAAACCGGTTTCAATTGCTGCAGCTTTTACTAGAATACAAGTGCCGACTTAGAAATCAAAGTAACAAATAGTTAAAATAGAAAAAGTCTGTGTAAAAAGTATTTGTGCTGGCACATTTCAGACACATCTCTTTTTCTTCGATATGCTCATTGCCAAGGAAACCTCTTGAGTTGTCTTTTACTTTTTTACCAAAGCATTTATGTATTATTTATAGAATTCTAGAGTTGTATGCATGTTTAGTTGTGTTACTTGTGTAGACGAGTTACCTGTATCTTATGCATAGGGCTTCAGGTTCTCTAAAAGTGTTGTTAGGCTTCAGGTTCTCTAAAAGTGTTGTTGGGTTGTGATAGAGCCCGGGTTGGTGGAAAGACTGGGATTCTAATTACTTAGCTTAGCATTAACTAAGAGAATAATAACTTCTTTCTTATCATTATTTATCAATTACAGGCTCATATATATAGCCTCTTAACACAACAACTTCCTTACATAGATTGGACGGAATCTCTTAATATAGAAAGATAACTAAGCAAATCTAATCAATACCAAGGCAAACAACTAAGCAAATCTAATCAATACCAAGGCAAACAACTAAGCAAATCTTCTAGATATCCAAGGGATCGTAACATGATCTATTTCAATTAAATAATATCTTTTCTTTTACTTTAATTCTAAATATATTTTCGCTTTTGGGCCCGGGCTAAGCACGGGCGTTTGTTGCTAGTCTTCATTTAAGCTAAAGTCATTACTCATGTTGTGTTTCTCCTTGTTTGTATCCACAGGTTGTAGAGAATGTAACGTTTATGGCCGAAATGGTATTGTTTTCTTCACCAAAGTTATTATAAATTTATTTGGATTTCCTTTGAGTTTTTTCCCAGTTTCATTGAACTCGATGTTTTATTGGATGAGAATGACATGAGCTTTAAATTAGGAATTTGACTAAATGGCCTTGGTGGAATCTTGCATCACGTGTTTAGTCCAAAAGGATGTCTAGGCAATAATGAGGATTTGATGCTATGAATGAGCTGTCCATTGAGAATTATTTGTATTGAGAATTTTCTTTCTTCATAAAGGTCACGGGCTGAGAATGTGACTTATCATTGAGATCATCTTTTACCTGCTTAATAGACTATCAGTGGTTATTTGGATGTATCTTGAAATATGTATGCCAACATGCCAACATAACACATATATGCCAACACATCAAACATGTTAGGCATTTCAGGTGTGTTTGGATGTATCTTGAACTAACAAAAACAAAGAAAAATGGAATCACTTGCAAATGGGCTGATAAGAGTATACACAGAATAGTATACACATCAATATTGTAGGGAGATGATTTAAAAGCAGAGAAGGTCGAATGGTGTATACTGATGACGTGGTGGTGAATGACTTTATAGTGTGTTGGGGCATTGGGTTGTTTATATGAAATATTTTTTTGTCATGTACAGGTACTTAGCAGGTTGTAAAAAAAAATTAAATGTCACACGTACGGGGGACACTATGCCGAAATTTCTAGAAATCTTTTACATTTGAGATTTTTACACACTTATATATTAAGAATATAGAGACTCTTGGAATGGAGATTGAGACTCCATTTGATTTGTCCCATGGTGTCATTATATTATTTTTGTTGGGTAATCTGCCTGCAAATGTCTTAACAATTTGAGAGGCTTTTTGTACGAAAGACTTTGAGTAGTTCTTTTGGATTCATTACTCTCTCTCTCTCTCTCTCTCTGTGAATATTTTTGTAAAACCACTGAGTGTGTAGTTTCCTTTTATAGCTTGGTTTATGAAGAATAGGGCTCTGTCCTCAGATGGGTGTGGTTGGTGCACCCAGTTGAGTCTGGGTGAGGGACTTGGTGGGGTCTTTTTTTTTTTAAATTTATAGGCTTTTAAATTATTTGATTGGATGTAAGTGTGAGATTTCTTGTTAATGTATGAACCATGTAAAAGGGCATTTTTATATATGCAGCAGGTTCGGTATTGAGGGGTGGTTTTTGGATAATTTTTTTTACATATGAAACAGTTTTGTAACGGTTACAAACCGTTACTAATTTGTGCGAATAGCAACACTTAAAAAATGTTACAAAAGATTTCACAACCGTTAGGAATGTTATGAATCAGTAATACAAATTCGGCACGAAAAACCGTTACAAATTTTACAAAACCGTTACAAAAATTTAAGTGTAAAATATCGTTACAAAACTTGCAAAACTGTTACTTTTTTATTTAAAATTCTTAACACAAATGAGTATTAAAACCATTACGAACTAATTTTAGTAACGAAAATAAAGCGTTACAATTAATGTGTTTGTAACGGTTTATAACCGTTAGGAATGTTTATAACATATTAGAAACGCCCAAACTGTGACACAAAAAAAACCGTTACAAATTTTTTTAGTAACGGTTTTAAACCGTTAGGTATGTCCTGAAATGGTGTAGTGCCTGCCAACCTCGGCATTCCCGGGGTTTCAGCAATAGGAAATGAGTTTCGTCAAAACTCCAAGCACCCCACATCTCTCAAATGAACTTGTCCAAACCCGAACACTAGAAGTCCAAGGAAGGAGAGAAAGATCAAAAATTAGAAAATCATATGTTTGGAAAAGAAGGGGATTTGGGGTTTGGGATAAGGGGAGTGCGTAAGTTAGTGGGGAGGGAAGAGAGAAAAAAGAGATGGTCAACGATATCATGGCTTCCCTCAAATGTTAAAAAAAAAATGGCAATTGGCCCATGGGACCACATTTGAATGGTAATATTTAACAAGTCCTTTGTAAAGGAGTCATCATGCTTTTTCCTATAAAATCCTCTTATCTTTATAAAGGACAATTTCGATATTATAAGAAAATTAAGGGAAAAAGTCGCCAAAAAAAAAAATTTAGAAGGCTAATCATCCTTAATTGAAAATTCACCAGAAAACTTGGGCCCTAATTTCTTTAAAATATGGTAAAGCGTCATTTGAAAATTTTCCTTTTAGGAAATGCAAATGAAGTAGATAATAAAAAAATTGAAATACAGCACCCATTCCGATAGGAAATACTAGCAAAATCCCTTGCTATGCACGGACCACGGAACCACCAAATGCACAGACAAATATAAATTATACTCGGATAATATTGTCATTGAGTTACATACCACAATTAAAAGGCTTAATAACATCGATTATGTAATTTAAGAAAATGTGACACTTAATTTTTTACCTAAACCCTAACTACAGTTGAAATTTGTTTACTCTAGGCCCCGGTCCATATGTCAAAATATATATATATATATATTTTTAAATTTTCCTGAGTGAAGCTTCTTTTTGAAGATAGCTCAATAAAATGTGTTTTTTTTTCAAAGGGAAAATACATTAAATAAAGAATTTCAATCCAAATTTCTGGCTATTGATATGAATTGTTATGATTTGCCTGGAACAAATCTATTCAAGTGGGACCCGGATGAATGGGGTCCACCATCTCTATTCTAACCATCTATAAACTCATATGATGCGGGCTGAGACCCATAAATTGCTTGATAAAGATCAAATGATCATAGATCTCACAAATTTACCAAACTTATTTAAGTAGGACCGTGGTGAATGAGGTCCACCACCATCTCTATTCTAACCGTCCATAAAATCATATCATGCGGACTAGGACCCATGAATTGCTTAATAAATATCTAAGGATCAAATGATCATAGACCTCACAAATTGACCAAACCTATTTAAGTGGGACCCAGATGAATGTGGTCCACCATCTCTATTCTAACCGTCCATTAAACCATATGATGCGGGCTGAAAGCCATAAATTACTTGATAAAGATCAAATGATCATAGACCTCACAAATTGACCTTTAATAAAAATGATAATCCTCTAATTCACATTAAAAAAAAACATATACATAACAAATTAAAAAATGGATCTACAGAGTCTGACAAAAGAAACAAAGATACATATAATGGGATGATGAGATGCGTTTTTAATTTTTCAGAAACCTATTCTCAGAAACCTAATACCCTAACCCCTAGATCGAAACCTATAACCACGTTATACAATGCCAATTTTAGATATTGAGACCCAAACCCCTAAATCGAATTCCCTAATCTATATATTATCCGATGAAAGAATGCAAAATCCCTCCACTATCAAAGTTTCGTGCGGTTGAATAACAAACTTCCTCCCTAACATATCTAATCTAGATAATAATTAATCAAACACACAAAAAAAAATTGAAAGAATAAATGTACATTAAAATTACAGCAAACAAACTTAATAATCACATGATAATCATTTCAATTATTCCATGTTATATGCCTACCAAATCAAAGAAGATAGTCCAATATGACTTAATAATATCCACACAGAAACCTTAAATAACTTCTTAGATGGAATGATCATATGTTAATTACCTACAGGTATAGGGTTGTCCCCATCTATAAGTCCCACTCAGGCCTCAATTTCACATACAGAACATAGAAAAAAAAAGTATTCCATGCCTGAATATACCTTGGTGTAAAATCACTAGACCAATAAATATAACTAAAATAACTTAGATGGAATGATCATATATTAATTACCTACCAAGTATAGGGCTGTCCCCATCTATAAGTCTCACCCATGCCTCAATTTCACATACAGAACATAGAAAAAAAATAGTGTTCCACGCCTGAATACACCTTGGTGTAAAATATGGTGGGTTCCACTGGTTTGATCTAAAATACCACACTACACCAAAAACCTAAAAGAACGACGGCCTTTGGCAGTCGTTGTTATATAAAAACGACGGCCTTTGACACTCCCTGATTTTGTAGTGGTTTTTAATAAACGACTGCCCGTAGGCAGTCGGTAAATTTAAACAGAAACGACGGCTTAAACGACGGCTTAGAGGCTGTTGTTTAAGTTTCTTAAAAACGACTGTTTAGGACCGTCGTTTTTATATTTTTTGAATTTAAAAAAAAATATTGAAAAACCTGGGCATGCCCAGGTTTTTCATATTTTTTTAAAACTTGAAAATTATTTTTAGAATCACTTAAAATCTTTATAAAAATATAGAACACTAACACATTTAAAACCTTAATTACATTGGAGAAGAGTCTCCAAAAAAAAATCAATAATAATTACACTGGAGAAGAGTCTCCAAGAAAATCAATAATAGAAATAGAAGTAAGAGGGAGGCTTTTTGGGTCGGTTTCTCTGAGAGGGGTTTAGTTGAAAAAGGTCTCAGCTCTTGCATGTAGCTTCTCTCTCCTGATTTCTGAATAGGTGGTGATCTTCTTCATGGCTGACATTCTTGTTCTTCCACCCACCAACTATATGCAGCAGCCTTGCTTCAAGCTCAATTGTAATCTCCTTATTTTATCAAAGGAATCAACACTATCTTATTAAAATCATCAAAGTTCGGAGTGGGTTAGCAAGAAAATGATTAGCAATCTCCACTGAAGGTTTTAAACCCTCAAATCCTAAGGGTTAAGGTCCTCAATCAGATCTCAAAGATGTAATTCAAACAACACAAACAATAATCACAAAATCAACAATCAATCACCACGAGAGAGACAACGATATACGTGGAAAAACTCCAAACAAGGAAAAAAACCACGGGCCTTGGAACTCGGTCCAGAAAAGATATCAAACACTAACAATTCAAAGATTATAAGAGAACTTACAACCCCTCCCCAGTTGAACAACAACCTAAGGACTGCAGAACCTCATGCCAGCGCCTCGGCGCCTCGCCGTTCATCTTTTCCCGTGCTTGACTCTCCGTCTACACCCTCGAAGCAACTCCAAGATGAAACGAACCAAAGATAGAAGAAATGGACTCTAGAGATGGAAAACTCAGCTCAAAATGGATGAATCTCTCTAGAGAATAAAAATCCCTGTCACAATGTTAGCAGCCGTCCTTGAATGTCTAAGAGAGGTAAGAGTTCTATTTAGGGCAAAATATAACAACCCTTATATAGTAGAACCACTAGGGTTTGCCCAAAATAGAATTCTGTAACGAACATTCGAACACTTAAGTGGAATGTTCGAACACTTGTGCTTTCTGAAAAACAGCTCGAGAGCTTCTGGCAGGCAACGTTCGAACACTTGTGCTGAACGTTCGAACTTTGCTCTTCTCTGGTCTTTGGCCTGGGAGCTTCTGGCAGGCAACGTTCGAACACTTGTGCTGAACGTTCGAACTCTGGACAGCAACGTTCGAACTCTGGTACTGAACGTTCGAACTCTTGGGCTCTCGGGAAACTTGGCTTGAAAGGCTCTGGACAGCAACGTTCGAACTCTGTTCGAACGTTCTAAGTTTCTGCTTCTGAAAATTCTAACTCTGGAGCTCTGGTCTTTGGTTTGAAAGCTGTACTCCCATGGGATTTTGCAGTCCATTCTAGAAAAATGAAAAACACATAAATCAAATCCAAGTTTTGTCCAATCCCATGAATTATGCCAACACTCAAAACCTTACATCCACAAACATGGTTGGTGTATTGACAAGCGGCCCATGATGAGTCGCCTCCAAAGTAACCTAAGGGGAAGAAAAGATAGCAAGTTAAGAATATAGATAACCCGTTAATATTCAAAAAAGAAAGTATATCCCAAGGAGAAAAAGAGACTTACAGAGAGTTCCACAAACCCAAATATCAACATAGTCCAAAAGCTCCCAAGATACGAATCAGAGAGGAACCCACCAAGCAGTGACAAGAGAAAGATAGTCCCTACAAAGTTGGTGACAAAGTTTGCAGAGTTTGATAGCGGAAAGTGCATCTCATTGAATACATATGTTATGAGGTTGTTCCCAACTGCAGCAATTGCCATGATTTCAAATCCTTGAATGCCTGAGAAACCCACCAACGAGAAAAAAAAAGTCAAAACCCACTTCATATCTAAACACACCTTAAGTGGGGGAAATGAGTTCATGGGAGCATTAAGAAAAAGTAGAGGATTCAACAGACCAAGCATTTTAATACGCCCATTGCAAGTGATTGGAAGCATGAACCATCCACTAAACATAAATATAAAAATAATAATACAACTCATTTCAAATCTTCTACCTAAAGAAGAGTATCAAATTCATCTTCATCAGAATTCTCATTTTATTTTCTTCCTCGACTAAGGGCAATCAAAAACAGTAAACTAGAAAAAGAATATCCAATATGCATATAGCAAGTAATATAGTAAAATCTCATGATGTGGTTAGGAAGGTCTTCATAAATTGGAATTCAATTTTTCCCTTCAAAGAAATATTTTGATAACAGAGGCCATGAGAATAAACGAGTACATTCTTCTTCCACAGAGATAGAACCTTTTTTGCTTCTAATTTCTTGTGTCTAATCATCTTTATCTTAAAAGTCGGATATATAGATGCTAAAAAGTGATGCATGCATGCAAGTTTGGTCAATATTTTGCATTGCCAAGTTGTCAATGTTATCATTGAGTTCCATATTTCTTTGCAAAAGGAACAATAAAGAACATGAGTTAGAATAGAATAGCATAATTTTAGCTGGTACAGAAGCATAGATAAATACTAAAAAAATAAATAACCCAATAACAACTTATGCTAAAACAATAAAATGTGGAAACTCCTTACAGCACTCCATTGAAAGACCAATATATTGCTATTTTTACCACCCTCAAGATAATTCCTCCAATTAGATGTCTCATTTACTATACTATTCATTTTCTTCTTCACATAATCCCATGCCATCACTAACAAATAACAAAGCATCGATTTCATGGCAATAGAAGATCATATGAATCACTATACAGAAATAGCCCACATCAATATATTATGGCAAGATAATTTTTTTAAAAGATGGCACTAACGAATTCACTCAGCAACAGAAGGCAAGGAGTTGTAATACAATAATATGGCGAGCACTTGGGATGATGAATCCTTCCTCCACAGCTTTGTCAATAAAAGAAAGCAAGGAGTTGTAATACCCATCCACATTCAACAATCCCACCTGTTAGATTTGACGACTGGAAGTCATTGAGTATTTCTTTGAGATGGATCCTTTTATATGCTAAGAAAATTGAAAGACTTGATCTCCATCATGGATAAAATAAAAAACTGTTCCTTCTAACATGCACAGAATCGATTTAGCCACTAATCCTAATTTATCCATGTTATGTCCACTAAGCCCAACTGGCCAAGTGCACATTAATTATTAAGAGATTAAAATGTATACAAATGGATGCATTATGTCAAGGATTAGTACGTACATTAAGACCCTACTTGAGTTTTAGAGCTGAAAAAAGTGAGGCAACGAGGATTACCGGTTTATCATGTATGCCTAGTTGGGCCCAAGTAATAACTTCAAGTAGCTCTTCAAGAGTCCCATATATAGCCTCCTGCATGGAAATCAGGCAGGTTCTCAATATATTGACTGCGATCAAAAGGGTTATACGAAAACAAAAGGAAGGACAAAATATTTATTGTGGACTCCTAGTGTGTAGGGTGATGCACTTATGAGAAGAATCAAAACATTGGTATATTTTCTCCTTTTTATGAACTTCAAATGCTGTTTTAGCAACTCCGAAAATTGCATTTTAAGTCGTAGTTCTTTTTTCCTCTGAAATCTTAATTTAAAGCTGTTTTGGCAATTTCTCCGGAAAAGGCTTGAGTACTTTCTAGTTTACACTAACCAGGCAAGGCGATGAAGGCATCAGACTGTCTAGCCATCTCTGCCTTTCTCTGGTGCATATCTGCTACTGCTTTCACTTCCCCCACAGTTTCTCCAGTTATCTGCAAAAGGGTGGCAATAAAATTGTTAAAAATAACCGTAGGCAGGTGTGTCTAAATAGATATATATATATATTCTAAGGCTGCAGTTCTTTTTCAAGTAAATTCTCTATATTCTACCCAAAAAAAAGAGTAGATTTTCTATAGGATCTTGTGCAGAGAAGCAATGCGGGGCTGCTGTGGTGTACTAAATCCAATAAGACTTCTCTTTCTACTTTCCGAAGATTTTAAAACTCATAAGATCGAAGTTAATATACACCCATAACTTTTATCTAGGGGTTGAGAAATAAAGAAAAAGAAAATGCCATCCATAGGAAAAGATGAAAAACTCATAGTCAGAGCTCTTTCATTTTATTTTTTAAACAAGAAGAGGTGTTGTTTAAGAAAACAGGGGAAATTATGTACCTTGTAAAACATAATAGAAAGCATTGCTAAGTGGTCATGAGATAGATAAAATCTCCTTGTGCATTGCAACTTGTGTACAATTCATCTAAATTGCACTGTGACTGTGAGGCCCACTATTCTTCATGGTAGACATATAAGGATGGACGAAAACCATATGTTCACTGAAATTGACCCGGATATGAGTCTGGTTGGCCCCACATAGATTATATCATAAACCAAACCCAATTGTTAAGAGGGAAAAAGGAAAAGATAAAAACGAAATAGAAAATAGGGCTCAGAAAAAATTGGCAGAAGAAAAGTTTAGCTACCACCAACAGTAACAGAGGCATACCTCTGGAGGCATAAGCGTCTTGGGAATGACCCTGCAAAGAGACGATAACATGACAGAAGTCAGTTGATGAAGAACAGGAACCCAAAATGCTCATCATCTGTTTTGCCTTCCTTTTTATTTTTGTTATCATCATCATTTTGAAATCCATTATAGAAAACAAAACAAAAGAAGAAGAAGAAAAAACCCACCCAATAACATGGCGACCTCCATCATATACTGCTTGAGAAACTAATCCCATCAGACCTATACTCCCGCCACCATACACCAGGTCAATGTTCCTTGACACCTAAAACAACCCCTACAAAACTTAGCCAATTCACACACACACACAAAGAGATAGACCCTTTCTATAATAAACACGTTTAAAGAAACCCATAAGAAAATAAAGGGCCAAAAAGCAAAATATAGCCCACTGGAAAAGCATAAGCAAAAAGCCAGGAAGAAGTCCGTCACAGAAATTGAAATAGCAATATATCTCATCACAGATGGAAACTTACAAGTCAAACAAGATATAAAGAAGAAGAAGAAGAAGAAGAACCCAAATTACGGTCCAACTTGAAAAGAAAGGAGGATTGAAAACAACACATGAACCCATCTGAACAAGTGAAGTTATTATCATAAAGAGCTAGAAATTAGGATATTTCTCAAAAGCATACCAACTCCTTTCCAAGCTCTACTGCTGCATCTTGGTAGCTCCTTTTCTTTCCCTGGCTACTCCCACAAAACACACAAATTCTCTTAAATTTCGATGGCCCAATTCCATTCTCCCTCTCCATCTCTCTCTCTCTCTCTCTCTCCTCTCTCTCTCTCTCTCTCTCTCTCTCTCTCTCTCTCTCTCTCTCTCTCTGTGAGAACGTGTTCCCAACACAATACAAATATGCACTACTATAGTCATTGAGTGTGTATGTACTGGCTAAAAAAAGTATTGTAGACCATACAATGTACACATAGAAGAGAAAAATAAAATCAAGAAGTATATTCTCACAACTGGCACATGTGGTAATTGGGAAATCATCATTCTATAGGTGATGCAAAATTACCAATATGAATCAATCATATTGAAGTAACTTCATTTTCAACTAAAAAGATCAAAACTAACAGTTTATTCATTTTCAACTAAAAAGATCAAAACTAACAGTTTATGTGCTTCGCACATGGAGCACAGAAACGCTGGCACATTTTCTCCAAACTTAAAGGTGAGGGGGAAAACGCATTTACATTAAGAATGCATACCAACTTAGCCTCCTTGATCTCTTTTTCACTTCGAGCAGCATCCTCGATATTGAAAGACAGATTTCATACATCATAAAACAAAAGACACATAAAACAAACAAACAAGATCATCATAGATCAAGAAAATAAGATACTTACAAAAGTAGATAGAAGATGTGTGGGCGATTTCAACAAACCAGGCCCTGTAATAAAGATAAAGATCAAATCTTTCTGGTATTATTAGAAGAACCGAGAAGACCAAAAGGACAGAGCCAAAAAAATGCAAAACCCATAATAGAAATACCCCAGAAATCATAAACAAAGCAAAACACCTACGGATTTCCCAGCAAAACCTAGACGGACGCTTGGGTTATGAAGCGGTGGAGGGAGAGGAGGTCGGAGTAGCGGGACTAGCGGAGGAGGGCGGCGAGGACGGCGTTGCAGGTGAATACGGTGGGGGCGGCAGTTGGAGTAGATGTAGTGGCGGACGAGGAGGGAGGCCTCATCGAGGTCCTTCTCGCGGATGAGGGTGAGGCGGTTGCAGGCAGGGGCGGCGACGGTGTCGGGGGGCTTGGGGGAGTTGGGTCCCAAAAAAAGCACAAAAATGGCCATCTGCGGGTAATGGTGAGGGAAGGGCTGCTCAGGAAGAAGCAGCCACGTGCGATAGCGCAAAGAACACCTTAAGAATATTTTGAAACACAAAAAACCCAACACTTCTCCCTCATTTCCATCGACTCCTCCAGCACCGCCGCGTGCGATAGCGCCACCACCACCTGATCGGCCACGACCTCCACCAAATCCAGCTCCGCGGTGCCCCATTCCCGGCAGCCGTCCAGTCGAAGCACCAGAACCAGCACGGCATACCTTGTATCGACCACCTCCGGCATTCCACCCTTGAAATCCGCCACTCTCAGCATCTGCAACCGCACCGCCGCCGCCGCGCCTGCGACTCCGCCTCTACAGAGCCTGGAACCCGGCCGCAGCACCACCGTCTCCTTCCGGCCGACGATCTCCGCCACATCTAGATCGCAGACCGGGATCCGCTCCGGATCGCCGGCTCCATCCCTCCGATGTAGCTCGTGCGTCAATATCAGCTCGGCGTTCTCGTCGTCCGGCATCCAAACGACACAATTCTAGAGAAACAGCACCTTTGATAGCTCCACGAGCGTGGTGTGGAGGATCATGTGGCGATCGAGCGACCGTCGGATCTCCTGCGTCCGCATCCGCACATGCCAGCTGGCCTCTTCCAGCCGCTTCATCATCCCGACCTCGCGTCGCAGCTCCCTCGTCTTCTTCCTGAGTAGCCCTTCCCTCACCATTACCCGCAGAGAAACACGAACATCATAAACCCTAGATTTTTTCTTCTTCGGCTCTTCTTCTTCTTTTGCTCTCGTTCATCTTCTTCAACACAAACGATCGATGAACCACAAAACCCTACAACTTCATCGACAAGAGGCTGTGAGAAAAAGTTGGAAACTGTTTAGCCGACGAGAGAGGGATCAGATCTGGAGACTGAAAAAAAAAACCAATTTTGTGAAAGAGATTTGGGGATTAGGGTTTCTCTGGCGATTTGAAGAGACTGGAGAGAGAGCGATGAAGATTAGGGTTTCCAGGGGTGGACGTCGTTTGGCATCTTTAAAAGAATATCATTAAACGACGGCCTAGATACAGTTGATGTGTATAAAATGAAATCAGCTTCACCATCATCGATGGGACCATTTGCGGATTCCAGTCGTTTATGGCCCGTTTTGACGTAGTGCCAGTGGATTTGATTTATCACCAGACCAATAAATATACCTTAAATAAATTAGATGGAATGATCATATGTTAATTACCTACCAGGTATAGGGCTGTCCCCATCTATAATTCTCACCCAGGCCTCAATTTCACATACAGAAGATAGAAAAAAAAAGTGTTCCACGACTGAATATACCTTGGTGTAAAATCCAGTGGGTTCCACTTGTTTGATCTAAAATTTCAGTGGATCTGATTCATCACCAGACTACTCCTAGGAGCCCACGGATCCAAACAGTGGCTTGTATCAGCCTTCACTTCACTCACACCTGGAAATATATGAGGAGAGTGAATAGTGGGTCCTACCACCCCCACAGCAGTTTAGATATAAAGTGGGAATTGAGATTTTTTTTATTTTAGAAAGTTTCGTTGTTCAGTTATTTTAGAGAGAGGATATTGGAGAGAGAAGAGGTTTAGGAGACTAGAGAGAGGGGAGTGGAGGGTGGATGAACATTATGACAACTGGCTGATGTATGTTAGGTAGTGAGGATTCGAACTTTAAAGGCCTGTGGTTAAACGAAGGGAAAAAACATTCCAATAGCGTAAAAAAATCTATCTTTACCCTTTGACTCTGTATGCAGAATAATACTATAATTTTTCACACACCAAATAAAAAAATACTATCATTTTTCATGAAAATAAAAACAACAAAAAGTCTATAATGATATTACAAAACATCTATCATATAATACATTTAAGCCCTTTAGTTTTTTTTTATTAGTAGAATGGTTTGGTTGACTGTGAGTTGAGGCTGAAAACCGTAACTAAACCGTGAAGCACGATTTTTCGATTTTAATAACTGTAACCGTAACCGATCTATGAAACACGTTTATTAACCATCGGTTTGGTCAGTTAGACGGTATTTCTGATTTTTTTACACCCCTAAAAAAGACAAAACATCTTTTCAAATAAAGAGAAAACATCTTTTGTATTTTTGAAACAACCAAAAAAACCAACACCTAACACTCCCTAAAATCTCATTCTATATTAATGAATGGTGATGTTGTAACTTGTATCATGGACTCCGAATCTACACTAATTATTTTCCAGTTGAACAGGGGCACTCATTTTAAAGTCCTATCAGACTGACCGCAAGTAGAAGGTTGCCCAGGCTCGCGAAGGCTCTGGACAATGTGGTTCAGTTATACTTCAACGTTGATGATGTTACAATCATTAGTTGATTTTCATTTGTATGATTGTCTTAAAAAAGGAAATCAGTCTGATTAATGATTGTAACGTGTTGTTCACCAAAAACAGATTCCAGGTATTAGGGCGCCAATCCAAAAGGAAAAAGGAAAAAAAGGATTTTTGCTCCAGAAAGATGCAACCCCAACTGGGGACTACTCTGCAGTGGGCTGGATTTGACTCTGTTTTAGGCCCATGTGTAATTTTGGGACCAATTTTTTGATAGGGGTAGGTTGGGCTTTCATATATGTTTGAAGGCAAGGACCGGATCGGCCCAGCATATTTAGCGCAATGGGGTTATATATTTTTGTAAATGGACCGAGGCGGGCCTCACTTTCAGGCTATGGAATGGATCCAGAACATAATATTTTTGCCGAAAAAACGAACTGGTCGAGACAACCTTCAGACCAAGGCAACGAGGCCCATGAAGACTCCACTTGGACATAGAAGCACTGTGCAGCGATTTTCCAAAATGGGCCAACATGATCTACACAAGCCACAAAAGCTATACTGCTCTTAAATCCTGAAGGCCTGACTAGCCAGCACGACCCATTAAGATAGTCCCACACGGTTGTCTGTGTGACTGTCAGATTTAGGCCTGGGTGTATGTAACTTAACACGAGGGCACACACATTTTGCAAATGATCTGGACTTGGGCTTTAGTATGCTTTGGCCTAGCCCAAACTGGCCCTCGAGTTCCCTTAACGAGTTCCCAAACTGGCCCATGTATTTCTATTTTGTGTGTTGCTTATCCACACCCAATTCAAATATTCCATGTATCTCCCTCTGTTTTCAAATATAGCATCGCATATTCACTGAGAATCTTATTCGTAAGAAGTTGGTGTCATGTAAAGTCATAGGACAATTTTATCGTAGTAAATACTGAGCCCACCCCTTAACCATACCTTGTTCTATTATTCCATGTATCTCCCTTCGTTTTCAAGCATAACATCTAAGAGGGGTTCACATGAGGTGATCGAATCTATATGTACGCTTGTAGTCATTTTAGGAACAATAACGTAAAGCCCATGGGATGCACCCGCCAGTTGATTTCATGCAAATCAGGTAATGAACTAAACTTAGTACCCAAAAGCATGAGCCTAAGGCCCAAAAGATGAGTTGATTCATATGGCTGTTTAGATCTCAGAGTTGCGATTTTATTGCCTGGGTATTTATAAATTCAGAGTTGTGTCTTAAAAAATGGATGATAGAGGATGTGGCAAATTTTAAGATGATAGTCTCTCTCCAAGATGGCAGATTAATGAGTGAAAAAACAAACAGTTTAACTCACATGGATGATAGTAGGATCATAATAATTAGACATGGAGGGAAAAACAAACAGTTAACTCATAGGATCATAATAATTAAACATGGAGGTCGTGCCTTAGGATCCTAGAGTCGGCCCAAATCAAGCTATATAAACGTATTATTTCCTTTGGGAGAAAACATATGCTTAGCTGTTTTCTGTGATGTTGGATTTGTCCTAAGCGGAGGACATGATTTGTCGCTGTGTAGCACTTCACTCTTGAAGAGGTCGAATCCACAGAGAACGGACTAGGGTTTCAGCTCTAGAGGACTTCTTTTGGTCGAGAGTGACCAACTTTTGTTCAATGGGTGTAATTAATTCTAAGCTAAGGACTGATTAAAACTGCAGAAAACTGAATGAAAATGTTATGCTAAAGAGATGATTCAACCTAGGGTTCAGACCACCCAGATTTTTATGGTTTCATCTTCCTCTTCATTCCGCAGATAAGAATTGAATCAATCCAATTCTCACCTGGAAGATTTCTTCGTGAAAATCAAATATCAATCTGAGTGAATAATTCCCAAAGAGATTCCTAGACATTCAATTCGATAATCTGAGAGTCATCGACCCAAGCACTAGTCGTATCATCTCAGATGAACACAATTAGTCAAAGGCTTAACATCTCAATTATGATTTCTTGAAGCGGATCATCAATGGAAGTTATCTTTTATCATGAAAACATAATCAGGAAGAAGAACCATACAAAACCCAGGTTGAATTCCCCTTAGGTTAAACCATTTGTAATTCTACCCCTCCATTAATGGAGAAGTCTTCAAACAGATTAAATGAAAGTAAGAAAACAGTAAAAACATAATTGAAAGATTACCTCTACTAAAACTTGAATTAATATGAAGGATTCTGTCTTGAAACAAGAATTTAACAAAATTGAACACCCATCTTCAATAGAAACTACCTCTACATTTATCTAAGGAGGGAAGAGAGAAAAAGGAAAGGAGGCTGCTGGGAAAAAAAATACAATCCCCAGATGGCCCTAATTTTAGAGTTATTATGCTTTATATAGGTTCCCACAACTTTAATTACAAAACTGCCCCAAAAACTAACATTCTATCCAAATACGAGCGTTCTACCGGTAGAAATACCGGTTGACAGATGGAATTCTCTTGATCAAACTCTCTGCTACAATTTCAGCCCCTTCTACCGGTAGAAACTGCGGTTGACTGATGGAAATCTCAGGGTCAGCCCCTTCTACCGGTAGAAATACCGGTTGACAGGTGGAATCCTCGTGTCCAAACTCTCTGCTGCAATTTCAGCCTCTTCTACCGGTAGAAATTGCGGTTGACTGATGGAAATTTCAAGTTCAGCCATTTCTACCGGTAGAAATACCGGTTGACAGGTGGGGACCTCGTGTCTGAACTCTCGGCTGGAATATTAGCTTCTTCTACCGGTAGAACTTGCGGTTGACAGATGAAAATCTCCTGTCTGCACTCTCTGCTGGAAAATCAGTCACTTCTACCGGTAGGACTTGCGGTTGACTGATGGGGACCAGTTTCTTTACTCTCTACTTGATCCATTCATCCTCCAGAAGCTTCATTCTTCATCAAATTTCTGCAATTGACCAAAAACCAATATTCGTGCAAACTTATATGAAATTAACGGAATTAAACACGAATGAAGGTGATGGAAAGGCAATTAAGTCTCTAATTGCTTAATAATTAGGTACTTATCACACCCCCCAACTTGGACTTTGCTAGTCCCTAGCAAATTAAGAAGAAGCTATCTTGTCTGTACATACAATTCTCATTTAAACGTGGAAATACATGATTTATGCCCAATTGACACAGATGTCTAAGACCGTGACAACATTAATCTCTACATCTCATGGAATAAAACATTCAATCAAGATGATAAGATTAGAATGAGTTAACCATCACATCAAAATTAATTCCAAAGCTCACAAAAGATATCACTCAATGTAGATGTCACTCATTTCAATGAACATACCCCATGGAAACTAATCTCACAACGCTCATTCTAACATCACACACATACAGAACAACACTAAAGTAGCATAAAAATTCAAACATGTATTCTAATGGAAGTAATGACACAAAAAGATTAATTAAGGATCTTAGGATTACATTGAAAAGGGTTAACAATGACAGTGTTTTGGACAAAATGGGGCATGGCCTTACATGGCTTAGGTTAACTACCCTTTTGCCATGCCCAAACAAAAACGATATTCCCCACTAATCAAGAAGAAAAACTAAAATCAACCATCAATAGAACACTTCATTCACTGACTAATTCTTCAGTGTCATCTTCTCCATCATCATCATCATTTTCTTTTTCTTTCTCTGCCCCTTCTTCTGCTGCAGTATTACTGCCACCCTTTTTCTGGCTAGGACCAGCCTCTGTCTCTCTTTGGGGTGACACATAGGGCTCAGCTCCTTGTGATACAGCAACCTTCATCAGATACTCTTGCCTGGATCTCTGTTTTTCCATTTCTTGTTTAATCACTTTCTGCCCCTCTATGCAATCATCTACCTTGCACCCAACCCACTTCAGCAGTTCCATCATGTAAGTCTGAAATGATGAGCCCTTCACTTGTTTAGGAATAGCAGAAGAAGGTTGAGCTGCTGACTGAGGGTCCCTCTTTTGTGATTTGGCCTTTGCCATTGTTTTCACCGTGATTGCCCCTCTATCACTAGGTAAAAGCCAATCATCTGGGCCTTTCTTTACTTTCTGGTTTAAGCATATCTTAGTGATAAGGCAAGGGTAGGGGAGGGCCGCCTTAGCTGAGGACTCCTCAGGGTATCTCCTCATCTGATTGTATATGAATTGAGCTACATTCATTCCTTCATTTGGGCTCCAGATCACCCATAGCAATTCCATCTCCTTTTTCCCTAGCATCTTCTCATCGCCTCGAGGGAAAATGTTGTAATGCATAATCTTGTTCAACATCCCTGCTTCCCCATTCAAATTTCCAACTGTGGTTGTCCCTTCTACCATAGCTTCCTCTCTCAACACCAATTGCTCATGAAGAATTTCCAAAGGAACATCTTGAGGCCTAGGGTATGTGATTTTCTCCCTAGCTACTGGGGTGTATCCTAAGGCTTTTGCAATAATGTATTGATCAACTTTCACTTTTGTCCCATTCACCATTGCGGCTATTTATTCACCTCCTGCTATCACACGCTCCATAGATTTGAAAAATTGACGAACAAAGTCAGGAATATACCCTTCAAAGGCAGTGTCCATGTATTCCAGCTTGCTGTTGATCACTGCTCCAAAGCATTCCCCAGTACCAAGTTTCCCCACATCGACTCTCCTTTCAATCACAAATGCTTTCTTGTCTACCTTCTTCTCCCATTTGATCTGATCTGCAGTCTTCGGTGGAGGAGGGGGAGAAGACTCCCTTGGCCTTTTTTCAGCTCTTCTATCACTTTCCCCTGACGTGCTACCTTTGGATTTCCCCCCTTTAGCAATTGCTCCTTTCTTTGGTGCACCTCCTGATTTAGGGTTCTTTGTCCTTGGCATGGTTTGATGTTGTGTGTAGAAGATATGAATTGATTTTGGAAGGATATGGAAGTGAGTAACAAGTTTTGAGGGAAGGAAGGGGATTTCGGAATGTAGGGTTTTCTTGGACTTTTTGGAAGTTTGATTGAAGAGATAGGGAGAAATGGTGATGAAGGAAAGGGATTTGTGTGTTTTGGAGGAAGATTGGTTGGATTAATGGCGGTTTTGGAAGCTCGGGAATTAGGGTTTATGGAGGAGAACCCATCAGCTGGAGGGAAAGGAGACGAACAAGACGAAATGAAAAACAGAACAGGAACAAAAATTATATAGGGTTGGCTGGGCCCGCACGTTCTACCGGTAGAACTACCGGTAGAGACTTCGTAGCAAAATCCTAGCTTCTCTGCCTCAATTTTTTCCTTTTGAACCGGTATTTCTACCGGTACTGCCATTCATTCATCATTTTTTTTTTTTTTTGAAATGAATGACTTGGCTAAGAATCCAACACATTCTTCTTCTGATTTTCAAAACTTTTATCCAACGATTGATTTGAGAATGAATCTCACTTAATTCCAACGAAGTGACTTATTCGCGAATTCCTCAATTACGCAATGGAATACCAGAATTCTCCATGAATAGAGTATCTTCGTATCAGTCAATCACAACCCACAGCCGTCAATCACAAACCCACAGCCAAAACATAGAAGATCATCTTCACTTCAAAGTCATCCTTAGCCTCATCATAACCAAGCCCAATTTCTGTAACACCACCATATTCCACCTGCAGAAATCACCCCAAAACCCCCCATTCCTCCTTACCTCCTTTACACCGGTTCCCTAAGGTTTAGCACAAGAATAGGGAATATAAAACATGGCTCAAACAGGGGTACAAGGTGACTCTTTTCTGGTTTTATAAACAACAAATTTCCTTGTATTAGCAATTTGTGTTACCACTTCTAAAAGAGGTAAAATGAATGCAATTCAATGCTACAAAAGTATGAACTTGCAAGTGTGTGGAAACCACTCTATCACTCAGAGCACTCTAAAAAAACAAGGGATATGGTACGAATTCAATTCAATGTGATGAGTAACTCACACAATCATTCAAAGACACATAGTAATCAAAGAAGGCATACATCATGTATTTCACGAAAGTTGAAACTCCAAATGAGAATTGCAATGAATTGAATGCAAGGCTTGTATTTGCAAATTCTAAATTGTGAAAAAGTAACTATATGCATGAAAAATTAACTAACTGCAGGAATGAAATTCATGCCTCTTCCCCCCAACTTGTATGAAACATTGTCCTCAATGAGTAAAACAACTCAGAACAAAGGGAAAAGAGAGGAACGAAGTTACCAATCTACGAAGGTTGGTGCTGTAGTATGAATAACCTGCTGAGACTTAGACACCAATTATTAGTTAGAAACAAAAACAGGGCAAGCACAGATGGTGCACCCCATAAACCATCCACTTTTCAAAAGATAGAAATGAAGAATGAATTGTTGGTCTTTTAAAGTCAGATTCCAAGACATCACACTAAAGAACGAGGTGATACGGAGTAGCATCATCCGCTATTTCTTTTGAGATGCAATTAGGCCAATCTAGCATACAAAGAGATAAAGACATTAAACAGTGAAAAACAAATTGCACGCAAGATGGCAACTAACAGATTCAAGAAAGCTTAAGAACTAGTGGCTTCCGGATAAACCGGGTCCACTAATTCTTCCACAATGTCCTCTTTTGAAAAATTCTCCAAAATGGTTTAAGTCTTTGCCCATTTACTTTAAAAATCTTTCCATCATTGTTATTGAAAACCTCAATAGCTCCATGAGGGTAGATTTTATGCACAACATAAGGTCCAGTCCATCTTGATCTTAATTTACCTGGATGGAGGTGAAGTTTTGAGTTGTATAAAAGGACCTTTTGTCCCACCTGAAAGTCCTTCCTCACAATGTGTTTATCATGAAAAGCTTTGACCTTGGACTTGTAGATGCTAGCATTCTCATAAGCCTCTCTCCTCATCTCTTCTAACTCATTCATTTGAAAATTCCTAAGAACACCTGCTTTGGGTAAAGAGAAATTCAATGTCTTGAGAGCCCAAAATGCTTTATGCTCAATTTCAACAGGAAGATGACACGTCTTGCCATAGACAAGCCTATACGGAGACATTCCTAAAACTGTCTTGTAGGCCGTGCGATAGGCCCATAAGGCATCAGTCAACCTAGTTGACCAATCCTTCCTATTAGGATTCACAGTTTTTTTCCAAAATATGCTTGATCTCCCTATTGGCTAACTCAGCTTGCCCATTAGTTTGAGGATGATAGGCAGTGGACACCTTATGAGTGATCCCATACTTGGCCATCAAGGCCGCGAATGGACGATTACAGAAGTGGGTGCCTTGATCACTAATCATGGCCTTGGGCATCCCAAACCGAGACAAGATATTCTCCTTCATGAATTTGACCACAACCTTGTGGTCATTGGTCCTAGTGGGAATAGCCTCTACCCACTTGGACACATAATCTACAGCCAGAAGGATGTAAAGGAACCCATAAGAACTAGGGAAAGGACCCATAAAATCTATACCCCAGCAATCAAAGATCTCTATGATAAGCATGGGCTGAAGGGGCATGGCATTCCTCTTGGAAATGGCTCCTAATTGCTGACATTGAGGACAAGTTCTACAGAAGTCATGGGCATCTCTAAAAAGAGTGGGCCAAAAGAAGCCACACTGCAAAATCTTTGCAGTGGTCTTTTTTGAAGAAAAGTGACCCCCACACGCCTCAGTGTGGCAGAATGACAAGATACTCTGTTGCTCCGACTCCGGTACACACCTCCTAATAATCTGATCAGCACAATACTTGTAAAGATAAGGATCATCGAAAGCGTACTTTCTCACCTCCACTAAGAATCTCCTTCTCACTTGAGAAGTCCAGTCACTAGGAAGCTGCCCTGTTACGAGATAATTGACAATATCCGCATACCACGGACATGTCGACACTGAATACAACTGCTCATCGGGAAAAGAATCAAGGACTGGAAGATGGGATGACTGATCCTCAAAATCAAGTCGCGAAAGATGATCCGCGACTACATTCTCAACACCCTTTTTATCCTTGATAGTGATGTTAAACTCTTGGAGCAACAAAACCCACCGAATGGGATGCGCTTTTGCGTCTTGTTTGCTCATCAGATACTTGAGCGCTGCGTGATCAGTAAAAACAACAATCGGAGAACCTATGATATATGATCTGAACTTATCAAGAGCAAAGACCACAGCTAGCAACTCTTTCTCTGTGGTGGTGTAATTGACCTGAGCATCATTTAAAGTTTTGCTTGCATAAGCAATAGCAAAAGGGACTTTACCTCTTCTTTGACCCAAAACAGCACCAATGGCATAGTCACTGGCGTCACACATCAATTCAAAAGGAAGAGTCCAATCCGGGGCTTGCATAATAGGTGGGGAAGTGAGGCATGATTTCAAAGCGCTGAAGGCTTTTTCACAAGCCTCGGTCCAAACGAATGGTGCATCTTTGGTCAAAAGATTGCACAAAGGGCGTGCAATAGCGCTGAAAGCACGAATGAAGCGCCTATAAAAACCACAGTGACCTAAGAAGGATCGTATATCCTTGACACACTTGGGAGAAGGTAATTGTGAGATCAACTCCACCTTTGCCTTGTCTACCTCAATACCTCTAGGAGACACTATATGGCCTAAGACAATCCCTTGTGTCACCATAAAGTGACACTTCTCCCAATTTAAAACCAACTTCTTCTCCTCACACCTCTCTAGGACTTTCTCTAAATTCTTTAAACACCCTGCAAAGCTATCTCCAAAAACAGAAAAATCATCCATGAACACCTCCAAGAAGTCTCCGACCATGTCATCAAAAATACCCATCATGCATCTTTGAAAGGTGCCAGGGGCATTGCATAATCCAAAAGGCATGCGCCTATAAGCAAAGGTCCCAAAGGGACAAGTGAAAACGGTCTTCTCTTGATCTTCCAAAGACACCTCAATCTGATTATATCCAGAATAGCCATCCAAAAAGCAGTAGAAAGTATGACTTGCTACTCTCTCTAAAACCTGATCAATGAAAGGAAGAGGGAAATGGTCTTTCTTTGTACTGGCATTAAGCTTTCGGTAATCAATGCAGACTCTCCACCCCGTGGCAACTCTAGTAGGGATCAATTCTCCTTGTTCATTAGCCACAACGGTTACCCCTGCCTTCTTAGGCACTACTTGAATAGGACTCACCCATTTGCTATCAGCGACAGGATAGATAATCCCAGCATCTAACAATTTCAGAACCTCCTTCCTTACCACATCTTTCAGAACAGGGTTTAATCTACGCTGGGGTTGACGGGAAGGTTTGACATCATCCTCTAAATGAATCCTATGGGTGCAAATTAAGGGATTAATCCCTTGTATATCAGCTAAGGTCCACCCAATTGCTCTTTTGTGCCTACCTAAGACCTCCAAAAGCTGGGTCTCTTGGTGTTCCTCAAGAGAAGAGGAAATCACCACAGGATATGACTCATCAACTCCAAGAAAAGCATACTTTACCGAAGAAGGTAAGGGTTTCAACTCAAGTGTAGGGGCCTTCTCACTGCTAGGCATTGACTTGGATTCCGATTTCGGAAGCTCCTCAAACTTGGGTGTCCAAAATGTAGCACCCTTTACCTCCTCAATATCATCCAATAGAGAGTAAAGATACTCTACCTCAGGGGATTCAAGAAACTCCCTCTCCTCTTGGGTCAAGAATGTCTCCAATGGATCTGTATACGAATGTGTGTTCACATGTTCTTGAACCAAGCTCTCTACCAAACTCACCTCATGTATCTCCTCATCATCTCCCAATTGGGAGGCGACATTGTAGATGTTCAGATCAAGGGTTATGTTTCCAAAGATGATGGACATGTTCCCATTCCTAACCTTGATGACTGAATCTATGGTGGCTAGGAAAGGACGACCTAGAATGATAGGGGCTTGGTCACTAACCCCCTGATTTGGACATGTGTCCAACACAATGAAATCTGCGGGATACACGAAACTCCCTATCTGAACTAACACATCCTTCAAAATCCCCTTTGGGACTCTAACACTCCTATCGGCCAGCTGAAGTGTAATCGAGGTGGGCTGAAGTTCCTCCAACCCAAGTTGGAGATAAACAGAATATGGTAGAAGATTGACACTCGCCCCTAGATCACACAAAGCTCTCTCTATCTTCTTCCCCCCTATCTCTACTGAAATGCACGGACAACCAGGATCCTTGAATTTTGGAGGAAGAGAACCAGAGATGGTGGTACTGACATTAGCTGCTAGGAGCACCTTATTTTGATGCAAGAACTTGCGTTTGTAAGTGCACAAATCCTTGAGATACTTCGCATAGACAGGAATGTGTTGGATAGCATCCAAGAGAGGAATGTTGAGCTTGACTTGAGAGAAAAGCTCCCTAAGAGACTCTGCAAGGTCTGGCCTGGATTTCCCTCTCAACCTCTGAGGGAAAGGGGCTGTGGGTTGGAAAGCTTGGACTCTAGGGTCTTGAATGGTAGAAGTGGAAGACTCAACTTTCTTAGGTTCATTGGACTCATTAGATTTCCTTGAAGATTCATTCCCAGCCTCAGAACTCTTAGGCTCCTCCACTTCTTGCAAAGTAGGAGGTGCCTTGGAAGTAGAAAATTCAGGTTTACTTAGCTTGGGAGGGGTGGTATTATCAATGATCTTACCACTCCTCAGAATGGTTACAGCTTTAAGATGCTCCACTTGAGCATCCGACCCACCGGAATCTTCCACAAAGTGCTGGCCTTGAACAATTGGAATAGCTTGGGTAGGCAAGGCACCCCTTGTGGTTTGACTAGCACTCACCGCATTGGTAAGTGTAGTTAATTGAGATTTGATGTTCTCAAGAGTCCTGTTGTTCTGCTCATTGATGGAAGTCTGACTACTCAAAAAGGCTTGAAAGGTATCTTCTAGACTTCTCTTATGGGGAGGCTGATATGGAGCATGACCCTGTTGGGGTCCTTATTGTTGAAAGTGCTGATAAGAATGAGGTGGAAACTGTTGCTGAGATGGGAATCTCTGCTGCTGATATTGTGGGGCAGAATGAAAGAATTGCCCTTGACTCTGATTAGACTGAGGAAATTGCCCTTGATTGTGATAGGGCTGAGAAAATTGCCCTTGATTTTGATAGGGCTGAGACTGAAAACCCGTAGAGCCAAGATTTTGGGATGGGGGAGGGTTGTCCCTCCACCGAAAATTAGGATGATCATTGTACCTGGGGTTGAAATTCTGAAATTGATTAGATTGAAAAGAAGATTTCTGCTGGGGACTCACAGCATTGACATCATATGGAGGGTTACCATGGAGCAACTCCTTAATGGAAGGAATGGTAGGACAATTGTCTGTACCATGATCATTTTGTGAACAAATTGCACACAATTGATCCACTTGGGCAACTGATGTAGGAGGAATCTCACTAACTCTTTTCAGCTCTAGACCTTCTATCTGACGGGTAAGTTGAGCTATCCTAACACTCAAATCCTCCTTCTCACTCAGAGTAAATTTTCCTGCACTAGGAACACTAGGAAACACATTTGGAATAGTTCTATCATTTGGATTGGTAGTGTCCCAAACTTGATACTGCTCTGCCAAACTCTCTAAATATGCATAAGCTTTATGCGGTTCCTTGGCACGGAAAGTACCATTGCACATCATATCAATGAACTGTTTATTTGTTGAACTCAATCCCTCATAAAAGATTGTAACCAACTCAGGGATAGTAAAACCATGATGAGGGACCAAGTTCAATGTCTCATGAAACCGATCCCAACATTGATGAAAGGACTCTCCCTCTTTTTCAGCAAAACTCTGGATATTCTTCTTTAAAGCAATTGTTTTCTGATGAGGGAAGTACTTTTTATAAAACTCTCTTTGCAATTGATCCCATGTGGTGATTCGCACAGATCTCAGATTGTTCAACCAGTTTTTGGCATTCCCCTTCAAAGAGAAAGGAAACAGTTGAAGTTTGGCTGACTCTCTTTGAGTTGCAGGGCACATGGTTTCAATTATGGCATTGAACTCTTTGACATGCAAATAAGGCATTTCAGATGTCATTCCATGAAAATTGGGAATATGAGTCAAAACATTTGGTTTGACCTGATATGCATTTGCACCCTGGGCTTCATCTACAATACAAGATGGAGCATCAGTCCACCTAGGAGTCAAATAATCATCCATTGTCCTAGGTGGTACAGCTTGATTATGTTGATGACGGGGGTCATTATTATTCAGTTGATTTGCCATTGATTCCAAAGTAGGATCGGGCAGATGCAGGTCAACAAAAATGTCAATTCCTGGCCAATCAAATATCGGAACTTCTTCAAGATCTATTCTGACCAATCTGTTGTGTATGTTCCTTCGGTAATGAGAGGACATATACAACAATCAACCCCAATTATCAAAATAATCACCTAATTCTAAAAAAAAAATGAAAAAAAAAAAACAAAAGAACTATAAGAAATACTCACAAAGCTGTTTTACCTCAATTGCCGCTCCCCGGCAACGGCGCCAGAAATGCTTAGCTGTTTTCTGTGATGTTGGATTTGTCCTAAGCGGAGGACATGATTTGTCGCTGTGTAGCACTTCACTCTTGAAGAGGTCGAATTCCACAGAGAACGGACTAGGGTTTCAGCTCTAGAGGACTTCTTTTGGTCGAGAGTGACCAACTTTTGTTCAATGGGTGTAATTAATTCTAAGCTAAGGACTGATTAAAACTGCAGAAAACTGAATGAAAATGTTATGCTAAAGAGATGATTCAACCTAGGGTTCAGACCACCCAGATTGTTTATGGTTTCATCTTCCTCTTCATTCCGCAGATAAGAATTGAATCAATCCAATTCTCACATGGAAGATTTCTTCGTGAAAATCAAATATCAATCTGAGTGAATAATTCCCAAAGAGATTCCTAGACATTCAATTCGATAATCTGAGAGTCATCGACCCAAGCACTAGTCGTATCATCTCAGATGAACACAATTAGTCAAAGGCTTAACATCTCAATTATGATTTCTTGAAGCGGATCATCAATGGAAGTTATCTTTTATCATGAAAACATAATCAGGAAGAAGAACCATACAAAACCCAGGTTGAATTCCCCTTAGGTTAAACCATCTGTAATTCTACCCCTCCATTAATGGAGAAGTCTTCAAACAGATTAAATGAAAGTAAGAAAATAGTAAAAACATAATTGAAAGATTACCTCTACTAAAACTTGAATTAATATGAAGGATTCTGTCTTGAAACAAGAATTTAACAAAATTGAACACCCATCTTCAATAGAAACTACCTCTACATTTATCTAAGGAGGGAAGAGAGAAAAAGGAAAGGAGGCTGCTGGGAAAAAAAATACAATCCCCAGATGGCCCTAATTTTAGAGTTATTATGCTTTATATAGGTTCCCACAACTTTAATTACAAAACTGCCCCAAAAACTAACATTCTATCCAAATACGAGCGTTCTACCGGTAGAAATACCGGTTGACAGATGGAATTCTCTTGATCAAACTCTCTGCTACAATTTCAGCCCCTTCTACCGGTAGAAACTGCGGTTGACTGATGGAAATCTCAGGGTCAGCCCCTTCTACCGGTAGAAATACCGGTTGACAGGTGGAATCCTCGTGTCCAAAACTCTCTGCTGCAATTTCAGCCTCTTCTACCGGTAGAAATTGCGGTTGACTGATGGAAATTTCAAGTTCAGCCATTTATACCGGTAGAAATACCGGTTGACAGGTGGGGACCTTGTGTCTGAACTCTCGGCTGGAATATTAGCTTCTTCTACCGGTAGAAATTGCGGTTGACTGATGAAATTCTCAGGGTCTGTCATTTCTACCGGTAGAACTTGCGGTTGACAGATGAAAATCTCCTGTCTGCACTCTCTGCTGGAAAATCAGTCACTTCTACCGGTAGGACTTGCGGTTGACTGATGGGGACCAGTTTCTTTACTCTCTACTTGATCCATTCATCCTCCAGAAGCTTCATTCTTCATCAAATTTCTGCAATTGACCAAAAACCAATATTCGTGCAAACTTATATGAAATTAACGGAATTAAACACGAATGAAGGTGATGGAAAGGCAATTAAGTCTCTAATTGCTTAATAATTAGGTACTTATCAACATAACAGTAAATGCAGCGTTCATGGCTCATGAACCATTTAGTTAGTATGAGGGGGGACCATGGGATGATAATTCAATTGTTATCATAGTGGGGTACGTAAGTGGTCCGACCGACTCATTTACAAGTCTAATATGATGACCATTGCTTTGATGGATATAGGGATCATCATAAGCTAATTAGGTTTCTGATATAATGGATAGAACAATTCACTGCCAGATGGGCAAAATATTAAGTACATTACATGAGAAACAAGTCTATCTTGCACGTAATAAGAAACACAGAGTCACAGACACATTCAGTACAGTACATGAACGATGTCTAACATGCACTTAATAAGAAACACAAACATATTGAGTACAGTACATAAGAACGATGTCTGTCATGCACATAATAAGAAACACTTAAACACATTCTAATTCAAGTAGCTAATACAATAATCCAAGCAGCAACAAGATCATCAGAAACACCAGCAGAAACCATACCAGCCCTTCTAAACAAACAACACTGCAATCATCTACCAGCAATATCCCATTCTGCGCTTTTTTTTTATCCTGTTCTCCATAACAAAACACAAACGAGCCACAAGATCACCATCAGACAACCACCACCCACCTAAGACCCAAGAACATGAGATGTACAAGAGCAGAAGTCAACCACAACCTAATCCTTCAAAGCCTTCGTAGAATGATGTTAGCTCCATGTTGTGGTTGAAGAGTGATGATAAAAGCGAAAGGCGCATGAATATAGTGCGGTGAGAGCTCAAAAGAAAATTTCTGCAATATCATCGCTATTACCATCCTTGCCTGTATCATGGCAAAGTTCATGCCAGGACACATCCTTGGGCCCGTCCCGAATGGAAAGTAGAGTTCCTTGAATGTCTTAGGAATTCCATCCGAGAACCTGTTTGGATTGAATTCTTGAGCATCCCTGCCCCAAATAAGAGGATCGTGGTGTATGAGGATTATCGGTAGGATGATCTCCACACCGGCAGGGATGGACAAGTCACCGACTTTAGTTTGTACTCCTGTGTGGCGGTGCACAACAGGCACTGGTGGATACAGCCTTAATACTTCATAGAGGATCATAGTCACCTGCAATATTTCAATAGGTGTAAGCAAGAAAGCCAGTACTTTGTGTTTATATTATAACGAGAAACAAAAATTCAAAGTTTTACTTTCATTTTCCTGTGTAAATTTAAGAGGCCGGATTGGCAGTCCTTAAGCCCCACCTGGTGCTTGTATGAGGTTGGCAACCTAGGGTACTTAATATATTGCAAAGGGTAGAACCCATATAATGAGCAGAACCTATATGGGCTATTGGGACACTCCGTTTTAATAGGCAGACCTGTGAGTTAAAGCCTGAATTCTTCCTTATTGCTGCAAGACAAGACCAGAGTCCAGACCTCTCTATGTAAGTATGTACTCATCTGAATTTCTTGTGGTATTGATTTGATCTCGTGACTCAATGAAATAAGTGACTGATTGTAGGAATCCCACCTAATAGCTAGAATATCTCCAAGAGTGTCGATCAAAGAAGAAATATGGGCCGTTTCGTAATTTTATTATAAAATAAAGATAAAGTAGAGCATCAAATTAAGAGAAAATAAAAAATAAGTGGGTTATAATGGTATTTTATTTTTAGTTGTTTGGTATAGAATCTTTTTGACTTTTTTAATAGAAAATTGAAGATTTTTAGTCTTTTACTGGAGAAGGGAGGTTGGTTTTTAAAGAAAAATTTTTATATTAAAGGAGTTTTGAAAAAATATACTTTTGATGTGACCGTTATCTGAGATATATGGAAGCCTTACTTTTCCCTAAACTAATAGGGTGAAATCATGGAAAATGGGCTGTAATTGATGACAGTTCATGTATGTGGACTGTCTATGTCAACGGAATCCTAAACAGGGACTATTTTAATTACAGTCTAGTTTATGACTGGCTAGTGCCGAGAGTAACTGATTCCCTAGTAGCAGCAGTTCAGGTCTGTCGACCAAGATGACGAGCAACGCTTAGGTCATCTGAATACTACGTGAGAGAGGACTAGTTGTATGATGAGTTAATGAATATACAGGGAGCTAGGTCTGAACCAGATAATAGACTAGATGAATTGAATAAGGTTCAGCATGTGGTTTTACGCCAGTTCCTACCTGTCAAGGGTTGGTTCAAAGAATTATCATGGATCGAATACAAGTATGCCCTTTACTATTTATCAACTTAAATCTAAAAAGAGCATTCTGCCATAGCACCAGTCTGAATTGTGACCCATCTAACCATGCACCACCCTGATTTTTGGAGAGGATGAGTGCATAAGTGATGGGCCCCATGGGCGTGGGTGGATGAACGATGAAGATAATACTCTTCAATTTGTGCTTGAGAAAAAGACGTACCTAGAAAGGAGTTTTAAAAAATAAATATATAACTCACAATCTTAAGACGGCTTATGCACTCATAATCAGGAGGATTTTTCCCACATATACGCACAACCTCCTCTCTTGCTTCCTCCTGCCATCTTGGGTGCATAGCCAAGAGGATCAACGTCCATGTGATCAAGGAAGAGGTTGTTTCCTCGCCAGCAATATAAAACAACTTGCACTCATCTATGACCTCGTCCATGGTGAGTGCACTGGACTTCGTGGAGTCGCCATCTCTGTTTGATTGCAGCAGTAGGCCTAATAAGTCATCGCTGCTCAATTCCCCCTTCTTCATTCCTTCTTCTTTCCTATGGATCAAGTCTGTTAATATTTCTTTCATCTTTTTATTCAAATACAATCTCCTCTTGTTCTTCTTTGTGGGAATGAATCTGTATAAACAGTAGACAGAAAAGGTAAATGCTACATGACATTTTCGAACCCACTCTTCATTCACTCAAAGAAAATAGTATGTTAATTCCCGGTTCAATTGTTCTTTCATAAACAATTTCAATGTATTTTGGAAAGAGGATGTTTACCGATTACTACTGTAACATTTACATGTTGATTGATAAACAAATGCTAGAAAAAGCTGGTATATATGTCCAATCACTTTATGTTGAGGTCAACGTCCACCATCGCTCGTGAGCGGTCATAATCGTGACCGAGCCCGAGCCCTCACTATAAAACCATTGTTGTGTTGTTTTTCATCACCAATTGGTTCTAAGATAAATGGTAGCTTAATGGGGGTGTAAGATCCTACAAGTGGAGCCTGGTAGGTTGGGTGTGCCGTTGAGGGAGAAATTGTTGAGGTCAACGTCCACCCTCCTCCTTAGCCATCATAATTGTAGTCAAGACATCGCCCTCACTATAAAATCATTGTTGTGCCGTTCTCCATCACCAATTGATTTTCGGATAAATGGTAGATCAATGGAATGTAAGATCCTACATTTTAGGAACTAACTTATAGCATTGCATTTCCTTGTACAACTAAGTACACCAAGATCTAAATGAAGGAAAAAGAAAAAAGAAAAAAAGAAAAAAAAGGGTAAAACCCAGGGGATTAGCAGTGCACCTGAAACCGGGGACATACATACTATACGCTGCTTCATTCATAAGAGCAATTTGCTCTTTCTGAAGTTGGAAGATGATTTTGCCTTCTTCATAACTGCTGCTGAATGCCGCTCGAGAGATTGCATCTCCAGTGAGGTTCTTTATTTCAGGCCAGACATCTAACTCAAAAGATTCCTGAGGACTAGTGAACTCCTCCCATCGTCTGATAAGCTCATGGCAACTAATAGAAAATGTTGGTATCATTTCCTGTAATCAAGACATTTAGTTAGCTCTATTCATAAGTACAAAGATGACACATTAAGTATGGTATAAATGCAAATAGACAGTCAGGCCCAATTTGATCATCTGTACCATAAAAACCCAAAACAATGAATAATAAGTTCATATAGGTCAGTCATAGACTGAAGATCGATGTAGGATACAACCTTCAATTTCAACTTGTAGAAAGCAGGGACTATTATCTTCCTGTGTTTCATCCATTGCTCTCCATCCAATACGGAAAGACCCATGGTTAAGAGCTTCAAAAGGGGGTAATTTGTTACTTGTATCTGCTGAAAACAACCATTCTTGTTGGAAAAGACCTCTTTCAGCAGCTGTACATCGGAAATTATTACTCTTGGCTGAGTGCCAATCCATAGGACCGACGTCTTGCCTGACCATTCAATGTCCAAATATCAATACATGTGCAAAGATTTGCAATTAGTCCAGAACAGGTTGAAAATCCACAATGACAAAATGAAAATAGAGAATCAGTAATGAACAGACTTAACATAAATGATCAAATAAAACACAAAAGTGCCTGATTGGTAGGCTTAAAAATGACAGCAAAAATGATTGCTAGTATTTGTTAGATACATCCATGGCAATCCAGGCCATTCTAACTTTGTACCAGATATTTCGTCAGGCACGGTCGTAATATTCCTCTGGTCAGACAGTCATAGTGCCTGATTGGTACGTAGGCTTAAAAATGACAGTCCAAATAAGAATATAAACTGTTCAAATGTTGGCTTATACTTCCCCGTCGCCCCAATGCAGATGATGAGTGGGTCTGATTCCTGCAGAAATTGTTGATTGAGTCAATCTCTCCATTAAGTTCCTAGGATTCAATTTACTAGATTTATTTTGTAGCCCTTTGTGGATCATATTCTGTTGTAGCAAAATCAAGAAAATACCTCAACTTGAAAATACAGAATAATGGAAATTATAAAACAAACCAGAACCAAATTGTGCAAGGCTGAGTCACGGACAATGTCGCTCTCTTTAAGACAATTTCGCGGCTCTGCACTCTCTTGTGCAAGCAGTATATCAGACGAGTTGCCCCCAGGATAAAACATCCCTGATTCTTTTCTGTCTCAATCTTACTGGCACGGAGGTAAGATCGGTATCTACTACATTTCAATCTCTTACTCAAAAAACGGAAACCATCAAAACAGTATAGAAGAATATGAGAAAACTTATTTTTTCTCTGATAAACAAATCCTCTATTTATAGAATAATCTGTAACTGATTTGGTAAATAAACCATTAAGGCAAAAAAAAAAAAAAAAAATGTTTTCTCCAACAGTCAAAAAACGGGCAGAATAAATAAAGGCAAAACGTTTTGTTTCCTTGGTCCAAGCTGTTACAAAATAAAACAAAACTCTTGGTTTTTTTTTTTTTTTCAAAGACCCAAAGAGCCCTTAGCCCTAAGGCCCGGCCCGCTCAAAGATTTTAAACCCCAGTATTTCAATTCTATGTTATTATTGCCCAAATGCACTAGGGAGGGTTTAAATCCACAAAACATTTACCACTTGGCTAGCAACCAACATGTGATAAGTAATAACTATTTTGAAATATGTATATAAGCTTCAACATATTCTTTATACCTTCAATTTCAAGCCCTTTGATAAAAAGGCATTGCTTTCAAATCCTCTGAATTCAATACCTATTAAACTAAGAGAGAAAAGGACCCAACGGCAACGTGTTTTCAGAATGCATCTATAATTAAAAGCTTGTCTGTGGCCAATGCAGGAAACAGAGACACATCAAAAGTAAGAATCAATATCATCCCTAATGTCGTTCCATTGTTCGTACTTTCAACAATGTGTACTTGGCTGCTGATTAGAAAAAGAAAAAGTCTACCTGAACGTACTCTGGCGTTCGGTCTTTGGACCAACCTCATGGTAACCGCTTACCATGGGGTTGGTCCCGAGCCCCAGAGTACGTTCGGGTAGCAGGGCTCTTACAAGAAAGAAGAAGAAAAATCAAAGAAACTCAGGTATGTAGTACATAACACTTAAACGTGTTCTTTCAAACTAAAAATGTAGCTGGAAAGTCTGGCCTTCTTCCATAGTAATTAATTAATGTAGAAGATTATTCATTGCCATATTATTGCTGTCAGCTATCCGATGTGTGTCAAGGCTTGGTCCGTACATAGGTGGGCTCAGACTCGTAAAGCAACTAGACCAGATCCATATTAAGAGTCTCTGGCAAAGTTTAGATCCAACAGAATGGGTTGAGAGCATAAATGTCATGTAACCAAAGAACAGGATAGATGGACACCTCTCATACCACAGTAATGACAATTGGATATATAATCCATAACAACGGACAGGGCTTAACCGTTATTAATTATAACCAGAGCCTCAAATGGATCCTAGGATTGAGTCTAGACCATATCTTAGAACCAATTATGTAATGACTGCCTTTAATTCAGGTATTGCAGATTGACCAAAACCTATTGACAGTCATAGCTTAGAATTAATCAGTGATGGATATCAATCTTGTAACTACCACATTCTTTCTGAATAGGACAACACAACCATAAGACCAATAGATTGATAATCCATATCTCAAAGGGTCATTGTTAATAATTTGAAAGGTCACAACCATCAGATTCCTATCAATGCTTAAGAAAAGTATAGAGAAGCATTTATGAATGAGTGAACAGTCAGCTGTCATTAACAACTGAATCATCCATCAACATCAGAATAGCTAATGATGATTTAATGACTTTGTCAACATACTTTTTCTTTTGATTTTCTTGATTTTTAATCATTTGCAATGGATTTTATTAGAACAATAAACAAATAGGAACAGTCTAGTCTGGTGATTCATAACCAGGAGGCCAACTCTTAGTTTTGATATCCAAATTAAAATTATCTTTTACCTAAAGCCAAGTTATATGCCCTCATAATTGAACAATACACGTAACGTCTTTCAAAGGTTATAAAGAATCAAGTTTCATCTCTTATTCTCTACTTGACCAAAGATCGTATTGTTGTTAAAATTTATATTCTTGTGAAGAAACTGGATATGAAGAGAAGACAGAGATCACTATGGATGAATCATTCTCATTTAATTTGAGTACGCTTATTGCTGCCACAAATAACTTCTCTACTGACAACAAACTAGGAGAAGGTGGATTTGGTCCTGTTTATAAGGTAATATTCAATATCCTTCCATACAAGGAAACTAATTTAGAACAGTGAAAAGGTTATCAAAAAGATAAGGCAGTGACTAGAAGAATTGCGAAATGAGGTAGCATTGGTAGCTAAACTTCAACATAGGAACCTTGTAAGGCTATGAGGTTGGTGCATAGAAGAACAAGAGAAGTTGCTTGTCTATGAATATGTGACCATCTACTTGTAACCATCTAACTATTTAATTACCAAAAAAAGCAATCCTAATTACACAAGAAAGTCAGGCTGGAAGCTAACTACTAGATTCCTGATAATTAATGTGGGCCAAAGCATCCAAATACGGGGGCCTCTTGAGGCCCTTGGAGATCGCATCAATAAACTCCATCCACTGATGGGCACATGATCAAAAGGGGTCTAGTTGTTTGGACGTGAGTGTGACATCATTTGTCATAATTTACATGCCACCATGGATTTATGATAGAATGGGTCTTAGGTTAATTTCTCAGAAACAGTAATACTATTGGAAGAATTTCTGTGTGTCCTGCCACCCACTTTCTATACAGGATGGGTGGAGTGTGGAGATGATAAATTAAGATGAAAAAAAGAAAGTTAAGAGGTAATCCTAACAATCAGCAGATTCAAACAAACTCAGATAATGCTGAATATCAAATACTAACAAACTCAGCTGAGTAACAAACAGTAGCAAAGCCAATGTCCATAATGACAAAACTTAAAAAACTTGGAGGGGCCATATTAAAAAAATATGCCAAATCTTATCAAGTCCGGGGGTTTTCACTTTTCAGACATGTTGGCCCCTCTGTTCCAGGAAACAGATCCCCTGTTTCGCCCTGTTTGGACGAGACAGGGGATCCGGATCCCCCTGTTCCCTCCAGTTCCAGTCCGTCCCACGTCAACTTTGCCACATCGACTCAGAAGTCAGACGAGATCCCTTCAGAACCAGAAGATAAATAATAATAATAACCAAACATTGGTCTACTATACCATACCATGCTTTTGGACAGCGTTATGCACGAAGGGAATTGCACGTGGAACAATTTCATGGTTCATATCCATTGGTCTGGTCCATGATTCCTTCAGGGACCTACCAATCTCTTTAAAGTCACCAATTAAGAACTTATAAGGAGAACCTTTGAATCCTGCCCGCTTCAACTCCTTATCAAGTTTTTTGGGCATCCACACTAGAGTGTAGAAAGCTCTTGCCAAAACAAACAGCAGTAGCGATGTTGAAAATATGATGAGAACAGTGGAGAGTAACTCTTCCATTTCCTTAGAAAACAGTTTAGAGGCAAAGGATTATGCTATGGACGGGGAGAAGCAAGGAAGAAGGGAAGAATGTCTTAGTTCTAAGCTGCAGGAGCTGGACATGGACATGGACATGGAGGCCGCTCATAGTATATATATATATATATATATGCAATAGGCTTTGATGGATAAAGCATCATTATGCAAGATTGAAAGTTGACTTAAGGCTTAAGCTGTAGATTAAATGTTTCCAATGTCCAAATTCCAACGGTATAAAAGATGCTTACCAAAGCAAGCAGGTTGCACCCACCCCCCCTCTATGAACAGCGATTTTCACTGTTCATAGAGGGGGGTGGGTGGGCACAGCAATAAGAAGGGGGGTGGGGCGGAGCAATAGAATCACCCTTAGAAGTTAGAACAGCCCGAGCCATGTGATCTGCAGTATTCTTTTGGTCTTTTCAGTTTTTCTCCCTTGTCGCTTTGCCAAGGGGGGAAATTAAAAGTGATCCAAGGGCACCCATCACTATTCTTTGGGCCTTTTCAGTTTTTCTCCCTGGTCCCTTTGCCAAAGGGGGGAAATTAAAAGTGATCCAAGGGCACCCATCACAATTCTTTTGGTCTTTTCAGTTTTTCTCCCTTGTCTCTTTGGCAAAGGGGGGATATTATAAGTAATCCAAGGGCCCCAGCAACAATGGGTGGGAAAGTTCATTTCCGTTCTGTTGGACCGTGTGAACCCCACGCGGGTTAAAGGCTTTTAAATGTTATTGAGAAATAACATAAATTCAAGATGAATAATACATTATTTATTATTTTAAAAATTCTATATATTAAGCTTTTACTTAGAAGAAAAAGGTGTAATAAATTTAGTCAAAGATGGTGACAAAAAATATTACTATCATAGTTTGTATTTCTGAATGAGATGATGATCTACCCTATTTAGATCTTATGTGGGTCAAATATTATTAATATATTTCGATGTTCGCAAGAGAGAAATTGTAGAGATGTTAAAGATGGGACTTGCGAAAAGTCTTCGTTGGAAGCCCATGGTTGACATGCTTTGCCCTATGACTAAGGGTATTGTCCGGATCGAGTTCTCACAGGCACAACAGGAATATTCTTTCAGAATAGATAAAACCCATAAACAAAAAAATTTATTTAATTAGGAGATAAGTTTTGTAAAATAAACGCATATTCCGAATAAAGCTGCTTTCTAAAAATCAAAAGTGCCTTTCTAAAAAAGTTTCTTCTAGAAAACTACTTTTTATTAAGTTACTGGTAGGATTTTGCACCTACTTTTTACCAGCAACAACATTTGAGACTATTTGGTTATAACGTAAAGGTGGCTTTTAGCATTAATAACGAAATAATTATAATTACATTTTTTTATAATAATAAAGATTGCATAAGGTACAAGGTGTTTTGAGAATCATATGATTTTCATACCAAAACTTGCTATTTAATCACAAAAGTCTTTAGGACTGATAGTTTCTTCAAAAAGAGAAAAACATCTATTAATTCTTTTCAACCAAAACAAAGGTCAAAAATGATTTTTGAAACAGAGCTTATCAAAATAATGTGAACTGTAGATGCTCATAATTCTCAAAATTTTGAAACTTTTCATAACGTGAGCAATCCATGGTCCATTCAATAAATTGTAACACGATTTGAATTTCGAAACGAATTTCTAAACTGTGGTTTTAAGACAGTCTCAGGTGTGGAAATTAACTAAATGAAAAGCAAGACGTGGTTTATATAAGATGCTTTCTTCCCTTGTGCATTCCATGATTGGATGTCAAGTTGAATTCCGTCCAAGTTATTACCTTAGTCACCCCTGGGGTTCAGCAAACTGCCTTTGTTTTTTGGACCGAGATCAATGCTAGGATGGGTATCATTTGGCCTATTGTATTTTGGATTGAGATCAATGGTAGGATGGACATCATTTGGCCTGTGGAAAATAAGGCATCTCTCGCTGGCGGGCCATATACCTATTCGAAGCCGCCTCTTTTCATTCTTCTAGTCTAAATATCTTTATTCAAGTCCCAGCAGCTCTTAGGTAGCATTTGGTTCGCTGGAATGGTTGTAGGCGGGAATGAAATGGAGACCAGAATGAGTCTGGAATGGAACGAGGCAGGAATGAGCATTTCCATTCCAGCGTTTGGTACGCTCTATTCCTGCGTTTGGTATGCTGGAATGAGTCCTGAAATGGAATAAAATTTACATAAGACTGACCAAAATACCCTTGTTAGAATTTTATCTTTGGCTCAGTCAATGTATAGATTATAATATTATTAAATAGGTGGGGCCCACACAAGGTCTTCTATTTTATAATAATAATAATAATAATAATAATGTATAGATTATATTATTATTATATAGGTGGGGCCCACACAACCTCTTCTATTTTATAATCTTATATAATAATATATAGATTATATTATTATATAGGTGGACACAAGTGCTTCTTTTATTTTATAATCTTATAATAATAATAATAATAATAATGTATAGATTAATTATTATTATATAGGTAGGGGCCACACAAGCTTTTCTATTTTATAATCTTATAATAATAATAATAATAATAATATATAGATTATATTATTATTATATAGGTAGGGGGGCCCACCCAAGCTATTCTATTTTATAATTTTATATATAATAATAATAATATAGATTATATTATTATTATATTTGTGGGGCCCACATAAGTTCTTCTATTTTATAATATAATAATAATAATGTATATTATATTATTATTATAGGTGGGGCCCACACAAGTTCTTCTATTTTATAATCTTCTAACAATATAATAATGTATATATTTATTATTATTATATAAGTGGGGCCAACACAAGTTCTTCTATTTTATAATCTTATAATAATAATATATATTATATAATATTTTATATAGGTGGGCCCACACAAGTTCTTCTAATTTATAATCTTATAATAATAATAAAGTGTAGATTATATTATTATATATAGGTGGGGCCCGCACATGTTCTTCTATTTTATAATCTTATTATAATATCTATATATTATATATTATTATAGGTAGGGGCCCACACAGTTCTTCTATTTTATAATCTTATTATAATTAATATGTATATATTATATTATTATATAGGTGGGGCCCCACAAGCTCTTCTCTTTATAATCTTATTATTATTATAATAATAATGTATAGATTATATTATTATATAGGTGGGGCCCACACAAGTTCTCTTTTATAATCTTATAATAATTATTATAATAATAATAATGTATATATTATATTATATTATATAGGTGGGGCTAGACAAGTTCTTCTCTTTTATAATCTTATTATTTTAAAATAATATATAGATGTGAAGAAGGGTCTTTTGGTCTAAAAAAAAGTAGAAAGGAATGGGCCATTCCTTTCCATCCCGGATGGAATGGCCATTCCTCTACATAAGGGAATGGGATTCCGGATGTAATGGTCATTACGCTACTTTTTTGCTAACCAAACGCTGTAATGACCAACGAATGACCATTCCATTTCGACCTTCACTACAGCGAACCAAACGCTATCTTAGTGATTGAAAAAGAGACTTCTAGTAGGAAGGTATCTCAGAGTCACACAAGCATTCCTTTCTTGGTAAGTGGTATCTCATAAAGGGTATTGGGAATAGAAATGTTTTAGCTAAGAAGTAATCTCTTGCGCACAAATTGCTATTGATGTTTTGAGGAGAAGTCGGTGGTTGGAGGGAAGGAGTGAAAGTGAGGTATGGCCTATCAGAGAATGGTTGTTCCCATGAACTTGTGAATATCTTCGAGATTGGGAGGAAATGTTTGGGTTCCAAATTGATACATTGCAGGAATGGCCATGATATCTTCTTTTGGGAAGTTTTGTGGCTCGTAAACTGCCCTCTCAGTTCAGTTTATTTCTAGGGTTTGATATTTCTTTTGATGGGAAGGCTTGAGCCGAAAGGCCGTTATGAGATTTGGATGGTGGAGTTTTATGGTATTATGCCTTCACGAGGAACCTTACTGACAAAAAATCACCACTCGGCTACCCTTTTATCTAAAATGGAGGACCTGAACCTGGTTCTTGGTTGTTGATGGTATTGCAATCCTCATTGTTTCATTTTGAAAGATTGCTTCTCTAAGTTTTCGGATTGGGGCCTCTTTAAGTACTTTAACGCAAGGTTTTGCTTCTCTATAAGTAATCAATTTATGTGTTGGCTGCATTGAATAGTATTCTCATGTATGTTATAACCTTATATAAAAGTATCTCTTGTTTGGGTGTTGTGAAGAACCAGTTTATTGCTTAGTGGAAAGGTCTTTGCTCCATGTTTTAGTTTCTAGATGTATTTAATTTCATAGGATGATTCCATCTTAGATTTTCCTCATGTTCAGCTTCTGAAGGGGAAGTTCATCTGGAGGAAAATCCAGAAATCTTAATGGGGCTGCTGTCCTTAGCCATTTTTTGCGGCATATGAGGAGATTCCAATTATGTAATTTACAATAATTTTTGTTATAAACTGATTTATTGGCTCACCTAGTCAATTTTCGAGGTTTGTGGTCAACTTAATTTAGTTTCAGGACCTGATGAGTCAGGCCCAAATGACCCAACCCATGAAGATGAGTCAAGTCAGAATAGCCGAATGAGCCAAGGTCCAAATCAGTGGAAGCCCGATTGATCTGTCCAGGTCTGGGTCCAGATCCACATACCTTGGCCAAGTCAAGGCAGCCACGTCGCTTCGGAACAGTCCCGCTTTTACTACGTCCAGCTGAGAATATCTCACCTGCCTCGTCCAGCTCGAGGGCAGTTCGAAGGCTCCATTCAAACAAGGCAAACGTTGATGAAGAGTCGTCCCCATCTTTTAGGGGAGGACTATAAATCGAGGAGCCCCACCAGCACTTGGGGCAATTGATATCTTTCCATTTTTCTACTTTTGTATTCTCCTGGCCTGTAATCCGTACTCATTGGAGAAGTAAAATACCACAAGCAACCTCTGCCTTGATGAAGTGGATGTAGGTCACACAGACCGAACCACTATAAATTCATTTTCTCTCTCTCATTTATTTACCGCATTTATTACTGCATTTATTACTTGAGCGGTGGTGTCCGAAACCTAATTTTGGCATCATCAGGACCCACTCTATGGTCATGCCATCGTTATTGGGGTTAATAAAATTCATCCCTTCATCCCGCATACATGAAATCGAGTAAAATGAGTTGGGAGAGTTTCTATTTGACCATATGCGATGCAGTTATTAGGGAAAGCTGGAAGAGTTCCTTTTGGTGCTATGATATTCTAGAAGTCATATAGCTTGTCCCATAGGTTCACAGTTTGATTAGTTCGAGTGTGCAGTTTGCAGTTTGCAATTTGCAATTTTCAATTTGAAAATTTGTTAGGATAGGTTCATTCAGTTTTCTCTTTGGTTCACTTGGTTCGTAGTTCGAGTCCGATGAATTTGATGAACTGATTTGATTATATATGTAGTTTGGCCTTGTTTGTACTAAATACTAAATGTTGCATAAATTGATTGATTATAAGAACATATATTATAAATTGATTGATTACAAGAACATGAATCAGAAATCGATGAGTCCTTATATTAATACAATTCTTAACTTATAAATGATACTGTTATATTTGAGTTACACAGCAATGTATTTTCACGTTTTTTTTTTAATGGTCATATATATATTTGCATGATACAAAGCAATTAAATTTGAGGGCCTTAAATTAATGGTTATGATCATTTGATTGTACTATAATAGGGCTTACTCTTCCCCATCTAAATACTCCATCCTTCTAGTTCTCAAGAATTCAAGTTGACCCCATCGGGGCTAAGTATTTTTTTTACTTAAAAATGAGCTAGCATTTTTCTAGTGGGCCTCCACTTTTGTTATTTTTGCTTTGTTATCAAGTGAGATTTATTCTCACAGTCCAAATACTTTAAAATTTTTCCATCTATCACTTTGAACTTCATAAGCAAGCCCGTGTTTGAAATCCAAACCACTAAAAATCATGAGATCATGGCCTTTTTCATAACATGTATTATAAAAAGCACCCACTCTATAAATACACTAATGTCTTATGTCCCTAACCATCTACTCACACACCAATGTCATTACCTGGCTACCTACGTATCTGGACAACATGGGTCCTTTTGTAACAATAAAAGGTTTGCCCATCTTGGTAAAAAAAAAAAAAAAACAATTGTCGCAGCATTGTTATTATAGCCCACATGAAAAATGGGCCTAAAATCCCTTTCAATCACAACCATTTTACCCCTGGGACTACTGATGATGTTGTTACCTTAGGCCTTTGGATTATGCATCATGGATTGGAGATGGTCCATCACATTGAAAGCGTCACTCATCAAAGAAGATCAAATTGACTGACCTGAGCAAGGAGCCATACATTGATTCATGTTTCTCACCGCGCGCTCTTGACTCGGAGGTCCATGTTAAGTAAGGATAGCAGCAAGAAATGGGTTACATTTTGAAAAGAAAAAATTAGGAAATTTAACGGCATAAACCCTCCTAAACAGCATATTATTACAATTGGCCCAAATAAAAAATACTAGACAGATTGAGCAGTCATATTATTGAAATGACCAAATGTGGATTCAGGACCAATTACAATAATATACTGTTTAGGAGGGTTTATGCCATTAAATTTTCAAAAAATTAATTATTCTTCCCAAAAAGCTGACTCCTCTCCCAAAAATAATTTCCTCCCAAGGGAAAAAAACAGGGAAGCTGAGAGCTGCCCAATCTCCTCCCTTCCACAATCGTTTGGATAGTTATTGAAGGCCTGCTACTGGACATGATGGGTTTTATTTACCCTTCTGTTGCCTCATCAGCGCTCCTGTCGTCCCTGACACTTTCGTCTTGGTAAAAGAGAGGCACAGATGTTGGAAAAACAAAGTGAGAGAGGAAGAGGGAAAGAGAGATTGCAGAGAAATGGCATGTATATTGTATAGGGAAATGAGAGTGGTGGAGAGATTGCAGAGAAATGGCATGCGGAACAGAGAGGAAGAGCCAAAGTCTTTGGTTGAAAGAGACACGGAGGAAGCAGTTATTCCTGATTAATCAACTAATAAGTAGGATGAAACTAATATCTACTGTCTAGTGTCCGTACTTACAAATTAGGCCCGAGTCCTGAGTCTTGATTGTCAGCTTCTATTTGACTGGGGCTGTGGTGTGCTTGTGTGGTATCAGTGGACAAAGATCCGCATCAATTTGAAGTGGGTTCCATGTTTGTGGAATTTTAAAATTACAGTTGTTCATGAGTTGACTCGGGATTATATAAATGGGTCAACTCACTTTTGGGCTTTGTAGGATGAGACTTTACAATAGGCTAATAGGATGGATTAGTTGCACTTCTAGAAACATGTTGGGATGATACTATAGGGCCTCTTTGTTTACCATAGGATAGAATAGAAGAGGAGTAAAATAGGTTACAACGGTTGAAATTTTTACCTCAAAACTTGTTTGGATGGAGCATATGGGGCAACTGAGATAAAGTTGTCGGGTGATGTGGTACCCCGCTTTACTTTACTCAATGTATCGAAATTTCATTACAACATAAAGGATTGGGAACCATCCTCCCTTAGCAACAAAAAAAAAATCTTACATGGTAGGGGCATATGTGTTTCAACATTGTAATTATTGCCCATATGAAAAATGTACCTAAAATTCCTTTCAATCACAGCCTTTATTGCCTAGGTTCGTACCTTGGAAAGACAGATAATAACTAGCACCTCTTACCACTTGGGTAAGAGGCCGTTCTTGTGTGGGGTCTCTTAGGTCTCCGCCCCTAGAATAACGAAATATTAATGATGATGATGACTGCTAGAATAAATTAAAAACACGACTTAGTTTCAATAGGTTTTTCATTGATAAATATGTTTATTCATTCTACTTTTGATATGAGAAATTTGGTATAAAAGCAAGAAAGTGTATCAATCCAAATTCCAAAACTATCTATCAAAAACATTGGATGAAACTATCTTCCAATAGCAACAGAAAATAATGGGAATAAAAGACAATAACGCAATAAATAAATATGATTGAGATTGTGTTAATTATATTATTCATTGGTCAATCTACTGTGGAGCCAACTCTTATTTGGCATGGGCAGACCAACCACCCCTGCTTATTTTATAGATGTTTTTTTTTTTTTTCAGATTTTGCATATTGCCCCTTCCAAAGAATTTTAGATTCATAAGTTCCCCACAATCCACATTTTCTAGCTCCGCCCCTGTTATTTGGAGTGAAATTTTAAGATGCCTCGAAGCACTGAGAGTGAGGGGATTGATCGAGTTTTCAATAAGTGGGGCCCTTTTAACTCACGATTTCTTTACCAACAGATGATCCTCTGGAGTATCTTGATCAAAGTCAGCAACTCTTTGCTAAAATTGAATCATCATCTTACCTGACCATTCATCTGATGGATTTTAGGCTTATGAAGTCCAGTCCGTCTAATTTTCTGCGGTTTTCATATCGTGGGGTGAAATCATTTTTTGTAATTTCGGTCGGACGCAAGGGAAAGTTTTTCACTGCAGAAAATGTCAGCAAACAGTAGAAACTGAAAATGAAATTGTAAAAAACAGTCTTCCCTTTTCATTTTTCTTAGAAAGTGCATATGGAATTACTAGAAATGAAAAATGTCATGCTGAAGCATGCGCTTAGGTTTTAGTTTCTCTCTGGGAGAGACTTAATTTTTGTGGATGGTTTCATTTGCTTTTGAAATGGGTTGGTTCATTTGTATGTGCTAATTGCCACAATTTGGGTACATTGAAATGCACTTTGAACTTCCAAGAAAGAAAGAAAAAAAAAAAACAGCTGAATCGAAGCACTGCTGATTGGAATGCTATGTATCTATTTATGGAAACTGGCTTAGTGGGAAAGGCTCGTGAATCTAGCTAGAAAGGGTTGCTTACCTCAGCCATCTTCAACAACATGAACATAAAAAATGCCTCAAAGGTGGTCCAGTGAGTACTCACCATTTGCAAGGCCGTAGCCCAAAAATCACGGAGAAAAAGATTTGCCTTACTTATCACACCTATTATATATTTACATGCAGGTGGATGCTTTAAAGCAGCTGCTGACCCTGAGCTATGGTAGATGACCTTTCTTAGTATTGTGACCAACCAGGAATCTGGTATGTAGGAATTAATTACAGTTTGAAATTAGAAGGATGAGAATCAGGGTTCTGGATGTGTTTTTCTCTGGCTGGCTGTCACTCTCAAACATCTTTTGGATATACGTCATGCTACAATGTCGATGTACCCAAGCCGACCCCATTATTAACTGGGTGTGGGGAAAAAAATTTCTTTTTAACTGCCGTCACCACTACCATACATACGGGTGTGTATATGCTTGTTAATGAGAAAGCTTAATTCCACATGTTTGTTTGTGTGTATCTTTGCATAGGCTGAATATTTATAAAGAGAATAATGTTTATGTTCTGTATAGCTATTATACATTAATTTTTTATTCTTGTAGCTACTGCACATTTATTCTCTTATCTCTTTTTCTCTCTCTCTCTTTCTCTCTCTCTCTAACACTTAAGATTAGGTTGTGTCTGTTTACTGAATTGCTATTCTAATTTAGTAAAGTGAAATTTGGATAGGGATCGCAATGGGTAGGATTTAAATAGGGATCTGCCCCAACCCGCTTCTATTAGGGTTAGGTTTGGTAGTAGTTTTCTTGGTTCGAAATGTATTTGAATTTTGTTGTTATACCCACCATGCCCCATATATATAATATATTTATGATTTTTTAAATAAAGTTATAAACAAAATTCACGTGGTGTAGGTGGTGTTGGGCAATAACTCAACGGAATAAAAAGAGAAAGTGGCATGTTTGATCTTTACCACACTAATTCATTCCTATGTATTTATGTATTTTTAAAGTTTTTAAGCTTTAATTCGACTTGACTTGAACTCAAGGTTGGAAAACTCGGGACACGAACTCAACTCGTCCAATTCAAAAAAAAAAAAAATTTTGACTCGGATAGAGTAAACGCGGTGACTCGAGAGAGACATGTCATTTTTAAAACTATTTTAAAAATGGATTAAGCACTTATAAAATATAAATATACATTTATTCACATGCATTCATGATAATAAGTTCAAATTAATAAATTTATATATACAAGGAAAATTTATAATAATAAAATAAATGAAAAAAGATTGCATACTACATAATTTGTTAGTCCAAATATCAAATATAAGCTTGAATTGCATTCCAATAATCATTTTTAAATTGTTGACTCGTGCATACTTACTTAAAAATAAATATTAATTGTTTAAAATTAGATGTACCTATCAAATGGTTCAAATGTAAATGACTTACTAAACTAAGGTGATTCGGCCGAGTCTCCCTCATATTTGACTCAGTCTTTTGTCAAAACAAGATGATTCAAAAGAGTCAAGAGTCAACTCGGGGAGTATTCTAACCATGCCTAAACCCATCACAAGTTCGGCTTGGTATCACATACCAATGATCCGTGACAGAGCGGGTCAGATTTGGATGAGATAAATTTGAGACGGGACGGGTTTGGATTTACCCCCAACCCGTACCAAAGCCACCCCATTGCCATCCCTACATTTGGGTGCATTAAGAGATATGCATGATAATAAATGGAGTCTGGATCCCCTGTTTCAACGTTTCGGACAATCCCCACCTGCCATGTGTGCAACTAATCCACATCAACGCCTACTCACTCATTACCCATTCCATTACAAAGGTAATTTTATTTAAAATAAAGACTTCTGCTAGGGGGTCTCTCATAAATAAGAAAATCTTTGTGCCCAAAACAGATGACCGGCCGGAACCAAGCACCGATCTACACTTCTGGCAAGGAACTCCGGCCTTCAACTATGGGCAAAACGACCAACCATCTGTTTTTGCAATCCGGACTCTATGTTTATCACCTTCTCTGATCAATCCTCTACAAGCAGAGACCAAAAAAAAAATCTAGTCTCCTCTGCAACAGGCCTTCTTCTCCTACAATTACGATGATCAGTCTTCGGACAGGGCCCTGTTGCGTTCTCGTCGCCAGTGACAAAGGACTGTGCGAAACCAGAACTGTTTGGTTATGCTTTAAGTTTCTTTGCAGTCAATTAGATCTAGCTAGCGCAGGTCCCACCTTCGATCAACACCATAAAGTCCCACATAGCTCATGTGAGTGTCCAAAGACTGAATGTTACCCACACTTAAAATGTTCATGTGGTTAGGAAGTCTAGTTTTAACCTGGAGGTCCTGCCTTCGAATTCCTTTAAGGCCTTAACCAATACATAGGGCTAGTGGGTGGTTCTATGTATCCGTAGGTTTACCAATGATCTACCGAAGGATGGTCGGCGGGTTCCTATGTTATCAAAAAAAAAAAAAAAAAGACTGGCCGCATTTAACGATGCAGCAAAGGTGACAAAATCACATGTGCCCGCTATGAATACACCTGCCAGGATTAATGTCCCTGTAGGACAAAGTCAAAATACAACCGCAAAAGAATCTGCAATACGCCAGAAGCGTGGCAGACCTATAGGTTCAAAGGACTCAGCTCCGCGGAAAAGGAGAAATGAGCAATCATCATCATGTCCTCCCGAAGAGGCACGTAACACTCTTGAAGAGGTTCCTCCCGAAGAGGCACGTAACGCTCCTGAAGAGGTTATGACAAAATCCGTTCTCTCTAGAATAATGGAAGTCCCTGGTGAGACTTTGGAAGCCCCTGAAGAGGCACCGGTACCGGATAATGAAGAGATCTCTATATTTTACAATTATTCAAAAGAGAGATGGAATAGAAATGATATTGTCATCGATGACGCATTTGCATATGCGATAGCTACACAAATATCAAAGGTAAATGATGATGATGATTGGGACACAGAACCACGTTCTATAAATGAATGTCGACAAAGAAATGATTGGCCAAAATGGGAAAGTGCCATCAAAGCAGAGTTAGAGTATGCACGTCCAATACCATTTCAATGATCTTGAAGAATGTTGTACTCTTTTTCTTTTCTTTTTTTTTTTTTTTTATAATCAATTTATAGCATTAATAAAATTAAAATAAAAAAATCGTGCAAGATAATGAATAGTAACCAAACACTATAATGACAGTAAAATAAATATCATAAATTAATTTTATGTATTCTAATATGTTGGATTTGAACTATGGTTTGGATACTACTTACTGTATTTAAAGAAAAATATTACTCTTTTCTGAAATCCACGCTGGGAAGGATTTTGCGATGGAAATCCGCGCTGGGAAGGAATCCGCCCAGGGAATCTGCGATGGAAATCCGCACTGGGAAGGAATCTGGGATGGGAATCCGCGCTAGGAAGGAATCTGCACAGGGAATCCGCGATGAAAATCCGCGCAGGGAAAGAGTTTGCGATGAAAATCCACGCAGGGAATGATTTCTTCTCTTTGGGCAAGAAGACCTGGTTTTCTTCCTTCTCTTAAAGCTTCGTGCTGATAACGTGTTATAAAAGAGAGAGACCAAGAGAAAGAAGATTAGAGGGAGAAGAGAGAGCCTTTCTGATATCTCATTAACTGTGTCTAAATACATAGGGAGAGAGCCTATTTATAGGCAAAGTAAACTAAAAAGGAGGAACCCTAATTCTAACCCTATCTTATCACAAGTGGGCATCCACCCAAGATCCATATCTTATAACAGAACAGACATTTATCCAATATAACGCATTTTTGGTATGCCAATGGGGCCCAGAAACAAAGTCATGCGGGTACGCCTATGGGGGGCCAAAGTGGACAATATTATGCTGGATAAGCCGAGTCGTTACATTTGGTATCAGAGCCGAAAATGATTCTCTTTTGAAGGTGGGGAAATGTAAAATCCCGCATCGCTCATGTGAGTGTCCAGAGACTGGCTAATATAGATGACAGAGCCTTTAACTAATATAATGCATTTTGGGTACGCCAATGGGCAATGGGAGCCCAAAAACAAAGCCGTGCGGGTACTCCTATGGGAGCCCAAAGCGGAGAATATTATGCTGGATAAGCTGGATGGTTACAAACCCTTGCTGCAACAGGCGATGGGTCGCGTTTGACCATGTTTGAATTAAATGGATGGTCAAGGATGTGGCAGAAGTCTGAAGGGATACATTCCCAGTAGGTGTGTCGAAAAGCATGAATCAAGGCTTTCATGTTGAGCCTCAGTCGTAACATGCAGAAGGCAGGGAGTAAGTTGCATGAACATTTTCTTTTTTTGAAATTGATATTAAAAATAGATTTAGGAAGGATATGAATAGCAAGAATCAGTTGCAGAGAATAGAGGATACATTCCAGTCGGTGTGTTGAAAAGCATGAATCAAGGCTTTCATGTTGAGCCTCAGTAACATGCAGAAGGCAGGGATTAAGTTGCATGAACTTCTGCTTTGTCTTCAAATCAAATTCGGCCTTTTTTTGAAATTGATATTAAAAATAGATCTTGAAAGGATATAAATATAACAAGAGATCAGTTGAAGAGAATAGAGGTTCTAATTAATGAAGTTAGAAATAGAAGGAAAAAGTGAGTTCTACAAAAATATGGATAGTAAGAGATTTGATTCTGAAAAAACCAAATTACTAAAATCAATTTATAAACAGTGTATTAGATAACCATATTAGAAATTAACCGTGCATTCTATATTTAAGACCGTGACAGGTGGGTTCTTCTTTGTATTAATTAGGTACATAACTTTCGTTATATTCTCTTTGATTCTTATGCTGGGGTATGAATCTCTCTTGATTTTCCTTTCTTCTTCTAATACAACTTTCCATTAAGGGAAAAAAAAAAAAAACTATATTAGAACTGTGTATTAGATAAGTGAAATAACGTTTTAAGATTGGAAAAGAAAAACGTAAACTGTCTGTTTCAAAGGCCCTTCCATTTTTAGCAGTCGATGTGGACGGGCACACACAACCGGAACTCTTCTAACCCACGCATGTTTCACCCACAACTACACGCTACCCGACTCACTCTATAATTCTATATATATAAACATGTAGCAGCCTCTCTCCCCCCACTATCCTATTCTTTTCCTCTCCCACACACTCACTTTTTTTCCTGTGGAAAGAGAGATAACGAGTAGGAAAGAGAGAGAGCTGGGGAGTAACTGATAATAGAGTTAACAGTGAGGATGGAAATTCAGATGGCAAAGGAAAGGAGAAGGTAATAGATATCAGCGAAGTTGAGGGCAAAGAGAAGTTGGAGAGTATAGATATTAAAGAAAAGGAAGAAATAAATTTAGGGAAGCCAATCTCACAAACTTTCCGCAAGACCACCGTCAGTTTTTGGAGCGTATTAGAGAAAGATTTGATAGGTGTGTTAATTTTAAGTTTATTGGAATTTGCATGATTTTCTAAAATGTATGCTTTATTTTATTAGTTTTTCTAAAACTTCTGTTATATTTTTTTCTTCTCTCTCTTTAGAGTTGGTTTGAGTCTCCCTGCTGTGGAGGTGAGATTCCAAAACCTCCGTCCACCGAGTGTGAAGTGATTCGTGGAAACCGCTCCCAACTCTTTTCAATGCTTTTACAGGCTCCATCTATGAAAGTGACAGTGCGGCCAAAATATTATTATCACAATGTCTTTGTAATTTTTATAACATATAATCGATTTTTTTTTTGAGATCTCCGTTGATTGTAAGCACTTGAGATTTTCTTGATAAAATAAAAATATAGTTAGAGAATTTTCAAAATATGCCTCAAGTTTTTTTTTTTTTTTAATCTTTGCTCAATAAGTTTTTTTCATGTTTGCGTAGCCACCTTCCATGAATGTTGTGTTTTTATTTGCAAGCAAAGCTTTAAACCTGCATATTTTGTATAGATAGTCTAGTACTCTAGTGCAGGTTATGTTATGTGATCTATAGTATACTGGTATGTAGTTCCCCTGTACTCAAGTTGTATAGGGCATCCATTCATTTTGGTTGTGCTTTGTAGTCTGTTGTCGGTTTGGATCCTGTAAATCTTAGTCTTCTTGTTTTATAATATTCACATTTTCTAGAAATCTTTTTTTTTTTAAAAAAAAAAAGCTTTAAACCTTCATTTAGTACAATAAGTTCTGCAGTAGAAGGACAATTAGATATAATAGATTCTGCATATGCAATTACTGGGTTTTTTTCTACTGTCTGTTTGGGAAACCACTTATGCTAACTAGGTGTTGACAGTGATCCGTGATCCATGATCCATTGGGGTTCTGGTGGTGTCCAGTCATCAAACAGGGCCTAAGAAAAAAAAAAAAAACTACTCTCTCTTGCCATTAGAAATGATAAAACCCCTCTTATTTTTACCAAAAAAGTAAAAAAAAAAAAAAAACTACCTTCACATAACACTAAAAATTACTTTTTTTTAATCATTTAGCACTTTTTACCAAACACTAGTTCAGTAAGTTTACCAAACATGCCCTGGTTCAACAATGAGTCGAGATAATTCGAAAGATTTGACCGAGTCTTGTAATTAAAACCGGATAAAGCAAAGAATATATACAACGACAAATAGAAGAAAACCCGCCATATCTCCCACCTACATTCCGGAAACGGATCCCCTGTTTGGTCCAAACAGGGAGACCCTGTTTGGACCAAGCGCCCTGATTGGCCTTTCAAATTTTGACTATTCATCGAAGTAAATAGTTTTTTTATCTTTGAAAATTATCTTCACATGGGAAAACAGTAACATGGAATTAACTTAAAATGTTATCAAAATATTCCGGACCTATCTAGTCTAGTCGTATGTTGCCAGCAGCCTTAGCAAGCATAATGGGCTGGCTGTAACGTAAACATGTAACTCATCGCTTCTCTTCTACTATGCATACTGTAACATTCTATTTAACAAGAGATATGCACCAACATTTTCCTTATTGACTGTCGTCTTGTTTTATTAGGGAATGGTGAAGGCAATCTTGAAGATGATTGGTTTCAAGTATAAGGAAACAAAGATCACCATTTTAAGGGATGTAAGTGGATTGATCAAGCCTTCCAGGTATTGATATGGATCCCCTCATATTTATAGTAATACTAGTTGATCTCTATTTGGACTGGTTATTGTGAAATAGGAGTACTTATATTAAAAAATGGAATGATTTAAGTGCATCAAAGTTAAATGGTTTATATATGCATGTCGTGCACAGAAACACCATGTGAGACGGCTGTTAGGGCTTAGCTAAGTCCACCCATCATGGGGATATGGGAATTGAAAGATTCAAGTGGGACTACATCAAATATGAAATTTTAGTTCAATCCAATTATCCTAACCCTATGATCTATGTCCCACAAATTTAATGGTTTTAAATTAAAAAAGATTTTCACACTCAATCCAACTATGCAAATCGTTGTTTTTTTTTTTTTTTTTTTGGTGCTGGGGTGGGGGGGAATGGGTTTGGATGGTCTAATATCTTGATCATAAGGTGGACCGGGTTATAAAGGATGATCAAACTAATAAGCAAAATGTAGTTTCGGGTATAAAGGGATGGGTTTGGATGGTCTAATATCTTGATCATAAGGTGGACCGGGTTATAAAGGGATGAGCAAACTAATAAGCAAAATATAGTTTCCGAATATAACATCGAGTTGTTGTGTTGTTTATTTTGATTTCCGCCATTTCTCGAAACTTGTAAAGCCTTTTTTTATTTTCTGTTGCCGCGAAACGTTCAAACTTTCAGTGCTTAACAAACTCTCAATGTTCAGCTTTTTATAGCTGAACATATCGATTTTGTTCAGCCGTATCTCACTGAATAAAAAGTTTATGTTCAGCTACATAGGGCCGAATGAAATGATTCTTTTGTATTAAACTCATGGTGATGACATATTGTATTAAACTCATCTTTTTTGAATGGCAATCTTATTTTTCTTGACATTGATGTGCCCACGTGTATGGTGATCTTCATTTTGATATACTATGCATCAAAATATACAACATCCATGGAAATTTCAATAGGATTAAAACTATATTAAATTGAAATCATTCATCATCCAATTGCTTACCTTTTGCGTTCTACTTTTCTCTCTAACAATCATGCATTTGTCATGTTCAACATAAACTATGGTGTTAATCATTATTTTATTTTTATAAATTACAGTGATGAAGTGAATGTAAGGACGGATGAAGTCAACATAAGGACTCAGTGGTATAGGAAAATGCATTTGTTGTGCTCCATTTTAAGGTTTGTTCCGTAAATTTATATGTTACCACCAAAATTAAGGAAGGAAATACTTTTTTTATATAATTATTTTTATATAGTTTTGAATATTGATAAGTATTATCAGCTAGAATTAGAGAGCTCCAACCAGGGCTCGATCCCCAGCAGGTTTACTTATCACTTCTTGGCCACTGCGAACTGGCAAAAAAATTAAAAAAAAAAAAAAATCTAATCTCACACAAGCAAAATCGCTGGATTGCAGGATGACCCTTTTACTGGGGCGCCAGGCTGTGGCAAAACCACTGTTGCGGGCACTTACGGGCAGCCTCGATCACTCTCTCCAGGTCTCTTCTCCCTCATATTTTTTTTTTTCCTTTGTCTTTTTCTTTTTTTCTTTTTTTTTTATGAGATAGCTATGTTGAATTTGGAATTCTCTTGTCATTTTTTCTCATCCTGTATATGATCATGTATCCTTCTATTCTTAAGATGTTTGAGACTTTTGATTTTTGAATTTGGTTATTTTATTTTCTAAAAGGAGCTCTGTTTCATATTTCTATAGCAGTTTCTGTTTTTTATTTTTAATAATAACTGTTTCTTGCATGCATGTGTGATGTTTTGCTTCATTTCCTTGAGTTATGAGTTTTCGGTTCAAGGCTTATTGTTCTTTCTCTCTCAGGTGGAAAGGTACATTAGGTACAATGGTTTTGGATTAGATGAGTTTGTTCCTCATAAAACACTCGACCTCCATATACCAGAGATGACTGTGAGAGAAACACTAGAATTTTCAGCTCATTGCCAGGGTGTTGGAAGCAGAGCCAGGTAATTAATTAGTCTGTCTCCACTTTTGTAGTTATATGCTGTTCAAATCTAACACAAACTTTTTAGTTTTTATCTATCTAAAGAACTTCTGATGGAACTGGAGAGGAGAGAGCAAGAGAGAGGAATACTTCCTGATTCTGATCTGGACACCTACATGAAGGTGGGCTTTTATTCCCTGTTTGTTTGCATTATTAAATTTAATTTATCGGGAATGGTTTTGTCGTCAGTGGCTGAAATTTCACACTTGCTTTGATAGGCTACATCGGTTGAGGACTCAGCGGCAAGTCTTCAAACTGACTATATTTTGAAGGTTAGCTCCCTCTGATTCAAATCTAAATGCTATATGTTGAATGGATTTTTTGAGTATTTCATTTTCACCATTGATCAGATTTTTTTTTGCTATCGGAGGGTTCCGAACCCTTTGGGCTGGACTAATCCCTCTGGGTCTGGTGGGAAGTTGGGTAAACTCCCATGTGGCTCCAGTGTGGTAGTGTAGTTTCGAACCCACAACCTCCGGGTGCAAACCTTGTTCCTAAGCCAATTGAGCTACCGACTCAATGGATGTTTGACTCCATGGATGTTGTCTTTCCTCTCTTGGAGATTTGCATCAATTAATCATGGCTCATGTTTCATAGGTTCTTGGACTGGACTGGACTCTTGCTCGGGAGTCATAGTAGGTGATGCTATGAGACGAGGTGTATCAGGTGGAGAGAAGAAACGAGTTACTCTAGGTACATGCTAAATTTATACTCTTAGTGAAGGACTGATTTTAGTGTATATGTTCCTATTGTCAATTTGATTGCATAGGTGATGCTCTGCTACTTTGACTCGCTCAACTATAATCCAAAAGCATGCAAAATAGCTCTCGCCTGGAAATATAGTAATTTGTCCGTAGAAGACAGATGGCTCTAAAACTTGAACTTACAAAGAAGACCCAAGATAGATCTTGTAAGAAAATGGTGATGATGATATAGAAAGACAGATTTCCAAATTCTAGAAAGTATCTCACACCAACAAAGCAGAACAACAAAAAATCCAACAATATGGGTCCACACATTTTCATGGAAATGATTTCCAGCAATACATGTATGATAGTGCAACGTCCTGCACTTGTAGGTCAGCTGGTAAATAGACATCAAAGTCCTCCTGGTGAGGCTGCTCAGCTGGTAATTAAAGGGACCTCAAAGTCCTCCAGGTGAGGCAGGCTACCAGGTTCAAGCCCCTATTAGAATGGGAGATACTGACTGTTAGTGCTTTAAAAAATAAGGCAGGGTAACAAAAACAAAAAACAAAAAAAACTATGAAAGTGCAAAAACAAAAAGAAAAGATCGTATGCAACACCTAGAGACAAGCTTGGAAATGGCGGTTAAGTTTCAACAATGGCAAGGCCTTGTATCATGCGACTGTATGGAGCTTCAATGGATGTTCGCATGAAAGTGTATGGGATAACACAATGTTAATTAGTGGTACAGTCAGACAATGAATAAAGGTTTCATGAAGTGGAGATATAGGAAAGTGATCATAGTGATTAAAATGGGAACATGGTATCAGTTAAATTTGAAGGTCTGCAATGTAAGTTTGAACATAAATGGAGGGGAGTGGGAACATGGGCATTAAATGGTTAGGTTTGTGAGAGTTTCCAAAGAATACTTGAATTCACCTGGACTAGGGTTAAATGTGCTGAAAGAAGAAAACTGGTGGATGAGTTCTAGAAGATGTATTATTCACACAAGCAAGCTGGGACCATGATGAAAATTGACATAAACATCCAGCACAAAATTGCAAGCTATTTACTAAATCCATAAGTACAGTCAGACAATGAATAAAGGTTTCATGAAGTGGAGATATAGGCAAGTGATCATAGTGATTAAAATGGGAACATGGTATCAATTAAATTTGAAGGTCTGCAATGTAAGTTTGAACATAAATGGAGGGGAGTGGGAACATGGGCATTAAATGCTTAGGTTTGTAAGAGTTTCCAAAGAAGAAAACTGGTGGATGAGTTCTAGAAGATGTATTATTCACACAAGCAAGCTGGGACCACAATGAAAATTGACCTAAACATCCAGCACAAAATTGCAAGTTATTTACTAAATCCATAAGAAAAACCAATAACGAAATAACAAATAGATGGCTAAGGAGAAGAATAAGCTGAGGGAGGAGTGGGACACACACTAAAAATTGTCTAATAATGAACTGATGACAATTTTCATGAAGCTGTGTACTTGGGCATAATATGCTGGGACCAAAAAAGAAAACATTTAGGCAATTTGGCCTTTATAATTCGCATCTACTTTGGTGGTGAACTTCATCTCAAACCACCAAACCTCCTGTTTATCAAAACCATCAAGAAGTCTCCAACATGATGACACAGCACACCCTACATTAACATTGATAACTAATAACTAATAACTGAACGTTGGAAGAATGAATTTATTTATAACTGTGTTTTTTTTTTTTTTCCATTCACTACAGGCTTTATTCAAAATGTTTGGGGTAGGGGTTAAACACTTCATCTACAGGTGATATCTATAAATAGCAGTTCTTCTGTGGTTTCTGATTAATGAAAAATGAACACGCTATTTAATTCCCATCTTGGTTAATATTCTCTGGTTTTGATTTTTTTTTTCCTTTTTATATTTCTTCTTTTGACAGGGGAAATGATAGTTGGCCCTTCGAAAATCTTTTTCATGGATGACATATCAAAAGGTTTAGATAGCTCTACAACATTTCAGATCATTTATGTTCTTCAGCACTCGGTGCATATTATGGAAACCACCCTATTGGTTTCAGTTCTTCAGCCAGCACCTGAGATATTCAATCTTTTCGATGAAATTATCATAATGGCAGAAGGGAGGATCATCTACCATGGTCCTCGTGACTGTGTTTTTTAGTTTTTTGAAAATTGTGGTTTCAGGTGCCCAGAAAGGAAAAGCCCTGCCGATTTCCTCGCTGAGGTATGTGCTTCATGTCATCTGGAATTTGGAATTTTAATTTTGTTGCATTCTTTTCTCAATCTTCACTTGTGTTTTGTTGCATTCTTTTCTCAATCTTCACTAGTGTAGTCCATGTATTGTTCTTTTTAGGTGATTTCGAAGAAAGATCAAGCGCAATACTGGGCTCACTGTGGTCAACCATATCATTATGTCTCTGTTGAACAATTTGCAGAATTATTCAAGGAACATTATTTGGGTCAAAAGTTATCAGAAGAGCTTTCACAGCCATGCTCTTTTCTCAGAAGTTGCAAGGGTGCTTTATCCTTTACTAAAATACTCTATGAGTAAAAAGCAACTATTGAGAGATTGCACAAGTAGAGAATGGCTTCTTGTGAAGAGAAGTTTGTTTGTATATGTTTTCAAATCGATCCAGGTAAATATCATAAGTGAATAAAAGAATCCTTGTCAAAACGTCTTATTCTTTCATCTACTGACTGACCTTTTTTTCCTGCAGCTAATTTTCCTAGCATTCATTACTATGACTGTATTTTTGCGTACCCGTATGCGTGTTGATCACGTTCATGCTAATGGTTAATAATTATCCGGAATTGATCATGACTAACTATTTCAAGGCTTCCAGTATTTTACAGACAGAGAGATTCATAATTCTATCCAGCTTGGGCATTCCCACTTCCTTCGTCTATTTTGAAGATCCCATATTCTTTTGTAGCATCTCTTCTTTTCACAACGCTTGCTAACTATGTTATTGGATACAGTCCAGAAGTAGAAAGGTATTTGGAAAGTCTGATCTTTAGATAAGTTTAAGTTTTGAACTTATTTATAATTTTGAATCTTGAATAGGTCTGAGACTCTGAATAGGTTTCTTTAGCTTATTCTCTCTTGTATAAGTTGAGATTTTTATTCTGGTATGGTTGAATTTTTGAAAATGTAGCCTTCAGAACTTCTACATATTGCTAAATAAAAATAAAAGTCCTCCCTCATCTACACATCTAAGACTAGCGATTAGGTCATTTTAATCAAGCCACACTATCCTAAGCTTTTGAAAAAGATCATGACAGATTTGATCTAGCAGGCTACCGACACCGACAAACTCAAAAAAAGTGGAATGCTATCATGGACTCTACAAACAGGTGATGATCACCAAGCTTGAAGGACATTTTAGCGTGACATTAATGAAGATTTAAGAGGTTAATTTGATGGGACCAATTGCACGAGCCTTTCTTGATAGGACGAATTGATTGCAAATTTTGAGTAGGTTTCTTTATGGTATTCTCTTTTGTATGAAGTGAGAGAAGATATGCTTGAATGTATGAACTGTAGCCTCTAGATTTCTACATGTTCCTCCTCATCTTGAAAGGGCTAGAAATAGCGGGCTTTCACTTCAATTTCCTTCATCTTCATGTGAACATTTTAATATTATCAAATTCAGTACCATGTCTTACATCATACCTGCTTTAGTGTTTGGAAAGCCACCAATAATATAATATTAATATATTGTCAATTTTCAAATAATACAAAATGATAGAAATATTTGGCTTGTCTAGAGGTGGCCAGAAATGTCAAATACTTGACAGTTGACACTTTGAATAACTCCCTATATTTCATTCTTACTATTTTTCATGATTTTCCTAGATTCATCTGCAGTTCCTTCTATATTTTGCCCTGCATCTAATGTCAGCATCTCTGCATCGAGCACTTGGATCAATACGCCACACGTTTAGTGCTGCTACTGTAGCAGGCAGTTATTCTACATTTGCAATCCTCACTTTGGGAGGCTTCATTCTTCCACTGTGTAAGTTTCAATTAATGCCCGCCAATCAAATAGTAGGCCAGTAGCAAATATCATAAGGATTGCACTAATCCCCTGTTTATCTTTGTAGCTTCTTTCCCATCTTGGATGACCTGGGGATTCTGGATGTCTCCATTGTCTTATGGTGAGATATGCATTACTGTCAATGAATTCCATGGAGAAAGGTGCATTCAGTTAACGTTTTACTCAGATAGAAGACAAACGTTTGTCATGTTTTCCATGTTACCTAATAGAGAAATTAGAAAAATGACAGGTCACTCACATGTGTGGGAAAACTGGTAGCTACTTAGAAATGACCAGCTGTCCAAATCCTGCATTCATGTTTGGCAGTAGGCCCACCTGATGAGTGGGCCAGTCTGTTTCATGGGACAGGGCAGGTTCAGTTGGTCCCACTTGATGAGAGAAAAATTGGCAGCTACTACGTAATGACCAACAGTTCATATCCAACATTAATGCTTGGCCTACCTGATGAGTGGGCCAGTCCCTTTCATGGGACAAGGTTTGTCCCACCTGATGAATGGCTGCCCAGCTCTTGTACACTTGTTCATCCAGCTACTTGTGTTGAGAACATCCTGATTAGTCTCATTGCAAAGATCTCCTTAGCAGAACCACCCGCATAATCAAATGCCTCTATTTGGTGGGGTTACTGATGCACCCAGGCATTAGACATTTAGCATCATAGTTGTAGTTGTACTCACTCTCTATTGCACCTGTATCAAATGATATATGTTATGTGTTTGAAACAACTTCAGTATGATTGTGCCTTATTTATTTTTTCCCCGTCCTCTTAAGAGCAGGTTTCACCTGGTCCTGAAAATATCAGTGTCGGGGAACAAATAATGAGAAGAGGGCTTCTGTTTGAAGGCTACTTCTATTGGATATCCTTGGGAGCTCTGTTCGGGTTCTTCGTACTATTTGATTTTGTTTCTACCATCGCATTAACATATTTAGGGCGTAAGTTTGCTCTCAAAGAAATTTTTTTTTTTCTAATTTTATCGTTCTGCCTTTTTGTTTAGTAATGGCTTGATTTTTCTGTCATGCTTGATGTATTTATCCTTCATTCTCTTAATACTCTGAATTACTCCTATAAATCAGGTCCAAGTAAGTCGCGTCCTCAGATATCCTCTGAGAAGATTTCTAACCATGCTGCTGGATTGTCGTCGTATTTAATCTTTGTCACGCCTGGAATACTCTTTAACAAAACAAAGAAGGGGGAAAGAACAAAAAGATAATCAAACTGAAGCCTAACCAATTGACCATCAAATGATTAATATTTTAGATAATAGAAAGTTCACAAATCAATATCATATTTATCAAATGAGTTTCCTCAAGATAAGGCCACATTTTAATTTTAGGATGAGAAAAGGAAAAAAAGAACAATGCTGATAAGTAGAATCTTCAAAATCATGAACTCACCTCAAAATAACTGATAACATTCTTTGATTGCTGACCTATCTGACCAAAATAGATAATCTGACCACCTTTTTTCATTAGAATTATCTCCCTTTTTCATTAGAATCATCTGTCGATAGGTCAGATTATCTATTTTTATCTATTTTGGTCAGATAGGTCATGATTTTAATGAAAAAGGGTGGTCAGATTATCTATTTTAGTCTGATATGTCAGCAATCAAAGAATGTTATCAGTTATTTTGAGGTGAGTTCATGATTTTGAAGATTCTACTTGAACAGTATTGTTCTTTTTTTCTTTTTCTCATCCTAAAATTAAAATGTGGCCTTATCTTGAGGAAACTCATTTGATAAATATGATATTGATTTGTGAACTTTCTATTATCTAAAATATTGATCATTTGATGGTCAATTGGTTAGGCTTCAGTTTGATTATCTTTTTGTTCTTTTCCCCTTCTTTGTTTTGTAAGAGAATATTCCAGGTGTTACAAAGATTAAATACAACGACAATCCAGCAGCATGGATGTTGGAAGTAACTTCTATATCAACTGAACAACTTGGCATAGATTTCTCTAAAGTCTATAAAGCATCATCACTTTATCAGTGAGTTGAGCTCTTGTTTTATTGTAGATTTGTAGTATGGTAGTCTACATTTTGGGAGTGATGCACCACCTGTAACTAATGGAACTGGATTGTCTTCAGGGACACAAAAACTATGGTGGAACAATCAAGTAAACCTTCTCCAGGATGAAAGAAGCTAAAATTCGCCTCTCGTTTCTCTACAAGTGCATGGGTTCAGTTCAAAGCATGCTTGAGGAAGCATCACCTGTCATAATGGAGAAGTCCAGAGTACAACCTGTGGAGGATCTTTCTTGTCTTTGTCTCATCACTGTTCTTCAGTTTACTTTTCTGGAAGCATGGAACCAATATGTAAGTCATTTAATTCCCTCAGTTGGTTATACTCTTCATCTCACCATCCAAGGAGACCTTGAATTGGCTAACATTGATCAAATTGATGGCAAGTCCTGATTGTATGCAAGGCTCGTAGTTTTCATTTAATGCTTCGTCTAATTCCTCACTGTTTTAGAAGTAGGAAATTCTACTGCTAGCGGTGCTGCTAGGGCTGCACAAAAATAACCGTAACCCGCCAACCCGCCCGCCCCGCCCCGCCCCGCCCCGCTAAAAGTGGATATCCGTCAAAACCGCCTTTAGGCGGGCGGGGCGGTTTCAATCCGTACTAATGAGCGGGCGGTTACGGTTTGACATTTGAGTGGGCGGTTTCAAACCGCCCCGCCCGCTCATTATTAAAAAAAAAAAAAAAAAAAAAAAAAAAAAAAAAACTCTTCATCTATTCTTTATGGATAACACTTCTACTCCAAATCCTAGTGCAATCCAATACAAGTCTAGATTATATTGTATGAAAGTTTGACAACCTTATAATTTTATCACTAAACTAAACATTGATGTTTATTATCTTTTATCAATTATTATTCTAACTATGATTTTTTTTTTTTGTTGCAGGATTGCTTCAAATTATATATCGATCTTTACGAACTTGAAGTTTAGATTTTGAATTTCTTTTAGCATTTGGACATTGAATTTTGAAATTTGGAGGTTTATTTATTGAAATTTAGACATTGAATTTTCGAATTTAGATGTTTCTTTGTTAGGTTTTTGACTTTTGGACGTTAGATTATATAAGTGACTGTATTTTTTAATTTTGGTGATGCCTTTGGACTTTAATTTTACATTGATATAATTAGTTGAAATTTTTTTTATTACTGATTATTGACTTTTATTAAAAATCATGTTTAATTTTTATTATTTATGTTAAGTACTTTGAAACTTTAGTTACATTCTATTAGAAATAAAAAAGAGAGAAATAGGTACAAATACCAAACCGCCCAACATACCGCCCAAGTCGCCCGCTAAAAAAACCGCCCAAACCGCCTATACTTTGGGGCAGTTACGGTTTCTATTTTTTACAAACCGCCATAAAACAAAACCGCCTAAACCGCCCGATAACCGCCCAAGCCGCCCGCCGTGCACCCCTAGGTGCTGCCAATGTCTTAATAATCAGGAATCATATTTTGGGGATTTCGGTGTCATGGATTTAAGTATTAGGCGGCATTGGTGGTGGGGGTGGGAGTGGTGAATTTTCGTAAACGAGTCCCTAATCTTAAACTGGATGGAAAGGTAGAGCCACCACCTTTCGTGAATGGACTGAATAGCATACTATAATCATACATTGGAACAGCTGTGTCATGGCATGCTGACCCATTGTGCCAGGAGGGCCTTCTTGGTCCCAACCTGACATACAGCATATTTTTTTTTTTTGATCTATATTCTATAATATAAAATAGAAGCCTTGGACACCTGTTATTATGTGCCAAATGAATGCACTGGAGGCAAATTAATAACATATGACAAAAGGAAAATGTTATTGCAATGAGATATTCATCTTCCAGATCTTGTCCTCAGATATTTAGTATTTGCGTAAGCTCAATTGCATGACAGGCATGAACCTTGAAGTTGAAATCCATGTTCAGATGATAATATATCCATTAACTTATTATATGGCTGACATGTTTGTTTCTTCTGATCATTGTATTTGCCTTTCAACTGCAGAAAACACAGAGCAGGACTTGCTTAACATAATAGGCTTTTTCTATAATGCAATAACTTACTTGGGCGTAAACAACTGCCCGTCAGTTCAAGCTTTCCTGCTGGAGGAACGACTTATAGGGAAAGATTTGTTGGGATGTACTCTTCTTAATTATGTGTATACTCTTTCACAGGTATCACTTCAAATGCAACTTTAATATTGCATACACCAGTCAACTGTCTACAAATTAATAATTGTAACTGATGTTTCCAAATAAATAAAAAAAGACTTGCAACCTCAAGTGGTTTTAGCATAGAAGGGAGAAACAATAACAAGAAAATGGTAAAGTTTGTCTGCTCATCCACCTTTTTAATTTGTTAATAATAGTGTTTTGCAGCTATGTAGAATGGCAATTGGAAATAAATTATTTATTTATGATGACTAGATGCAGATACAAGGAGAAGGAGAATACTCCTTTTTTTCCTGAAAGGCAGGATTGGGATATAGATGGTTATTCCATTCAATTCTTTAGAAGATTATAAGAAAACTGCCGGGAATTGAAAAAATAGTGCAGTAATACATAAGCAGTACAATATTGCTTGATTATATTTTTGTCTCCATCCATTGTCTGTTGTTGATATTGTACTGAAAAAGATCTCTACAGATTTTGATGAACTTTATGAAAAGAGATGAACTTTATGAAAAGAGATCTAGTACTTAAACGCTTTTAATACCTTTGCAGGTAGCTATTGAAGTTCCCTATATAATCATTCACGCAGTCATCTGTGGGATGATTACATATTTAGCTATCGGGTTTCCTCTGTCAAGTTATAAACATTTGTGGTACATTGGAACATTGTTATTCACAATGTTGAGCTTCACGTATCTTGGAATGTTGTTCACATCCATTAGCCCTAGTCTTCACGTGGCTAACATATATCCATCCACCTTTATTTTACTTAACAACATCTTTACAGGCTTCTTGATCCCAAGAACGGTGAGTAGTGTTTTTTTAATCAAATTTTTTGTCCGTTGATTTCTTTCAGTATACTGTGCATAGAATCTGTTTGATCAAGTTGTTTGTTCGTCGATCTAGTTCAATATACCAACATATCTGTTTATTTTCTGGCACTTGTAGCAAATTCCGGGATGGTGGGTTTGGTGTTATTGGATTTGTCCAGCTTCCTGGACTCTAAATGCACTGCCTACTTCGCAATATGGGGATGTGAGTCAGAAATTGAAGCCTTTGGAGAACATAAACATGTGGATGCCTTCTTGAAAGACTACTTTGGCTTTCAACATGGCGAGTTACCACTGTGGGTCGAGTTTTGGTTGCTTTAAACCTCTACTCTGTGCTTCTCTTTTTTGTGATTTGTACTGCGAAGGTGAATTTCCAGAAGAGATAACCTGATGTAACTTTTGTATCAGAACTAAATTAGTGAAAGCCTCCTTCAGATGTATTGGTTGTAGAGAGGGACAAAACCAGAATGAGAGAAAAGGAGGGAGAAGAAGGCTGTGCATATTTTCTTTTCTTTTTTTTTTTGTTAATTTCAGGAAATGAGGAGTTTTAGCTTTGTATCTGCTTCTAACAATTTTCAACTTTGGTTAATAGTTTTTGTTTAAAGAATTAAGAATCTGATTCAGTTGTGTTTTTCAATCTTGCTTTGACCGACGGTCATCAATTTTCGCACAATGAATCAAATGATGACTATCACTTTGATCAAAGGAAGATCAAAACTCTAATATTCCACGTGAGTGTGAACAATACCAAAAACAGGAAATTGGAACGGATTACCGTTCCTAATTCGTGTGTTCCTAATCCGTTAATCCGTTCCAATTTCATGTTTTTGGAACGGATTAACGGATTAAGAACGATTTATGAACGAATTTACAGATTAGGAACGGACGGACTAGGAACGGTAATCCGTTTCAATTTCCTGTTTTTGGTGGTGTTATGATTTAACAGTTTATAGATCAAATATAAGTGAAATCCACTGAGAATGAAGAGGCGACTGACAAACTGTCTTTTTAGGGCTACTTGTGGATGATCTGCCTAATGGCTAACACACAGTGGACCTGTTTCTTTTATATAATTTAATACATAGGAATTGTAAGGTTTTTTCTTTTAAAAATGGTTAAAATGGAAGAAGCACGTGAATCTCTGTAAACAGCCGTCATATGATCTCCCCCCTGGTGGTCAGCAACCAATCCGGGAAGTCGGACACTCATTCAACATGACCAAAAACAACAAGCGTTCCCTATCTTGGCTACAGTAGGAGCCGCCCTTCATCATCTTGGAATGTGACTCAACTTCAGTATAACAACATCCTTGGTTTTAAAATGTCCACCCCGATGGATGGGACTAATTGACCAGTCCTTCATTATCCTGAAGGGCATTAACCACATTCAGAGTATCAGACAAAATATGAATCAGGGAGAAGTCTTTGTTGCTGGCGATCCTCAATGCGAAGCCGACCACTCTCGCTTCTGCTTCTTTGGAAGATAAAAGACTTGGTCGCCTCCACACCAGTGAGAGAACCATTCAAAACTATAACAAAAACGAAAGGAGAGTTTTCACTGCATGCATTAAAAGCGAATCCGGATCGCATGTTTGATTGAAACAGGGAATACTGTTTCATCAAATCCGGGAGTGCATGATGTCAGTTGACACGGAGTGAAGGAGGGAAACACACTGTTCCAAAAGAGGGAATATGGTGTTACGAAGCTTTGAATCAGCTGGATTTTGCCTTGCATGATGTTAAGGCAGTTCTGAGGTTTGAGCCAAATAACCTCATGGCACAAAAGATTGCAGAGAGGGTTAGGAAAGAGCTTGAGAGAAGAGGCATTCAGATTGATGAGAAGAGTGTCTTCTCCAGCCACGGACAGAGGGTCCGGACTTGCTGCAAGTCCTCGCCGGCACCGGAGAAGGAGGGGGCACAGCCACATGACGCCGGCCATCCATTGCTAGAGAAGAACGGAGGAGGAGGCTCTCTCGGAGAGACGGTCTTCTCCTTACTATTACCCACTTTTCTTAATTTGAAAAAACCGAACTCTTTTTCTTCTGTTCAGGATTAAAAAAAAAAAATAGCACCAACGAAGTAACTTTAGTCAAACTCGTATTAAATACGAACCGTACACAAAAATCAACTTTTTTTTATCTTTTTTTTTTTTTTTTTTTTTTTTTTTTTTTTTTTTTTTGTTGTTATCAACAATCATGGTGATGAGGGTCGACTGTAACTTTCACTGTGACAAGTGAGAGTCTCGGAAGGCATAGACTCTTCATTTTCTTCATTCTTCCTCTTTTTTCAACATCCAATCCAATGATGGAAAAATGCATGCTCATTTCTTTAAATTTGGTTAAACAAGAGACCAACACATACCCACGAACAACACACAAAAGAGTACCATTTAGTTACAGCAATAATAGAGTTTAACAGTGCATGACTGATTTATTTTAGGGTGAACCAATTGGTTAAAAAGGACCCATTTCCTTATGTTGTTAGAAAATGTAAGGATCTGTAACACATTAATGGCCTGTTTGGCATTTAATTGCTAGGATTTTCAAGCATAGCTGGTTGGTCAAAGGGGCTATAAGAGGTACTCAAGGTGAAGATGCACAGAGCGCATCCAAAAATCTCCCCTTTCATAGGAAATGATTACCCCATCCATCACCCATGAAAATAAATTCTAAAAAAGTGAGGAATCTATCTACATCTCAACCTGGGACCTTCGCTTACCTCTTTGATATTCCAACAAATCCACCTGTGAATTCCTATGGACTGAACAGGAAGTAGGCAAACTGGATAGATGGGTAGATAAGGGTTCTATCTTCTATTCCCGTGATGGGAAGAACTAAAATACCTTTCTGCAAGTAATACAAAAACCCAAATCTTCTATTTATCAAAACGCATTTGAACTATCAAGTCCTGCATTTGATCAAGATAGTGTTATGCTGATACTTCCCTGTTAAATAGATTGGAAGGCAGGGATATATAGTGGATGGAGAGACAAGGGATAAAATTGTTTGTTCCTGGGATGCCTTCATCTTGAGGATTTAGAAATATAACCTAATAATCACTTCAAAAAAAATTTGGGAGTTACTGGCTAATTCATTTTGAACAAAACTCTAGGAGTCTTTGTGTTGTTTTTCTTATTTAGAAAAAAAACTCTGAATATAGAAGATAGGAAGGACTCTAAGAAGACAAGTTTCAATGCATTAGAAGAAGCAAGCTGGAATAATAAAGTGCTGATTTTCCGCATCATACAATCCAGCAGGAGTCTGCTCGAGCGCCCATGACTTCGCTCGAGCGAACGTGAGACAGAGCCTCATCTGCTAGAGCGGAGGAAGAGTTCGCTCGAGCGAAAAGTGCGCAAAATTTTGAGAAAGTCTCTTTTTTGCACGAAACTGTTTCCTTTTGAGACTCTGTTTTCCCAATTTGAGTCCTACTTATGCTCTAAGTATTAGGCACGAATTTAGGGCTATTAATAGGGTATTACTCTCAACCCTAAGGACACCACCACTCTCATTAATCTAAGTTAGAGAGATCATAAGAGAGATTATTCTAGAGCCATTGAGAGATCGTTCTGAAGGCTGCTCTAGAAGGTCATTGTTGCTTCTGTTTTTCAAAGGAGAAGATAGTTCATCTTGACTGGCAAGGTGGAAGGAGATCAAGTAAAAAGAACGGGGCACGGTGGGCACGCAGCAATAAAAAAAAGTCAGTACACCAGAACACCCTTTGTATGAAACACTTCTTCGTTTTAGCATGCATTCTAGGTAATCACACATTCACACCTTCAGCAAACCATTTGTAACTCGAAGTGCATCCAAGAGCACCCAAGGGATAATGCCTAATAAAATAATAGGAACACAAACAAGTGGAAAAATCAAAGTGATACTGTTGGGATTGGTGTATGCCCTAAAGCCCACTAGCTGCACTCTCATCTTTTGTTACTGGATATTTACTGGTTATTTAATGGAATGACTCTTTTATGCTTAAACATGTATATATGTATGGTTGTGTAAGGCCCATTGTTTCTAGTAAATGAATTAGGTGTGTAGTGTCTACACACAGATAGGTCTAATTCATGGACATTGGAAACAACATATTTGTTCATAACTGAGAGATGGAGCTGGGCACTTCATCTTGGTATAAGTTATAATGAGAGACTCTCTTGTATTCAGGGTGACTTACCTAAGTCATGGGAGGGCTTTCCCGGATTCATCTCATTAATGCATATGCAAATTGAACAGGACCATGGTAGGTGTGATCTCTAAAACAGTACTATCACAGAGAGAGATCAAGTCACCTCATGCTACTGAGTGACCGGTGCTCTTAATCTTGAGCATTTATGGATGAACTGACGAAGTCAAGTTCTTGTGCTTTAATTCACTATGGGTGAGACTCTTTTCATGGGTCAACAGCTCTGTGTTTTGGGTACTCGGACTTGATTAGTTGGAACGTGCAGATGCAATATAGAATCTATGCCATCTAATGATGGAATGATCGTCCCCTTAGAATTATCCGATTAATCATCAAAATCTAAGATCTTAGTATATGGATGTTCCATATGGATATTAAACTTGTGGATCGCTCCCTGGACCAAGAGAATGATATCCGGATGATGATTATGTTAAGGATATGAAGTTCTAAGGTTTAGATGTAATCCGGAAGGTTGATAGTACATGTGATAACCTGACTCGATTATGGATGTTACATAGAGGGGCATTCAGGTCATTACACTTAGTAGGTCGAAGACAACCGTCATTTTATGACGAGCTTATTATATTATATAGTTGTCCTTGGAGTTCAACCATAACTCTTTAGTGGAATGAGTTAAGGTTAAAATGGTCTTTATGTTGCTATGGGTTTAGCATGGACATTTTGGTCATTTTGGAAGCCAATGGCAAATATGTTTTTTAGTCCCTTCTCTAGTCACTTTCCAAGATTAGCATGGTTTCCTAAAATGTTTAGATAACATTTGGATGAATTATTTTAGTGGAAAAATAATTTTGAGTTTAAATTCAAATAGGCCTTTGATGGCATACATGAATTTAATTCTAGATAAATTATATGTGGGTCATAGTGTGCATTAGTATGTGGGATGTCCATAATAGGATTTCCATGGATAAGGTTTCCAATTTTAAGTAGGTCTCTCTATTTGAAAGATTGGACTCATCTTTGGATTAGTATTCCTATGAGAAAGTTTTCTTTTTGGATTAGGAACTTAAAATTAGTAAGTGTTGTACAACTAGGATTACTAATTGCATGGGAAGTTCCTTAGTTTCCTTTTCTAATTGGAGTGTTTCTAAAAGGAAATAAATCTTTAGATTATACTTTCCTTTTAGGACATCTTTGAGAATAAGGAGAGATAACTTTTTGGGAAAGCTTCCACAAAGTTTTTATAAAAGAAACCTCATACAAGCTCTTGGACGTCCAACATAGAAAAGTGCAAGGTTCCACACGTCCAGCCCTTGAAGTTCTTTCTTCTTCATTGAATAAAGTTGTAGGTCTGAGATTTTTCCTTGGAAAAATAGTTCTCAATTCCTAGATTAAGATCCCACCATCTTAGCCAATCAGATTTGGAAGTGAGATAGAGAAGAAGATCAAAGGCAACACTACTGCGGAAAATTCCAGCAACTTGTTTGCTAATTGCAAGTTTGAGTTCGGGCCTTTGGATCTATTTTTTTCAGAGATTTGAAGTCTACAAATCTTCGAGGTAATAGTCTTCTTCATTCTCCTTTAATTATACACTTGTTGGTCATGAATTCATGGAGTTCTCATGCGATCTCTATGGCTGATTTATGCTGCCCAAATCAGATTTTTTAAAATCTATCATGTTACAAATTAGCCATGAATGTCTTCTGCTAGTGTAATTCAGATCTGAATCGCAGTTTCTTTCAGTACAACCACATGAAAATAAGATTTAATCTAAATTAAAGAAAGTCCCACCAATGCATTTGTGTTCTTATAGAGCCTTAGGTTACAAAGCAATGTGCGCTTTTAGATTTTCATATAATGGATATGGATAAAAGCAAAGGCATGATTTTGAACATAAAAGATAGGACATAATGGAGGACTTAATGTGAAATCTGATCATGTCTCTATATCAAGGAACCATAATAGAATCAATATGTATTTTTTTCACTAAGGGCCCATTTATTTGCATTTGAATACATAGGAATTTGTGCTCAATTGAGCTCCACCGAAGGGTTATTAAAGCAGTGAATTGTTTATGGCATGAGGTGAGGGTGAAGGATATAAAGTTGCAATGTATATGGGCCTTGATTTTCCTCAGATTTGAATTACTATGTGGATGGCTAGGTATTTATTTTCTATCTTCCCTTATCCACTTTTCACTGGTGGATAAGTTTTTTTATGGAATTTTTATATATTCCCCTCAGATCACTACAAGAAAATAAACTTTTTAGCGGCAGAAAAAAAAACTGCCTCTAAAAGATTAAAAACCGCTGTTAAAACATATAGCGGCGGAAAAATGCCCACCACCATTTCTATTGCTAAAGGTCAGCGTTTGCTAATAGTTTGCCTGCAATAAGCAAAGATCAATAGTGGCGGAAAATAAGTTTCCGTCACTAAGACCTTTAAACTGCAGCGGAAACAAGAAGCCGCTATTCTCTTATGATCCGCCTCTAGAAACATGCTTTCAAGGCGATAAAATACAGGCAAACTTGGAAGATTATCCATAACAAACAGCTAGCTTGGAAGATCCTTTAATAGCATCATTCAAACATGGAAAGAAGCATCCAGCTCAAAGGATTCTAACCAAGGCAGCACACACACAACTCAGAAGATCTACTTTTCCAACTAAGAAGACTCTCATCAGGGTATTGGCCATATCAAAAGATATTCTCCGAAATATATCATGGCTAGGCTCTGCCTGAGTTTTACATTTCAAAATCACCCATAACAAAAGCTAGCTTTGGAAGATCTTGTGATTCTTTGTACAGTTATAACAAATGACCAAAAGATATTCTCCAATTGAAGAGAATCATGCATATAAGGAAACATACCAATCCAACTTTAGAATTAAGGGTATTCATGGGTCGGGCCGGGCCGGGCCGGCTGCCAGTCCAACTTTAGAAACACAAGCTCCTCTATGTCCCAAGCCGGGCATGTCAAGCCTAACCCCGAACATCTAGTCAATCAAGCCAAACCTAGCTTTTATTATTTGTTTGCGCTTTTTAGCAGTTCTTTGAACAAATTTATCACTAAATTACAAGTGGACAGGGCCGGCCTTGGGACTTTATTAGTTAATCCAATCTCAGCCCAAAATTAATTGAGCCTAGATTTTATATCCAAGATTGGCTCAAAACTGGACCGGTCCATATTGGGCTCGAGCTGGCCCAACCATGAGCATCCCTACTGATTAAAATGCAAATCAGCACATCTCTTCTTCGTATGTATTAATCAAAGGGCTATGAAGCATCATCCTGCTTTTGGGACGGTGGGGATTGAAAAGTCCTGGAGATTCCAAGCAATGAAAATATCACGACTCCATTCACACCTACACTCTATCTATGTTGTGGAATTCGGTGGAGAATAGAGTCCGGATCCCCTGTTTGGACCAAATAGGGTTCAATCAATGAAAATATCACGACTCCATTCATCACATCCACACTCTATCCATGTTGCGGAATTCGGTGGAGAAAAGAGTTGTGATATTTTCATTGATTGAACCCTATTTGGTCCAAACAGGGGATCCGGACTCTATTCTCCACCGAATTCCACAACATAGATAGAGTGTAGGTGTGAATGGAGTCGTGATATTTTCATTGCTTGAAATCTACGGGACTTTTCAATCTCCACCGTCCCAAAAGCAAGATGATACTTCCTAGCCCTTTGATTAACGCATATAAAGAAGAGATGTGCTGATATGCATTTTAATCAGTAGGGGTGCTCATGGATGGGTCAGCTCAAGCCGAATATGGACCGGTCCAGTTTTGGGCCAGTCTTGGATATAAAATCTAGTCCCAAATAATTTTGGGCTCGGATTGGATTAACTGATAAAGTCCCAAGGCCGGCCTAGTCCACTTGTAATCTAGTGATAAATTTGTTCAAAGAACTGCTAAAAAGCACAAACAACTAATAAAAGCTCGATTTGGCTTGATTGATTAGATGTTTGGGGTCGGGCCTGACATGCTCGGCTTGGGACATATAGGAGCTTGTGTTTCTAAAGTTGGACCGGCAGCCCGGCCCGGCCCATGAATACCCTTAATTCTAAAGTTAGACCGGTATGTTTCCTTATATGCATGATTCTCTTCAATTGGAGAATATCTTTTGATCATTTGCTATAATTGTACAAAGAATCACAAGATCTTCCAAAGCTAGTTGTTTGTTATGGGTGATTTTGAAATGCATAAGTCAGGCAGAGCCTAGCCAGGGTATGCTTCCTTGTATACATGATTCTCTTCAAACTCAACCAGAGCCTTGCCAAGGTATGTTTCCTTAAATGCATGATTATGTTTGACTTGGAGAATATCTTTTGATATGGTCAACACCTTTTATGGATTCCTTACAAATGTAAGTTATTTTGGTTTTTATTTTGTCATATAGTATTCTTAATTATTGTTTTTCTTTCTGTACTTCTTATCTTGATTAATCTTTGTCGTACATATTATCTATTTATTCATCACTATGGTTGTCATCAGCATCTTGAAAGCCTAGTTCCGGTATTGTTATGTACAAGAAATTGACGTATTACGAATATAATAAATTTAAAAGAAAAGGAAAATGCGATGAAGATACATTAAAAAAAACAAAGCATTCCCTAAGGATTTGAATTACTAGTATAGTAGTTTTTGAGTATTCAATTCTTATCTTCCCTTGATTCATTTTTCATTAGAGGAAAGAAAAATTGATGGTCGTTCTTGGAGATGCACATATGTTTCTTCCATTTTAACCATTTTTAGAAAGAAAAAGTCTTGCAATTCCTATGTATAAAATTACATGTAACAAACATGCCCTTATAGTATGTTAGCCATTAGAAACTTCATCCTAGGGTAGCCCTAATAAGACAGTTTGTCAATTACTCTTCAATCTCATAATGGTGGGTCTCACTTATATTTAATTTATAGACTGTTAAATCAACTCTTACTCATGTAAAATATCAGATTTTAGACCTTACTTTGATCAAAGTGACGCTCCATTGTGTGAAAATCAATGACTATCATCTTAGTCAAAGCAAGATTGAAAACACAACCGAATTGGATTCTTAAAACACAGTCAATAGGTTACTTCCCGACCTCTTGAATACATACAAATCAGCTTACCTCTTCTGGAAATTCACCTTCGCAGTAGAGATGACAGAGAGAGAAGCAAGAGGAGAGGTAAAGCAACCAAAATCGCAGCTACAAGTGGCAACTCACCATGTTGAAAGCTGAAGTAATCTTTCAAAAAGACACCCATGTATTTGTAACCAGTGCATATAGAGTCCAGGCAGCTGGGGCAGCACAATATCCACCACCCCAGAATTTGCTATTAAGTGCCAGAAATAAACACAAATGTTGGTATATTGAACTAGATCAATGAATAAACGACTTGATTAAACAAACTTGACTCACCGTTCTTGGGATCAAGAAGCTCGTAAAGATATTGTTAAGGATAATGAAGGTAGATGACTATACATTGGCCACGTGAAGACTTGTGATAATGAACATAAATAGCATTCCAATATAGGCGAAGCTAAGCACTGCAAAGAACATTGTTCCAAGGTACCATAGAAGTTTATAGACTCAAATCACAGTTCTTGGGATCAAGAAGCCCGTAAATACATTGTTAAGGATAATGAAGGTACTTGAGTATACATTGGCCACATGAAGACTTGGGCTAATGGACACAAACAGCATTCCGATATAGGTGAAGCTAAGCACTGCAAAGAACATTGTTCCAAAGTACCCTATAAGTCTATAGATTCGACTGAAAGTTCTTGGGATCAAGAAGCCCGTAAAGACATTGTTTAGGATAATGAAGGTACTTGAGTATACATTGGCCACATGAAGACTTGGGCTAATGGACATAAACAGCATTCCGATATAGACGAAGCTAAGCACCGCAAATAACAATGTTCCAATGTACCATAGAAGTTTATAGACTGACACGTGAAACCCAATAGCCAAATATGTAATCATCCCACAGATGAATCCCTGAATGATTATGTATGGAACTTCAATTGCTACCAGCAAAGGTGATTATATGCAATAAGTACTGAATCATTTTTCAGAAAGTATATCAAAAGCCGTAGAGATCTTATTTCAATACAATATTAACACCTAGTAATGCATGGATACTAAAAAGATAATCAAGCAATATTGTATTGTTTGTGTAATATTACACTTTTTTTTTATTGTCGTGGTCGTTCTCTTATAATCTTATTAAATAATTGATAGGGATAATCATCATTATCCCAACTCTCAATCTCAGGAAATATGGAGCATTCTCATTCTCCTTGATTGTTTCTGCATCTGGGCATCATAAACAAATAATGTATTTCCAATGCCATTCCTGCATTTGACAGTCTAAATAGTCGAAGAATATTATTATTAACAAAAATAGGTGGATGCCCAGATGAACTTTACTATTTTCTTGTTATTGCTTCTCCCTTCTATGCTAAAATCATATGAGGTTCCAAGTGTGTTTTTTTTTTTTTTTTAACATCAACTACAATTAGTAAATTGTAGAAAGTTGACAAGTGTACGTATGCAATATTAAAGTCACGTTTGAAATAAGACCTGTGCAAGAGAGTACACATGAGAAGAGTACATTCCAACAAATATTTCCCTTTGCAATATATATAAAGCCTGTGATGTTGAGCAAGTCCTGCTCCGTAGCTCTGTAATTGAAATGCAAGAAATGATTAGAACAAACCAACAAGTCAGCAATATAATAACTTAATAGAGATTTATCATCTGAACATCGATTTCAACTTCAAGGTTCATGCCTGTCAATTAATTGAGCTTAAGCAAATACTAATAAGTATCTGAGGACAAGATCTGGCAACTGAATATACCATTGCACTAACATTTTTCTCGTTTATTACTTGCCTTCATTGCATTCATTTGGCACATAATAACAGGTGTCCAAGGCTTTTGTGTGTTATGGATCAAAGACATGATGTATGTCAAGTTGGGGCCTCGGTTGTGGCCCTCCTGGCACAATGAGTTAGTATGCCATGACACAACTACTCCAACATATGATTATAGCAAGCTATTCAAGCTATTCAAGCTATTCACAAAAGGTGGTGGCTCTACCTTTCCATCTAGTTTAAGATTAGGGATTCATTTATGAACTACCCCTCCCCGGCGACATTAATGCCACCTAATCCTAAATCCATGACACCAAATTTCCCAAAAAAATCTATATTTAAGGCATTGGTAACACTACTTACAGCAGACTTTCCTTAGGAAGAATTTATTTTACTTCTAAAACAGTGGGGAAGAGATGAAGCATTAAATAAAAGTTATTAGCATTGCATACAATCCAGACTTGCCATCAATTTGATCACTATCACTGTAACGCAATTCAAGGAGTCCTTGGATGGTGGGATGAAGTATAGTCATTTGAGGGAATTAAATGACTTACATATTGCTTCCATGTTTCAAAAAAAGTAAACCAAAGAACAGTGATGAGATGAAGACAACAAAGATCCTCCTCAGGTTGTACTCTAGACTTCTCCAATATGACAAGTGATGTTTCCTCAAGCGAACTGAACCCATGTACTCGCAGAGATACAAGAGGCGAAATGTAGCCTCTTAGAGCTTGGAGAAGGTTTACTTAACTGTTCCACCATAATATCAAGTCCCTGAGTACAATCCAGTTCCTTTAGTCACAGGTGGTCCATGACTCAAAAAATGCAGACTACTATACTATAAATCTACAATGCAGCAAGTGCTCAACTCACCAATAAAGTAATGATGGATTATAAACTTGAGAAAAATCTATGCCTAGTTGTTTTTCAACAGGACATAGAAGTAACTTCTAACATCCACGCTGCTGGATTGTAGTTACATTTGATCTTTGGCACACCTGGAATACTCTTTAACAAAGTAAAGAAGGGAAAAAAGGAAAGGGGGAGAAAAATTCCTCCCTTATTTTTGAAAAATATACTATTTGTAAGGTATAACAGTCAACAAAAGCAGCTGTCAGAGCCCAGAATATAAAAAAACATAGAGGAGGCAAAATGCACTCTCGCTATAGCGAGAGTACACGCAGGAGCCCTGTCTGATCCGGACTCTGAGAAAAAGTTTGAGATGGATTCTCTTTCTAAGTGGATAATTACAAGGAGTCTTAAGCACGAATTAGGGGCTATATATTGGGTGTTTCTCACAACCCAAAGAGACACAGATCATCTCTCAAGTTCTGAATTAGTGATCTGATTGAGAGAAATTTTCTCTACAGATTTTTGAAGAGTTGTGCTGCCAAGTACTCTAGAGAACAAATTTCTTCTACATCCCTTGTAGAAGATCTGAGGAGTCAAGCGTTGGATCTGTTGCAATCAACGGTGTGATGTCGTTGAAGCGTAATGCGACACAAGGTAACTTCAGTCTTTAGATAGGAGATATTTAGGGAAGAAATCTGAGTTTCTTGTAATTGCGAGATTCATAGTGTTTGATTAGATCCAGTACGGGTCGGTGGTTTTTTACCCGGTTTGGGTTTTCCACCTTAAATTTGGTGTCCTTGTGGTGTGTGCTTGTGATTTTATATCCGCTACGTAGATTATTATTTTTTGCACACCAGTGGGTTGATTTATTGAGTGGACCAATCTAGAGATCTCGTACCCTAAACCCTCACTATTACAAGAATTACCAGTCACACCCAAAACAAGAGGAGGCAAATGCAACACACCAAAAACATTCTTAATAATCAAGTGAAATATTTTATTTATCACCAATTCTTTTATAATGTGTTAACAAACTAACACACAAATTGATTTCTAATATGCTCCCTTAATCCAATGATAATTCAACCACCTTCTTGATAAAGTAAAATGCAAATAAGATATGGATAAATGGGCTTTGATTAATTGAAAAAGACAGTCAATCTCTTGGAAACATTGAATGCGCAAGTAAGGCTTCAATGCATTCATAAGTTGATATTCATCACCTGTCTATTTTCACAATGAACAATATGGAGCATGTTATAGCAACATAAAACGATTGACAATTTGTTTGATGGAAAAATCAATCATTTTTCACTATATTGTTCATGATTTAAAAAATAGGCTCATTCAGAGTCAACTCGGACTCAGCAAATACTGAGTCAGGTCCTATGGGACTCGAACTCGAAATCATAAGACTCAGCCAAGTATCATGCGACTCGACTGACTCGGACATGCGACTCAGTCGACTCGGCCATGCGACCATAAGACTCAGCCCCTCTAAATATTTTATTTGTAATTAAGACTCAGACCGACTCAGAATCGGCCATGGCCGAGTCAGGTCCCGAGTCCGATTTTTCAAACCTAGGTATTATTCCCCCAATTATTTTATTCATTTATTTGTGTTTTTTTTTTAATGTCATTAAGGAAATCTAATTTACCATATACCTCATTTACAATAGAACAAAACACACCTTATTTTTTGCCTTAACCTTGTAAGGCAATGCTTGAGAATAAGAGTGTAAGACTGTTAGCATTTAGGCTCATTTTCACCTATACTTTAATGATCTATTTTTCAGAAACTTAAAAAGAAGATTATATTTATAAATGATGGATGAGTACGGGTTATCTCATCAAATGATTTAAAATTGTTGAAGTATGTTCATTAATAAACATAATAAATGGATTTGCAGTAAACTCAACTGCCAACGTAAGCCTTCTACACTACTTTATAAATAGAATATTTGCACTAGACATACCAACCAAATTGTTTTTAATTTCATCAAGATAAATAGTTTCAATAACTTCCTCTACAAATCTCTGTAAAATATAACATTCAAGATTAATAATTCATTAATTAATAAATAAGTACAATGAAAATACATCAGTCTCATAGATCAGTTGCCTTGCGAATCCAATTAAAAGACATTTCAAAATGTTAAACCGAGGTGGAAGTCTACTCGGTCAAGAATTGAATTCAATAAAAACATAGTTCAAATCTTACAATCTTTAAAATATTTTAAACAATAAGCACTAAACATAAATAAAATTATTGAAATTAAAATAATAATAGAACATAGCTAAGTTTCAAGTAAAATTGCAAGTTTTTAAACAACAATTTGTAACTCATGTGCGAGATCTATTAATATAACACGTTAACAACATTGTAAAAAAAGAAAACAAGCCACACAAGTGACATACGAGCGACACCACAAAAATATAGGAAAGGTAATTATAAACGAAAACGTGCCATTTTTTTTAATAAATTTGTGATCCCAACCGCAACAAAACAGTGTGTTTAACATATTCTTCAACCGTAATAGGTGATGAATACATGTCATTTTTCTCACAGTAGAAAGATACTATACAAAAATTTTCTTGATTTCTGTGATAGCCTCCAACTCTAATGTACCATTTAATCCACTATCAGTGTTTATTTTTGAGATTTAAAGGGACATTAGCGTTGGAGGTTATCCCAAAAATCAAGAAATTTTTTTTTATTGTATCTAACTACTGTGAACAAAATGACAAACATTCATCATGCATTGCGGCTAAAGAACCTGTTAAATACGCTGGTTGGTTGCAGTTAGGATCGCAAATTGATCAACAAATAAAAATGACACGGTTTCTTTTTCTCATACTCTTTGTAATGCTCCTCATATGTCATATGTTACTTAAGTAGCTTGTTTTCTTCTTTTTTTTTTCTACTATGTTGTTAAGATGTCATATAAGTGATTTGATAATAGTTGATGGATTTAAATACATCTCACAACAAAATTACAAATTATAATTTAAAAAAAACTTGAAAGTTCTACTAGAAAGTTACCTATGTTTAATTATTATTATTTTAATTTTAATAATTTTATTTATTTTTAATACTTTATAAGTTATATAATATGTTTAATTTTAATGTAAGTCTTTAAGATGATTGAGTAGAATTTTATTTTAAGTTGACATGTTTAAATATGTCTCAATTGGATTCGCAAGTGTTTTGATAATGCAAATTATTAACAAAATTGAATTTTTTTTATTATATTTCTTAAATAAATAAAGGATGGGTTAACTCGTAAGAAAAAGCGTTTTGCCATGTGGGCATGTCTTGATGTATGGTGAATTGAAGCATCAAATTTAAGAGAGAATAAAATATAAGGTGTTATGATTGTGTTTTATTTTTAGCTGTTTGGTATGGAATCTTTTTGACTTTTTATATAAAGAAGTGAAGTTTTTTTATCTTTTAGTGGAGAAAGATGTTGCCTTTTTTACTTTTTTTGAAAATTAAAAGGGAATTTTGAAATTATATACTTTTGATATGACCCCTTGTCATTTCTTGTCTTGATTCACTTTATTTTACAACTTAACCAGTTAATTACCAAACACGCCAGGAATTTCAAATATTCCATCTAAAGTTGACAATACATTAAATCTTTAGAAAAAATTCCTTCAAACAAATAGGCCCATCTAGCTTTTAGAGATAGCTTATACACTACACGGGTTAACTCTAATGCAAATTGAATGATAAATTAAAATTAATATTCAAAAAATAAATATTAATTAATAAAAAATACATAAATGAAGTGAATGATAAACCCATTTAAGGAATAATGTAAATTTATATTTTTAACACAATTGATGAAAAAGAAGTATATATATCATGCTTCAACAATATATGAGCGAATATCTGAAAATTAATTTGTTATTCTTTCAGCTCAAACAACTCATGCGTTTGGTTAAATTCTTACATAAATTTAGACTTTTTCTAAATAGATTTAGTTGAATGTCCACATATAGACTGTATATTATTCTACTGGTCACTAGAATGGGAAAATGACTCCTAAACTATCAAGATATTCTTTGACTGGCTATTAAATCAAATCTTCTAAGGTTATCACATGCACCTAAACAGACCGTTAGGCACTTTTAAAAGATAGTGGACCCACTTTTGACATTCATTATTGAAATATATAGAAAATGGGTCCTATAGAAGGACAGATGAGATCGATGTGATGTGTCCCATGTACATGGAGACAAAAGATGAGTTAGAGTTAGTGGGTCATTTAAAGTGGTCACATCTAGGTAAATATGAAATGGACAGGGCATTTCATTTAGAGGGGTCACAGACAAATGGGGCTTATGGGTGGCTGATGGCATCCTTCACCTACTACTGCTGCTGTCACTTGTGATAATGCTTCAACTATGAAAATAACTTTTTGTGCACTGATAAATCATAATTTCTTGAAGAAAATACTTCAAACATACCTTTTTCCTTTCCTATAGCTCCCAATCTGATAATGACCTCATCGCTGTAATTTAAAAAAAAAAAAACAGATTATTACATAATTTGATGAACTTGTGATAGTAAGGATCTTCAAATACAAAATATAAACACCAAATGCATATCCAAACTGTAAATATAGAGAGAGAGTGGGAGAGAATCCCTGCCGAACCCAAATCCAAACCCAAACAAACAAACAAAAAACAGGCAGAATTTCAAAATGGGGCCTAACTTTTTATTAGACTTTTCAGTTTTCAAAACAGGGCCATCAAACTTTCTACCAAAAAAACTCACCGTCCGGAGTCCGGCCACTTTTTCTCATTTCTTTTCAAGACTTCTCACCACTTTTCTCTCCCTTGTTTTCTCACTAAGCTCCTGGCCCTCAAAGCCCAGCCTCTCCATCCCCATTCATAAACCGCCCAGCAAACCACATCACACCTTCAACTCCATCTTCTTCCATTCTCTCTTTGTTTATCATCCTGAATCACCATCACACATCATCTTCATCTCAACAACCTTTCTCCACCTCTCATCATCCACTTGTGCCACCCTCACCAATCACCCATCTTCATCTCCCCAACTCAAACCCACAAACCAACCCATCTCCCATCTCATCCCTTTATCACCCTAACCAAACACGTCTCGGAGCCCACCTTATGAAACCATAAAACAGGATGGCTAAAAAGTTCCAGGAACTCAGTGTATTTCTGCACAGTGAAGGCCTTGAGATTGCTTTATATTTATAGAATAGCAGAGTTCTGGGCTCCCATACATGAAGGACAATATTCCACCCATCTCACCACTCTCACACTGCCTCTCACCCTCCTAACCTCACTCCCACTCCAAACCCCCGAAAACCTCAAAACCATTGTAGATCCAACCCCATTCAAGAACCCACCTCCAAAAAAAAAACCCACCCCCACCGAAGTTGCCGGTCTCACGTGTACACTAGTACCTCAAGTCGTAGCCCTCAAAACCCAAAATCTCTAAAAACCTTACCAACCACTCAAACACCCCACCCAAAAAAATACCCAACCCAATCCTAGCCAAGATTTAAGAGAGACTACAGGAGGAGGAGATTATGAAGGAGAGCGAGCATACCGTGAGGTGATGCTGTAGATCCACCACTGCAAAACTCTCATTTCTTTCAAACTAACCAATCCTCTCTGGAACAAGTCCTCTCCGGCGAAGGCGAAGAGAGAGAGCCCCAATAGAAACCGAGCAAAAATGGATGAAAGCCACGAGAGAGGTTGCTGACAGACAGGCTGACCATTCCAGTTCCCGCCCCTTTTACCAAAAAAAAATGTTCCCGCCCAAACCTCATTCAACTTTTTTTTTGTTGAGAATAAATCATGTGACTAATCACTAAAGGCCCCACCCATATGCTGGGTGGACCCAGGAAGTCTTTCTTTGGGGGCCATTATGTAGAGAAAAAAAAATTGGGGTCCCACATGAAAAACGCTTGAAATTCTTGGGGTTTCATATGTTATAAAATTTTCTGAAAATAGTTTGCAGTAAACAACATTTACAATTAAAGGTGAGATCTTTTACCAAAAAAAAAAAAATTTAAGGTGAGATGGGTTAAAAAGGTAATGTTGGAAAAAGGTTTGTAATATTCTCCAGATATTCATCAATAATCCATGCCATAGCAATATAGCATAGATGTGTTTGAGATAATACAGATATATGTGAGACTTCTCTAAAACATTGAATGTGACTTCCAATGACCATAACACCAAGCCCATGGATTATAGAAGTGAGCTTAAATGCCAAAAATAATTAAAGTACTTTGAATCCAATGACCACAATATACACCAAACAAAGAGATTCATCACATACTCTTCAGGCCTTTGTTTACAACTCTATATTCACCATTAACTCAAAACAAATTACAAGAGGTTCTATCAACATTTTCCATCCTTTAGATCTTCATTCTCATCAGTGTTTGCCTTAATTAAAAACTTATGGTCTGAGGCATCAGATAACTGTAAGTTTGATTCCATGACATCTACATTGTAGACATAAAATTTGGCAACTAGGATGAAAAAACAGAAGTTCAAAGCAGTCAGAACAGCTAAAAAACCATAGTAGTAGTCTAAATGAGAGATATTCAGATTATTCTGAACCCACCCTTCCTGACCATTCTTCTTAGTGATATCAGACACAGTTTTTAGAATGAAACTGCTCAGGAAGTTCCCAATCCCCAGACTGCTAGTGAAATAGGAAGTCCCCAAGCTCTTCATTGCCACTGGTGCCTGATCATAAAAGAACTCAATCTTCGCGACCTCCACAAATGTGTCGGCGATCCCCATTAATGCGAATTGTGGTAGAAGTGTGAAGATGGTTAGAGGGACAATTGCTTTGGCCCCAACAATGCCATGTTCCCTCGCATAACTAAGCCGCCTCCTCTCAGTCCGGGCTGCGATCACCATGATGATGACATGAATCACTAGGCCTATTCCCATCCTCTGTAACAATGTGATCCCTCTGGGGTTATTTGTGTATCTCCTGATTGCAGGCACAAAGTAGCGGTCGTAGATCACAAGGCTGATCAACATGGCAATAGTGACAAAAGCGGTTAGGCTAGCCGGAGGGATCTCAAAATGGGGGCCCATGTGCCTATTTAATGTGGTCCCCTGTTTGATGAAGAGGGTGTGCACCTGAGCATTCATAGTGCTGGGTATGAATGTTGCTGCCAAGATTGGGACCATCTTTATCATTTGCTTGGTTTCCTCCACTTGGGTCACTGTAGACAGCATCCATGGGGTGTTTGGACCATTCTTCACAGCAGCCTTGTCAAGAAATCTACAATGGAAAGGTGCCAAGTAATGTAATTTGCATAATTACATGGTAAAACTAAATAACAAATATCAATCTTTCCAGGACTAATAAATGATGCAGCAAAATCTCAATGCTAAAGTTCTTGAGTACAGGTTATAAACCGTGTAGAAACATCCAAACCCAAGTACATGTTGTAGGTATATTGGACCATCTGAGCTGTTTTCATCTGTGGACTCTATAAAGGGGAAAGTTAATTTCTTAGATGAAATAGGAGCACTGCTAAGTTCTTTATAAAAGGGTTTAAGGCACCTCCTCATCCATAGAAATTGAATGTGGAACTTGAAGCGCCATACAAAAGAAAAAAGGGATAACAAGATCAAACTCCCAAGTCCAAGCAGCTTGAATGTCAATTTCTTCATCTTCGATGACATTAGTTTTTTTTTTTTTTGTATGCTTACATGACCTAGAGATTATAGCAATCTTATGGCTATAATCTGGACATCAAGATAAGCGAAGATGACATTGATATGAATTTTAAAGCTGTAACATCCTGAATCTATTGTGGTGTCATCATATCAATCCTGCAGGGGCACATGGGCCCTGCAGGACCTGACATCTATTAAATGAGGCATCAGGAATAAAGGCTGAAAGTAAGTATGTGCAGTGGCTGTTCCAGGTTGTCATATGAAAGAAACGGCTACTGCCCAGGTCAAAGAGAAGCTCAGATGCACTTGCAAAATAGATGAATTGTGAAAAGAGTCGTGTTATGGGTTCATGCAGAAGGTATGGGTGTTGACTCTTGAGGTTGGAGCCTCTGCATTTCTCTCTATCCATTTCATGATTTTAAATCATGACACACCAAATTTCAACCCTATTAATTAGCTGATAAATTAGTACTTCACTGATATATTGAATTGTTTTGGTCTGTTTTATTAAAATAAAAATAAAAATCATAAACTTTACTCTCTCTTTTTTGGAGTGTTTTAGATGTAAATAAAATAGCAAAATAGAAGATATATAAGGTGGTGGGAATGAAGTCTCAATAAGTAAGTTTTGGACAAAACACATAAAAAAATTAGAGCATCATTCATGACGAAAACCTTCAAACATCTCACTATTAGAGAGTGACTTTACAGACCCTTCTATCCAATATAAGCCTTTGAGTTTCCATGAAAAGCGGTTACTTGGCAAATTGTCTATGAGCTTGCCCTATAATCTACAAACGGATGGGGATGAAGTTTGCAGTCTCCAGCCACCTCTTATTAATAAGATTTTCTATACATCCCACCTTTCTCCTTCCCTCACCATCTAGCCCATGCCGCCATTCTAGTAGAGTCATCGCCCCACCATTCTTGTGGAGTCCAAATAATTTTCTACACTCAGGTCTCAATATCTCCCATGTTGAGAATTTTCATAATTTATAAATATAGGTGGTCTCATTTTGATTCGTATGATAGATGAAATCTCAAGAGCTTAAGGAAATAACCAAAAGAGGTATTATTTTTGTATGATAATTAATTTGGATGCTATGATAGAGGCACTCTTAAGAGCTTCAGGCCAAAGAGGCATTTTTTTTATATGATAATTCTTTTGAATGATTTGTATGATAATGATTAATACTTTTCTAGAGTTGCTTTATTATTGCTGCAGTGTGGTTGCTAATTTGATTTGCATCACATTAATTTGAATGCAAAACTAATTTCTCGAGGAGGAGTTGGCTGTTGTAGTTAAAAAACTCATGCAGGAATTGAGTGTTAGTACTAAGATGTAAGTTATTTATACTTTATTTATCAAAAATATAAAAAATAAAAATCATATATTTAAACCATATAATAATTAAGTGAAAATTATTGGTAGTCAGCGTTGATTTTGACCCTTTCAATTGACCATCATCCGCCCCACCCAATAAAAAATCATGGGCCGCCACTGGACTTAATTTATTGTATTTTTTCATTGATAGATGCATTTGTTCATTCCACTTTTGGTATTAGAGATTTAGATCAAATGCAGTGTGTATCAATCCAAATTCCAAATACCAAAAGTATCTATCAAAAACAGTGGATGAGAATATCTCCCAACAGAAAGGAAAATAATGGAAATAAACGACAAATCTTCTAGTTGTTTAGTCAATATCCTCATAAATAAGAAATGAGACACTGCTCATATGATAAGATTCATGCAGTCACAAAACAAGAGAGAAAACTGACCTCAAAGAAGGGGTGTGGTCGATCCTAAACATTCTCATCTTAGTGTAATCCTCCAAGGCCAGCTCATGAAGCTCTTTAGGATCATCAGGGTGGGCCACCCTCCATTTCCTTATGGCAGCCACTAGGACCCTGGCTATCCTAGTGAAGGGACTCCCAGAGGGCACCTTGTGTCTGTAGAAACGAGTTCCCCCTAGGAACACCGCTATTGAAAATGCGAGCCCAATCGTTGGAAGGCCGTAACCTAGGGCCCAGCCCACATTGTCCTGTATGTACACTAGGAAGGTGTTGGAGAAGAGGGTCCCAAAGAATATGCTAAACATCCACCAATTGAAGAAGGAGAGCTTAAGGGCCCTCTCCTTGGGCTCGAAATCGTCGAACTGGTCCGCACCCATGGTGGAGATGTTGGGCTTGGTTCCGCCAGTGCCCAGTGCTATTATGTAGAGGGCACAATAGAAGATAACCACTTTATAGTTCTGGACTCGTTCTCTACACACGTCTGCGGTCCCTTGCTCACATCGGGGTGGCTTTAGCCATGGCACCGACACTGATAGGGTCAATAGGCACATACCCTGCGTCCAAAGTTAGATAAAATGGCCTAACTGTTAGTCTGAATTACATAGTATTAGGCCCAGTGGGTTAACGATTAGATGATCAGCTGGGACGTCCATTAGGTGGGGTGTTAGGCAACTGAACAAAGCTCTCAACCAATGATTCTTGTTGAATTGGCCAATCCGCATAATAGCACTGGAAATGGATGGTGCAGATCGTCATTTCAAGCAATCAAATGCAGGTAGGGTTGGATCCTGGGCCAGCCCGAATGATGCTAAAAGGGTCAGCCCAAATCCAACCCGAACCTGACTTCAAACAGGCTTGAATTGATGAAGGGCGAAGTCGAACTAGAATCAAGTCTGGCATAATCTGGTTTGACTCATGTTACAACCCTAGTTTGCATTACAGTTTCAAGGTATACCCAGTTTCAATCCAACCCGAATATGAACTAGGCTTTGATTTTCATGCATGAGCCCGGCCCACAGACAAAAATGCCAAAAGTAAATTTGTTCCTTAGTGGACAAGGGTTGCCTAGGCCAGCTTCTAAACTAAAGACAGGAAGATGATTCCCAGGTTTGTTACAAGGAGAATTACATGGAATATAGGCTTATTCTTCCTGTAACCAAAGGAAAACATGCATTAAGTTTTTTCATCATACAACTAAGTTATACCTACATAGTAATAATAAGGCAAATTCTATTTGCACCCACCTTTTATGCTGAGCTCACCCACATGTGTACAATTTTTTTCATATAAGTGGGTGTGCTAAAAAAAAATGTGGGTGCAAATAGAATTTCCCTAATAATAATTAGTAAATTATATATACATACATATACAACATGTGTAAATAAGTAAGAATCTCGCTCCGGTAAATACACCTCAAAACATAATATGGTACGAGATAGCACATTGCCCCACCTATCACCAATTTGAAACCACTAATTACACCGGATTCCAAGGACTTGCACCCATCCAATTGGATTGCACTATTGGATAGAGGTTTACAAAAGTTTCAATTAATATAAAGATTTTAAACTTTAGAACAAGTGGTTAGAGGCATGAGTTTGACCCTTTTTTTGATATTCTTAGCCTTCCCAGGTGGATTTTACCATCCGTCCTGGTGCTGTATCCAGCTACCTCGTACCGTATAATGATACTAGCTATATGTACCGGGCATGCCTAATAAGTAAATAACCATATGATGATATGAAAGTATATTCCTATAAATACATACATATAATAAACCCATAGATAATTAAAATACATACACGTACGTATAGATACGATTTGAATATGAAAGTTGAATTACCGTAAGGTAAATGCAAGACGACATAACAAAAGTCCAGTATCGGCCCAGATGTGCATCTGCGATGTATGCGCCAAGTATCGGCGTCATCCAAACCGTGCCGACCCAATTCGTAACGTTATTTGAAGCAGGAACTGTTCCTTCATAGAGCTTATTTGTTAAATAAATTATCAAATTTGTTGCAATTCCATAATAAGCCATCCTCTCGAACACCTCATACCCTAAATCAAATAGATAAATGAATAAATCAGAAAGGTATATATGTGATAAGCTAAAATATTAGAAGTATTGTATTTGGGAGGTTGGATTGTATGATGCTCAGATAGGACATGATAAAAGTAGGGAGGAGGACATGCCATGAAACAGTTGGGCCACACATTTTACACTTAAAAGTGAAGCACTGAGTGTTATATGAAATGGAAATATTGCCTATTTTGAAGTATTGGAGGATCATGAAGACTGAAGACTTGCCCTCTATTACAAGACGTAGTTGGAGGTAGGTTGTGTCTCTTTACTTTCCTTTCATAGTCATTCTTTTGTAGAAAAGAAGCAAAATTCTTGATACATATGACCTTAAATATTGGTTTCCTGTGAAAAATGGTCTATAAAGAAAAGAGTGGCCTGTTATAGTCAATCCACGGGTTTCCGAATGGTGAGGCACCTACCCTCCACAGATACAACAGGGGATTAACCCCTTGTTAACCCTTGGTTGTAGCACTAATGGTGGGAGACTTGTGTAGAGTGTGGGTGTGTAAATATTTACCTAACCAAAAATAAAAGAAAAATAAAATTATACAAGATAATAGCTAGAAAGGAGGACTGAGTAGATAGATACTTATAGAGAGAGAGACAGCGCGCCCTATAGACAAACTCTAAAAATCCTCCATAAATCCATCCACATGTGGGATTATCCCGACTCTGCAGTCTATTCGAATCGGTGCCCGCCCGCCCTCAGGTCGGTGAAATTCAGAGAATTCCTCCTTTGGGGACCATCCAGATGAGCGCTCCCCACAGCTAGCGCTATGCGCCGGATATAACTTTCCTCGAAATGCAAGGGACTCTTGGAAAGTTAAAAGTTGAGGGAAAGATATGGAAATGGGGAGAGTCCGAACCAGCCTTGTTTTATAAAGTACCAATAAGGTTAAACACTTGCAGTATGTTAATTAAAACCATCCTCATATCCACAAAATATAGGAGAGCTTGTAGAACGCCCCAAAAGCATAAGCTTTTCCCATGGAATAGGAAGGATGAAGACCCCTATTAGGTGCAGTTAAATACTACTATGCTAAAGTACCTACCCTATTCTTCCTTACCCATTTCATACTAATTCTTAAGTGTCAAAGAAATCAACAAAGGAGAGAAAACCCATTAAAGCAGCAGCTAGACATTTAAAAGTCAGCTTGTGAAAGGGAAAAGTGGCCTTCAAAAGATATCTACTTACCTACTATGAAAGAGCATGCAGTCCATCTCCCTCCCTGTGATCTTAGAACAGGGCGACCTTTGAGGTCCACAGTCCCATCTTGGGTGAAACCATGAAGTTCGCCCTTGGTTTCACCCTTTTCTTCTGCCTCTGCCATTTCTTTTCTTCGGTCTTCAAGTGAGAACCGTTTGGTTGAGAGTTCATGTGAGGAAGCATGGTTATTTATAATAAAGCCAGAAGTAGGTAGGCCAATGTCCTTTCTATCATCTAGATTTGACGAGGTCATTCAATTTTGCATTTTTTTGCAATGTTAATTTTCTTACCTACTACCTACAGGTTACAGATTAAGTGAGTATTTTTTTTAACCCACTAAGGGAGCTGGGAGTCCGGGGCTCAAGAGAGATTTCGCATACATATAGGAAAGCAACTCACTTAAGTGGAAAGGAAGCTTGTACGTGCAGAAAGAAAGCTTATACAAGTGGAAAAGGAGCCGTACAAGCGAGAAGATGTGACATACCTGGGGTTCGAATCTCGGACAGCCAAATAAGAATTGACGCTCCTTACCACTCGACAAAAAAATATTCTTTAACTGGATACTATTTAGTGTTTGGATGTTATAAGTCTTTGCCCCTACTTCCTTGGAAAATTATCAAGTGTCCAGACAAAAAAAGGAATCTTATAATTAATAAAATTATAGTTTACTCAGTTTTTATTAAAAGTTTAAATAAGAAAGCAGGATTTGAGTTTTTTAGATTTTCTTTCACTAAACAAATTATCAATTTTTCAAGATCTCCATTTTACGTTGGTAGGAAGAGGAAAAGGGCTAACAATAGAAATTTGAAACAGATTTTAATCAAGCAAAACTAATGGGGTAGCAAATTCAAGACTACCACATATGAGGAAAGCGAAAAGCGTAGGCATGTACATTATGTACCAGGTGATTGCTACTCAACCAAGGTAAGCTAATTCATGAATGGGCCGTAATAAATTCAAATAATATTTTGACATAGGACAATTCTTGTGTGGAAAGAAAGTGGAAAGAGTATAGAAAAGACCCACATTTTGTATGTGAGGCCACTCTAGATTTACTTGGTGTGCGTTTGTATGAGTTTAACAAGCGCCACTCCGAGGGGTTAATCTTATTGGGTCAAAGTCGTAATGATACTCACTTCATCCAATAAAAGAAAAAGAAAAGAAAATAAATGAATGTTTCGGTATCATTAGAAGACCAAAAAAACAGCTCAATGTATCGATGGAATGATCATGGTTTTAAACATGACAATGTATGAGCCAAAGCCAAAGCCTTTACCTTTCGGCCAATTAATATATCATTTTGTTCTGATAAATTAGTTTTTTTTTTTTTTGGATCCTTTAACTGAATTTAAAAAATCCTAAAAAATCAATTATAGAATATAATTGTAAATCATGATATTTCGAAGTGTTTTAGAGGTAAGTAAAATAACATAACTAGAACATAAAGGTGGTGAGAATCGCGTTCGTTACATTTTAAGTTTTGAAATGAACAAAAAACATAGGGCATTTATGTTTTCAATAGAATACATAGGAATTTAATTAATATATAGAAATTTATGGTCAAATAAGCTGCACGGAATGATTATTAAAAAATGTGAGGAGTGAAGAATATAAGGTAGCAACGTAGATGAGCTGACATTGACTTTCCTAAAATTTGAATTACTAGAGTGGTTGTTGTCTAGGTATTTATTTCTTATCTTTCCTTGATTCTATTTCATTAAAAAGAAGGCAATTTGATGATTTTTTTATACATTCTCCTTATGGCCTGAATTCTTAAGTATTCTATTCAAACAAATAAGCCCTAAATATTGATCAGGGTTGAAACGTTTATGTATTGTGTGGTACAACTTAGTTTAATTTGGTTGAGTTTCATACAATGAAAGTGTTGATAAATCTATTAAAAGAAGGGAGAGACTAATGGAGATTTGTATGAAATTAATTCGAAGCGACCGGTTTAATCATCAGATGATGACTGATTGAGAAAGCTTCAATGACAATGATGGTCATTGTTAATACAGTGGAAAAGAAGATGGCTGCTTAGGATGGGCGTCGACTACATCCTAAAATCTAAATTAGAAAGGATATGAACTGTAGCTCAATTTCCCTTGCCCAATAATTGTCCTTCCATTTCATGACTACACTTTTTTCCCTGGATTTCCTCAGGAAATGCGAATGAGACATACTTGGCGAGAGAAACTGAGCAATGGTTCATTACATAATCGAGTTGGAAGATAAATTTCCATAGAAACTTGGGTTTTTTTTTTCCAGAAAAAAAAAAAAACTTTCCTTGGGGGGCATAGTGTAATTAAGAAATTTTTGGAGGGGCCAAATGTAACAATGTATGAGAATTTCTCTAAAGGTAAGGGGTTTTCTGAAATTTTTAGGCGGCTGTGGCTCTTGTTCCGCCCCTGCTTGTAAACATTTACCCCTGAACTATTTGACTAAAGAAAACAACTTCTTATGAATGCAAAAGTTTTGTTTCAAGAAAACAACTTCTTAATTTCTATGAATAAACAGTTCATGCTGATATTAAACATGCCAAAAAAAAAAACTCGCAAGGAAATGAATTTTCGCTGTATTGCTAGCATATTTACATTAGGTTCGCACCCCTCCAACGAAAATTTTAGGTCTGCCACTGTTTGTTTGATATTAAAGATGATATTGATCATATTACTTTAGAGGGTCATTGTTTTGGTTGCAATGATAAAAATTTCGGATGCCTTTTGTGATAACGCAGGTTTGAGATCTTAAAGCAACCACTTTGTGTAAATATTGCAAAACGTTAAGTTTGTCTCTGGTCTGAACTCTCCGCAGAACCATACTTCGGCAAGACCGCAATGGGTGATGACCTTTTATTGATTATATTACATAGATAGGTTCACATTGGCTGCTTAGAATAAATAAATGTCTTTTGCTCATGTTAATCAAAATCAAAATGCTGATGAGATTTCAGATGCTTTAATGAAATGCGTGGAAATAGATCGATGCCGGACTTAATTTTGTAGATTGGAGGGGAGCTCTTCTCTTGTTTTTGTTTGCATGGCTTGTCATCTTATTTAATTATGTACTTACACATATGTCCCTCTTATACCCTTAAAGATGCCTTGGAGTTTGTTCTATTTTTTGGGTAAGAAGATGCCATGGAGTTCCTTTCTTAGTTGACTAACCATACCTAGCCTTTGAACAAGGAGCTATAAACATCCAATGGATCTAATTCTTAGGACTACCAAGATCCTCAAGAACTATCATATTTTAGATTGAAAAGCAAATGAGATCCAGCCATACAAGATCTGGATTCTTTTATCTTCACTACTTTTTTTTTCTGGATTTACGTTCTCTCGTTAATGAATTTTATTTTTTCTTATCAGTAACAAAAATAGTAATTAAAAGGAGAAAAACAAAATACAAAAAAAAGTTGGGAAAGAAAAATGAGAAAAATAAAATATAAGGAAAGAAAAACAAGAGGGAACAGGAACATTTGACTCATCTCTAACCCTCATAAAACCAAGCCATCCAAGGAAGCAACTTATTAACCCCCTACTTAACTAAAAAAAAAAAAAAAAAACAGCCCTTGAATTAGCCGATCTAACCTCACATGAAACTCAATAATAAGAAAAGAAGACAGCTCCTTAATTTCATTAAAATGAATTTCACTTTACCAATGAAAAATTAAATTGCATGATTATCTACCATGTAAATGATTGTCCAAACAAGCTTTTCATTTTCACAACCATCTCTAAATACCTTTAAAAAACTGAAACCTTGTTTCTATCTAAGGCATAAGAAACTGCAACATGAAATAATCAATGAAATTGACAAGCCTTAGAAAACAAAGCCAAATGCCAAATATGAGGACACTTTAATTTGTCTTGTAGCACATAAATCCAAGGAGACAAGCTCAGCTGATGGGACCTAAGAAATAGAAGTCCCATGACGTACACCCTATTATCCGGAGAGACGTATACGGCTAATTTTCCATTTTAGGATCATGGTAGAAGGGGTTGCCACCATTAAAACAGAAGAACCAATCATAGAAAAACACGAAGAAGCCCAACCGCGTGGCTAAAATCTCCAAGAAATGGGCTGGATACAGTGCAAGAGCGTCGTGGATGCACACCCACATGTTTTCTTCTTGTCCTCGTGTTAATTGCAGAAGGGTCTACTGAGTTCTTTTTTTTTTTTTTTTCATGGACGCTAATTGGATGACACTGTTGCTTGCTGTGTAGGTGGGGATCATCATTTTAATGGCGACCATGATTATTTTTAGTTGGATAGGAGATGGGTCTGTGCAGTTTATTTTCTTCTGGTATTGATAAGCTTTACAACTCTTAACTAATAAGGTCTGTGATGGGTAACATTGACTCATTATACTAGGGTAGCGTTTGGTTCGCTGTAATGAAGGTCGGAATGAAATGGTCATTCCAACGGAATGATCATTACTGCATTTGATTCGCAATACGTGATGGAATAACCATTACCTCTGAAATCATCATTCTTTTATGTGAGGGAATCATCATTCCATTGGGGAGGGGAAGGAATGGCCATTCCATTCATTTCTAATTTTTCGTTGAGACCAAAATACCCCTGTTTCACATCTACTGATCTACCACTATTTAAAAGAGAGTAAGCTGTACTTTTTTTTCACTACACACCTAGTCAATCAAATGCAAGATGTGTGCCCCAATTATTTTTTATACATTATTATAATAATAATATAATCTATACATCATTATTATTATTATTATTATTATTATATTAATATTATCAAAGAAAAGAACTTGTGTGGGCCCCACCTATATAATAATAATATAATCTATACATTATTATTATTATTATTATTATTATTATTATTAAGAACAAAATGACATAACTTGTATGGGCTCCACTTAGATAATAATAATAAGATTATAAAAGAGAAAAACTTGTGTGGGCCATACCTATATAATAATAATATAATCTATACATTATTATTATTATTATAATATTAAGATTATCAAATAGAAGAACTTGTGTGAGCCCCACCTATATAATAATAATATAATCTATACATTATTATTATTATTATTATTATTAAGAACAAAATGACATAACTTGTGTTGACCCACTTAGATAATAATAATATAATCTATATATTATTATTACCCTTCAAAAAGAGAAGAATTTGGACCCCACTTATATAATAATAATAAGATTATAAAAGAGAAGAACTTGTGTGAGCCCCATCTATATAATAATAATATAATCTATACATTATTATTATTATTAAAAACAAAATAACATAACTTGGGTGTAGTACTGCAACTTTGACTGAGCCAAAGATAAAAATCTAACAATGGTATTTTGGTCAGTCTTATGTAAATTTTATTCCATTCCGTGACTCATTACAGCGTACCAAACGCAGGAACATGAATAAAAAATTTATTATTGGGTTGATTCATCGGCGTACCAAACGCTGAAATGAAAATGACTATTCTTGCCTCACTCCATTCTAGACTCATTGCGGTCACCTTCCATTCCCGCCTACAACCATTCCAGCGAACCAAACGCTACCTAGAATACGTAGGCTCATTTGACCTTCCATGCTCCAGTTGCTTTCAAAATTTGAAGCTGCAGTAATGTGTTAGTTTTTTCAGTTGAATTGATCATTGTTGTCATCCCCGTTACTAAATTCATTGGATAGCTCATGATCTTTCATTCAGTTTGTTTGCGTATTACACATAGGAATTGAATTTATAGGAAGTCACGGTGAGATGAGCTCCACCGGATTATTAAACAGTTGAGTGATGAATGATATAAAGTAGTAATGTAAATAAAACCTTCACTTTCTTGGTATTTAAGATAGTCATTTTGAGATATACACTTTTCATTCTTCATTTTTAATCACTTATAAAATATAAGTCTTAGAATTTTTAAGAATTCAATTACATGAAACAAACAAGAGCTTCAAGTTGATTACTCTCGGTGTAAATCTCATAGGTCTAGCTAAGGTTGGTGGCTAAGTGCTACTTTTTTCAATGTAGTACAGGAAATTAGTTTTGCAATTTTGGCTTAAGCGGAGATATCACATAACTGTTACTATGATTGACCATTATTATGGTCATAAATTATATTTCATTTCATTGAGGTTTGCCAAATTAGAACTGGGAATTAGGCTAGACAAGTTTCTTAAAATCAAATGTTAGTAAACCTTCCTCATTTATCTAAACTTGGAACCAACACATACCCACGATTAACAACACACATGAGTACCATTTACTTACAGCAGTAATAGAGTTTAATGGTGCATGACTGATTTATTTTAGGTTGAACCAACTGGTTAAAAGGATCCATTCCCTTTTGTTGTTAGAAAATGCAAGGATCTGTAATACATTAAGGGCCTGTTTGGAATTGAGTTGCTAGGATTTTCAAGCATTGTTTTTTGGTCACAGGGGCTAAAAGTGAGGGGCTTAAGGTGAAGATGCACGGAGGGCATCCAAAAATCTTTCCTTCCATATAATATGATTACCACACCCACCAGTAGCGGACTCGGGATTTTCATATGAGTAGGGGGTGGACCCAAACAAATAGTTAAATTTTGTGGACAAATTCAAAATTTTAATATGAGTTCTGAGGGCGGACCCCACGTACAAGTTTTGAATGCAGACACAAGTATAAATACGACAGGTACGACCACTCCCATTCAAATGTATATGGCTACGCCCCTGCCACCCATCACTCCATAAAAATAAGTCCTAAAAAAGTAAGGGTTCTATCTACATCTCCATTGGGACCCATCACTTACTTCTTTGATATTCCAACAAATCCTCCGCTGTGATGGGAAGTAGGCAAACTGCAAAAATGGGTAGATATGGGGGTTCTATACTTCTATTCCTGTAATGGAAAGAAGTAAAATACCTTTCTGCAAGTGATACAAAAACACACATCGTCTATTTATCAAAATCCATTTCGACTATCAAGTCCTGCATTTGAGCAAGATAGTGTTATGCTGATACTTCCTTGCAACTGCAAGTGATACAAAAACTCAAATCTTCTGTTTATCAAAATCCATTTATATAGTGGATGGACTATGGAGAGACAAGGGCTATAACTCTTTATTCCTGGGAGTAACTACTCCAATGTAAATTATATATTTTTCTTCTTTTTTGTGGGTTCTTTCTTAGTGCCCTCTATATTATTAATTTGGCTTGTATTTCTGTATTTTTGGAGACTGGTTTTCCCAGTCTTTTCCAGGTTCCAACCCCTTTTCAACCCCACCCCCATCAAACCTATCGATATTTGGTCTCAAACTGTGATGGCTTTGAATGCATCGATATTTCATTTTTGCTAAGCACTACTCCGTAAAGAACAAAAAACACTGTAGTGCTTTTACAATTGAATGGTTATCACCTCTAGACTCTAAAAATTCAGTACACCTAACTTGAAGTGCATCCAAGAGCACCCAAGGCCTAATAAAATAATGAGAACACAACAAGTGGCAGAATCAAAGTGAAATAACCACATGAAAATAAGATTAAACTACATTAAAGAAAGTCCCACCAATGCATTTTTATCTACTTACAGAGCCTTAGGCACTTACAGAGCAATGGTGTCACACCCCGAAATCGGGATCATGCAGCGATCCAATATCGGGATGTGAAATTTTGGAATTAATAAAAACTTTTATTTTTCCTAAAATCCGTGTGAATGAGGACAATAAAATTCCATCACAACCTGAATATTTTGCGGAAGCTAATCATGGTGTTCGACTCGGAGCCCGTGGCCATCGGATTCCGTGTCGCACTCAGCCATTAACATAAAGCCATCAAATTAAGGCTTATAATCAAGCTTATATAAATCATAAATCATAGAATACTGAGCTGACAGGTACAGAATAATTTTATTTCCCACATATGTTTGAGTTACAAATTATCAAGTACATTAATTATAATCCCAAAGAAAAGGCTAATAAAAGCCATCTAAAAACATAACCAACTAAACATATATTGTCCCCAAATAATGTTACGAACTCATATACCAAAAACGACATCTAGTTGATATCGTTTGGCAGCCACTCACGTCCATTTGACAGCCCAACTACCTCTTCCGCTCAAAACACCTAAAAAGATAAAGAGGGCAAGACCTGGTACCAAACAAAAAGGGGATCAGACACAACGGTCTGGCAAGCAAATATTCAGATAATATAATAATGGGTATTTATAAAATACTATGAAATAATTGTAAATCCATTTAAGATTCTAAACAATGATAGTGGTAAATCATGATAAAATGATTAAAAGACTGAACATAAATATCATGGGAAATATCTGAACAATAACCGAAACATAACTATCTTAAAAGAATTAACAGTTCGATTAAAACATTGGCAACCACATATAACTATATTCTCTTATTACCGAAGTAACAAGAGCAGAACATAAAACCGTTGCCACTACTCGTGAGACTGGAATAATCAGAACCGTAGCTACTACACGTGGGACCGACAGAACAGAATCAGAACCGTAGCCACTACACGTGGGACCGGCAGATCAGAATCAGAACCGTAGCGATACAAATGGGACCGGTAGAACAGAATCAGACCGTAGCCATACAAATGGGACCGACAGATCAGAATCAGACCTTAGCCATACAAATGGGACAGGCAGATCAGAATCGTTGCCATGGTCAGTATAGACAGAATCCAAACTGCGGTTAGCAGATAATTTAAAGATCCCAAGCCGGGTGATCAACCCGATAAAGTGACTTAAGCTTAGTGGAGCCTTTCAAAATCGAAACCTAAATCGATACAAATCAAATCATAGTAATATATTTCCGAAATCGATAAAAGGACTACTCCTGAACAAATACAGACTGACAAATTCAAACTAATCAAATGAGAATTCAAACTAATCAAATGAGTAGTCTTACCGATAATTTCAGACGTGGCGAACCACTCAAATCTATTTCAAATCAATTTGTAGAAAATATACAAATTTTCGTGGTAAACCACTCAAATACACATCAAGGCAATTTGTATAAAAATCATACAATCAATCCTTTCGAACATGGAAAACCACTTGATTCTATTTCAAATCACCGATGCTTTCAAACGTGATGAATCACTTAAATCCTTTCAAATTAATTTACTGAAGAATATATATATATATATATGTTTTCTAACTTGAAATGAAATGAAATAGTATATGTGATTCAATGGTTTACCAAGGGATATCTCAATGCACACTTAAATCTCTAAATGTTGATTTATAAACATATGTTTGGTACTAATGAAAATCCATAACTATTTAAGTTATAAAGTGTACATTAAGACTTATAAAATCTTTCCCGGGTAAATCCTATATCAAAACTTTCTCTCATTTTTCCCACTCAATCTATAAATTTCAAAGTATCATAATTTATCAAAATCATTCATGGGCTTTTAGGCATTAAAAGGAGATTAATGGGCCACAAAACAAGGAGGAGAAATGGGATGAAAAGGGCCTAAAACAAGTCGAGAAAAGACCCACCAAAACAGTCCCAAACAGGCCTTCAAAATGGACCTCAAACAACTTTAAACCAGGCCCTGAAAAGGGCCCAGAACTGGGCTGGGTCCGCTCGAGCGGACCCCATCTAGAGAGCGGCCCGTTGGTCGTTCGAGCGGACCCAGCTCTATCTGGGTCCGTGATGAGTGCAGAATTTGCACTCTTTCAGTCCCCTTTTGGCTCTTTCTTTCCCTTGCTTCATTTCCTACAAAAATTTACAAATAATTGGCTTCTCCTTGTCTCTACAATCCTTCATTGAATCATATATACACTAATCCTTCAAATTAATCTCAATCATTCACATAAAAACAAGATCTTATTCATTCAACAAGACACTAAAATTTGAAGAACAAAAGTTGAACCAAGATGAGATCAAAAAGAGAATGAAGATTTAGTTTCTTGCAAGACAATATCTTAAGGGAAAATAAACATAACCATAAGCTTGAAACATTAAATAAACAAATCCATGAATCTTAAGGAAAACAAGACATATAATGAGATGTAATAAAATTTCTCACAAAACCATCATGTTAGCTGAATATTTACTTGCCTCTAGTCAAGAAGGGGTACAAATCACTCCAAAATGGTCTTCAAGGAGACCCTAGCTCCAATCCTACAAAACCCCAAAATAAACCCAAGAAAAAGCCCTAAAAATCAAACACTTGCAAAGCTCCATGAAATCTCTTGCATGAATGATAAAAACATTACAAATGGTTTGTAAAACAAAGATTTTAAGAAGAAATTTCATTGCTAACCTTTTAGAAGCTTCAAACAAGAAGAAAACCTTGGAGAAGAGGGTTTCTTTGGCTTAAATTCTTTGAAAATGGCATCTTTGGAAAGCTTGGAAGATGAGGAAGAAGATTAGGAGATCATTCCCTCACTTTGCACTCAAGATGGAAGCTTTCTAGAAGAGAGAGAAAAGGGCTGGAAGAGAAAACCCTAGACAGCCCCAAAATGTTGCAGGAAAAATGAATGGGGAAGAAGAAGAAGAACCCACTTGAGTTTATAAAGACTTGAGTGGGTTGGGCCCCATGGGCCCCAAGGCTTGACAAGGCTGAAACTATGATTTGTGGGCCTCGAACGAAGACGACGAAGAAGACAAAATCGATCGTTGAAATATCTATCCAAAAAGTATATTTTCCTCAATTTCTGAAATTTTCGAAATTCAAGTATAGATTTAGTGAAAATGTCATTTTTGCCCATTTTTTCTCGAAAAATGCAATTTCTGAGCATTAAATCAAAATGGTCAAAACATGAAAGTTGTTTATAACAATAAAATGAATCAAAATAAATAAAATTTGAGATTTTTAGAAATCAAGAGTAATTTCTCTCAAAAATACATTTTACAAAGGCCGGGTCAAACTAAAGTCAACGTTCCTCAAAACTCTCTAAGGTTATGAAAAATCTAGTCAAACCAACTCTAATCTCGCTTAAAAAAGTTAAACCACAATAAAAATAACGCTAAAAAAAAGATTTGGGGGTCGGGGTCTTATAAATGAGCTTTTAGATATTCATATAATGAATGCGTCGAAGCAAAGGTATGAATTTGAACATAAAAGAAAGAAACATAATGGAGCACATAATTTGAAATCTTATCGTTTCTATATCAAGGAACCATAATAGAATCAATCTTTATTTATTTCATTAAGAGCCTGTTTGTTTGCATTTGATACATGGAGATTTATGGTTAATTGAGTCCCACCAAAGAGTTATTATTAAAACAGTGAAGTGTGTATGGTGTGAGGTAAGGGTGAAGGACATCTTTTATTTGCTGATGATAGCCTGTTATTCTGTCGGGCTAACAGTATGGAGTGTGGTGGTTTGTTGGAGGTTATTTATAGTTATGAGAAGTGCTGTCTGGCCAGTTGGTGAACATTCAAAAATCAAATGTCTACTTTAGTAGGCATGTCTCGGTGGCTATGGTGAACTTGATTACTCATTTGTTGGGTTGAATGTGGCAAAGCCTCATGATCGCTATTTGGGCCTTCCATCATTGATTGGTAAAGGAACGCATGAAGTATTTGCATATATTCGCACAAGGGTGACAAAGCATTTAAATGGGTGGAATGAACATCATCTTTCTAGAGGGGGGAAGGAAGTTTTGCTAAAATCAGTTATACAAGCAATACCTTCTTATGCTATATCATGTTTTAAGCTTCCTCGTTCTATTACTCAATGGATTATGAAACAGATGGCTGAGTTTTGGTGGGGATCAAAGGAGGGTTGTAGGAAAATTCATTGGCCTTCTTGGTCTAAATTAGGCACTCCAAAATCTGATGGGGGCTTAGGATTTCGAGACTTGGAGTGTTTTAATGATGCAATGTTAGGGGAAAATATTTAGAGAATTTTGAAGAATCCAACATCCTTGATGGCTCAGATTTTCAAAGCTAAATATTTCCCATCATGTCGTGTGCTTGAGGCTAATCTGGGCACAATTCCTTCTTTTACTTGGAGGAGTTTATGGCAATCGGTTGACTTGGTGAAGAGGGGGATCCGTTGGAGGATTGGAAGTGGATCAGGTGTTCAAATGGGTGTTGATCCATGGCTGACTACACACCATTCTTTTAAACCGATTTCACCATTATCTCTAGTTCAACGATTTAGGAGTGTGGGTTCCTTGATTGACGCTCAAACGAGGGAATGGGATGCAGTCCAGGTAAGATCTATTTTCCTGGATTTTGAGGTTGAGATTGTTTTGGCAATGCCATTGCCGTATGAGGCTGTGGAGGACTCGATTATATGGCATTGGGAGGACAAGGGGTGTTATACGGTGAAGATGCTTATCATGTTGCTCGGCAATGGAAAAACCAAATGCAAGATGTCTCTACTTCTTCAGGATCGGGTATGGCTTTCCCATGGATGAAATTATGGAGTCTTAATGTTCCAATTAAGATTAGACATTTTGTATGGGCTGCTGTATCCAATGCTTTGCCATTATCTTCCAATTTGTTTAGTCGGCATGTGAGTGATATTGCAAATTGTCATTGTTTGCGGTGCTCATTGGGAAGATGCTGATCATGCCTTCTGTAGATGCATGGTGGCTAATTCTTTATGGTCTATGTTGGAGCCTTCCACTGCATTTTTGTTAGGTAATGGTTTGACTTTTGTAGATTGGGTGGCTATGGTTCTATTGCATGGCTCTGATGATGTGCATATCATTTTTATTATTGTTCTTTGGGTGCTATGGTATAAACAAAATGATCAGAGTCCGGCAGATTTGGTGCATAAAATTCATACATTTAAAGTTGAATTTGCCTCCTCTCGGGCCGATCAGTCAAATCTAGCAGGGAACTCTGTTAAAGAAGTGAATGTTCAGACGTGGATTGTGCCAGTGGCTGGTATGATGAAGCTCAACGTTGATGCTGCTGTCTTTACTGCAGATCGTGAGGTTGGGGTAGGGGCTGTTCTGTGAAATGAAGATGGCGATCCGCTGTTTTGCTACTCGGAGAGAGTTTGTACACAAGTGGATCTGACGTATGCCGAACTCATTGCAGTGGTGAGAACCTTGCATTGTCTAGTCTCATATGACTTTAAGAACTTTACGTTGGAGCTAGATTCTACAAATATTGTCCATGCTTTATCTTCAGATGATTATTTAGAGTCAAGGTTGGGTCATTTTGTTAGGGATGCTAGACTTCTTATGCATCGTCTTGGAGTGTCTATTTGCTGCCATGTACCACACCAAGGGAACTCTATAGCCCATTCTCTAGCGAATAGGGCTAGGATCTCTAGGGTTCGGTCTACTTGGTTGATGGAATGCCCGCCGGATGTTTCTTCTATTATTTGGAAGGAACACCGTCGAGCAATATAGTTCATTTGTTTGGTTGAATGAAATTTGATTCGTCTCAAAAAAAAAAAAAAAAAGAAAAGAAAAGAAAAGGTAAGGGTGAAGGATATAAGGTTGTAATGTATACGTGATATTTGAATTACGCTGAGTATTCATTTCTGGTCTTCTCATATCCACTTTCCACAAAAGGAGACTTTTTTTATGATATTTTTATATATTCGCCTCATGCATTTATTTTTAACTACTTGTGGCATGAATTCCTACGTATTCAATTCTTATTCCTATTTTTTTCATGTAAGTTAATTCGTAGGACTTTTTAAGACTGTGTATTAGTGGTTAAAATGGAGAATATAAAAAATAATCTTCAAATAATCTCCTCCTTAATGGGAATTGAATCAAGGAAAGATGAGAGATGAATATCCTGTCATCACCCTAATAATTTAAATCTTAGTGAAAGCAGGGTCCCTTCTATCTACCTTATATATATCCTTCAGTGCTCGCCTCATTTTTCACCCAAGTGGAGCTTATCTGACTAACTATCAATTCCTATATATTCAATTCTTATGTATTTTTGTACAAACATATTGGTCCTAGGCAACAGTGGTTTCTAAAAAAAAAAAAAATTTTAATTATCAAACTCTGAAACAAGTTTATTGTTTGATGATAAGATTTAATTAAGCAGTATGAATTTGAATTCTGAATAATTTGAGTTGCTTGGTTTGAATTAGATTCTTCAATAAGTTTAAATTATAATTATATTTAGATTAAAATCTCCTTTATCTCATCCTCTAATGTGCAGGGGCGGATGAAGGGGGGGCCCGGGTGGGCTGCAGCCCACCCGAGATTTGGGCCCAAAAAAAAAATCCAATTTCTAAGGCCAAGTGCCCAGCCAGGTAGCCACCTGAGCCAAGGATGAAAAAAGTTTTTTTTAAAAGCTAACTCAACCTCAAGTCACAACTCAAAAGCTCAAAAGTCAAAACCCTTTTTTTTATCTGTCTCTCTCTGTTACCGTTCACTCTCTCAAGTCTCAGTCCCAGTGTCCCACCCATTTCAGATTTCACCCATTTGAGGTTGCCCGTTGCCTCCGTCGCTCCATAGGTGATTTGCGAACTCTCGTTGCCGGCGACTCTCTCTCAAAGTCCGGATCTCATGTATGAATTTGGGGTGTTTTTATTACATGGGTTTTTTCATTTTCAGATTTTCTGTTTTTTTTTTCTTTTATGGTTTTCTGAAATGGATTTGGGGTGTTTTTATTTTATGGGTTTGTTCATTTGCAGTAATAAGCATGCCCCACAGGTTTCTTGCATTTTATTCAATTAGAAAGAGATGGGTATTCCTTTTCTTTTGTATGAAAACTGGAAATCTTTTGAGAGAGGGACTCAGATTTTAGTGAATTTTTTAGTAGAGAAGAAAGATGCAGCATTTTGTGCTTTCCAAGTCGACATAGAGTTGGTAATAGATGAATTTGATAAGAAGCCACGTAAGTCAAGATTTCACTAGTGTCATGTTTTAACTTTTGTTTGTCTTTTGTCATACTTGTCAAGATCTATTGTGAAGACATTTTTTTTGTTGATTTGGGTAATATAATAAAAATGATCACTCTTTTGGTATGATGCTTGTAGAAAATGAATTATGAAGATAGTACATAGATAGTTTTTGGTGAACATTGTTGCTATTTTTTATAGTTTTTTGGTGAAACATTGTTGTTATTTTTTTAGTATAACTTAAGTGCAGCCCCCCCAGATTAGAAATCCTGGATCCGCCCCTGCTAATGTGTAAGTAGGAATCGTTGTTTACAAAACTAACTCAGGTGAATTCATGAGAGGTAGGTTGATTGTTATGAGTTAATTATTTCCCTTTTGTCATCAATCATTAATGTCACTATCCTAAAAAGTTGAAAAGATGACATGCAATGCAAAGCAATAGTGAATAGCGTACCAACAAAATAATAATAGCTTCATTGCAACTTCTTTTCATGTTCAAAATGTGACCAAGCGACAATTAAATCATTACTAGATTTACAAGAGCACCAATCAGATTTTTGATGCTCAAATTACTTCTGATTGGTACAGGTGGTCTATCATAATGGTTGCCATGTGAAAGCAAACAGCTATTTTGAGATGACCTAAACTACCTTTCTGTAATTGAGATAAATTTTTTTCTACATCTTCTATTTATCAAAATTTATTTCAAGTATTTTTTCATTTAGAACGGTTCCTTATCCGAGTGGTAAGGAGTAACAGTTTTTATCTGATTGTCTAAAGTTAGAACTCTGAGTATGCCCCTACAGTCTTTTTGGGTGGATAACCAAAGGAAAAAGTCCTTTTGCATTTGAGGAAGATAGTGTTATGCTGATACTTCCCTGTTAATGGATCGAAAGACGGATATATAGTGGATGGAGATTGGAGAGACAAGGAATAAAACTCTTTGATACTGGCATCTTGAGAATTGAGAAAGAATTTGGGAGGGCTGCATCTAAGAGTGTTCATAAGCCAGGTCAGGTCGGGCTGAGGCATGTTCAGGCTTGGCCTGACTCCAAAAACGAAGGCCCATATCCAGCCTAAGCCCAACACAGGCCATAAGTGTCCGGCCCACCCATCCATTTAGTCAATCGGGCTGGATAGGCTTGGGGTTTTATTTGGAATTTAATCACTACCATCACCATATTCAACCAAACATTTTATTTACCGTTCTGTTTTTCTCAAGGCGTGGAAGGTATATAATGATTCTTCTATATAACAAGATTTGAATTAGTATCATTAGAAGGAAAGAGAAAGATGAAAGCCCAGTGGTAGTGAAGTAGTTAATAAGGATATAATCATATGGACTAAACTCATATTGAAACATGACAAGTATTTAACACCAATAGTCTACTGGTGATATAATTCACCTTTGTATTGCTAAACTTCACTTCAAATAAATTTTGGTATTAATTGAATATTTCTCATCACTTTTTATTAATAAATAATCAATTTTGAATATTGATATTAATTAACTATTCAGTTTGCACAGTATTTAACCCATGCATCTCACAGCCCTCTTTAATGATGGTTAGGTTTGATTGTTGAAATGAGAGAGAGAGAGAGAGAGAGAGAGAGAGAGAGAGAGAGAGAGAGAGAGAGAGAGAGAGAGATATGAACTTCAATCTTAAGCTTCTCCCTCTATTTAATTTCTTTCTATAACTTTGATCCTTTCTACTGTGATTTTATGGGAATGGTGACTCTTGAAATTCTTTATTTTGGAATCTAAGAAGGCTTTATGGCATGTGATTTGTTCTAATTCTTGTACTTTATGCTGAGTGTAAAATTAATGAGAATAATGACTCTAGAAACTCTTCATTTGGGAATCTAATAAGGCTTTATGGCATGTAATTTGTTCTAATCTTCTTTTACTTTATGCTGAGTGTAAAATTAGCTGGGGGAGCCAACTTGCAACAATCAATGATCAGTGCTTATCAAATCCATGGCTTAAGTAAAAACCTTTAGTTGGTTACCACTTCGCACTTGGGCGTGAATCCAATGTCGCATTACTCTAACTTTTCTCTCTTAAATTTTTTTAGCTAACCATTCATACCAAAATCTCGAGGCGTTAGTAGATGCAACATAAATACTTTCAATACTTCCCTTGGATAAAGCTCACTCCTCAACATTCTCTACCCAGACCAAGTCCAATAGGTTTTTGAAGTTTCTAAAACACCAGTCTTATAAATTAATGCTAGTGGACCTGGGATATATCAATTTAACTAAACAAACTAACTTGAAGAAGACCTTTTGAGCTTGATTAGATATAACTAGCTAGGTTCATGCCCAAATACTATGTGCCAAGTGATATGTACAGATATAATACTAGGTATGGGCTTGATCACAAAATGTTCAAACATCGCTTCAATGTGGCCCACCTAGATGCATAACAACAAAAGAGGTATGGCAAAGAAAAGGTTTGGATCTGTACAATAGAAATATGAGATATTTGGCTGACCAAACAATCTTAACCTTAATTTTAAGACTTCGAAGTTTAATGACTTTACACCTGCAATTTATTTTGATTGATTCAAATAGCGAATAATGTCAGGAAGAATGTAAAAGTTGGACTCCTATTAAGTAATAGGAACTTGGTGTGTGTGAATAAATTGAATTGTTGACAAGTGGGCTTCAAGGTTCAAAACCCTTTTTGAGTTTGGTTACTTGGACTTACCTTTAAACAATCCAATATTTTTGTACTCACCCGGCCCACTTGAGTTGATCAGACAAGGCCAAAATCTGCATTATGTTCCATACATTAATGACACTATTGGATTTCTCTGAAAAATTGTAACCGGTATGGCCATTAAACTAATTTGAAGAGTTAAACGAAGGACTAGGATGATTTTGTCATCTTCATATCTCATATTTCCTTTGTGTATTTTCTATCACCATGACTTCTTGAATTGTCATGCCTCCATGTGACCCTCAATAAATGGCTCCCATTTTGTAGAGCACCCCATATGTTAATAATCAAATGCATAACTGGTAGCTTTTTCTTCTCTCAAAAGTAAAAACCACCCACAAGCTATTATTTAATATTATATTAATAACTTCAAGTCCTTGCAATGCATGGGCTGATGTCATGCAAATTAAATTCTAAATTAAAATTAACGTCCAGATTAAGTAATAATTAATAAAAATGCATGAACTAATTGACTTATAAACCTGTAATCATCACAAAATATAAACTCAGATTAATAATTAATTGAAAGGAAATCCATGTATAGCACTTTGACAATATATAAGTAAATATTTGTAAGTTAGTTTTCAATTCTTCTAACTTCAACTGCTTGTATATTGACTTAAATGTTTATATAGGTTTGAATTTTATAAGTATATTTAATTAAGAAATCACTTCACTCTCTACTTATAAGAGAGAATGTCTTTTGAATTACCAAAATGTCCTTTGCGTGACAATAAAATCAAATCTTAAAGTTGGCCCACCTAAATAACATAATCATTGTAGGATCATGCAAATAGTGTAATGATAGCAGGCTCTCTCAAATAACAGAAGTGATATCCATTAGATCTAACTAATCTATCAGCTAAGAACGGCTCCTTACCTGAGTGGTAAGGAGCGTCAGTTCTTACATGATTATCCGGGGTTCGAACACCAGTTACGTCACCTCTTTCCACTTGTGAGGGCTCTTTTTCCTATGTGCGGGCCTCCTTCCAACTTGAGGGTTCTCATAGCCTGGGCTTGGATATATAACGTAGTCCAATTAATAATTGGCATATGAGCTTGGATTAGGTGATTGAAAGTGTAAAGCTCAGTGAGCTGGACCCCACTAAGGAATGCTTGCAATTTAGCAATTACTTTGTCCAAAAAACTATTGGATTGCACAAACAATTAATAAAAAGCCCGCTTTGGCATGACCCAATTGACTTATGCTTCACATACACGGCCAATATCAAGCTTGAGCCAAATACATGCTTGGTTTCTTAAGTCGCGCCGGGCTGGGATATGCCGCGCTTGTATATGTCCCAGCCCAACCTAACCCATGAAAAACCCTAGGAAGACAAATGATGGGTTCAATAAGTGGGCTGCTTGTGAATTACCAAGTTGTCTTTTCACTGACAATCAAATCAAATCTTAAATGGACCCACCTAATAACATAATTATTATGGGATTGGGTAGATAATGTAATGAATATTGGGTTCTAATGAAATTGTTCTGGTTGCCATTAGAGCATTGTATCTTCTTATTATTCTCTCTTTAATTGAAATTAGGATTAATAATGAAATCTATTAAATGCACGAGGCACAGGGGTGTTACTTACATGTGGCATAAGATGGGAAGCACATTTCAATAATAATTGACTTGAAAAATCTCCTTAATAAAGATCTATAGTTATAGAACTGATGAGAAGATGCTGAGCTCATTGCTTAGAGGGCTTAAGAAGAAATTCTTAATTAACCCAACTGATGAGAGCCCTGATGAAGTGATGTGACGCTCATTTCTGCCATGGCTGAAGGAGAAGACAAAATCCAACCTCTTTCTCCAACCATATTCAGTTTTAAAGTATAAGAATTTTCAGTTATAAAATTGGAATCAGGATCCTCTGTGGGTCTACGCGTGACCATGAGTGGATCACTCGAGGTCACCATGGGGTTTAACCTCACCGGATCTAGACTCTATAAAATTGATGAGTCCATGGCTCCATGCTCATGTGGTGTTCATTGCTAATACGGCTGAAGAAGAAACAAGAATCAAGCTTTTTTATCCAATCATATTCAACTTTAGGTATAAGAATGAGAGGAAGCTATTGTCTCGCTCACTGCTAACATGATTTAAGGAGGGCCATAATGCAATCTTTTTTTTTTTTTCAATCATATTTGTCTTTAGAGCTTGTTTGGTGTCTATACTCTTTTTTTGATAAATCCATTAAAAAAAGAGTAATAGAAAAAAAGGCTAGAATCAAAAGGAGTGTTTGGTAATTCAATGATCTATGTTAAATAGACTTTTTTATATCAATAGTTGAAAGTTTTTCACAAATTTCTCAAAATCCACAAGGCATCAAACCCTGAATATTGACTCAATGGTTGTGTTCAGCCTTTCAAAGATATCCAACGTTTGGATCTTGTGTTTGGAGCCCACATAATCCAGAAGATATTATCAAATGACTCACTTTTTTCTCATCTCGAGATTGATGATGATCCAACGACTGAAATTTGGTCTCATAGATGAGCTTGATGGGCTTGATCTTAAGAATAATCTAAACAGTTTGGACAGTGATTTGCTATCCCATGAAAAAAAATTAGAAAAATATTACCGCTCATAGACAAATTCAAAATTGAGTATGATACATTAATGGTTGATATTATTTTACAAATTTCTCGAGATCCATAATGTATCAAGCCTTGAAAATTGACCGCATAGTCATTTTCAGCTTTCCAAAGAGAACTAACAGTTTGGATATTGTGTTTGGGCCCCACATATTCTAGAAAATTACATCTAATTGCTCACTTTTTTGCACATTTCTTGATATTGGTGATGATGCGACGATTGAAATCTGGTGTCATGACTATGTTTGATCTTGTGAACATTTCTAATGGTCTGGATCCTGATTTACACTCTTAGATTTTGAAAGAAAATAAAAAAATCGGACTGGGCATTGTTAAGCCAGATTCACCGTTCATCTGCCTCTATTTTTTTTCTTTCTTTTTTCTACACGAATCCAATGGTGGGCTGTTGGAAAGAGGCATTACCTCTACTTTTCTTCTGCACTATTTAGGGGCGAAACATATTGCCAAACTCCTTTATTATTAAAATCTTTATCCACTTTAGAGATTTAGAGAAATGAAAGCAAAAAGTAGTGATGCCAAACAAGGGCTTAAGGTATAAGAATGAGTTGGGATCCCCATAATGGCCCCTCACACACTTCTCATGAGTGGGGGATGTATTGTGCGTTGTGCCCATCTAAGATCATCTAATTCTATTGGTTCGGATCATCACTAGGTGAGCACATGGTGAGTTCAACTCATGCACTAACATATAGGGGTGTACAAAACCCATATCCAATCCGACCCAACCCATCAACCCGACCCAACCCGACAAAAACCGACCCCAACCCACATCACAACGGGTCGGGTACAGGTCCAAATGTGTAACCCATTTTATAAATGGGTCGGATATATATCTAGTACATATCCGACCCATATGTACCCGACCCAACCCTACATAATACAAACCCTAGTTATCCAATAAAATATGTTTAATTCTTGCCTCTTTGGAAACGGTATCCACCTTACCCAAAGCCCATCTAGCATAGGTTAGATAGGTTAGAGCTGCCCATATAGCATGAGCCTTTACCTAATCAGTTTTCTTACTCACAGTTACAAATAAAAGGACCACAGTTACAAATAGGTTTGGGCCCCACATTTACAAATATAAGGACCACAGTTACCATACAATATTAGAATCAGATAGTTCATTCAAGTTGGATATTTGTCAGTAAGACTCATAATATCTTGTGATTTGAACCCCTTTGATGAGATATGAGCTACAAGTACAACCCATTTAAACCCAACCTTACCCGACCCAACCCAAGTAACCCGACCCGACCCAACCCAAACTAGTATAGGTTCGGTTAAGGGTTATAAATGTTTAACCCATACTAGTTTGGGTCGGATGAGGTATTTAGCCAAATCCGACCCAACCCGACCCATGTACACCCCTACTAACATGCAAAAGACCACTTATAGGGGATCCTAACTCTACAAGAATAGTTGAGTTGGGCCAAGAGATGGGCCCAACTCAAGTTAGGTCTATCCATCAACCCATCCCAAACCAATGCATTTACATCCCAAATATCCATCTCATCCGCACAGTCCACCAAAAAAGATCAAAAATTAAAAACCCTTTACTCAACTCAATCTTGACCGTTCATTCCATAATCGACACTCATCACACTATTCCTCTACTGTCTTTCCATCTCAACCGTCTAAAAACGAATCCTTTTTGTCCTTCCTTCGCTTAAGTCTTTTGGCCTCGGATATTTTTCCTCCCAAAACAGCAGAAGAGAAACCCTATTATTCTCTTCTTCTTCTTCTTCTTCTACAGAGAGAGATAGCCATGGATTCTGATCAAGGGAAGCTGTTCATTGGTGGGGTATCATGGGAGACGACAGAGGAGAAGCTGAAGGAGCACTTCGAGAATTACGGGGAGGTTTCTCAGACAGTAATCATGAGAGACAAGAACACAGGAAGGCCCAGAGGTTTTGCCTTCGTCGTCTTTGCAGATCCTTCCATCCTCGATAGGGTTCTTCAGGACAGGCACACCATCGATGGAAGGACGGTCAGTACCCTTTCAATTTCTACTTTTCTCCTCATTCTTCATCTCTAGATTGGAGTATGTTAGATATGCAGAGAGGGATTGATGGGGCTTGTTGATTCCTTTTTTCCGCATCTGGGTTTTATTGTTTTTGTGTTGTTTTTGATGGGTTATACTTGTTTTTGAGTTTTGTTCAAGGTTTGGATCGTTGGGGGTTGTGTTTTGGAATGTTGGGTGTTCTTGGATTTGGGTTTTAGTGGTTGATTCGTATAAACTGTTTGGGGGAGATGAGGTTCAGATCTGGGGTTTTTGGATTGGAGTTGGTTTATGATACCATTTTGTGCTGTGGGTTTGTGGTCATTCATTAGTATTGGCTTTTGGGTTGATTGATTTTGGGTGAAACGAAGGAACGATGGTACTTTTTTTTTTCTGTTTTGGTTTATTGATTTGTGAGACCTTTTTTTTTTTGAGCTAGGGTCTTTTGCTTGTGACTTTTGAGCTTGCTTTCATTAATTGTGGATGTGATTGTGTTCTGAGTCCGTAGTGATCGATGTGTTTCCATTCAAATTGTTATTTCCCTTGTATACTACTATCTGAAGTTGAGATTCTGGTGTTGTATTCAACTATAAAATTTTATCACAATGCAGTGTCTATTATGTGATACGATGTCGGTGTATTCCATTGCCATGTAATATTAGCCTGTCGACTCTATTCCAATGCATTTCTTTTGTTTCTTTCCTTTTTTCCCCATTTCCTCTAGAGATTATGAGCAAATCATTTCTCAAGAATAAGCCTGGTATGTACTATGCTTAGAAGTTATCTGGCTTTGTTTCATTTGGTTTGGGCAGTATGCGTTCCCATTGTAATTAGGATTTTTTTTCTTTCTTGCTTCAATTTATCTACCTTATCTTAAGATGGGTTGCACATAGTGATGGAATGAAATGAATTCGTTCTCACTTATTGTAGTTTGTAATTGAATGCTTATGAACTGGAAGTAGCAAGTTATATTTGCTTCTTGTGCAGCTTCATGGTGGTTTGAGTTGCTAGTCTTGAGTTTTCCTTATGTTATTTATTTATTTTTACATTCATTATATGATGACTTGACATCTAATTTAGAGAATCATTTTACTGATAACAGTAGTATTTATATTTTGATATCTTGATTTGTTTTTTTTTTTTTTTTTCTTTTCTCACTTACATTGTGTTATTGAATATTTGGCTGTATCCATGTATATAGATCCTATTATGGCATATCGGTTTTTGGTCTTTCAATAATATGGAATTGCTTCTTATTTAGGGAATAAAATTCCGATGGTGCTCTGTTTCTCACTTTTGGAGAATAGTATTAGTTGCAATAAATGAATTTGTAAAACATGCCACTTTAGTAATTAATAATAGTCAAGAATAATGACATCCTGTATTGGCTTTCTAGAACTAAAATTTTACTCCTATCTGTCCGTTCTCAGTGTACAATGTCGGGAGCTGAATTTGTAAAATGAGGGCAGGTACTCCAGACATCATGTCAAGCTACTATCTGATCTTTATGATATCAATTGAACTGATAGTTCCAGCCGGAAAGACACCAGTTTTACCATTTTCTATGTTCAGTTGTCTAAAAAAAACACACAATTAATGTTTATTTTTTAATGAGTAAAAAAATTATTTCTTGTAGTATGAACGAAGTTGTATGCCTCTGACATCACACTTGAGGCAGCCACTGAGATTTCTAATACATGTCAACTGGTTTGCATTTCAAATATCTTCAAATGGACTTCTCTAATACACGTTTCTCATTTTTCTGAGCTTCTTCAATGCAAGAGATTCTAATTGTTGCATACAGTTTGGTGTTTTGGTTCATGTTTTTATTTTTATTTTTATTTATTTTATCTTTTTGAAACTGTACTAATATTTTAGAGACCCATTCAAAGGTTTTATTATCCACTTCATTTCTTATTCTTCAGTTGTAATTACATAGCTGTGCATTACTTCTTTTCATGTGTATTTTTCTTTACCTTATTCAGTTTAAAACCACTTACTTTGGCAATTCAGGTGGAGGCTAAAAGGGCTCTATCAAGAGAAGAACAGCATACAACCTCTAGATCTGGAGGAAGCTCTAATGCTGGCAGAAGTTTCACAGGAGCTGGCAATATTAAGACCAAGAAGATATTTGTTGGAGGGCTTCCTCCCACCTTAACAGAGGAAGGATTCTGTCAGTACTTTGAGAATTATGGCCATGTTACTGATGTAGTTATAATGTATGATCAGAACACCCAGCGTCCCCGTGGTTTTGGATTTATCTCCTTTGAATCTGAGGAAGCAGTTGATAACGTTCTACACAAGACCTTTCATGAGTTGAATGGGAAAATGGTGGAAGTTAAGCGCGCCCTTCCAAAAGATGCAAACCCTGGCAATGGCAGCCGCTCGGCTGGTGGTGCGGGCTATCAGGGCTATGGTAGCTCTGGCATGAACACCACTTCTTATGATGGTGGAATGGATTCTAATAGGTATATGCAGCCTCAGGCAGCTGGGGGTGGTTTTTCGGCATATGGTTCTTCTGCTTATGGTGCTACTGGCTATGGATATGGTGCGGCAAATAATGGTGTTGGTTATGGGGGATATGGTGTTGGCGCATATGGCGGTGCTAATGCTGGGTACACTGGTCCTGCTGGGGCCTATGGAAGCCCCAATGCCCCAAATTCTGGATATGTTAGTGGCCCACCTGGTGCCCCAAGAAGTCCATGGAACAATCAAGCTTCTTCTGGATATGGTTCTGCAGGTTATGGTGCTAATACAGGCTATGCAGCCACGACTGCTTGGAGTGGTCCCGGTAGTGGTGGAAATATTTCTGCCTCAACAGGTCAGTCGCCAGGTGGTGCCACCAGCTATGGGAATCAAGGTTATGGATTTGGTGGTTATGGTGGTAACGAGGGTCCATATGTTAACCCTGGTGGTTATGGTGCTGTTGCAGGCCGTGGTGCTGGTGCTCCAAGTAGTAATGCTGGTGGCGGCGGCGGTGGGGCAGACCTACAAGGTGCTGGTTCTGGTTACATGAGCAGTGGCTATGGTGATGTTAATGGGAATGCTGGATATCAGAATGCAGGTTGGAGGGACCCTTCTCAGGGTGGTGGTTATGGGGCCAGCCAAGCTAGTGGGCCAGCTGGTGGACAGGTTGGCTATGGGGGTGGATACAGTGGTGCTCAGGCCAGGCAACCCCAACAGCAGTGATCTTCAGATGGTTTTGATGTCACGTGGGTATTTTCTTCTTGAGGAACCACGTAAGGTCTGGTCGGTGCTTCTGCTCATGGAGGGAGCAATCTTGAGAAGAAAGCGGATATTGGGACGGGTTGGGCTGCTTGAATCCCAGTAGTTACCTATTTTGCAAGTTTAAAATAAGTGCTAGTTTTGAGGAGTGATAGATACCTCTCTTTAGTATTTGCTTTAAAGCTGTAGTCGTTTAAGTTTGGTTTGCTTAGAAATGTCTGGTAGCTATTATCTGGAGGCTTTTCTGTCTCTAGTGTTTATAGCTAGAGTAGCTTATATTAGTCTTTATACCTCTTCTGGTTGTATGCTTTTGAGTTTTGATATTTCGTAAGTCGATGATGTGGAATTAGTGTAACTGCCTGCAACTGAGTATAGTATCCTCACAAATGCTAGTACCTAAGTTTGCATGATTAGAATTTCTGCTTAATGCTCAGTAACTTTTCTGCTATGTTAGAGAATAGAGATGTAGAGAAATTAGAATGGCTTCATGCAACTATGCAAGGGTAAATTTAGGAAACTTGGGTTGAATGAATAATCACAGCGTAGGTATAATCATAGTAGTAGCAGAGATGTTTGTCAATGGCATAATTGTTTTCCTACTGTATTTGTCCTTTGTACAGGGGATGCAGCAATCTTGATTGGAATCAGATGTCTAACCTGCTTGGCCAACCTCGAAGTGTTTTAATGAGGTGAAGCGTCAAAGGGCGCCCGGGGGCTCTAATTCACTTGATTGTTCAAAGTTAACCTGAGGCCTAAGGAACAGGGGGAGGATACTGCTGATCTTGAGGGCTTTCTTTGAGCGAGCTGCTGAACACGAGGATCCTCTTTGAGCCCTGTTCGTGTTCCTTTTTGACATGCACTGGGGACTTGCATTCAACTTGTGGTATGTCGACCATTGTGTGTGGCTGGAGTTGTGTCATCTAATTCAGTTGGGCTTTTATGTTAATCTTTGTGAAACCTACTGCACTGCACAAGAGACTTGGTATGCTTATGCTTTTATAGGTCTGTTTAATACCTTAAGCAGTTAAAAAGTTTCTCACCTTTTTTCATAGGTGGTATGGTTGAAATTGGACAATCCGCTAGCACTCGGACAAAATTATCTACATTAGTAGGTTGAAACATAGTTCTCTTTGCTACTGTATTGCTACTATTTAATCAAATCCAGTTACACTAAACCTGCTACGAGTGATAACAAGTAGTCAAATTCTGCCACAACCTTACTTTTGATTACTCCCGTTTTCTTAAAAAAAAAAAACAGATTAGTTGAGAGAACAATGAAATTATAAGAGACTGTTTGATTATAACTGCAAATCAAGCTCATCTGACATTTAGTGTATTTTCCATTTGGTTCCAACTGGACTATTGTGCTTAACTAGTAGTCTCAAAACAGTAAACAAATATAGGACCAACTAATGAAGCACAATTACAAAAACTGCATAGCATAGATTAATTTATCATACCTTCTTTTTATGTAACTATTTTTGCACAAAATATGGAAGTTATATCAAGTAAAAGGTAGATAAAAGAAAACAAAGATCCTGGGTGTCTTAGATTGTCACTGCTCTCCAAGGGAAGACGTGACAAGCGCACATAGTCTGCAGAAACTGTCTCACTGTCTAACAAAAGGTGTGAGAATTAGAATGCCTAGTTCTGCTCCCCAAAGAACTTTCTTCTGTCTGCCATGACTCAATTCTTGTCCTTACATAAACATCTAAATTAAAGTCACGTGATTTGAAATGTCAATGATATTCTTCTATTGAATGGCAAGGTCTGTTCTCCAAAGAATTGTCTTCTCTTAGTGATGAATTAATTCTTGCTCTTATATAAACATAGAAGCCCAAGTTTTAAATTACTCTCATGTCTATGTCATCGATTCTTCTACTGAATTGTCGCTGAACACTAGATTCCAGTGTTATATACTATGTTATAAAAAGGTACATCAAAGATTGTAGAACCAATATTAATACAAAGAAAGCTCTCAACCCAAAACAAAAATTGCAAGATAATAGATCAAAAAGTTTGCTCAATTCCTTGGGTACGCATATAGACACTCTCCTTCCTTTTGATACATGGAACTAACCTATAAACCAGGGCCCTATTTCCAGTGCATCACAGCTGGTCAAACCCGTTTTCATCATCTACAGGTGAGTCAATTGCTGTTCATCTACTAGTGATTTGATTGCCATTTTCACCTCCTTTTTGCTAATTGAAATGTCTTCTTGAGAAAGCTGTTGGCCACGTTATCATTCCTGTGGCAAAGCACTCTGAGAATGGTGTTTGGATCAGTCCTGTTCCACCTCCCTGTTGTTGGTGGCATGGGCACCTTTTGTCCGGCTGCTCCATCAATCCCTATCCCGCTTGCTTCGCAGGCAATGATACTCAAATCTTCCACCAGTTGCTCTGTTGCCTGCCCCATCGGTGCGATCACCCCTTCCACTACATCTTCCTCTTTTTCAACCACTTCTGCAATCAACTCTTTCCCACACGTGCAGAAGACACGCTTCAGGTTCCCAAAGTCCTCCGCTATCATATCATGGTCCGTCCTTGAGAACATGCGCGAACCTCCGCCTGCAAGCAGCACCATTGAGAAAGCTTCAAATGTAACCTTCATAACCTCTTTCACTGCCAGGGGTTGAGCTTGTTCCGTCAGAATGGCGGTGAGGAGGGTGAGGTTCTGCTTGAGAGTACGCAATGCAGGATGGATACTGGCGTTGGTGACATCCCCTGCATAGAGGCCATCATAGAGGATGGAGCTGGAGTCGAGGAAGATGAGACGGAAGGCCGCAACCTCTCAGACATTCTGGGTGGCAGTCTGGAAGCCTGGATGGATGATCGCACATTTTCAAAGTAGGTAGGTTAGTCTGTTAGATGGCGGCGGCTATTGGGGTAATGAGTGCGAATGGAGAGGGCTGGATAAAAGGTAATGGAGGGTGTTGACACGGATGTAGAGGCGTCGTGTACCCCGGCTTGTTGAAGGGTGGGGGTGGTCACCATCTATTATACTGCGTATGTTTAACTCTTCCATGCCTACAACTCTACAAGGGGCTGCCTTTTTCCAAAGCTTGAATATCTTGGGAGTCTCGGCTCCATCGAGTTAGTGGGGGGAGTGGAGGTATGTAACCTTGTTTTGGTCCTAAGTAGTCATAAAGGAAAAAATCATTATAACTACATCTGAAAGAGGTTAATCATAGTCTCATGCATATGTTCGAAAGCTTTATGACTGCAAGCAGTACATACCACATGATTGAACAAAGGAAATGTAGTCTTGCAAGAGGGATTCTAAGCCTTCTGAAAGGTCTTGAATCAGATCTTCACCCATTCCCCCAGCAGGGATTTCGAAGAAGTTGTCCACAGCTTCCTTGGCCAACTTTGTGATCTCCATAGCTGATTGTGCACGTGGCTCTGTTTTTGACTTTGGATTCCATTTCTGAAACATGGGCAGTTTCAACTTTGAGCAGATTCACTAAAGAAAACTGGGGTAGACCTGAGTTTCTTTTGCTTTTTCAAGACATTCCCTTACTTTCTTCAATCTCTTCTCGATCCATGACTTCATCAGGTTCAAGATGACTGTATCAACTTCATATGGCTCCATCTCCCTCACAATTCCTTTCCCACCATCTTCGCAGTCAACAGAGTCTTCCACGACCATCTGAACTAAAACATTCTCTAGCTTTCCAGCAGTTTGCAAGACCTAAATTGTGTTGACTGTTAGTGTTGACACCCCAGTTAAGTACTGTCTCAACACCGCTCCGTAGCAATTGTGGAGGGTCACAACAGCAACTCCGGCTGCAATTGGTTGCCATCTCTTCAAGATACAACTGCAGTACTCCTTTTCTTTTGTGGCCAATTCTTCTGTCTCTCTAGCCAGGCCGACGAGATTTTCACTAGAAACTTGTTCTCCTTCCTCTTCTGCCGCTTCTGATGCGCTGTTAGTATTTTTGCTTTTTGGGATCTGTTGAACATTGAAAGAATAATAAGTCTATATGGCCCGAATGATTTGTCCAAATGAGAGCTTGAATCTGAGCTGGCGGTCCAGCTGGAGGGCTACAATGATTTCTCTTTTGCTTTGGGGGATGTGTTGGATTTTTTTTTTTTCATTTCTTTTCTTTGATGTGACTTGTTTCCAGAGCGCAGGGGGAAAGATGAGAGGTGATGGGTGATGGGTCTTCTGCGCTCGGATCAAATGGAAGCCAGGGATGGAGATGGAGGTGGGGGATGAGATCTGCACAAGGAGAGGGTCTGGGCTTGCGTAGGCGAGAGGTTGATGGAGATGGTGGGTTGCTGCGGCTGGGATTGAGAGGCAAGGTGATCTATGCATGAGAAGATGGGGGAGATGAAGTGGTGGGACGACGATGGAGAGGTGAGTCCGGGAGAGGTTTGCGTGTGAGGAGCTGAAGGTGGTGGCGGTTCTGCACAGGTGTCTAAGAGATGAGGCGAGGATAAAGAGAATTGCTCTGCGCAGGGGGGCTGCCCGATATTGTAAGGGCAGCGAGGGTGATGAGGAAGATGTGTGGGATATGAACTTGTGTAGGGGAGTGATGGGAGGATGGAGATGGAGAGGGCAGACCACCGGACCACTCATCCCTACCTCCCACCCGCACTAATAGTTCTGCAACTGAACGATTCCAACAGAACAGGGCTCCTCGCCTGGGATATGGAGAATGCAGAAATCGTGGGTCCCACTGATCAGGGTTCACCTTCAAGGTCGCCAAGGGCCCCACAACAAGATCTATGGTCCCGATCTGAAATCAATGGCCCACATGGTCCCATAGTCCAAAAAAAAAAAAAAGAGGGAATTATCCCCCTTTCTTCTTCATTACCGCCATCGCCATGCCCCCTTTGGGTCTTTGGATGGTGGACCAAATGGGGTCCACCTCACATGGGTCCACCACCTACTAGGTCACCCGTGGGTCCTCCTTCGGATCCACGGATCAGATTGGCCATCGGGTGGCCCACCTGGGTCCCGCTATCAACGCAAAAAAATCAGACCTTATTCTTTATCTCCTTCTGGTTGGAGCTATGGAAACAAGCCACATCAAAGAGAGAAATGAAAAGAAATCCAACACATCCTCCAGCTGGATCACCAGCTCAGATTTAGGCTCTCATTCGGGCAAACCATTCGGGCCATATAGACTTATTGTTGAAAGAACATCATTATGCTATGGTTACACACACATCCAATACGTGTATGGAGAATTGAATCAAGATGATCAATTCTCAATTGAACTAACGTTGTTGAATGCATTCTGCAACGATGACCATATGTAGAGATCCACCCTATTGCCTGGTGACTCTGTAGCCTCATCCTCTTTCTCCTGCGACACTCCTCCAGTGCTCGGAACATCTTCTTCCTGAATTTTTGCTGCAGATAGTGCCAGAGGGATAATGGTTTCCATGCTCCCAGCCGTGCCCTTCTGATAATCGAACAATTTTTTCTCTGCCCACCTTTGCATAGAAGGCAGTGTCGATGACAGGATCTTGACATACAGGAATTCCCTATCTGATCTCTTTGCATCAGTAGACACCTCCGCCATCATTGTTAGAGAAGCAGTGAGAAGGGCTTGTTCTACTTGTCCCTTCGTAACAAACTGTTGGAAGAGCACCCAAGTGAAACATATGTTGTGCACCAACCTGGTAATGCCCATTGTGGACCATGTCTTCATCAGCTCTGTGAGCTCATCGACCTCATCGAGGACTCCAGTTTGATCATTGGGGTCAAAAGATTGATTCGAGCAGTACGAGGTAGAGGTGGTGGAAAGCCACCTGCCCAATGGCATGAATCTGGTGGGGTGCCATTTGGGCTGCGCCATGCCAATGCCAACGCAGCATTGCAGAGTTTTTTCATGGCTTCCGAACTCTTGCCGTTGTCGATGGCCTTGGACTCGCTTGTTCGGATGATGTCTCTAGGCTCATTGCAAAGGCGTTGGATCAGTCGAGAGGGACTGAAGGGTGTTGGAGTAGGCCGGCTTCGATGATCTTCAGCTGACGCCTTTGCAGAGGAAATGTTCATGGGCATCTTGAAATTCGGATGGTTTTAGCTCTAGAGGGAAGGATGATTGTCTCATCTCTTTGGGAAAAGAAATAACAAGAGTCATCAAAATTGCGGTCCCAGTGAGAATCATTGATCTGTGGTAGGCCACGGGTGGTCAGAATGTTTGTGCACCATGTATTTTTGCCAACATGGGTGATCTGTGGTAGGCCACAGGGGTGATTGGCCAACATTCTTCAAAATCAGAATTTTAAATAATCGACTAGTGGTCTGATTCTTTACAGAGTCAATTGGCATCTAGAATGTGAATAATAAATTCATCATCATCATCAAAGCCTTTGTCTCAATTATATTGCGGTCAAGCTCATTGAAGAACACTTTGTAATAAGAAAATCTTCAGAAATTCTGGCAAAATGTATACCATATGTAGATAGTTTTAGTTTGTGCATATGGATATTTGCATGTAATATAGCTTTTTTTTTTTTTTAAACAATAGAAAGCTTCTAACAAAACCATTTAGTAAGTTATATTTGAAGATTGAAAGAAGTAAAACAATGCTAATCGAATCTGCTACCTTTTTGAGGGAATTTTTATTTGTAGAAGCGTGTCAATTGTTTTGCCTGGCTGATCTAGGGGAACTAGTGTCGTTCTCGTTTAATTCTTAAACCATTCTACCTGGAATATTTCTTGAAAAATGTATTTTTCAAGGGATTCAAGTGTCACGATCAATTTGATCAGAATGTTTCCCCTAGTACGATAAACCAATCCATCATGTGTCCTTTTAAGGGTCATTGATAATTTGGAAAAGAAAAAAATAAATAAAAATCATGAATCAAGTTTGGCTTCAAATTAAGTGAGAGGCATATCTATGAGAGGCCAAATAGTCAATATGCAGACGTTCGATGTTCGATGGTCAAGGAGTTGTGGGGCCTGTCAAAGGGACGGTACCCCCAAATTTGTAGGCGTTCACTGTGGCAATGGACAGTGGTTAAAAAGGAAGATCAAAAGAAAAAAAAAATATAAAAATGACCGTGAAATAACTTCTCCTTTAATGAAAACTTAATCAAGGAAAAATGGAAAATAAATATGGTTGCCATCACCTTGTAATTCAATTTCTGAGAAAGTCAAAGCCCGATCTAAATCTCAACTTTTTTTTTTTTTTGTTTGGGTAAATTAGCCAACAGTCCTTTCCTTGAGTACGGTCTTCCAAAGTATCCAGTCTAACAACTTTTTTTCTAATGTCTATAGTCCAGACAGCTGGAGATATTTTGGTGAGAGGTTCCTAATATGCCATGTCATATATTTTCATGACTAATATGCCTCTTTCAACTCTTTCCATCTTCTTCTCTCTCATTTTTCATTTTCTGTTCCTTTCCATAGTTGTGGAGTAACGTTGCAGAGCACCTTCCGTCGCCACCATGACTTCCGATTCTCTCTCTTTCATTTCTTCAAAGATAGAAACGGTTTTACTTTCTCTTACTTTTTCATCTGAAGTCTCTTCCAAATCTCTCTCTGTACAACTGATTTGAAAGATAACAGTTTGCTTTTTTGCTTGTTTTTCATCTCTCTTTTCTCGTTTGGATTATGGTCATCAAGTGTTCTTGTTTTAGATTTCGATTTTTATTAGAATCTGACTTTCCGTATTCTGACTTTTGGTGTCGCCGAGCTTAGATAAATTTCTCAGAAACTCTGATAAACTGGACAAAAACTCAGACAAATTTATCTGTGTTTCTGGCAAAATTCAAACAAATTTATCTGAGTTTTGAACAACTTTTCTGAGTTTCGAACAAATAGCTATGTGAAGTGGTGCCATCCGACGACACACATTCACCAAATTCAAGCAACTCATGATGGCATCTACTTCTTTAACTATGTCCACTTGAGTGTCATTCTCCTGTACCTTTGAAACAGTACCCATATCATCCAGGCCAATGGTTTCTGCATGCATGGAACACTTTCTTAAGGAGATACTCTTATTTTCTACAGTATGGTCCTCATTATTTTTCATTTTGTCACAAAGCTTCTTAGTTGGGCCATTTAGCTTTGAAGACAGCTCCAACTCAGTTCTCCTTGGTAAATTATCCACCACTTGAATTTCTTGCAGATTTGTATACACTTCTGCTAGGAATGGAGTCATTGGATCATTCTTCTTCAAGAACAAGGGTAACCCCTCAGAGTGTTCCACTGACTCTTGGAAACAGAGCTGGGAAGCTTCTGCAAAAGCTTGTCTGGCGAGGCTCTCATTGGTCTCAAACAGAGACAGAACTTGGAAGGAGAGAAGTTTATTTGAATTATTCCCGAGTTTTGGTAAATTTATCTGAGTTTTATTTGAACTTTGCCAAAACTCAGATAAATTTGTGTGAATTCTGCTTTTGCTGATATGTACAAGGACATTTTTATCTTTTTCAGTGTGTTATTTTTACAAGAGGACTGCCCTCAGTACGATAAAATATTGTGGACTGTTCGCAATAAAAGCCACAATTGAGGGACCTCCGCCCAAATGCCCCCCCCCCTCTCTTTTATTGTAAAATCTCTACCTTATTTTCTTTCCTCATCTTATTTCGAGTTTTTTCTCAGAATAACACCTTCAAGTAAACTAATTCCCATAATAGCACCCATTTAAAAATAATACCCAAAATAGCATCCCGAGCCTACGTCGCAACTTAATTCTAAATATTGTAGGTCTTTATGTTCAGCACAACAAGCTCTCTAGTTCCATCCAAGAGTTGTTTTCAAATTCCATGGCTTGGAAGATTGAGACTGTGAACTTAAGCTGCAATTCCTTTGCTGGAAAAGTGTCAAGATCAATTGGAAATATGTCATACTTGACATATTTGGATCTACATGGAAATGTGTTTAAAGGAAAGATGCCTCCTGAGATTGGCAACCTCACCCAGCTCATGTACTTTGATGTTTCGAACAATTGGCTTTCTGGGCAAATTCCAAAGAGCTTTTGTGGCCTAGTCAATCTCGATTACTTAAATTTTGCAGTGAATGATTTGAGAGGGCCAATACCTAGAAGTGCAATTTGTAGGAACTTCACAAAAGTGTCTCTGATTGGGAACAAAGATCTTTGTGGAGGAAATTTGGGCTTTGATTGTAAATTTGCAAGTTTTCGGAAGAGATCACTGATATTGAATGCCTAGGGAGTAGCTGCTATCGTTGTTGGTTGTGTGTTGGTTACTCTCATTGGGATCTATGTGCTTGTGAAATGGAGAATTGGTGGTCATGGAAAGGATAGAGCTGGAGAGTCCTCAGTCGAAGATGAGATAAATTGAAAATTTTAATTGAACCCAATCTCTGTTTCCTTAGCAGCAGCAGATCAAGAGAGCCTCTCAGCATCGATGTGGCCATGTTTGAGCAGCCACTCCTGACACTGACATTGCTTGATATACTTGAAGCTACCAACAACTTCTGCAAAACTAACATCATAGGTGATGGAGTCTTTGGGACTATGTACAAGGCTACTCTCCCTGATGGAAGAACTGTTGCAGTCAAGAAGCTAAACCAAGCAAAAACACAAGGTCATAGAGAATTTCTTGCAGAGATGGAGACCTTGGGGAAGGTAAAGCACCGGAACCTCGTCCCTTTACTTGGGTATTGCTCTTTTGGAGAAGAGAAGCTTCTTGTTTATGAGTACATGATAAATGGTAGCTTGGATCTCTGGTTGCGGAATAGAATTGGCGCTCTTGAAGTTCTTGACTGGCCCAGACGCTTAAAGATCGCAGTGGGTGCAGCTAGAGCGCTTTCATTTCTTCACCACGGATTCATCCCACATATAATTCACAGAGATATCATGCATACAACATGGATTAGGATTGGATATGCCACATAGGCTCAGGATGCTATTCTGGGTATTATTTTTAAATGAGTGCTATTATGGGAATTAGTTTCCTTGAAGGTGCTATTTTGGGAAAAAACTCTCTTATTTCCTTGGCCCCTCACCTCTTAAAAACCCCTTGGTGGTGGCGCTCATTTGAATATGAATTGCTGTTAGTTTTTCTAACTTTCGTTGTCATGGCCGTTAAATTTCAGAAAACACATGCATTTAGGGGAGTGCTACTGGCACCGCATATTTTTCTCTCCCCACCGCACTAGAAGACAAAAAAAAAATATTTTTTTCCTAAACTTCCCCTCCTCCCTCCCTCCTTTTCCCTTCCTCTCCCTCCCTCCACCCTCTTCCCTTCCTCCCCCTCCCCACCCCCTCGTCTCCGGCGGGGAGGGAGCCCCGGCCGGCGGCTCCCTCCCCCTCCTCCTCCCTTCCTCTCCCACCCTCCCCCCTCATCTCCACCCCCCAGTCTCCGGCGGGGAGGGAGCCCCGGCCGGTCTCCCTCCCCTCCCCCTCTCCCTCTTTCTTCCTCCCTCCCCTTCCATTTTCTTTCCCTCTTCTCCCTCTCTCCCTCCCTCTCCTTCCCTCCCCTACTCTTCCACTCCCCCTCCCCCGCCCCCTCCCAGTCGCCAGGGAGGGGGAGTGGGGGAGGGAAGGAGAGAGGGAGAAGAGGGAAAGAAAATGGAAGGGGAGGGCGGAAGAAAGAGGGGGAGGGGGAGGCTGGCCGGTCTCCCTCCCCGCCGGAGACTGGGTGGTGGTGGGGGGAAGATGAGGGAAGACGGTGGAGGGTGGGAGAGGAAGGGAAGAAGAGGAGGAGGAGGAGGAGGAGGGGTAGTTTAGGAAAACCTTTTTTTTTTTTTTTCGGTGGGAAGAGAGATTTTCGTGGTGCCAATAGAGCGCCCCCCCCCCCCCCCCATACTTATTACATCAGTAGAAAAGGATTCCATTTTAGCATGGCCCATCTAGAAAGGCGTTAGGGGCCCCCTCATAATGCTGGATAATCATAGCCTTCCATTCCATGGTTCCATTTTAGCATGGCCCATCTAGAAAGGCGTTAGGGGCCCCCTCATAATGCTGGATAATCATAGCCTTCCATTCCATGGTTTACTTGATCAAATCCATCAATGAAATGAATGAGAGAGAGGCAGAGAGCTGTCCTACAAGGGTCCCATAAGCGTCTTCCTTAGCCTGGTATCGCTCTGCTCAGTTACCTTCATCTGATGGCTCATCAGCTCCGCAGACGTCAACGGCTGCTTGAGCTTAGCCGCGGCCGTCTTTGAGCAATCCATGTTCGAACCCGAACCCGAAAGTGTCCGTCCGAGCTCTCTTGATCCTACTATTAGGCACCATGCTGCTCATCACACCACTCTTCGGTTACGTGCACTCGCATCCCTCTCCCTATCCCTATCGCTGGCTGTCCATATAGGATAGTAATTTAGCGTGTACGTTCTTCCCTCCGAAACCTGGTGAGGATCGGCAAGACATGACGAATATCTCATAGGCAGTCTCTCTGAGATCATCGCAGTCCCGTCGATCTTCCCGAACGGCCATTCGACCTCCACCTCCTCAACGGACTCTGACCAGGACATGGACGGTGTGGGTGTGAGCAGGGAGTCCCTGTCATTGTTGTCCATTTGTGTTTAAGGAGAAGTGGGGTGGTGGGTCAGGTTCTGTTGGTTGAGGGTCGTCAGATGTCTGGTCCAGGAGGAGAGGTTGATGTCATTGGCATTTTCTTCATAGAGGAGGAGAAGTAGAAGAAGAAAAAGATTGACCGGTCAATGGTGTTGTGGGAGAGGAAGAGGAGAGAGAGAGTAGAGGAAATGCGTGGGGGCCAACTAAGGGTATGAAGGAGAGGAATGAAAAGCGGAGGACTGTGGGGCTGGAGTTTTCTGTTCCTCGAGTTATTATAAGTATATGCTGGCATCTCTCTAAATATGGAGAGCTGTGATCGAATTTGGTTTTGTTGTTTGACTCGGCTCAGCCTTTTTTTCTATCATGTACTCCTGCTAAATTGGTGACATATGAAAATATGTAATTCATTAACTTCAGTTTGTATATTTCAGTAATGTGTTTTTATAAGTGATCAATTGAAGATGGGCACAAGTCTAGTTCTAACCTTTGATTTTAAAGCCTCAAAGCTTAATGATTTTTTAGGTAGTGTGTGGTTAATATGGGATTATTAATCATTATCAATTTTGTAACCCATTGTGATCTCACTATCAATTTTGTAACCCATTTGCAATTTGTGAAGCTTATCACATGCATTAAGTACCTTTAGGACGATTTTCATATTTCTTAATTAAGAACGTTTTGAACTAGGTTAGAATATTTGAGAGATATGAACCAACTAAGACGTTGCCAATTGTCATGGATATGAACTTCATGAAATATTGGACCAAATAAGCTCCGTGGACTGGACTTGCACAAGCTTTATTCAGGTAACCTGGTAATGGGGGCCATTGACATCCCAAGATGAATGAATTGAATACAGAGAGAATAAGGAAAACACATCTATCCATTGCTCAAGTTATTATTGTGTTCCATGCTCCATTGATACATGTTAACTAAGGACTGCATTACAACAATGTTTCCATGTTCATTGAGAAGTATGCATGTTTATAAATGTAATTAGCCTAGTATTACACACACACACACACACACTAGTACTTCTCTTTCCTTAAACACTACTGCTGTAATGCACAAATAAAAAAAAACAAGATAGTAAAAGCTACGTAGATAAACGTCCACCATTATCTTCAACAAGGATGAAACCATCACACCTTTGACAAAGGAAGGAATCCATGCTGAAGGGCCGCACCCCACACTTTGTCAACATCCAGCACAGTGTCCCCACACTCATGCACATCCCATCCTTCAAGTGCATGAACTATTCCGGCGATGCGCCAAGCACTCATCACTCTTCTTGGCAGCCAGTTCTACCACAAGTTTACATGTAAACACTTACCAATATTGAAAATACTTGCACAAAGATAATAGAAATGCAACAAGTAGAGATGGTAATGGATTGGGTTCTGATCAGTGCCTACACACTCTAGATAATATCTAAAGGCTCAATATGAAACTACCCCATTTATTATTTCGGTTGAAAATGTCAACCTACACCTGACCGACAAAAGTATAAAGGGTTAATCTGAACCCCTAATTCACATGTATGATTTGGATTAGGTTGGTGGGATAGTGCAATTAGTTGAGTCGGGTTAGGTTGATAGGTCAAATAGTCAGAACGAATTCAACCGAAACTCAACTCATTTATTTACCCAGTGAAAAATATCAATCTAAACCCAACCATAAAAAAAAAAAAAAAAGAAGATTGGTCGAACTGACCTCGCAGGTGTGCATGTCCTGGACCGCCTTTGGTATGGTCATGGCTGGAGTGTCGTAGTAGAAGCAGTCTTTGCGGACTTTCTTTGGGGGAAACTGGGAGAAGGGGATGAAACGAGTGCCTTTGGGTGCCCTTTTCTGCTCTTCTTTTGTCAGTCCATCTCCCACCAGCCATATCTGCCAACATAAAAAACAGTAGTCAACACTCTCCTAAGAAATTACCCATGCCCAATTAGGATTGAAAATTCATCTAATGACCTGAGTTTTTAAATCCTAGCTAGTATGGGTTCAACATTCAGACATTTTCTTAATTTTAGTTCATGGATTTCACTGTAGAAATCAGTTCCCTGTATGCCAGGGGACCCACGTCGGATTAAGTAATTGCTAAACACCGAAGTCAGTCTTCCACTGAAGTCTTAATCAGTGAGCTTAGGAGAGTTAGGATTAGGGTCAAACTCTTGACACAGTTTTAAATCGACATCTTCCAAGGTAACTCTTCTCCCTATATGGGAACTCTGGTTCAGATCACTGAGTATCAATAAAAAAATATTCCAAATAGATCCGGCATCAACCCCATCTGGGACTAGCATTTCATACCCAAGGACCTGAATACTAGATGCAACAGATGGCATTGTCAGCAAGGCCAAAAATCTTGCCCAGGCAAAAGTCCCTTTAATTGTTGGGCCTGTATTCTGAATCACAGATCCAGCCAATGGGCTCCATTGTTGAAACCCGGCCCATTTTCATAAAATAAACATCCCTTTGCGTTAATTATGCCAGGCTGGGCTGGTACGCGCCTTTAATCAAATATAGGCCCAAGACTCATTTATCAATTTCCTAGAAAATTATCCCCAGTCAAAGCCTACACGCCACAGAAAAGAGCCCAAATCCAGCTCAAGGCATTATGGGCTTGGGCTGGATCTGCCAATGAGCAGCCATAGACACAACCACCAAAATTATACACTATTCATGCCTATTAAGCGCACTGAGTGGTTTTATTTAAGTGATTGGAACCCAGATGCAAGGCCCTTAATTGGGACTACGTCTGGTTTTGGAGCGTTAATTAAAAACAACAAATGGAGATGGCTCATGTAACTTGGACCCAATTCAGCTACGGGCCGCTTCGTCGAATTAAGGTTCATGTCCAGGTACAATGCAGGTCCAACTTTCCCTTCAGAAAAATAAGAATGGAAATTAAATCCTACCTCTGTGGTGTAGCTGCTAGAAAGAACCAAGTGACCCCCCATCTTGGCTGGTAAACGTAATTTCAGCTTCTCAAACTCTTCCCTTCGAACTGTTACTACCTGTCCCAGAGAACTATTACCATTAGAACAGAGCAATCCAAGTTCAGCCATACTTGCACTGCCACATTCATATGGCTCAGTTGCAGACAAAATGGGCTAGACCCCAAACAAGAAGAGAACGCAAAAAATATGATATACCCGGATACTCCTTTGGCATAAGGCTTCTGCCACAGCATAACCTGTCTTAGTGAGGTTTCCTCTCATAAGAACTTGTGCTGTGTCCTTGGGAATGCTATTGAGCACAACTGCAACGGCTAAGCTGGTCCCATCTACGATTTTGACTCTCAGGTTTGGGTGTTTTTGGAGATAAAGCTCTCCATTTCCGTTTAGTTCTTCACCCTGAAACTCGAATTCATGATTAAAAACAAAAAGCTTTAGGACCCATCAGCATAATCTCCGATATCCTTCATGACATAATCTGTTATTTGACCGTTTTAATGTAATATAATATTCAAACAATGCATATTCTTGTTAGGGATTCTTGTTGCAATAAGTTGCACATGTACATTATCAAAGATAGCATTTTGATGAGGAGGAAAGTGTTTGGTTATTGTCTTATATTCTGGTTTAACCAGGTCGATTCATCTGGGCTAGCCAGGGCCGAGGATTAGGGTTAGGGGTATTTTAGTCATTATCTATGAGGTTTTCTTCATAGCTAAGAAAGACTTTTTGGAGGTTAAGAAAGCGGAGATTATATATAATGATGTATTATAATCCTAACTCCCTCTGATTGAGAGGGAGAATGATAAACGATGTTTCTTTTTCCTATAGAGACGAAGGAAATGTTGCCGAATCACGTGAAATTATTGTGTTCATATGTGTGATTGCTTAATGGTTTGATTATATGTTTGTGCATCATGATTTACCGTCGATCATAGGTATTTTCCGCTGTGCCAGTTTCCCCAATAGTAACAACCATCAAGATGAAATTCTATTCTTCGAAAATTTTCAATACACATCTTTTAATACTTCTTAAACTTGATTTCTATGGGCTACAAAATAATAAAAAAAATAAAAATGTCACCAGAGAAAAGGTTACCCACAATATATGGCGACTTAGGTATCATAGGTCAGGCATAAGACTTTCGAAAAAGAAAAAAAAATGTGGTCAAGGCACTCTGTTGATATTTGGTAAGTTTTTTGTCCTTAGCTTGTAAAAACTGAGTTTTAGAGGTACTAATCCATAATGTCCCTGTAGGGACGCGAACTGGACCCAGTGTCCATGTGGTGGTGTCCGGGCAGCTGGTCCCCCACAGGGGATGGGCGAGGCCCAGGGCCCCGCGCCTATTGTGTACACTCGGGCTGTAACCTTCTTGGCTGTAACCCTTGTGCGTTTGTCCCACATCGAGTGTGAGGGCCTCCCACCCTTGGTATATTAGCCTGAGCGTAACCAAAGGGACCCTTGGTATATTAGCCTGAGCGTAACCGAAGGGTGTTGAGTGTAGTGGTACACCCTTTGGTTACGCTCAGGCTAATATACCACGGGTGGGAGGCCTTACAGCCCGAGTGTACACAATAGGCGCGGGGGCCCTGGGCCTCGCCCATCCCCTGTGGGGGACCAGCTTGCCCGGACACCACCACGTGGACACTGGGTCCAGTTCGCGTCCCTACAAAAAGGCTCCCACCCTTGGTATATTAGCCTGAGCGTAACCAAAGGGTGTACCACTTCAGGCTAATATACCAAGGGTGGGAGGCCCTCACACGCACTACACTCACCAGGTGAGGTATAGTGGTACACCCTTTGGTTACGCTCAGGCTAATATACCAAGGGTGGGAGGCCCTCACACTCGATGCGGGACAAACGCACAAGGGTTACAGCCAAGAAGGTTACAGCCTGAGTGTACACAATAGGCGCGGGGCCCTGGGCCTCGCCCATCCCCTGTGGAGGACCAGCTGCCCGGACACCACCACGTGGACACTGGGTCCAGTTCGCGTCCCTACAGTCCCTTTAATTTTTTTCCCTTGGAGAATGTGTAGGCTCCACGTTGGCTGCTAGAAAGTTGAAAGCATTAGCTAATTCTAAATTAAAAGAGGGCGTGAACTTACCTGATTTAGGAGACCCAAGCTTATGACCTTGACTCCTGCTTCTTCAGCCTCTAGCATGGCCTTCTCAATGAAGATATTGATTGCAGTTTTTTGCCATGACAGTAGATACTGCAAATCAAAACACCCCATCAAAAGCACCAAGTTAAATTCATTAAACCACATGGAAACTGTCAGTGTGAAGAAGTGTACAGTTCATACATACTTGAAAACTGTATCTTGGAATTGCCCATGTTTGCATTTTTATCTTATCCAGCTTGTTCTTCTCGACAGTAAAGGTCGAACCAAACATCCATGTTAGCAACATGGAAGCCCATGTCACTGGCCACATTATCCACATATACCATTTAGAAGCATAGGGCTTGGAAGCCAAGGAGGCAAATCCTAGCCTGAGATGGTAGATTGAGTCCAAGGTAGTTGGATGGGTCAGGTGAACTACATCTGTCATCTCCTTACGTCCTTCATGTGAAGCTTCGTACAGAGAATCCGAAGTCTTGTCTTCTGTACCATATATGTAATCGTACATTGGCATGAAGAGTGCATAGTTTGTACGGAATTGGGTGTGATGAAGAGAATGGAACCTGCTTGTTAAGAAAAATTCTACACTCAACTTTGTAATCGAGACAAAGATGCATAGAGTATGACACCTGAACTATATTTCAATTGGTGGAACCCATAAAAAAAATCTAGCTATGAGTAAGTATCTTTCATCTAAATCAGTTTCTTTTGGACCTGTTTGGTTGCATGAATTTCTTTTAAGAATTTCCTTTATCTGGAATTGATTTTAGCAATGTAGGAGTTATCTCTTCTGAATTTTGAATTTCATATTTATTTAAGTTTAGATGGTGAGAATTTACTTAGTTGATAATGTGAAGTCACTTTTCTCTACTTTTCTCTAAGTAGAATTCTCATAATCCTAAATCTCATAATACTACTTTGTCTATAAATATTTTTGAATTCTACATTGGGAGACCCGTGTTTGGAATTTTCCATTCCATGTGATCCCAACAATTTATTTTAAAGAAGAAAAAAAACTTATGTTCAAATGCTTGCAACCAAATAAGCTAAGTGAAAATGTAATTCTTCTCTTAACTACCATTTTTTAAAACAAGTCATGTGAGAGAGAGACTTACGAGGGAGTGTACATGATGTACTTGAGAGGGGGGAAGATGTTGAAGATCCACTTGGGGACTATCTCGAAGTTGCAGTGACCCAAATTGTTCATGAAATCAATGTAAGTTTCGTAAACAACGATTGTGGCGATAGAGTTGGTTTGGGTAAACAACATTGAGAAAAATGGGATTGAGAATAGTGTGAAATAAGCCAAGTGTTCGGCAAATGGATGAATCACAGCTGCCAAGGACAACACAAAACAAAACCCCATTAGAATTAGGCAGAAACATGTCTTATATACTATACAGGAGGCTAGTATTTAAAAAATAAAGGTGAAAATCTACAGTAGCCTTTCATGAAAAAATGACTACACCACAGCCATCACTTTAGTAAGTCAAATGCTGAAAAACCGTTATCTTACGGCCTGTAATTGTCATCAAGGGTGGACTCAAACTTTCCAAAGTGGACCACTATTTAATTTTTTTTTTTTTTTTTTTTTGTAAAAACACATATGAATCTTTAAAAAGAAAAGCATATATGGTTTTAAAATATAAACCAAACCAGAAAATTGCCCATACATAAAAGTCTCCATCATCACCTATGGTGATTTGTCATTTGTGATGGGTCACGTCCAAAACATATAAAAATGTTCAGAATTTTTAGTGGTACTCCATTCGCACAGTCTTTATATTATATTCAAACTCAGTAACTTTATTTACATTTAAAACACCCCACAAACAATAAACAAAAACAAAAGAAAAACGAAGACTCACGAATCTATCATTTCCTAAAAAAATTTAAAATTTCTTTAGAAAAAAAAGGCCGAAACAATTCAAAATATCAGCCAAAAATAAATTTATCAGCAAATACACACAAAGGTTTTTCAACTTTAGTGAAAAAAAAGAAAAGAAAATCAATTTAAAAAAAAAAGGTTATCAAAAAACAAAAATACACAAAGGTTTCAGCTTAGGCAGCTACAGACGTACAGTACCAAAAGTGTGTCTAAATAAAATTAAGCAAAGCAAATTAAGGTCCTTACATGTAATTGGCTCGGTGACAATGGAGGAATGGTGGTGAGAGTGGTAGCGAGAGTAGAGATAATGATGGTGCAAAGCTCTGTGAAGCCAATAGTACAAGAACTCCACCGGACCCATATGAAGGAAAATGGTAAGAGCTGCACCCTTGGGGTTCCAAAATGGCAGGTGATCTGCCCCGGGAAGGTACTTACTGGTGGAGTAAAATAATAAGCCATTCAAGAGGATCTGGTCATCCCTGCCATTAATTTTTCAAAAACATCAGACAAAGAGAGAAGAGAGTTAAAAACATCTACTGCACATCTTCCATCCAATATCCAGCTGATGCACCAAGCAGATAGGCGGTTGTAATTATCAGTTCATGAGCTCTTTAATATGCCAATCCATCCCTTAAGTTGGCAAGCAAATCTTTAGGGAAAAGATTTTTGATTTTCATAATTAAAGTTGGGGTAGATCCATATTTTGCAATTGTAAATTTCTGAGAATTTGGATGAATGTGGGATTTTCAAATTCGACCACTCCCCATAAGATTTGAAAATCCTATCTTAAGTGAATTTAAACACCAAACCCTATTTTTCTTAGTTATATGCATCGATACACACTAATAACAATGTGAAACCCTCGACTAAATAAATTCACCACAAGTAATCTTTATTCCAGTGATAGTGAAGAATCATTGGATCTATGGATTTCTCGCCTGTTACCAAACGTGCCCTTAGTTACACATTCAGTCATGTTATTTTATTAAAAATAAAGAGACTTAAGTTTGCTATTTTTCGTTCGTTTTCAACTTCAACAGCATTCTATATATGGTATATTGTTATTTCTTTAAAGCAATAGCTACTTATTTTGACTGGTGAATTGCCACCAGTTTCAAGCGCCATTTTTTCTCAAGAATAGCTTGGAATGTTTGCTATCATTAATGACTTATTTGTGCATCAAGAGAATTATGCGGTCCACAAATTTCTATTTCTATGGGAGAGAGGAATCCTGCATTCCCTATTAGTATCATAGAAAATCGAAATCCTATTTGTCGAGTAAAATCCTATTTTTCTTTTTCATTTTTCAGAAAGAAAATGTGTCATATGAAACGATTGAACAGTGGGCTACACTGAAAATCAGAATAATTTTCCCCTCTATTGCAAATCCCTCTAGTCACAAAAACATATATCAAAGGCCTCCCCTCACCTAATCTTCGAAAAAGGAACCTATATGAGCATAAGATCAATTATTTTACAGACCTCAAAGCGGCCAATATTTGTTAGATATAGTCAAATGGGTGTTGATCAATCTAAGAGTTTATAAGACTTCGATGAGTGACAAATTAGTTGAGTGATGACTATCCATAATCCAAAAGGGCCATGCTAGAATAATCAAAAGCATTACCCCTCTCTTCATCAGCAAGTCATAAAGTAAAGGTGAAAGTAAAATGACCCAAATGTTACATATTCTCCCTTTACTATGTCCATGAAAAAATAGCGTGGCAAAGTAAAGTCTAGCCGCTTCTTTTTTTTTTTTTTACTACAAGCTACTTTTCTTTACCATATAAAATTATGGTAAAGTGTGATAAAGTAAAGAACTTACCACATACTTTATCACCTTTTCCTTACCTTACCTTTACCATGATGTGACATCTATCTTTATTTTACTTTACTACACATGTAAACAACTACATCAAATTTATGGGAGAACAGACTTTAGTTTACTTTACCTTTTTGTAAACCGTGTTTTGAAAGAATTTTATATTGAAGAAAGTTTTCTCTAGGGGATGAAAAGGTTTTTTTTTTTTAAAGAAAATAATATTTTCTTCCCATTTCCTTGAGTTGCTAAACATATAAGATTCTTATTCTTTAGAATTTAAAATATTATATTATCTAAATTATTTTCTTCTTATGGTTTCTCATGCATCCAAAGAGACTTTTAATCATGAATTCTTTTCGATTATCCAGCCAAGGGGGATTGGACCTTTGAGACCCTAGCCATGAGAAAGAAGCTTGCTTCCGCAGAAGAGGAACCCAGAGATCAACCTTGGGTGGTTAGGTGAAGATCACAAATTTGGCCTTATTTTCTTTTTCTTTTTTTTTTGTTAAAGCCCAAAGGGTATGTTTGTCATTAACACTAAAAAGGATGACTTTCCATTATTCCATTTTAATATTTATTATGATTTTTATTTTTTAAGATGAAAGAGATTTTTATTATTCTTGTAAAAAATAAATTTAGATTTAAGACTAGATAATATTGCTTTATAGTTTTATATAGGCTTATATGAGAGAGATTACCATTTCATAGTAAGAACAATATTTTATCACGAAACAATAGAAACTTTAACCATAGAAATAAACTCATCAATTCTCATTTTTTGCTAAAAGTAAGCTCACTGTAAGATTAAAATGTTGGGTAAACTACTACACATTTAGCCCTAGAGTCTAATAAAAGTTGATAGGAGCACTTAATAGGAAATCATGTGGCCCTCATATTACGAGTCCCTACGTTGGATTAAGGCAATAGAGAATATATAATAGTCTCAATATAATAAAAGACTTGATATATATGTAGTAGATAAGATAGGGATATGCAATGATCGGATAGACTAGCGGATCCGATCTTATCCCCACGTAGTCGTATTAGGGTTTAGGGGACGTGATTCTTGGTGAAAAAGTCTCCTGGAAGCGTGACTCTTCGGGATAGTCTATATAAGGCAGTTGGGAGCTATGATCGTGCACTATTGCATAGAGATCCATACATGAGATCCGTGGAGACTTCCTACTGTTAGGAACACTATTGATCTCCGACTGCGTGTCAGAATCTCCCACATCCCGATCCATCACTCCCCACCATGAAAGCTTCTATCTTCCTATCCAAGATGGCCATATACAATCAAGTACATCATGGTGGCCATTACCATCTTAACGGTAAAGTCACAATGGATTTTTCCTCTACTGTAGCTTAGCCAGTGGCGGAACCACGAAATATGCCTTGGTGGGCTATTATAAGAAAAACATTAAAATAAAAAGGTTCTTGGGAGCGCCAATATGAAAAACTTCTGACTTTTATAAGTCATACCTTTGCACTCCTAGACGGGTTAGATGGGTTAGGCATGTCAACTCTAATCCGACTGTTTTTGTGTGGGTCATGAAAAGGTGACCCGTGGCGAACCTGTTTATTAAATGGGTCGGGTTTGATGGGTCAAGAAGCGGATCGGGTTAGGATTGGGTTGCATTTTGCCACCTTTAGATGGAATTATATAAAACCCACCTTAGTGTTGGACCATGGGACTCTCATTTACATGAAGAAATAATAGTGAGCCCAACTAATGTCATGATTATATATATATATATATATTATATTTTCTTTTAGTTTTTTTGAGCAATGCACACTGTTGGCAGGAGAGACACATCATTCCTTCGTAAGTTGGCCAGCTTGATTTCTGATAAGGGTGTGTTTGGTTCAGCTTGTATAAAGTCAAACATGCTTTTTTAAAATAACTTCCAAAAACGTAAGTTTCTTATAGCAACTTTTTAAGATAAAAGGTTATTTGGACTTTTTAACAACAACAAAAGTATCATATATTGTTTGGTAATAAGTTGCTTTAAATATAAAAGCACCAGCTAGATTATAAAAATATTTGAGTAAAAAATCGCATAAATTCAGGTGCCATATAGGTAACTAAATTTGTCGAATATAAAATCATAGATGTGTTATTCTTGTTATTCCTTTCTTTCAGAGATCTTAATGTTGTTTTCTCACTGCAAATACGGTAGAAACTAGGCATCACCCACTAGTGAGCAAGTCCTGGGAGTTAGGACAACAGACTTGGTTATTTGATTTGTCAATCAGTTTTTTATTCAAGCACATGGTGTGCAACTCCAAACTAATGTTCGAAGCCACTCATAAGATGAGTAATTGAATGTACGGTGGACAAAAAAATCCAATTGAAATACCCAAAGCCTTAAAAAGGATTTTGACGAGCCGAGCCAAAACATCCCCCCCCCCCCCCCCCCCCCCCCCCCCAACTCGTACAGTCGTCGTACCTTTCCAAGTTGGGCCTGGTTGGTTCTTTTTTTTGGGTTCGACCTGGTAGGAGGGCCTGTTTGATATTATCTTATAAGTCTCTCTCATTCTTTAATAAGTTGCCAAAATGGTGTTTTTTCTGTTTTATTGTTGGTTTTACTGGTTAGATCTCACCTTTATAAGTTGGGTCAAATTCATATTCATAAGTGATCTCTTTTTGTGGAGGTGACTTGCATTTTGGTTCTTTACCAAGAAGCCAAAAAAAACAAAAAAAAATGTATTGCATTTTGGCAACTTGCTTAAGGTAAAAATCGCAAATAGAAATCCCATGAGCAGACTGCATATTGCATCTATATAGTGTCCAGCTCGGCCTACCTAAATACATGTCTATCAATGAGAGAAGGGCATATGGAAAGGTCTCATCCTGAACAATTTGGAGCAAAAAAATAGCCCTACTAAAATTATACTCACCCTTGATTTAATAGACGAAAAGTTTAATGGTGTCTTAAAGTCTTAACCATAGCTATTTTTTTAGATTCAATCTAAGGATAAGTGAGGCTCAATGAGTGTAAAATTAGGCTTGAGCCTTGATGCCAGATTATGAAATGACAATATTATCAAAAGGGCTACATTGATCAAAGGTGGATCCAAGTGGGTCGCATAAAGCTGTACTCCACATGTACATATCTAGTCCGCTCTAGAGACCATTTCTTTTCCCAAATTTCCAAAATCTAGCAATACTTTTAACATTTTTAATAAGGATTTTATGATTTAATTCCTGTTAAACTTAGATTCCACAAAATAATGACAAAAGACCCAAAAATGAAAGCAGAGCGGCCGCTTGACTCTGGCTAGTTTTTTCTTTTGAGTATATTACCCAAAATGCACGTCCACTGATATCGTGACTAACAATATCATGATTTCTTAAAGGTTGAAATCCCATGATATCATAGGTTTTTGAAGAATTTATAAAAAAAAATCTCACAAGTTTATTGCTCCCACTAACTTGATGATGCCAAAAGAGGGTTTCGGACACCACCGGTCAAGTAATAAATGTTGTAAATGCAATAATCAAAGAAGAGATAGAAAGGATTATAGTGGCTCGGTCAAAATGACCTACGTCCACTGCTGAAAGGCAGAGATTGCCTGTGGTGTTTTACTTCCTCAATAATTTCGGGTTACAAACTAGAGGAATACAAGAGTCGAAGTGAATGGGAAGATCTTCGTTTCCCCCAAGTGCTGGTGGGGCTCTTGATTTATAGTCTACCCTAACAGACGGGGACGCTTCTTTGCAACGTTCGCCCTTGGAACCCTCGAACTTCCCTCGCGCTGGACGAAGCAGGTGAGGAACTGCCCTCGCGCTGGACGAGGCAGGTGAGATATCTCTCCGCAGGACCTGGTAGGAGCGGAACTGCTTCCGAAGCAACGTGGCTGCCCTGACTTGGTCTCTTCGTGGGCTTGGACCTGAGCTTCATCCTCATGGGTTGGGTCATTTGGGCCTGACTCATCATTTGCCCCTCAATGCCCCGTGCCCAAATAATTTTTTGAAAGGGGGCATTGGTAGATTCAGGTCTCTTCTCCCTCCAAAATCTTTTTCCTCTTTTTCGGTTTTAATCCTGGTCTGGGCGAGCTTCGAAACCCGGAGAAGCCAGATGGGCGCCCGAGGAGAAGTCCTTGGGCGCCTGGGGGAGAAGGTCTGGGCGCCTGGGGGAGAAGTCCTTTGGGCACCGGGCAGAAGACCTGGGCGCTGGGACTTGGCGTCCGGGAGAGAAGGCTTGGGCGCCCGGGGGAGAAGTCCTTGGGCACCCGGGGAGTGATGTGCTGGGCACCCTAGGCGCCCGGGGAAAGATGGCCTGGGCGCTCGGAGGTTTGGGCGCCTGAGGGAGTGGAGTGAAGGCCCCTAGGCGCCCGGGGAAGTCCTGGGCGCCCGAGGGTTGATGCTTTGGGCGCCGAGGGATTGGGCGCCTGGGGAGTGAAGCCCCGGGGCGCCCGGGGAAGTCTGGGCGACCTGGGCGCGCCCAAGGAAAGATGTTTTGGGTGCCCGAGGGCCCTGGGCGCCCGGGGAGTGGAGAGGCCCCTGTGCGCCCGGGGCGTTGAGAGGCCCGGGGAAGTCTGGGGCGTGGAGAGGCCCTTGGGCGCCCGAGGGACTTGGGCGCCCGCGGAGTGGAGAGGCCCCTGGGCGCCCGGGGGAGTCTGGGCGCCCGGGGAAGTCCGGGGCGTGGAGAGGCCCTGGGCGCCCGGGGGAATAGTCCTGGGCGCCTGGGGGATTTTTCCTCGGGGAGAAGGCCTGGTCCCGTGGCGGCCGTTACGTATCCTTTTTTTTTTTTTCGAGGGCGCTGCCCCTTGGGCCCCCGTGAGCTGACCGGGCAGCTCGACCCCGCCGGGGGACACCCCCGGACCCCCTCTGCGTAGCGCATGATATATCGCTTAGCATATGTAAATTCCAAAACTTTGCCCCTCGGTAACTTCTGATGGGTCATCCCAGAAGAAGAAATGAGAGAGCTTCTCAGGCTGAGGAGAGGGCAGCGCCAGCTGGAAGGGCTTCCGAGGCTGATCTTTCTGCGGCCCGCGAGAGGGCGAACAAGCTTGAGACCGAACTCTTAATAGCCTAAGAGAGGGCGGCCAAGTCAGAGGCTGAGCTTGTGAAGGACCTTGAGAGGGCTTCGCTAGTGAGGCCGAGCTTCTGAAGACCCGCGAGAGGGCTCACTGAGCTTCTGAAGACCCGCGAGAGGGCTTCGCTCAGTGAGGTGAGCTTCTGAAGACCCACGAGAGGGCTTCGCTCAATGAGGCTGAGCTTCCGAAGACCCGCGAGAGGGCTTCGCTCAGTGAGGTGAGCTTCTGAAGACCCGCGAGAGGGCTTCGCTCAATGAGGCTGAGCTTGTACAGACCCGTGAGAGGGTGATGCTCAGAGAGACCGTTGTGGAGATAGTGACTGGGGCGGTACATGAGAGAACGAGGCGCTTGATGATTGTAGTGGCAGCTCTGATGATGTCTATGGTGATGCCGATGACAACTTTGAGAGTGATTAGAGGGCAGGGGACTCTTTTTTTAAAAAAAAAAAACAATTTGTAGCACTGATAAAAAAAATGATTTTATTAATCCATTGTGTAGTGCTACACAACATTAACAAAGTTGAAAAAATCAAGCCCCCAAACCCTCACTACTTTGACTCTCTTACGGTATTACTGGTAATTCATTTTCAACAGTTCCGCGTTCCCTGGCAATGTGTTCAACCACTGCATCACGAGGAGTGAATGCTCGTCTGTCTCTCTGCGGAGTAGGACCGAGTTGGTCTCTGACAGGTAGCCTCTCTGTCCTGCTTCGCTTGTTGCTTCTATCTTTCCTTTCCTCTCTGTCTCACCCCTTCCCGTTGTCGACTGCTCTGGAGGACTCCCCTCGCCTGGCCCTTGTGGTATCTTCAGCATTTATATACTTCTGAACCTTTGTTAGTAGCTCCGGCATGCTTTTTGGCGGGCGTTTCATCACTGAGAAATGGAATCTCGATGAACGGAGACCTCCGAGGAAGGCTGTCATGGACACCTTGTCGTCAGGCTCTTCAATTTGAAGTACCTCCTCGTTAAACGAGTGAGGTAACTCCTGAGGCTTTCATTTGTATCCTGCTTTATGCTGAGCAGGTGTGTGGCAGGCTTCTGGTGGCGGCGTCATCCGATGAAATGTGACACGAAGGACTTGCTCAATTCCGTAAAGGTGGCGATGGAGGTAGGGGCGAGATTGGCAAACCACGCCGGGTGGAACCCTTCAGTGTGGTTGGGAATGCCCTACACATAATCTCGTCAGGGATATTATGCAGCTGCATTTTGGTTTTGTACGTCTCCAGGTGGTCCAATGGATCCTTTCTTCCATCAAAGGTCTCCATGGACGGCATCTTGAACTTCCGGGGAAGCGGGTAGTTCACCACATCGGGCTTGAACGGTGTGTCCGTTCGCCCGACTAGGTGATCCACTGTCTCCGGTGCCTTCGCCTTCATGACGATGTAGACTTCTCCCAGCTAGTTCTGCATCTCCTTGATCTTTTCGTCCCAGGGATTGGGAGCTTCACTGGATGGGTCACGAAAATAACTTCCCTCCTCCATGCTTTGGTTTTCACTCTCCCCTTCTTGGAAATGAGGATCCTCTCCATTAGAAGAAGAGGAAGGAGGTGGAAGTCCTTTAGGATTCGCTTCCCCAGGAGGTAAGGGTCCTCCAAGCTGGACTCCACCGGGAGGTGGAGGAACTCCGTGATGGTCGCAACCTTGAGGATCAACCAAGAGTATCCCGTGCGGGGCGACTTGGGGAGCTCCGGCATTGGGATCTTGGGCGCGAAGGGGATGGACGCCCAAGTGTGCTCCCCGGCCCTGGGCACCATGGGGATGGGCGCCCAGGTGGTGTGCTCCTCTACCCTTGGCGCCATGGAGATGGGCGCCCGGGGGAGGTGCTCCTCTACGGGCGCCATGGGGATGGGCGCCCGAGGGAGGTGCTCCTCTACGGGCGTCATGGTGATGGGCGCCTGGGTGAGGTGCTCCTCTACGGGCGCCATGGTGATGGGCGCCTGGGTGAGGTGCTCCCTGTCGTGGAGCAGCTGGATGCCCCGGGAGATGTTCTTCCTACGAAACTCCACCAAACTGTGCTCCTCCTTGCCCCATAAGCATGAGTTGTAAGATCTGCTGGTTTTGGGCTACCAGCTGTTGCATGGTCTCCAACATCTGCTGAGGAGTGGGAGCAGAAGCATTCGGGGTAGGAGTGATTGGTGGAAGGTTACCCTCGCCCTCTGCTCGTCTTGTCGATCTAGTGGTGATCACCATAATTTTGAAAACAGGATGAGAACTTTTGTTCGTTCCCCACAGACGGCGCCAAACTGATGATGCCAAAAGAGGGTTTCGGACACTACCGGTCAAGTAATAAATGCTGTAAATGCAATAATCAAAGAAGAGAGAGAAAGGATTATAGTGGTTCGGTCAAAATGACCTACGTCCACTGCTGAAAGGCAGAGATTGCCTGTGATGTTTTACTTCCTCAATGATTTCAGGTTACAAACGAGAAAGATACAAGAGGCGAAGTGAATGGGAAAATCTTAGATGCCCCCAAGTGTTGGTGGGTCTCTTGATTTATAGTCTACCCTAACAGATGGGGACGCTCCTCTACAACGTTCGCCCTTGGAACCCTCGAACTGCCCTCGCGCTGGACGAAGCAGGTGAGGAACTGCCCCTGCGCTGGAGGCAGGTGAGATATCTCTCCGCAGGACCTGGTAGGAGCGGAACTGCTTCTGAAGCAACGTGGCCGCCCTGACTTGGTCTCTTCGTGGGCTTGGACCTGAGCTTCATCCTCATGGGTTGGGTCATTTGGGCCTGACTCATCATAACTGATTACCAAATGAGGGATTTGTTTTTTCAAAAATAAATATATGGTGAAAGATAAAATCACATTTTCACTATATTTTTAAGAATTTGATAAATCCCATGATATCGTGTGGGTCTTTTTTATAGATTTTGAAAAGAAAACTTTTAGATTTATGGCTCCCGCAAAATGGTACTACCTGTGGATTATGTTTTTCGAAACCCAATACATGGTGGAAGAAACAAGGAGGAGAAAAGGGAATGGGCCTCTAGAGATTTTGAAGAAAATCCTTACGATATCATGGGTTTTGGGCAATCATCTAACCTTTTTTTTTTTTTTTTGCATGAGTCGAGTGACTCGGTTGTCATTTTGATGATTTTTTAGTCATTATTTCAATTTTCATGGAGCCCTATTTTAAAAGAAATTATACTACAAAAATGTTCATTTGATGATCTTTGATCAAGTGACCAACGTTGTCCAATGGAGCTGATAAGCATTGTACGCTGTCACTCAACAGCTACATCACCAGACACAGATGAAAATTCTAAAAAAAGCCTCATTTTTCCACCCTCTTATTATTATTATTATTATCTTTTATCAAGGAGCCTCATATGGATTTTTTCATTTAATAAAGTTCCATTATCATCATGTGTCCATGTGAGCCCGAACTGCCCGAACTGGTGGGGCGCTTTTTCTTTAACGTGTGCAGCACTTCATATATCTAGATCAGTGTGGGTGCCTCAACGTGGGGCCCCAACTGGAACTAGGGGGATTGGAAAATCTTCCCAGACCCTTTATCTCTGCAAAGAAAATTCAGCTCCATCCCTTATCATTATCACCATTATATGGGCCCCACAAGTTTAACGGTGCACAATCTATTCGAATGTGTGTGCAATCGATCAAACAATGTACGGTACATCGTATGGGTGGAAAGGTAGTCCCATGTAAAATTCAGAGGGGCTGTGTGTGGTCCATACAGATGAACCATCATGTGGGCCCCACCCCCCATGTGCGAGATGCGCGCAGGGGCCACTAGATAACCACTCGTGTGTGTGTCTATATATATAGACACACACGTAGAGAGAGAGAGGGAGAGAGAGACTGACCAGTTTCGTTCTCTATCCACCTGTTCAAAATCAATGCCCTTGTGGAGGATCCTGTGCTTGCTTCTAGCAGTTTGGAAACGAGAAATGCTTATCCACATCTGATTGTGAATCCATCTCCACAACAGAAAGGGCAAGATGAGTAGGTTCGACAGATCCCTCTCCCCTTCTTCCTTTGTCATGAACGAATATAAGCTTTCCACTACCAATGGAGCCAAAACCAAGTACTGCAGACTCAACAGATAACAACAAAGATTGAATAAGCAAAAATATCTCAATAACCATATAAACAAGAAACCCCACCATCCTGAATCTCAAAAAAAGAAACATCAAAAGCTGAAAGTATCTTGTTCTAGCTAGAAAGAGAATGCATGTAAAATGAAGGGTTGAATAAAAAAATAAACCTTGAAGCTTCCGAGCTTCTGCCATGGCCATTCGGTTAACAGTCCTGGTTTGGAAGCCATCTCTCTCCTCTCTGTCTCTTTGTGTACTTATATTTCTCTTCTGCATTTTGAGTTGCGTCTACAACGTAATTATATATAGACGCGGGGTAAGACGCATCCAATGGCATGCAATGCAATTCTTCTGAAATCTTCAGGCAATTGGTTTTCGGGTGATAAATGTAATAGCAAGTACTTTCGGTCATGCAATCAACACCGCCTTCCTCCTCACCGCCTTCCTCCCAAGGGAAAAAATGCAATCCACATCGTTGCCTCCTTGACTTATGGCAAATTTACTTCTACGAGGCAGACAACACAGATCGATTAAAGTGCCCTTTCTATGGCATGGTTGATCATCTTATCATGTAGATGATGAATAGATCACTAATCTGACAGATTGCCGTCTTTAATGTATCCAGTTGTTTTGGATTTCTTTACTCTAGGGGTGTTCATGGGCAGGGTGGGATATGGGTACTTTCTACCACTTAATCCAAGTTTGGCCTTAATATTAATCGGGCCGAATTTATATGTACATGCCTGGCCCAAATCCTGGCCTAAGCCTTGTCGTTATAGCCGAGGATTGATCCCTTATCGTTTCTATATAAGTAAGATGTCTAACCAAGTACCATTAAGCTACCACCGAACGGTCAAGGGTTTAAAAGAAAAAATTAAAATCTTGGTTTTCATTTTGCTAGAATCTAAAAAATGTTAAGTTAAAAACAATAAAATGCTAATTTTTCTTTCGAGGGGAATTATGTTCATTTTCTTCAGAAAATGCTCTCGATGGACATGCCACCATTTTTTTTTTTTTGTTTTTTTTATTTTTAAAGTATTATCTATCGACCTTCAATATATTACTCTTTCAATGCAATTTGATTGCGACAACCTAATTACTGGGATTATTAAGCAGTGATTGATTGTTCTTGAAAGCTATAATTAAAAGCAAACTTGAATGAAAACTTTATAGCTATGTTGGTAAAAGGTCCTTCATATTTTCAGGAGAGGGAGAAACATGTCGATACGTCGTACAAACAGAGACCCATGAGGACGACGACGACTCATGCCAGGAAATGGAATGGCCCTGAACACCATGTGCTCTTCTTAAACACACACCTACCTACTCCAAATCCTAAAGTTGTTTTCTTAATAAGTTAATGATCATAAATTGTCGGCAATACGCATTAAACTGGGTTTTTCGATCCATATGATCAATATCTCCCTCGTTGTCTACGTTCTTAGCATAGTGGAACCCGGCCCACTTGGGCCCTGCCATTGAAATCAGGAAATTTGTGTATAACAAGGTTCTACTGTATTGTTTGTGGGGCCTATTTCTTCAAGTTGCTAGTCAAGAACACGTACAAGATGAATTTCTCCAAATGTAGAATTAGATTACTACTTTTTTTTTTTGCTGACGCAGGGTGTCCCGGCCCTTTGGGCCGGAGTAATCCCTGCGGGCCCAGGAGGCAAAGCCGGGTAAAAACCCCCTGTGGCCCCAGTGTGGTAGCGCGGTTTCGAACCCTCAACCTCCGAATTAGATTACTACTTAGATGACAACAAAAGCATAAAAAATGTCTGGGTGCATGGGATCGTGTAATATAAAACAATGCTGCTGGTACCAAAAAGAGTCCGAATCCGAATCCTCTATAGCAGCTATTACAATTCAAGATGAGTCTCGTGTTATCGGGTATATAGGTATGGAAAATATTCAAGTTTAAGTTTGAAAGAAGTGGGCTCCACTGTCTGATTGTGCACACAATGAAAACGTGATTGGGCGTTGATGTGCCATTGTTGCCGACGCGGTGTTATCAATCGTGTAGTGGGACCCGTTACTTATGAACCGAAACCTGAGGATATATCTTGGACGGTTTTGATTTTCTCTATCTGGTCCCTATGTGGAGTTTCATGCATTTGTTATATGGTTCCATGTAAGGGTGCTCATGGACTGGGTCGGCCCGAGCCCAAACTGAGTTCAGCCTGCTTTGGCACAGGCTTGGGCCTTAGTGTTTTATATTTGGGCCTGTTTGATAGATCGATGGACCAGGCTGGGACTCTGTAGTTTAGAGTCCAAAGCTCTGCCCGGGACCCGGCTCGACTATAAAAAATGGTATAGCGATAGATTGAGATGGGACTAAAAAACAAAATTCACACACACAAACACCTTTCCTCACGCGAGGGCCATCCTACCTCACCCGAGGTCTATTTCCTTCACTTAAGGGCTCCCTACCGGCCCCCCTAAGCTTGATACAAAAGAAAACGACAAAGAAAAAAACTTCTTCAGCTACAATCTAGGATGGTGTTAAAATACTTTCTTATGTAAAGTTAAATCCTCTTTCAGGTAGGGTGAGCTCGGGCCAACCAGTTATGACCCAATCCGGGCACGAGCATATAAATTTATAAGTCGGCCAGGGATGGATATAACTCAGCTCGGCACAACTCGGCCCACGAACACCCCTAGTTCCGTGTAATAGTTATGGCGAGAGGATTCAGATTCCATAAAAAGGGATTCTCATTTTTGGCACAAGAAGCTACTATTTTTTCTCTCATATATTATTGGAAGGGGTTCAAAATCACTTTTGGGACTTCGTTTCATGGGAGAGAGCAATCCTACATTCTTTTCCTTTTCAAAGAAAATTGAAACTTCTCTATGAATAAAAATATTTTTTCGTAAAGAAAATGCATCTCACTGAACAACAAAATGGATAAAGAAATTTGGACCGCTGCCTATTCATTAAGGTCTGCATGTAAAGAAAATGCATCTCACTGAACAACAAAATGGCTAAAGAAATTTGGACCACTACCTATTCATTAAGGTGTGCAAGACAAAGATGAATTAGATAAAAAGAAAAAAAGTAAAACTAGGAGCTGTGGAGCTGAGCATGGGAACTCCCATGTGGACGTCGGCCTGAGATAGGTCTTTTGTATCTCACCCTTGGGCCCATTTTTTTATCAGAATTCTAAGAATTCATGTCTGAGAGAATCTCGAATTCTCCAAAATTTATCTCCTTAGGTGGAATTCCAAATCTTTTTTTTTTATGGAGGATTTGAAATTCAAAACGAGGGATTTGGAATTTCAACAAATGATATAGAGTATGTAATTCCAAAAATTTCAAAAGGTCTTTTGAGTGATTGTAATTTGAAATGCTAACGAAAGAAACGCACCATTTCAAATATTATAGGACAAGATGTCACATCATATCACATCATGTCAAAAAAAAAAAAAAAATACAACCTCCCAAATTTTAATAAATTCGGATAAAGTAACAAGTCCTAAATTCTTGGACCTGCAACGGGTAGAAGCCATAAAAGGTTAACATTAAAATGAAATGGATGGCATACAAAAGAGAACTTTACATTTCTCTCTCTCCCCTCATTTGTCACATCGCCTAAATTTTGATTGCAAGAAACAAAAGATGAACTAGTGGGCTTTTGTGGGTAAATTTTTCCCCTGCCGTACATGGTGCTGTGTTGGAATGGCTGTCCATGCCTTTATTTAGGAGGACCCTACGTACTTTGTATTTAGGTAAATTCATGACCTACCTTTTCACTTGAGAGGATGTACGTTCTGCTAGCAATTGTATTAATGATTCTTTGAAATAAGACACAAAAATAAGAACCACTAAACATTAATGTTAGCCTCAATGAGGGTTATTGATCATTTGATCTAATGAGATGAGGTAGTCTAAGATCAACATATAATCCGAAGTTGCTAAAGTAATAAAGTTTTCTTTCGTATGTTAAGAGAAATCTAAGTTCTAATTAACTTAGGACTCAATGATTGAAAGTGAATTATCTACAGAAACTTATATATAAGGTTTAAGGGTTATAATTAACTCTTTTCTACACCATTCTGATTGCCCCTTCGTGATCATGTAGAGAAACAGTAGTGTAAGATTGTAGTGAATCCACAATTAAAGGTATCCGTTCAGATCAAGTAAACATGATGGAGTATGCATTTTATTTTGTGTTCTTCAAATCAATCCTATATTTACGTAGATCTTATCATTGCTAAGTTGGTTGTAGATTAACAAAGTAAATACACAATATTATCCTATTATTTTGTGACTTTTAGATCCACTCAAGCCCAATTTGGAAAAACAACTCGGTCTCCAAATGAAATTTGAATCCGGTAATCCGGTTAGAATTAATTAGTTTGGTTTGTCTGTGCATGCAACATGTCGGACTCTCGAAGATCTCAAGGAACTTTTTCTCACAGTCCAATTTCCCACTTCCAGCTAATGTCAAAGTTAAGATTTAAAAGCTGTAGCCAATTTAACGTGGCCCACCAAAGAACCTGATTAGGAAGGGGGAGGGTAGGATTTAGGGGTGTTAATGGACTGGGCCGGCCCAAGCACGAGATTGACTTAGCCCAAATTGTCCCGGGCTTGGATCTTAAGGTTTAGTAATCAAGCCGGGCTTAGATTATTTATTTAGGTCCGTTTAATAAATGGGTCAGGCTTAGATTCAAAGGTGGAGAGCCCAAGGCTGGATATAAAAATAATAGTAAGAAGAGTTGAGTCACAAGATTCAAACACATGACAACTCACTATAACAAGCATAATCCAACTAGCCGAGCTACAATTTAGGGTATCATAAAAATACTCTATTTCTAATTTATAATGTAAAGTAGATTGGGGTTAGGCTAGCTAGTTATGGCCCGAGGTCAAATTGGGTCGGGCTTGTGATTAGAGTTTAGATGTCGGCCAGACCTGGATATGTTTTAGCCCAGCCCAACTCGGGCCATGAACAACCACCGTAGTGAAAGTCATAAAGAGGGACTTGTGGATCGGCTCTGGTTAAAGTTCCCCAAATTCTGTTAATCTTGCACACTACTTAAGTTTGTCCGTGTAGTGACCGCCAATGGACTTCTGTTTTTTCATGGAAATGCTCTACTTTTTATGTACCTTCATGGAAAAGAGTGTTTTATAGATTTACAAAAAATCAAGTTGAAAATATTTCTTTTAAAAAAAAAAATTATCGAGAGGATTTGATTGAAAGAATTATAAAAATTTTTTTTACTATTTTAAAAAATTTTTAATTTTTATGTACTTTTTTTTTTTGTTGAAAACTAGTCAAAAGTTGGAGGACATAATTGAACATTTAAATACGACAGTAACAAAATAAAAGTATGTCATTTTTTTTTGTAAGAAAAAGATAAAACTAATAGTATGTCATTTCCTAGGTTGTCAAAGGTTACCATATTGGTGCCTTTATGCAGTCACCCATCCGTTTCCGCAGCATCTATATAGCCCTTTTATTCAGTCTAATAAGGTGTGGATGATATTCTATTAACTTTCAAATGTCTAGAGAGAGCAGATTCTTCAGACATGGGTCATTGAAGAGGAGACTGAATGGTTGATGCACATTCAAAGACCATCAGATGTTTTGTCTGTGAACTAGGCAGGGATATTTAGTGGGAGTGCCAGAGAGGTCCATTGGTAATATTTTTAAAAAAAGGTATTATGATATTGTCACAATCAATAGATGGGATAACCATAAACTCCATTCATTAGGTTGTCCGTGGGCTCAACCACAATGGACCAAAGCCTTTAATTTTAGATGAGGTATACACCTAAAATCCCCAATTTTCTTCTTTTTTTGTGGAAAAATCTGTACTTTGGAAGTTATATATAAAAATACTTTGAGATCAGTCTCCATCTCAATGTCCTTATATTAGTAATAGTGAGATTATTGTTGGTAATAAGAAAGTGATACCAGTGTGGTTAAAACACTGGATTGGACTGTGGGGTATAGGTTCTATTTGGCCTGAGTCACCTACTTTATTGATAAATGTAAATTGGGAAAAAACCAATAACAAAGCCAAACAAAAAAAGTAGAAGCTCAAAAGGTTGAAATTCTAAAATGGGAAATATTCAAGTGAGAACTAGTTCTCACCTATTATATGAGAACTTTTTTATGGGGCTCAACTAGCAACCCATCCAAACCTAGTAACTAATAGGGAACCCCCTGGTAGTCACATATGTCAAGGATCGACACACATCCGAATGGATTGAACCGTTGGATCGAGGGTTGAATATTTTTTTGAATATGAAGCCATTAAACTTGTGGCCACGGATGAAGGGGTTAGGGGCATGGGTTTGGGATCAAACTTGATACTTAGGGTAGTCTCACATAGATCTTTCCATCCCCCCTGGTCCCATTCCCAAATGGGGCCCACAATTGGGCCCTACAAAAAAGTTCTCATATAATATATGAGAACTAGTTCTCACCTGAATATTACCCAAAATGGGAAATAAAGAATAAATAAAGAATAAATTGCTCCAAACAGAGAGTCACTTAAAAGTGATTTGACACAGATTACCGAAATAACCATGGTGTCACCGTCCGTAGGTTCCAAATGAATCATGTAGCATGCTTTTTTTTTTTTTTTTCGAGATTAATTCTTAGATTGTGATTGTCAGGTGGCAAATAAAATATTTAACGCGAGTTTCAGCAGCAGTACTTCTTCTTGCTTAACAAAAATATAGAAGAAAACGACTTCTTTTTGATAAGTTGGACTTGTAGTTAGGGGTATGTGATATTTTAAATTTAGTAGTTCGGGGATCAATTTTAATGCATGTATGTGATACTAAAGTGCCAACAACACCTAATTATGAATGTATTTGCTTCAAAACGCTCCTTTGATTTACTGCTTCCTCTTTCTTTCACAGGACCCACCAGCGATTAATCCAATCACTTGATTTGACCGGTTTTATTATGACATTCATCTAAACATGGAACGCTACTTAGATTTCAATATTTCATCATAAAAACATCTGCATCATTGAATTATACATGGCCATTAAACTCTGGAGACTAAAAAAGTTCTGCCAGTAGCTGCTCCTAACCTACCCACTCTATACTCAAATGCTATCCCTAGAGTAATAAAAAAATGCACCTACCCTCGTACGGCCTTTAGTAGCACCCAGCAAAAGGCCTTTAGTAGCACCCAGCAAAAGCCAAGGAAGGTCATTGTCTACCTCGGGTTGCTTCTATCATTGTCATTGGAAGATCATCGTCCCACCTCGGGTTTGCCGTTCACACTTTTCATTATGTTTTCTTTTCTTTGCAGCGATAGGGATGAGAAGCACGTGCATGCTATTTTCTTCTTCTCATCGGGACGCGTGCCATAAAGAGTGAAACACAACCTCACTTCATTGTAGGTTGGGTCAGATCAAGACCCAACCCGACCCAGATTAAGGAGGCCCATAACTGTAGGCGCTGGTACATGGTGCTGACGCAGGCAAAAGGCAGTTACGATATCAGCATATTGCTGACACGGCAGTGTGATCTTCAACCGTCAAAACTTCGCACTCCGATTTTTTGAGCATCCGGCCTTTGATCGACAAACGGTTTGATTCTGCGGAATCCTTGGGAGCAGATCTACACAATTGCATCAAGAAGAAGATGATCCAACAGTTCAGAAAAAAAAGGATAATTCTTTTCCATTAACGGTCAGTGGTATCTGAACCTCTTTTTTCAATTCAGTAATTATGTCTTACAAACGATGTATCAAATCTGCTACCTTCATGATTAAATACAAAAAATGTAAAAAAAAATAATAATTTTGGAGCTACAGTTTGCAAGATTAAAGATTCATAAGCCAGGTCCATGGGTTGAAATATTCTCTCCACCTTTAAATAGACCATTTAATGAAAAATATGATAACGAATATGCATAAAATTGTGTCAATCGCTTCTTTCTATTTTATAGTCAATCCAATGCTGGAGCAAGATTGAATTAATATATGAGGATACCCCATAAGACTACAGGGCATTCAATTTGAATGGCTTGAATTGTAGATGGGGCCCATCATAGAGTTCCACTCATTTAACTCAAGATTCGTGTAGGTTAAAGCCTCCAGGGATTTGAACTCTTGGATTTAACCATTGTTCTAAACCTGCATCACTTGGGGGGTCATTGATCTTTGCGCATTGAATATGACAAAATGAGATTTATTGTAAAGTTAAGGATTTTAACCGTATAGTTGCTCTAAGACTTGTGTTTGACGTAAAAAATATGAACATTGAAAAAACTATGAAAAAATATATACTTACCCCCCAGCCTTTTAGAGTGACACAAATATGAATGCAAAATCGGTATTTAATTCACCGATCATCCATAGATTTCAATCTATAAAATATTATGTTTGAAATTTAAGATTCATGTGGAACCTAAATTAAGTGCTCAATTGATAAATGAGTCTGATTCTAACTCCGTAATGAACGTGAATTAATGATACCCAAAATAATTCAATAGAATTTATTTTCACCAGTTCAAATTTAGAATTTCTCCATAGAGTGTTTGATGGCCCACCCATCCAGTCAAATAGTCGAGGCAAGGATGCCACGTGTCTCGTCAACGGTCACTCCCATTCCAATTTCCCATGTGCACGGACCGTATATATGTTGGCCGCCGAGTATTGTCAGATCCAACCCAGCAACAGTCCTCACATGCACGTGCCTCCTCCTCGTTTCATTAAAACTACAAACGCCTGTACTCTCATCACTCATCCATACATAAACCTTTTAGGGAGGCCGTACATCCTAATTTATAGACTGGGTTTAAATAGTATGTAGGGTGGCGCATTTAGAACAGAAAATCTAAATGGCCCGATGGGGGCGCCCGAGCTGTGGCACGGCTCCCCTTGAGGGCCGTTGGATCCCAATTGCGTCTGGGATCCAACGGCCCTCATGGGGAGCCGTGCCACAGGGTTACGCTTGCGAAGAGGTGAAAGAACGCGCTTATTAGACGCCGCCGGGCAGAAGGTTTGGGATGAGTGCTTGGGAAGTGGTGTATCAAAGGGAGGTGAGGTCCATCTCTCCAAATAGGAAGATTTCTTATTATTTATTTTTCGATTCCGCATAGCAATCCCTTGCTATTAGAAGAGCCGGAGATGGAATTCCCTATTTTTCGTGTCACACGCACAGGTCTCATCATGATCGTGCAACTCACAGCTACTGCGCGCGGGTGTCTTCGCCGCTCGCTCTTCGGACTCCCCATCGGGTCAGGTAGCAGGGTTCCATTTAGAATGCCCCTTCTATTTTTCTTGATTGTGGACCCCACAGGGGTTGGGCACTTTTTCTGCTGACACATTCTAGGTTGACTGTGATGAAGTTCTGTATCTCTGCAACTTCTGACTCTCACATGGGGCGGACTCCGGTACCGCAATGTTGTAGCTTGATATAGTACAGCTTTCGGATTATGTAATCAGAAAATGCCATGCAGCAGTTGCTCCATGTAAAACAGAAACTGTTATAAGGTGTCTTTTAAAGGGCTCTTTAGTAATTCTACTTTTCAAATCAAGTGAAGAGGTGAAATAAAATAAAGAGCAGAAATAAAAAATAAAAAATAAAAAATTTTACCGAAAAGTTTTCTGCATATGGCAGTTTTTGCAATATTGATTTGGGCAGATAGACAAATGGTGTCCCTCTTACTAGGGGTGTACAAAACCCATATCCAATCCGACCCAACCCATCAACCCGACCCAACCCGACAAAAACCGACCCCAACCCACATCACAACGGGTCGGGTACAGGTCCAAATGTGTAACCCATTTTATAAACGGGTCGGATATATATCTTGTACATATCCGACCCATATATACCCGACCCAACCCTACATAATACAAACCCTAGTTATCCAATAAAATATGTTTAATTCTTGCCTCTTGGAAACGGTATCCACCTTACCTAAAGCCCATCTACCATATGTTAGATAGGTTAGAGCTGCCCATATAGCATGAGCCTTTACCCAATCAGTTTTCTTACTCAGTTACAAATATAAGGACCACAGTTACAAATAGGTTTGGGCCCCACATTTACAAATATAAGAACCACAGTTACCATACAATATTAGAATCAGATAGTTCATTCAAGTTGGATACTTGTCAGTAAGACTCATAATATCTTGTGATTTGAACCCCTTTGATAAGATATGAGCTACAAGTACAACCCATTTAAACCCAACCTTACCCGACCCGACCCAAGTAACCCGACCCGACCCAACCCAAACTAGTATAGGTTCGGTTAAGGGTTATAAATGTTTAACCCATACTAGTTTGGGTCGGATGAGGTATTTAGCCAAATCCGACCCAACCCGACCCATGTACACCCCTACCTCTTACCTCAATCAAGCAACGAGAGTCTTCCAATTGAATGGATTCATTCAGACTGCATTTGTACATGCAATGTCTAATCAAAGTAATGACTCATGTACAAAGATGGCCCACCCCATATAAACAACCCAGTCACTGCGGTCTTCGTTTTCTTCCCCGGCAACAGAACAACAGCGGCTGTTGCGTGAAATTCCAGTTATGGCCAGAAACCAACAAATAAATAAATAAATGATGAAAGAAAAAAAAAGAGAGACTCCAAACGACCGCAAAGCTTCCTGACCCACAAAATCTGAAATGGGAAACATCCGATGGGTAAAATAAAAACACCTCTTGTTTTTGTTTTACTCCATTTTTATTTTGCTTTCCTTTCCATGTTTGAGTTGTGCTTGGTGGAAATTTTTTTTTGTGATTTTACTGCTTGAGTACGCTTTCACCGATGCCCCATCGCCACATCATTGCTTCTGAAGAGGTAAAGGCACCAATTTGATATTACCCAAATGACTTCACTGATCTAAGGATGAAAATAGCGGTAGTGACGGGACGCCAAACTGATACGAAGCGGATGATACGTAGCGTAGCGAGGATACGTAACGGTGTAGCGGTGCAATTTGAAAAAATCGCCCAAAAAATCTGAAAAAATTTCAGAAAATTGAGAAAATTGTAAAATGAAAGAATATGTAGTTATTTTGTAAAAGTAAGTAAGAAAAGGGGACGTAGCGGTGTCCTCAATATATGAAGCTCTATATCGCTGTATAAATAAAAAATAATAATAATGATTAGTTTTTTCATATTTATTCATGTTTTTTAGTCAAACTAACCTAGAAAGTAATGGAAAGCTCATAAAATAAAAAAAAAACTAAAACATGAAATAAAGGCATAAGACTTAAGAGTTAGGTCATTACTCATTACTCATTAGTGAACATTGAACAATTAAATATCAATACTTCAAGGTTCAAGGTTCAAATTCAATCAAGCGAATGAACTATGAAGTGATCAACAATCAACAATCAACACCAATTCAAAAATGACAGAGTAGAGAGTTAGTGAAGGAAATAGGAATACATTAGTCACCACCGCAATGAGGGTTCTTTATAAAATAATTTAATTAAGACAAGTTTGAAATCTAGTAGTAATAGGTAACTATATCTTTACTACTATACCATTCCGAATATAATTAAACAGATTTAATATCATATCTAGCAAGTTATGATCATAATAGATATCCAAGCACAAAAAATGAAAGACAACCAGCAAAAGAGTCTTGCATGTTATGGTCAAGTAAGATCCTTTTGTCTTCATTATTGTCACTTCTTTAAAACATGCGCTTCACGAAGGGGGTCCGGGGAAGTTCTTCGTTCAGAACCTATGTCCCTTTTTAAGAAATTACATTGAATCCTAAACCCTGAACCCTGAGAAAATGGAGTTGGGACCACTAGGGGGCAGGCAAAGAGGGTTCACACAGTGAAAATGGAGAAAAGAGAGGAAGAGAGATGGAAAAAAGTGGGTCAAAAGTCGTCATGGGGTTTTTTTTTTTATAAACCCCCCGCCACGTATTGGCCGCTACGGCCCACAGCAGCAGCCATGATTGAGTAGCGGCTGCTACGGGCCGCCACGGATGAGACGATCGATATTTCGGCCATAACGTGGCGGTGGCCACCGCTACGGTCGATATTTACATCCTTGCACTAACCCATATCACCATCAGAACTGTTGTGGATAATGGTGTACTAGCAATCAAGGGTCATTTGGTAATTTCAAAGAAGGAACGGGGAAGAGAAAGAGTTTGGCGGACTATTTCTCCATTCCGTGACGAACTTCTTCTCCTTCAACGACCCTGCGTTCTGCTACTACAGAGCCTTATCGATCTCCTCTGTTTTTGCAACTGAAGACCCTCTTCTCCCTAGCCTCCTCAAAGATCTAAATTTTGTCTATGATTTGGAAGAAGGATCCTGACTATGGAGGATGACGAGGAAGAGATTGTTGCGACGCTAGCGTCGGTGATGAGAGACGCTAGCGTTGCTCCTCTCCAGATTCTAAATAAAATTGACAAAAACGGGATGACGGACTCAGTTTGTAAGGTCCCAATTATTTGGCATCTTTTCGTGCAACGTCCACATATGGGGAATTTTCCCGTAAAATTTTCTAAAAAAATAATTACGTTATGATGGTATATTTTTTTTAGTTGTTTGATATGGAATTTTTGGGCTTTTTTACGGAGAATTGTGGTTTTTTTTTTTTCTCTTTTAGTGGATAAAGGCTATTGTTTTTTAGTTTTTTTTTTTTTAAAAGATGGTGGGAGATTTTAATTAAAGTGTTTTTATTGTGAACTTTTATCTTAAAAATGAAGACTTTACTTAACTTTTACTTTACGTTAGAATTACCAAACGGGCCTAGCTTTCTAAGCAAAAGTGCTTCCAAAACTACCTTGCAATGTTATAACTTGCCCATTTAGGCGAGTTCAGTTGGTATTTTGTTAGTTATATTAAACTTTATGTTTTTTGTTATATTATTAAATTTATATTATTCTTATTTTTTAGGATATTGTAGTGTCCAACGTGGATTATCACATGATGTATAATCGAGTGGGTCTTACCATATTAATTTGGATCCACGTTGCAGTGAATACATGATTTTAGATATGGGCTTTGATAAAAAAATCTTGAAGTTTTAGAAAAAGAATAGGCTCACTAGTGGAGCGTGAATTATATGGAAAATAGATAATGTACCATTAAGTAAGACCCGTATTAAAAGAGTTGATCAGGCGAAGTAGTCCTATTGCAATTGGGGCTCATTGAGTTGTACGTATGATAGGTTGAATGTAAGCATAGCATTAGATATCAACTATAAGATGCACTATTATGTGAGACACATTAGTGATTTGATTGGATCTAAGTTGTGGTTGCAATAAATGCATGTATCATCACATGCAAATCAACAGAAAATAGTGGCCATAGATAAAAAGATGAGAAATGGGGCCTCCTGCGGTATGAAACCATTTATAAAATTATGTCGTGGGACATTGGTTTTCGAAAACTCTAAGAATTATTATCAGAGTTGATATCTAAAGCTATATATCTATTAAACCATATCATACATCCAATTGGATCCCACTTGAAGAAACATATAATGCAATGCTTCAGCGTCGCACTGATGGGACCTAGTGCAGTATACTCCTTCCTGTGTTAATACCAAGTGAACTCGCCTAAATGGGCAAGTTATAATATTGCAAGGATAGTTTTGGAAGCATATATGCTTAGAATGCCATTTTTACAGACACTTTATAACATTTTTCAATTTCACATGGTGCAACTTCCGCATGGCAGTTTCTGATAAGATAATCCGGAAGCTGTGTTATATTAAGCTAAAGCGTTGTTGTACCGTAGTCCGCCCCCATTTGGGTTTCATGTCAGCTTCATTGCTGGTTTTTGAATTTGAGTCTCACATGCAAAGCGATAACGACTTGAATCATGATTTGATTGACAGATGCCTTATTCGATTAGTCGCCATCGTAATCAAATCCGAGCATATCAAACGGAAGACACGCCCCGTATGATTCACTGTCTGATATAACTTCACGTCACCTAAATCTGTAAAAGCTTCTGTGTGATTTGCCTAGGGCTGAATATGAGTCAATGTAGCTAAAAATGTTTTTTTAATAGTAACTTATCGTTTTCTTTCAATTTATTTTATGTAAGTAGGGTCTTAAAATTTTACATTATTTTAAAAAATGATATAAGATTCAAAACTTTTTCAAATTAGTCCCCAAGCTTTTTAGTAAATTTTTAATTAAGGTATTTTCTAGCGATTTTTTTCCTCAATTTTTTTTAAATACTCAAATTACCCTTCATTTAAAGTCACGGCATGTTTCATGCGATGACTACATGTAGCCAATCATTGTGGATATTTAGTGGGAGTGAGGAGAATACTTAGGAAGTGAAGGAATGTTTTATTTCAATAAAGAGTAATTTGGATATTTAAAAAAATTAAGGGAAAAAGTTGTCTGAGAACAACTTCAAATGCACGGATATCCTTAATTGAAAAGATTCTGAAAAGCTTAGAGATAAATTTGAAATTTTTAAAAAGCTTGCGTCCTTTTTTAAAGTAAGGTAAAAACTTAAGACTTTATTTGAAAGTTTTTTTTAAATAACCGAGATAATTAATTATTCATGTCATTTTCGCTAAAACATCCTGAGAAAACCCCAAGTCCGAAACAAATCTTGATATATTTTTTTTAAACCATAAATGGCCAAGAATGATATTTTTGATCTGATGTATAACTTGAAGATATATATCTATATTATGTGTGGATTAACTGTATGAAGTCGTTGTATATAGAAGAATAACCTCTTACCTTTATCAGGCTTATCAGGCTGCTCAGGATTAAGGTATGTCACCCGAGAGTTGCCGCGCCCCCCCCCCCCCCCCCCCCCCCCAAAGCTGGATAAAAAAAAGTTGTGGTATATAGATATGTCTCTATAAATTATTATGGGGGCATTTAGTTGGACGTCCCTCAACTTTGGTTTTTATTGCAAATGATCCACGTGTTTTTTCCGTAGAGTCAAAGGTCCATTTTAAAGTTTTAAATAGTTAAAAAGTCTATAGTGCCCCTCTTAATACACTCTATGCAGTATACAAAAAAAGAAAAATTGATTTCGTTAAGAGTTTTATTTGGAGAAAAAAAAGGGAGAAAATTCGTCAATTTCGTGAAGATTATTTGACCGTACAAGTCAAAGATTACGATAGATAAGAGAAAGAAAATGGGGAAAACTGATTCAAAGAAGGATAAATCACCTAGAAAATCTACACGTGGACTGGGCAAAAACTCAAATAAAATTATCTGAGAAGGAAAAATCATCCAGAAGCACATGGGACTGAGCAAAACTTAGATAATTTTTTTTTAACTTGAATAAATTTGTTCCAAACTCAGATAAACTTGGTCTAAACTCGGACAAATTTGTTTCAAACTCATATAACTTTGGTCCAAACTCAGATAAATTTATTCGCAACTCAGAAAAATTGTTTAAAACTTAGATAAATTTATCTGAGTTTTTACAAATTTATCTGAGTTTTTGTCCAGTTTATCAGAGTTTCTGAAAAATTTATCTGAGTTCTTGAAAAATTTATTTGAATTTCTTAGAAACTCTGATATATTTTCTAAACTTTGATAAACTTTTCAGAAGAAGAAGCCCGCTGCTATGTGATAGGCTTCTGCGGGTCAGAACAAAACAACTCAGAAAACGAAATGACAAAATCTCCTTCCAAACTACTTATTTTTCAAAAGCCCAAAATAAATTTGAGACAGACTTATTCGAAACGGAAAAGGGAAAGAATAGGCAAAGACAACAATGGTTTTTTATGTTATCCAGAACCCGTCGCCGAAGAAGGCCGGGACTGGTCGCGTTTCCATCGCCGGGCCGTCGCCATCATGGCTGGTGTAGTCAGAGATGGCCGACTTCGATTTGGAGAGCTCTTTGGTGAAATCCCTCGTTCATAGAAAAGAAGACGAAATGGGTTCTCCGAGACAACACATAATGAGAGAGAACGGGGCAAATTCAAAGTTTTACACTCAAACCATTGAAAAGGGCAGATTCGTCAGAAAAATATATGATGTGATATATTAGGGATCTCTCACCAAAATATCTTAAGCTGTGTAGGCTATAAACATTAAAGAAAAAGTTGTTGGACTGAAAGCCTAGAAGACCGTGCTTAAGGACTTGTGGCTAGTTTACCCAATTATTATATGTTGCTTGCATTACATATGCATATTGAAAATGTGTATTTTTAGTCAGTGTTATTGCATACCATATGTAGACGACGGATGATTCACATCTTGATTCGATAACTCGATATATTTTATGCAGGCATCTATATATAATATTATCTACATGGGGTTATTTAAACGATATTACTGCATCCCCATGGGCTTGAACTGTAGGTTCAGACATGTAAAACTGTGGATCTAAACCTACAACATATGGATTGCAGACACTGGACTCCATCTATCCTACACAATAACTCTGTTCTACAATTTTGTATCATACGTAATAAATGTATCATTTATATAGAGTTTTTATCCAATGCGTGCAGTGCGCATTGATGCGGGACCCACCTTGGCATGGCAAGGGGGGAGGGCGGATTTGATATTCTGGTTGGGGCCGTTCTATGTGCAAAAAATCAGTCTCATCTGATCATCATAATCCTATCATTTGGGCCCCATAAAGTCATGGGTGTTCAGTCATCCAACAGTTGAGTTCATTTGCATGGATATAAATTCAATGTATGTTTCATTTACAGGGGATGTTTGTGTGGTCCTTTCGGATGGACCATAAGTCCACCCTATGCAACAGGGTGCATGGGATAACTATTCCATTTACATTTTTATTTTGTACTAGACTCACCAGTCCAACTTCCACTACACATAATAAGGACAATGCCCATTTAGGGGCGGTTGTCATCTGTCAACTCCTGCAAGTATTAAAGAGGATTGCACTCTTACCGGCAAACAAAAGTACTTGCAAAAGGGAGGAGGACTGCCGACTGCCACAAAGCTTCGTTTGTAACTCTTTCTGGGCCACTTGGTGAAGCTAAGAAGCCAAATGGATTCCCTGTTTGGTCCAAACAGAACCCGTTCCCTAAAAAGCCCATAGCCATATATACATTGACCTAGACACCTAGTGTCCAGTAGTACTGCTGCAATTTGATAAAATTGAGAAGCCAATTGCCATACATTCACCTATAGTGGTTCAGTACAGCTGGTATAGTACACTGCTACTAGGAATACTTGGATTCAATACTTCTAATACTCAAGGAGAATAAATATAAATATTCGATGTGGTTGTATGAAGCTCTCTTGACATAATAATACTCAAGAAGTGAAGCACTCTGCCGTAAATATAGGATGTCCGAGTATTTTTCTTGTATGACCCCCTAACCAACGATGTTCTTTGGTAAAAGGGTTTCTTTATAAGAATATTATGAAAAAAAATGACCTTTTACATTAGAAATTTACCGTAGTGTCAAATATTGTCAAATTCTTAATGCTTGTTTGCATAAAATATAAAAGAATTTGTGGCAAAATGAGCACCACTAGAAGATTATGAAAGAGGCGAGAAGCGATGGTACGAGAGATGAAGGATATAAGGCTCCGGGCTCCTAATTGGACTCTTGGCTCAGGCTCAAACTCGCGTTTCATTTGGCATTGGCCTGGGCTCGGGTTTAATATGCAATTTAAAATGAGACTGGGCTAGGTCAAGAGCCAGCCTAAAATCTAATTATATATCCAGTATCTGGATGGGTGGCGCATAATGAGTTTCTCATGATCATTCCAAATAATAATAATAATAATAATAATAATAATAATAATAATAGCATCTTTATACTTTTCTTGAAGTGTGGGTGATCTAGAGGTAGGGCTGTCGGTGGCCGGTCTTGGTCGGTTTTCAGTCACCTCTGCACCCGGGCCAAATGTTCGGTTTTTTTATATAGATAACCGAAAACCGACCACTATATTTAGTGTAAGTGGGAAAACCGAACATTTGGTTTGGTCGGTTTCCGGTCGATTTTCGGTTTTGGGCTGGGTCCTAATTTGAATGGGTCAAGCCTCATTTTGCATTGGTCCAATTGGCCATTGGGCCTTTAATTTCATTAAATAAGTTAAGTGTCCAATTAAATAAGTTAAGTGTCCAATCTAATTTAGTAACTTAAATACAAATAAAACAGGCCTAGCAGCAATTAACAATAAGTACAGGCCCAGCAGCTAGCTGGTAGTACTTAAAAAATGCAGATATTCAACAGTTCAAGTCACTAAGTTAGTGCAGTCTCCAGTTACTTAACAATTCGGTCGGTTCGGTTTTAACCGAACGGTTTTTTAGTTTATAAAAAAACCGACCGTCGTGTAATTTTTAGGTGAAACAAATAACCGATTGGTCGGTTTTCTTTAAAAAAAATATATTGAACCGCCCAAATAGTCGGTTCGGCCGGGCGGTTTGGTTATTTCGGTCAATTTTCACAGCCCTATCTACAGGTGTCAATCTGGGCTGGGCTGGGCCGGCACGGCCCACTAAAGTAGGGCCCAGGCCGGGCCAGCACGGCCCGTGATAATTGTGCGGGCCGTGCCGGGCCGGGCCCAAGAGTTCTGGGTTCAGCCTAGCACGGCCCTGGTTGTGCCGTGCTGGGCCGGGCCCCAACCGGGCCTGGGCCGTGCCGCCTGTGGGCGGCCCACATATCCCCCCTCCCCTTTTTTTAGTTTTTTTAATATTTTCTAAGTTTTTTTATGTTTTAGAGACTTAGACTCTTCACTCTTGGCCTTGGACCATTTTCAATAAAATAAAAAAATTAAGAGAAATAAACAAGTAGAATAACACTAATGATGTGTTGAAAAAATACATCAAATAAATAGTAATTCCTTGAAATTGAAGTTACAAAAGTTTAAAAAAATTACAAGTTTGAACTTGGATCAATAAATATAATGAGATTCAAACCTTCTGATAAATGAAAAAAAAATTACAACTTTAAAAACCTATGATATATTCTAAAAAATAAATTACAACTTCTGAAACCTATGATACATTCTAAAAAATAAATTACAATTTTAAAAACCTATGATACATTCTAAAAAATGAATTACAACTTTAGAAACATATATATGATACATTCTAAAAAATAAATAACAACTTTAAAAACCTCTGATACATTCTAAAAAATAAATTACAAGTTGAAAGCCTATTATATATTCTAAAAAAATTACACTATATTATATTTTTTACTGCCAGATCGTCTTCTATCTCGATCTCATCATTATCGAGGTGTTGTTCCCTATTCTCTGGTTGATACCAATCCATAAGCACATGCATGTCTCAACGGGTTCTTCTGTAAGCATAGTCCTCTTGGGGTCAATAAGGCGCCCACTTGTACTAAATGCCTGCTCAGATGCAACTGTGGACACTGGTATTGACAATGTATCACAAGCTATGGCGAAAAGCACGGGAAACTTAGTTTCGAATGATTTCCACCATGCCAAAATATCAAAATCATCTTCTTTTCATCATCCGAGATTGTAACGGGATCGCTCCCCAGGTACATTGTTAATTCATTAAGGTTGTAAGATCCTCCGGAAGAAGAGGAGTTACTTTCCTAAGATTTCCTCATAATACTCCAAATGACCTTCTTTTTTCCTTTATGTACTTGGATAGGGCCTGTTGGGACCATGGGTGCTATGGATCTACCTAATCGGGTAGCATATTCCAAATAAAGTATTTCTAATTATGCCTTAATTGTTGTTATGTCATTTATATTTGTTGTATTCATACTAGAATTTATTTCATGAAGTAGGGTTTCTACACCTTGTAATTTCAATCTAGAGTCTAATACAGCAGCTATACAATATGTTAAAGGAGCTAATCTCCAATATGATGAAAACTTTTTCTCCATTTGTGCACACATAAGTTGAAAAATTGAAAAATCTCTAAACTTTTTAAAAGTAAGACTTATTTCATAAAAATGGGCTAAAGCTGATTTGATGTGGGGTAATATACCCTGGAAAAAAACAATATTGCATCATGAAAAACTTCTAAAAAATCTCTTATTATCTCAAGAAGGGTCTATTTTTCATTATTTAGAAAAATATTTTCATGCTCTAAATAAAGTTGACAATATTGATTTAGTGCCATTTTATAGGCACATGATTCTTTTAACATTCTATAGGTAAAATTCCATCTATGCTTTACACCATATGATATTTTCTTTGGTCTTAGATTCAAATTTACAAATATTTCCCTCCACCATTATTTTTGTGAGGGAGAACAAAAAATGTATCCTACAATCGATTTAATAATCTCTAAATCACATCTAATTAATTCCACGCCTACTTGTACTATAAGATTTATGACGTGGTATACACACCTATTGTGAAATAGATCTCCATTTAAATCAAGTTGAATCGCATGTTTTAGTAACTCTGCTGCGACATTGTTAGTGTTTGCATTATCTAAAGTTATAGAAATTACTTTATTTTCAATTCTATATTTTCTAAGTTTTTCAAGGATGGTGGACCCTATCCTAGCACCAGTGTGTGAGAATCCTAGCATAGAAAACGCTACCATTCTTTTCTGCATCACCCAATCACTATCAATATAATGTGATGTAATTGCAATGTACCCCGGATTTTATTTAGAGGTCCATAAATCTGTAGTTAAAGCCACTTTTCCAGGTATATTTGTAAAAATATTTTTAAATTCTCTTTTTCTTTCAAAAAGGTCTTTATTGCATCACTTCTAGCAGTATTTCTAGATATTTTCTGCCATCCAGGAACAAAGGTAGTCCTAAAAAATCTTTCAAAACATCGATCTTTGGCAAGTATAAATGGTGCCTGGCGACTGATTATATACTTAATAAGTTGATATCTAGCATTATTATGGTCATAGTTGAAAACTCCTTAACCACTAGATGAATCTGTTTGAGAAAGTTGTGTTTGAATCATCCCACTTCTTGCCCCATCATTAGCGGTATTCGTGTGTTTGCGCAAACAAGTTTTCATGTGTCTACTAAGGTGGCCAGTGCCATTTGATGATTTGCCACTGAGGAGATCTTTGTAATATTTATATTGTGCATTCTCCTCTGTTCCTCCTTTGGGACATGGGACAGTAACTTTAGAAAAATAACACCATACAGGAGAAGTCAATCCTTTTTTTATCTTCTTTTTGGTTGTAGAAACCGAATATGTAGGATCTTGGGAATTATTACTATCTACTTCTATGCCTTGGTCTTGATCTAAATGAATAAATCCAGGATCTTCATCATTTAGAGAGAAGTCAAGGTTAAAAGGTTGTGATGGTGCTTCCATTTTTCTAAATAAAAGATTTAAAAAAAAACTTAAATAAATAATTATATATAATGTGTTTTTGGTGATAATTTATATAAGAAAGGGGAGAAGATGTGGCTTAATATATAATATTACTATGTATAATAAAACTCAAAATTAAAGATAATAAATACCTTTATAAGAGAGGGGAGAGTTAATGGAGAAGTCATTCTTAGTTGAATCCTCCACTTTAGATATGTCACCCTCACTCTTCACTTCTTAGAAAACTTTGTAGAGAGAGCTTAGACTTTAGAATTAGACTTAAGAGAGCTTAGAGCTTTAGAACTTTAGAGGGTGTAACAAATGAGAGAGTAGATGATTCAAGAGAAATGAGAGAAATGAGGGCTATTTATAGAATTCGTAAGTGATAAAATGATATAAAATACCCCTTCATATCACCGTTTTATAGCAGTTGGGGGTATAATGGTAAGAAATGATCAAAAGATACTAATACCCCGCCCCCCTCCCCCCAATTTGACCGTTTATAGCTGTTGGGGGGGTTAAAAATGTAAAAAAAAAAAACCATTTTGACCTAGGGGGAATTTTCAAAAAAATAGCCATTGGGGGCCGGGCCGGGTCGTTTTGGGGCCGGGCCGGGTCGGGCCCGGCAGCCCGCGTCCTTGGGGGGCTAGGCCCAGCACGTCACGAATTTTAGCCGGGCCGTGCCTCGGGCTTGGCAGGCTGGGCCCAGCACAGCCCATCATGACGCCCGGCCCGGCCCGGCCCAGCCCTGGCACAAAATTTTTTTTTGCCGGGCCCTTGCTGGGCTTGGGCCGCCCACCCGGATTGACACCACTAGGGTGATCTCTAATGATCTGTAAATGTAATGACATGCAGATTGCTTTAAGACAGTGATAACCATATCAAAAGAGCAAATTCATTCTCCAACCCACCTTCTCTCTCCCCAAAACCCCACCTTCCACAAGACCATCACCATCCTCTTAGACACCAAACACTGCAACTCCCTCCACCATCTCAAGCAAACCCATGCCCAAACAATCAAATCAGGCTTTTTCCAAGACAACGGCATTGCTGGCTCTCTAGTCAAATGCTTTGCCAACCCACTTTCAAAACCACCCTAGTAATTGCACTCAAGGTGTTTGACCAAGTGAAAGACCCCATGTCTTCTTATGGAACTCCATCATAAGAGCCTTCCTAGATCACAACAACCCAGACAAGGCCATCCTCTATTACCAAAACATGGTCTTGGCAAATTCCATACCAAACAAATTCACCTTCCCCGCCCAAAGCTTGCACCCTTTCTAGAGCCATTCAAGTCGGGGTCCAAGTGCATGCCCATGTTGTGAAGCTTGGACTTGCAGGAGATAGGTACATTCAGAGTGCTGGAATTCAGCTTTATGCGACTTGCGGGCGGATAAACGATGCGCGCCGCCTGTAAGATGGTCGCGGTGAAGCGGATGCGGTTTCATGGAATGCGATGATTGATGGGTATTTCAAATGTGGGGATGTGGAGTCTGCCCAGAGGCTGTTTGAGAGTATGCCGTGCCGGAATGTTGGCTCCTGGAATGCGATGCGATGCGATGATTACCGGATATGCATGGTTTGGGAGGATCGAGCACGTGACTGATAACAGGATTGAGGTATGATTAGTAGTAAATAAGATTGTGCGAATCACCTTTCAGTCGTCATGTACTCAATCCCACTCCTAGTGAACTGAAATTTGAGGATGTGTCACTAGAGGGGATGAAATTCAACTTAAATCTTCCATATTATCATTATGTTTGCCCCATGGTGGATTTCTAGAGACCTATTACACGTCAATCGTGCAATAGCTGCGACATGGGACCTGGACTCCCAGAACAAGACCATTCCATCAAGAGTCCGGATTCCCCTGTTTTGTTTATGTTTCATCCAATGAAAATTTGCCAACTATATAAAATCTTATCTTTCTTCTTTTTTTCATTCCAAGAAAGCAATTGAGAGGGTGCATAGCTGGTATGAGATTTTATACGGTTGGCAAATCTTGATAGGATGAAACGATATCCCCCTCTTTCCAGGAAGTGGGGATCCGGTGTACAAAGCCTACATCATGATGCGGGTGAATCACACAAATTGGATTCTGTCAAACTCAGTTATATAAAGAGATTTAGATTTTTAGCATCGGAATGAATATCTCTAAGATGAGTGGCACTTCAAAAACTTTGCTCATGCGTCCTTGCAAAGCTTTGCACATGCCCCCATTGATACACGCTAACTAATGACTGCATTACAAGAGTCTATGTTTATATATGTAAGCCTAGTATTACTCACACTCGTACTTCTCTTTCCTGAACACTGCCACTCTATTGCACTATGATAATAATAATAATAAGTATTCAAGGACCTCTCGTAGAAATATGTCCAGCTGCATACACCTTACAAGACCTTTATGAAGAACCTTTCGCTAATTTACTCTAATAATAAAAAGTCGACAGCAGAAGCTACGTAGATAAACGTAGACCCTTATCTTCAACAAGGATGAAACCATCACACGTTCGTCAAAGGAAAGAATCCATGGTGAAGGGCCGCACGCCATACTTTGTCAACATGCAGCACAGTGTCCCCACACTCGTTAACATCCCATCCTTCAAGTGCATGAACTATTCCAGCGATGCGCCAAGCACTCATCACTCTTCTTGGCAGCCAGTTCTGTAACACGTTTACATGTAAAAACTTAACAATATTGAAAATACATACACAAAGATAATAGAAATGCAACATGTAGAGGTGGTAATGGATTGGGTTCTGATCAGTGGCTACACACTCTAGATAATATATAGAGGCTCAATTTGAAACTGCCCCCATTTATTATTTGGGTTGAAAATGTCAACCTGCACCCGACCAACAAAAGTATAAAGGTTTATTGTGAACCCCTAATTCACATATATGATTTGGATCAGGTTGGTACGTAGGTTGTAGTGCAATAAGTTGAGTTGGGTCGGGTTGATAAGTTAAATAGTAAGAATGAATTCAACCCAAAGTCAATTTATTTACTAGGTGAAAATGCCGATCCCAACCCAACCGCAATACAAGGAACATTGGTCGAACTGACCTCACACGTGTGCATGTCCTGAAGCCCCTTTGGAATGGTCATGGCGGGAGTGGGGCAGTAGAAGCAGTCTTTGCGGACTTTCTCTTGGGGAAACTGGGAGAAGGGGATGAAATGAGTGCCTTTGGGTGCCCTTCTCTGCTCTTCTTTCGTCAGTCCATCTCCCACCAGCCATATCTGCCAACATAAACAAAGTAGTCAAGACTCTCCGAAGAAATTACCCATGCACAATAAGGATTGAAAATTCATCTAATGACCTGAGTTCTTAAGTCCTAGCTAGTATGGGTTCAACATTCAGACATTTTCTAAATTTTAGTTCATGGATTTCACTGTAGAAATCGTGTTCCCTGAATGCCAGGGGACCCACGTCAGATTAAGAATTGCACAACACCAAAGTTAGTCTTCAACGGAAGTCTTAACCAGTTAGCCTAGGAGAGTTTAGATTGGGATCAAAACTCTTGACAAAGTTTTGAAACGACATCTTCCACGGTTACTCTTCTCCCTATATGGTAACTCTGGTTCAGATCACTGAGAGATGTTAGCATTCACAGAATAATATTGCAAATAGATCCGGCACCAACCCCATCTGGGACTAGCATTTCATACGCAAGGACGTACCTGAATAAATCTTGCCCAGGTGAAGTCCCTTTAATTGTTGGGCCTGTATTGTGAATCACATATCCAGCCAATGGGCTCCATTCAGGCTCAAGTAAGGCTCAGACCCGGCACATTTGCATAAAATAGACACCCCTTTGCGTTAATTATGCCAGTCTGGGCTGGCACGGGCCTTTAATCAAATATAGGCCCAAGGCCCATTTATCAATTGCCTAGAAAATTATCCTCAGAAAGAGCCCAAATCCAGCTCAAGGCATTATGGGCTCGTGCTAGATCAGCCAATGAGCTGCCATAGACACAACCACCATAATTATACACTATTCATATCTATAAGTGTATTAATATTATATTAATCTAAGTGATGTTATTTGAGTAATCAGAATTTGATTTGGACCCAGATGCAAGACCTTTAATTGGGACTGCATTTGGGTTTGGACCGTCAATAAAAATAAAAAAAAGGAGATGGCACATGTAACTTGGACCCAAGACGGGTGCGGGCTCCTACGCAGGTTCAGGTCCAGGCACAATGCAGGTCCAACTTTCTCTTCAGCGAAATAAGAAAGGAAATTAGACCCTACCTCTGTGGTGTAACTCCTAGAAAGAGTCAAGTGGCCCCCCATCTTGGCTGGTAAATGCAGCTTCAGCCTCTCAAACTCTTCCCTTCGAAATGTTACTACCTGTCCCATTGAACCCTTGTTACCATTAGAGCAGTGCAATCCAAGTTCAGGCCACACTGCCAAATCCTCTAGGAGTTGGCATATGGCTCAGTTGCAGACATAATGGGCTCAAACCCCAAATAAGAAGAAAATGCAAGATATATGGTATACCTGGATACTCCTTTGGCATAAAGCCTCAGCAACTGCATAACCTGTCTTGGTGATTTTTCCTCTCATAACGACTTGTGTTGTGCCCTTCGGAATTCTATTGAGCACAACTCCAACAACTAAACTGGTCCCATCTACGATTTTGACTCTCAGGTTTGGATGTTTTTGGAGATAAAGCTCTCCATTTCTGTTTAGTTCTTCACCCTGAAACTCGAATTCATGATTAATTAAAAAAAAAAAATCGTTAGGACCCATCTGTATAATCTCAAATATATATCCTTCATGACACAATCTGTTATTTGACCATTCCAATGCAATAAAATATTCACCCAACGCATCCAGTTTTGATCCAAGCTAGTATTTTGATCCAGAGGAAAAGAACCATCACGAGGAAATTGTAATATTTGAAAAATTCTCAATGCACATTTTTAAATATTTCTTACATTTGACTTTTATGGGCTAGGAGATAATAAAAAATAAAAATGTCACCCGAGAAAAGGTTCCCCACAATATATTGTGACTTAGATGTCATAGGTCAGGCATCAGACTTTCAAAAAAGAAAAAGAAAATGTGGTCAAGGTACGTACTTTGTTGACATTGTTTAAGTTTTTTGTCCTTAGCTCTTTAAAATTAAGTTTAAGAGGTACTAATTTATAACGTTCCTTTAATTTTTCTCCCTTGGAGAATGTGTAAGCGCTCCACGTTGGCTGCTAGGAGGTTGAAACCATGAGCTACTTCTAAATTAAAAGAGGGTGTGAACTTGCCTGATTTAGGAGACCCAAGCTTAGGACCTTGACTCCTGCTTCTTCGGCCTCTAGCATGGCTTTCTCAATGAAGATATTGATTGCAGTTTTTTGCCATGACAGTAGATACTGCAAATCAAAACACCCCATCAAAGCACCAAGTTAAATTCATTAAACCACATGGAAACTGTCAGTGTGAAGAAGCGTACAGTTCATACATACTTGAAAATTGTATCTTGGAATTGCCCATGTTTGCATTTTTAGCTTATCCAGCATGTTCTTCTCGACAGTAAAGGTTGAACCAAACATCCATGTTAGCAACATGGAAGCCCATGTCACTGGCCACATTATCCACATATACCATTTAGAAGCATAGGGCTTGGAAGCCAAGGAGGCAAATCCTAGCCTGAGATGGTAGATTGAGTCCAAGGTAGTTGGATGGGTCAGGTGAACTACATCTGGCATCTCCTTACGTCCTTCATGTGAAGTTTCGTACAGAGAATCTGAAGTCTTGTCTTCTGTGCCATATATGTAATCGTATATTGGCATGAAGAGTGCATAGTTTGTACGGAATTGGGTGTGATGAAGAGAATGGAACCTGCTTGTTAAGAAAAACTCTACACTCAACTTTGTAATCGAGACAAGGATGTAAAGAGCTTGATACCTGATCTATATTCCAATATTGGTGGAACCCCAGAACAAAAACTCTTGCTATGAAGAAATTTATTTCTTCTAATTCAGCTTCTTTAAGACCGTTTGGTTGCAAGTATTTCTTATAGGCACTCCCTTTATCTGGAATTCAATACAATAATTTTCTCTGGGAATTTTGAACTCTTTATTTGATTGAGTTTCAATGGTAAGTATTTGTTGGAGCTGTCTGTGTGAATAGTCACTTTTGGCTCGCAGAATTCTCAAAATCTTAAATTTAAGAATAAATATTTTGGAATTCTACTTTGCGGACAAGCATTTGAAATTCTCCATATGCTCCCGACAATACATTCACAAATGCTTGCAACCAAAGTGGCAAGTGAAAAATTAATGCTTCTCTTTACTACCTCTTTGAAAAGAAGTCTTGTGAGGCCGAGACTTACGAGGGAGTGTACATGATGTACTTGAGAGGGGGAAAGATGTTGAAGAGCCACTTGGGGACCATCTCGAAGTTGCAGTGACCCAAATTATTCATGAAATCAATATAAGTTAAGTAAACAACGATTGTGGCGATAGAGCTGTTTTTGGTAATAAACAGCGTTGTGAAGAATGGGATTGAGAACAGTATGGCATAAGCCAAGTGTTCGGCAAATGGATGAACCACAGCTGCCAAGGACAACACAAAACAAAACCCCATTAGAATTAGACAAAAATATATCTTGACGACGGCTACACAAAACGAAATCACATTAGAATTTGATAGAAACATTGCCATTAAATAAAAAAAAAGTATTTACCAATGTTTGTGGCACACCTGCTAAAGGGTTAGATTTGAATACATGCGCCTCATGGCCGGGCACGGTGGGTTGATAGTTGGGCAATGTTCTCATAGCCAAACCCAATGAATCTATCAGTAGGGCCGCCACCACTGAAACCCAAATTGCTCGAAATCATCATCACTTCTTTTATTAAAGTTGGGCCGAATTTTGTCCAATCAAGGTCGAGTCAGTCCACTTCAAGTGGATAATGTGTAGAAGATGAAACTAAGATGAAATAAACAAAGAGAGTAAAATTCATCTGTTTGATGCATATTTAGTTGTATTGTAGGCTCTACCTGATTGGATTAAAATTTGGACGCGCATGTATACATAGGATGGGGAACTTGAACATTTTGGATTTAAAAGGTGGGCCAACATTGATGGAATTATTGGATGGTCCACGGATTTGAAATAACTCCTAAGAATACAAGGGAAAGGAGAAAGTACTCAGGGCCTCTTTGTTTGCTGATTTTTAAATTGTAAGATTCTTGAGTAATGACTTACTATGAAGGAGGCTAATATTTCAAAAATAATGGTGAGAATCTATAAATGACCATCAAATAGTCTTTTCCTTTGCTAGGAAATGATTATGCAGCCATCCCTCTAGTAAGTTAAATGTTAGGAAATCATTATCTTATAGAAAAAAATTTCCATAGGGGGCCCACTATGTTAAAAAAATATTGTGAAAGCACATAGCCTTTTACTTTTTTTTTTGGTAACTCAAAACGAGGAAAGAAGCTAATCAATACTGTTGAGTGCTCTTTGGATCTTTTAAAAGTAAACTTAAATAAAAACTTTATACCCGTCTTTGTGAAAGGTCGTTATTATTTCCAAAAGAGAGGAAGTAGCGTACAAATGGAGGCCAATTAATGACATGATATTTAAGACATCTTCGCACTCCAAACCTGGATTAAAGAGTCAAATCAAGTCATTTTGTGCTTTTACTTGAAACCCCCTTATCTTGATTTTTATCTTAACTTGACCTTGAATTTTATTTCACTCCTCCTCTCTCATGCAAACAAACATCACAAAATAAAGCCTAGGCAAAAGATCAAAAATTAAATCTCCCCAAACTACAAAAATTTACTCCTTTTTTTTATTGATATAGTGGACTGATTATCCTTTTCATGGCTAGGGGTGTTCAATGGCCGGGCTAGGCTAAGGCATATCTAGGCACGACCGACTTTAGAAACATTGGTCGAAGCCCTACATGGGCTGTAAGAATTAGGCCCGATCCTACCCATTTAAACAATTTGGGCTGGGCCGAGCGGGCTTTTTATCAATTTCTTGGACATTCGAGCAATCGTTTGGACTAATTAAGTTAAATCAAATGCATTCCTTACACGGGCCAATCGTGCCTGGCCCGGCTTTGGGCTTTCTATCACCTAATCCAAGTTGGGCCCAATTATTAAACGGACCCTAATTACATATCCAAGCCCAGCCCAAAGCAGGCTTGGTACGGATGGCCCCAGGCCATGAAGGTTTCAGCATAGTCATCTACAGTATCCAAAAGTGTGTTTAAATAAAAGCAAAGCAAATTAATTAAGGTCCTTACATGTAATTGGCTCGGTGACAATGGAGGAATGGTGGTGAGAGTGGTAGCGAGAGTAGAGATAATGATGGTGCAAAGCTCTGTGAAGCCAATAGTACAAAAACTCCACCGGACCCGCATGAAGGAAAATGGCTAGAGCTGCACCCTTGGCGTTCCAATATGGCACGTGTTTTGCCTCGGAGAAGTACTTATTGGTGGTGTAGAATAATAAGCCAGTCAAAAGGATCTGGTCATCCCTGCCATTCATTTCTTAGTAACATCAGAAAAAGAGAGGAGAGATTAGAAAGATCTGCTGCACATCTGCTATCCATCCACTGATGGACCAAGCAGATGGAAGGTTTTAATCATCAGCTTAGGAGCTCTTTAGTTTGCCAGTCCATCTCCATCCCTTAATAATTATGGAATATTTGCCACATTCGATCGACCATGGTATTTTATTAACAATAAAAAGATGTTATCTTGACACTTGCTATTTCTCTTTCGTTTTCAACATCTTCATCTATATAAGAAGGAAGTGTGTGTGTGTGTGTGTGTGTGTGTGTGTGTGTGTGTGTGGGGGGGGGGGGGGGGGGGGGGGGGTTTAAATATTTCCTGTATATAAATCTAAGGGTTGAGAAGGGATTCAAGATCTTGGTAATTTTATAATAATTTGAAGGGGGCGGGGGGTGCGATTTGAATTCCTGGATTCTTTCCCACCCTTGAATTTATGTACATATTTTTGTACATAAATCCTAGGGTTGAGAAGGGATTCAAGATCTTGGTAATTTTGTGATAATTTGAAAATAAAGGGGCAGTAACATCCATGAGATCTTGGTGATTTTGTAATTATTTGAAAACAAAGGGGCAGTAAATTATGTGAGATCTTGGTAATTTTGTAATTATTTAAAAACAAATGGCCAGTAACTTTCGTAAGATCTTGGCCATTTTGTAATTATTTGAAAACAAAGGGGCAGTAATTTCCGTGAGATTTTGGTAAGTTTATAATTATTTGAAAAGAAAGGGGCAGTAACTTCCGTGAAGATTAATTGTTTTTAGTGCATTTGAATATTAGATTAAGGCTGGGGATTTGTTTTTCTTTGCATTATTCTTCTTTGGAGTCTGATTACTGGGTTTTATTTCTCTTTTGGTGTATTTAATTTAATTGGGGATTTTTGGTGGTTAGTATTTGATGATCTAAATACCTAATTAACTTATTGCATTCCTGGATTTTTTTTATTCTAATTGTTTGATTGTGGGGTCTTTCTGTTTACTTCTTTTTATTTTATTTTTAATTTGGTCATATTTGATTAAGTTATTGCATTCCTAGATTTATAAATTGATATATTCTTATTTTAATCTTAACGTCGTGCGCCGTGCCTTCAGACACGAGAATTTCTAGTCATACTATATACTAGCACAGCTTAGCACGGCTACGTCCATACATTTCAAATTTAATATACGTACATTTATAAATTGCGAATTAATATATACTTGTAGGAAAAATATATAAGATTTTAATAAATGATTAATATGAATTTAATCATTATAGATTTGGAGAGTCTTGATTTATGAATATGTATCAACTTAACATGAAAATAAATTTCCATTTTCATTTTGCACAATTTTCTCTCAAGATCAGACAGGCTTGGAATACTTGAAATCTTTTAGGGCTTGTTTGTATCGCATTTTTATGCAGAAAACTGGACTGTTTTCCACGGAAAACCTATTTTTCAGGCGTTTGGTGCGGAACAATTCCACGGAAATGCTTTCCTGTCTCGTCAGTATTTTCCTTGCTAATGCTGAAAATGAGTTTCCTATGAGCGGTATGGGAAATTGATTTTCTCAAAAAACTTCTCCCTTTTTTCCTCACTCTTTTCCATTTCAACCCAAAACCCTACAACTCTTTTATTTTTTTATTTATTTAAATAAATTATTATTTGATGTTGAATAAGTAATGTATATTTTATGTTATTTTTCTTCAAAAGGTTGTTTCACCAAACAAGAAAATTTGATTTTCAATAAGGAATTCATAGCCGCACCAAACAACATTAGCACCAATTCAACGAGGAAAAAAAATTCGCACCAAACACGAGCTTCTAAATTTTGCGGAAATCATTTTTCGAGGTTTCCATTTTTATGGAATTTCCAATGTCACAATTTTTCCTTTCCACAGAAAGGGTGTGTACACAAACGTGTCCTTGAGTCATGTTTGATAAACATCCATTCTGAAGATTCCTCCCGCTTTTCCACACTTCCACAGAAAATTCATGTTTGATTTAGCATGGAAAATGGCTGGACGGAATCCTCAAGTCCATGGATGCAATTACTTCCCCTCCCCCATCCGACTTCTCAAATCTACACATGCAAAGAAAGCGGAGCTACAATACCTACATGTGGAATAAAGAGATTTATTATTTTTGTGCTTGGAAACCTAATTTTTAGGTCCCACAATTAAGATCCGATCCGTTAATCGTGTTTAAAAGGCCTAAAACAGCCATGTGGTCAAATCTCAACCATTAATTCCACATAGATCTTGAGATATTTGCAAGAAAGTCCAGACCATAGGATCATAATTTCTAGACTTCTGTGGGGCCATTATGCAAAATCTGTATCGTTAGTCTCTTAATAAAGCCTATAATATAAAGACTATGAGGTCAAATTTTGCAGCATGATTCTTTCATGGATCATGAGAAGATTGCAAAAAGCATATCAACGACACAAAGATGATGTTGCTACAGGCCTACAATACCAAAACTAGTAATACTGAGGTCGTCGTTTTTTGCTTTGAAACCCTATTGTTTGAGTCACACAATAAAGATCTGATCCATTAATCCTAATTAAAAGGTCAAAAAAGTTTCTCACATCAGATTTAAGTCGTTGAACCATCATGGACTTTGAGATATTTGAGAATAAGTTCATATTATAAAATATTAATTTTTCATTCATGTGGGCCACATATGTAAGATATGAACTGATCAAATTCTCTAGAAGGCTAACCACGACAATGGGGTGAAATACCCGCCCTTGATGTTTCATGAATTTTGGAAAAATTGTAAAAAAATCTATAATCATCAGATCACACATTTCATAAATGTAGGAATCCTCTCTGTTTATCAAACCTAAAAACTCTTGTTGGAAATCCTCTTTGTGGATATGTTAGATCCAAGAGAACGAAGGAATCCTCTTTGTTTACCAAATGTGCTCTTAAGGACTTATTTGTGCATCGGGAGAATTCTGGGGTCTGCAGATTTCTATTTCCATGAGAGAAAAACCCTGCATTCCTATTAGTACCAATAAAATCGAAATCCTATTTGTCAGGTCAAATCATTTCTTTTGCCTTCTATAAAGAAAATGTGTAATACAAACTAAAAGAACAATGGGTTGCACTGAGAAACAGAACACTTATTTCAAAGCGCTCCCACCCCCCACCCCCCAAAGAACAATGGGTTGCACTGAGAAACAGAACACTTATTTCAAAGCTCTCCCCCCCCCCCCCCCCCCCCCCCCCCCCAATTATCTTTGGAAAAAGGAAGCTATATGAGCAAAAGATCAATTGTTTATTAAACCTCAAAGAGGTCCATATATATCCTAGTTGTTAGATATAGTACGTCAAAGAGTTTATAAAACTTCGATTGAGTGACAAATTAGTTCATGTGCGAATCTCTCAAGGGTCCCAGCCCCTTAGTTGGGCTACCAAAAAATTAATATTCTGGGCCTTGTCCGAACGAGAAGTATATCAAATGTAAAATAATATCTTATATATATATATGATAATTAAGATACTTATTAAAGGGGTGTTTTAATATTTTCATAAAAGGTCAGGTGAGCTTAGTTATAAATATGTTCTTGCAGCTTACGTACCTTTATAAATTGGGCCACGTATATATCTGCTAATAGAGTGATCTCTTTCTTATACCTTTAATCATAAGTTGGTTTTTGGGTTTCTTTCAACTGAGTTTGTATATTGCAAGGAGAATGTTCGCTATGAGCAGATTGCATGCATATGTTGCTTATATACTGTTCAGCCCATGGGGCCATCTAAATATATTTATATTACCACCTAAATATATTTGAACCGTGAGAACATTTTTCACCCGATCATTTCCCTTTTTATTGGGATTTGATCCAGTAAGAACTGTTCTCACGGAGTCACCGTGAGAACTTTTTTATAGGGCCCACTGGGGCTCTCATTTTGGGATGAGACTGGTGGGGATTGAAATATCTATATGGGACCACCATGAATATCAAGTTTGGCCCCAATCCCATGCTCCTAACCCCTTCATCCATGACCGACAAGCCTAGTTCATTCATATGGGTATATAGTCGATCCAACGGTCCAATTCATTCACATTGGTGCCAAACCTTGGAGCGTGTGACTATCAAGGGGGTCCCTATCTATTACAAGATTTGGATTGGGTGATAGGTGGGCTCCACCCATAGTTCTCACGGTTTGAACCGTGAGAACAGTTCTCACCCGATCATTTTCCCTTTTTATATAGACGAGGTGGAAAGTTCTTACTCATTTTGGGTCTGGTTGCTCAGTCATTTTGGAGTCCAGTTGCCTTCACCCATTTCTGCCTCTACAATCTGGATGATCTTTTCAACGCCATCTTCGTTCTTTGGACTCTCCGGAATGACTCCAAACACAAGTCTAGGAAGCCCTCGCTGGTGAAAGCAAAGCTAATCTTATTGGATAGACTGCAAGGGATGGTCAGGTCAAGTTCAAATGCAGGTCGGCCTCCTCTCCCTGTTCTGTCTATGCTGCAGTGAAAATCTTTTTTGTATTTCTGTTTGGGGCTGTATTGGATTCCCTGTTCTTAGCTTGTTTTGAGGATGCTCTATTTCTTTTAGCTTGCCATGTATAGTCTTGTGGTATGGGCTGATTTAGCCTCTTTTTTGGGTTTTCTCCCGTTCTGGGAGCTTCTTTATGTAAGCTCTGCCTTTCTGCTTAATACATATTTTACCTTTAAGTAAAAAAAATATATATATATATATATATATAGATGAGGTGGAGTAAAAAAACTAGTGCCACTAAATTATCCTCTAGCCCTTGATTTAATTAACAACATAAAAGCTTAATGGCATTTTGGCCATAGTTCTTGAGATTCAGTCGAATGGCGAGTAAAGTTCAATAAATGTAAAATTAGGCCTGATGCTAAATCCAAAGATGAGAAAATTATCAAAGGGGCTACAGTGATCAAAAGATAATCCAAATGGATCCCATAGAGCTGGACGCCACGTGTAGTCAGCTCATAGGATGACATTTTCCAGAGTTGCAAATAGCAATATTCTTAGCAATATTTTTATATATAATATTGACTTGACGATGATCTTTGATCAAGAAACATTGACGTTGTCCAATGTCACTGAACAGCTACCTACACAGCAGACACCACGACTGAGACATTCAAGTTCCACCATAAATATGTGTATGAGAGAGAGAGAGAGAGAGAGAGAGAGAGAGAGGACTAGCTGACCAGTTTCGTTCTCTGTCCACCTGTTCAAACTCGATGCCTTTGTGGAGGATCCTGTGCTTGCTTCTAGCAGTTTGGAAACGAGATATGCTTATCCATATCTGGTCGTGAACCAATCTCCACAACATTAAGGGAAAGATGAGTAAGTTCGACAGATCCCTCTCCCCTTCTCCTTTGGTCGTGAACGAATAGAAGCTTTCCACTATAAAGGGAGCCAAAACCAAGTACTGCAAACTCAACAGACACATACAAACATATAAGCAAAAGTGTCCCAAAAAATATATAAATAAGGGATTTTGCGCATACGGTGACCTTTAGCCGTGGATAATCCCATCTTATGATGAAAGTTTAATAATTTCTCAACAGTTTCTGCATATTAGGGAAAATGAAAAAATCGCCCATATTTAGGTGATTTTGTAATTTTTTTAATTTATGCATGTCATACAAAACTTCCCCCTCTTAATGAGTTTTAAAAAGAAATATCTGGACACTGGATATCATTTACCTTCTCTAGCCAAGTTTTTTATAAAAGAAGATATATATATATATATATATTTAGAAGTCGAACTAAGAGACCTTGAAGCTAGCCTCTTACTCTTGAGACAAAAAGTATCTTATTCTAGAAAGAAAATGCCTAGAAAATGAATGGTTGAGTTTCAAAAAAAGAAGAAAAAAAAAAAAAATAAAAAACCTTGAAGTTTCCTAGCTTCTGCCATGGCCATTCTGTTAAAAGTCCTGGTTTGGAAGCCATCTCTCTGAGCTGAGTCTCTTTGTCACTTATCTTCCTGTTAGTGGATCTGGGTTGCGCTACAACGTATTTATAGAGAAATGAGATGGCATATGTAATGCAAATTCTTGGAGATTTTCGGGCGAGTTGATGAGGGCTTCATAAATGTGATAGGAAAAATTCTCCGTCACGTAATCAGCGGCACCACCTTCTGTTGGTGTCTTCATTAGGCGTGTTGGGATTGGAGGATAGAATTTGCTGATTTGAATTGGTGAGATGTGCCAATTGATGGCTGTTGATGTTGATGGGCTGAGTAAAAGCTCCAAGCTGCCTCCCAACAAATATTTAATTAATTTTGGAGCTGTTGAGGAGGATGGTACTCGTCCTAAATGTTATTAATTAGAAAGATGAAGCAGACTGGAACCAAACCTTCGATCCGACCAAATATTTGTTACAAAGTGTTTGAAATAGAGGATCCTTTTATAGTTGCCGTGATGGTTCGACTTCTAATCGTTATCTATATGATTAGGCCTATGTATGCTTTGCATCTTTCTTTATCTGCATCCAAGATATTATCAAGGGCAAATTTACAATTTTCATATAGCAGGGTCGCTTTTAATTAGTCAAATTCTTCAGACAGTCCAATTCCTCTTAAATTAACACTAATTCTATTACTAACTGTTCTAAACAATATTTCATCATAATAAATTTGAATAGAGTATAGCTATTAAGTCAGAAGAGAAAAAATAAGGCGTAAAATCAAGAACAGCTCCTTACCTAAGTGGTAAGGAGTGTTAATTCTTACCTGGCTGTCTTGGGTTCGAAACCCGAGTATGTCACCGCTACCCATTTGTGCAGGCTTCTTTCCCACTTGAGCGGGCCCTCTCTCGGGTCCCAGCCCTTGGATATTTTATAACAAAAAAAAAAAGGTGTAAAATCATTTTAGTGGCACGACATCGGCCACACTCCATCATTCTCACACTTCCTTTGATATTCATGCGTTATGATGGACTCCAAATTACCCACTTGGGAGTGGCATAAGGTGTGGTTTTGCTCCCTATGTTTTGTATTTGAAACCACCCTAAATTTACCAAGTTTGCATTTGTGTAGGTTTAGAGGGTGCAACCCAGAGGATTAGTCCCGTTAGGTTAAAGATCGCAGGATACCTACGCCATAAAGAAGAAAGATGGACTCCAAATTGAGTGGGTGTTTTCAAAGGAAAATGCTTGGAAGATGTGGACCCTAGCTCATTTTTTAGATTATGAAACGAGTAAACACATGTTGACTCAATGGTTCAAACTATTTTGACATTATAAAGGTTTATGAGTTGAATGTAGGGACCAACATTTTTTAATAGAAAAATTTTCAATAAAGTTTTAACTTTTAGCTCTTTTTCAAAGAAAATATAGGAAAAATTAGGAATTTTGAATTAGTATAAAACTTTTCAACAGTTTTTTTTCAATCAAGTCCTTACATGTGTGCGGCAAACATTATCAGCTTGAAAGAGAAATCATGTGAGGCAATGATTAAAGACAAATCTTATTTAGGCAACAGTTCAAAGTTATGATAGTGATAATTGTCATGGAAAACATAGATATTGTACTATTGTGGGCGTATGATATTTGTCATTCAAATGCATTGGCATATTGTTAGCTAAAGTGGTGTGACTGTTACCCATTAAAAAACAATTTAGTGGGAACATCTCTCATTACTTTATAATTTTTTTTCTTGTTACCAACCAAGATGGTTGGTCCTTTTAAGAGAGACACGACTAATGCGGGTGTGAATTCAGCACAAGCTGAGGAAAGGACCATTTGTACATACAAGAGAGAGGATCCAATGATCAAACGCTAAGTAGTCAGACGAGTCTAAAAAAAAAAAAGTAGTTAGCTGAGCATTGGACTCTCACCACTAGGTGCTTTTCATTCACTGTTAATGGATATTATCTTGGGGAAATATTCAAGGGACACTCACCACTAGGTCCTTTTCATTCACTGTTAATGGATATTATCTTGGGGAAATATTCAAGTGCATCTATCCCTCACCATAGGGTGAGGGTCACTCCCATTTTTGGGAAGTTTCAAGTACATAGGGAGTATTCTTGTGTACTTGAAAAGTTACTTTTATACTTGAAACTTTTCAAAAAGGGGAGTGTCCCCCACTCTATGGTGAGGGATATATGCATATATAGGAATACTCCCCATTATCTTGAAGTAGAGGAAAATATAGAATATTTGCAATATTTAGTGGCTATTTCAGGGAACAATTGCATGAATCTGCAACAATTTTTTCTATGATGATATTGTATACAAAAAGTAAAAAAACTAAGACCTAATATTTTAATATTGTTTTAGTTTCCATTGTTCAATGTACTATTAAAAGACCTTTCAAAAAGAAGGGTTTTTTCTTCTTATGTAAACTGAAAAAAAAAAAAAAAGTTTTTACGCCTTGATTTTAAATCTTCTTTTTAAGGTAAATTATTTTGGGAGGGCCACAATTAAAAAATAAATGTATTTTTTAAACATATAGGGGTTTTTCTGAATTTTCTTTTGGAGTGGGGGGCCATATGTAAGAATTTATAAAAATATTACAAAAAAAGGGTGGTTTTTGAAATTTTGGGGGGGCCATGGCCCCTGCCAGCCCCCCTCTGGTTCCGCCACTGTTTATATATATAAGTGATCTAATTAATATATCTTTTTTTAAATAATACTAATTATGGTTTCTTTTAGGGCTTCTCCTATCTCTTTCTTAGATAATACAAAATGACAATGACACATGCAAGGAAATGGAATTGCAAAAAGAAATGGCACATGTAGGGAGATCAGAGATGGAAGGGCTCGTACAAAATTGCATTAATGCATTGCATGTGTTCCTCTTAAACATCTCCCTACTCCAAATCCAAATTGAAGTTGTTTTGCTGCCCATCATAAATAGTCGGCCGCAACGTGGGATTTATAGGTGAGCCAACTGTGCAAGGTCCAATCCATTGCATTGCATTGGATTCTTCTTTTTTAAGTGATTTCTTTGGTAAAATCCTAAAAAACGAAAAACATCTACTGTGTGGGGAGATTTCTAAAGCTCCAGGTTTACACTAATTATAGCCGTCAAGTGGGATTAAGCATTCTCACGTGCCGACCGCGTGGCCTCGGGCTCACCTCGGCTACCAGGATAGGGGCCTCAGCCGAAGTCAGACAGGCTCGGGTCACTAGCACCGAGCTCGGCTACCCCAGGTGCCCACCTCGGCTGAGAACTCCACCTCGGCCAGAGGTGCCGAAACGAAAGCCAAAGCAAGAAGAGAATCTCCACTCGCGCTCTTCGCCCCCCACGCCGTCGGATACGTGGGAGTATAGGGGCGCGAACAAATGAGACAGATGCGACGTCCGGCCGCCCACAATCTTCGCCAGATCACTGACAGGGCGGCACCCAACTGCTGAAGCCAAATCAGGGCAAGGCCCGAGGGTGGATCCGACGGGACCACAGCCGCCAAAGGCGCTCAACAGGATCTGGCCCAACATGACGCGCCTTAAATGCTCTGAGGGCTGATCCGACTGGCATTAAAGGCAAGGCGGGCTCGAATGGACTGCATTTATTACTTTATGGGCTGATCGGACCCTCATTTAATGAATGGTGGGCTGACATGATGACAGGACGTCATCATGAGCCTCCACCATGCAACATAGACCTCTCCCTCTATAAGAGGAGGAGCAATCTCCATAACAGGTACGCACAATCCATACTTGAGAACCGTTACTCTCCCTCTCTTCTTCCTCTCCTTCCTTGGTTCCAGTTCATTCACTGACTTAGGCATCGGAGAGCCTTGCGCCGCTCAGGCCAGGATCCTCTGACCGTTTTGCTCTTCTCCTTTCATGCTTTCAGGCAGCAGGTAATCTTCTTCATTTGGATAAGTCCTGTAAGGCACCCCGATTATTGTGGGTCATCATTTTTCTACACCTACATCTACCATCTAGTGAAATAAAATAATATCGAAAAGATAACAATGTCAACACATGCACCTGTGATTGTAGAAGAGGAGTCCATCTTTATGCTACCTTTGTGTAAACACTGATTCTACTAAAAGGGATTCTCTTTTCGGCACTTTTTTGTGTGTGTGTAGTTTTTAGCTAGAAAAGAAATTACAAACTACTATTTTAATCTTAAGTTCATGTAAGGAGATTCGAAATCACTTTGGGACTTTGTTTGTGTACTGAGTAGATTTTGAATTGTACAGATTCTTATTCCCACGGAAGAGAGTACTTTTCTACTCATTACATGCATAGGAAATTGAAATATTCCCTATAAAGAAAAAATATTTTTTCCTTTTTCCATAAAGACAATGTGTCTCACTAAACAATGGAATAGTGGTCTGCATAGAAGATTAAAACAATTTTCTTCTTTATCATGGGATTAGTCGCCCATGGTAAACACTATGCTAAGTAAACAATAGCATATTTATAAGGATGCATTTTAAAAGAAAGTTAACACTCAAGATCTTATTTGTATAAAATAGATCTTGAAGTCAGAACACTTTTATGATGTTTTCCATGAAAAATGTGTTTCACAAACGTGCCCTAAATATTAGTGTATGAGAATTTCAAAAGATTTTAAGGGCTCGTTTATTTGCATGAAATCAAATCCATTGGTAAAACATGTTACAATTCACATAAAATATATGAGTACCCACCTACCATAAAAAGGGATGTAGCATATTAGGTGGATATGTAGACGGGATCTTGACTTGCATAAATTTGAGCTATTAGGTTAAGGGCTGGGGATGTAGAAATCTCGTGCTACATTTTGAGAGAATTTACTATAATTAACTTTCATTATAAAAAAAAAACCTCTAAATTTAAACAAGCTAATAATGAACCCATCCAAACATACAAATTATTAAAATTCAAACCTCAAATTTAGCAACCAAAGCCTTGGGGGTTCCACCGGTTGTCCCCAAGGTTTGAAAAACTCACAATTGGCAACTGTAAATTCTCGAGAATTTGTGACAACCATTGGTCTGACCACCTCTACACAATTTATGCACGGATACATATTTTTTTTAGTTATACGCACCAATATGCATGATGTGGATGCAAAATTCTCAATATATAAATCCTCATTTAGGAATTCAAAAGCCTGCCACAATGAGGAACTCTCAATGAATTCCTTATGTGCTACCAAAGGTGCCCTAACTAATGTAGTTAATTACTCATCTCTAAGATCACCCTCCTGCAGCCATATTATCCTTTTATGGAAAGGATCATAGGATTGTAACCATAAGAGGAAGTACAACTTGATCGCTCTTGATATCTTGGACAATCATTATCTTTGCTACTGATCACAAGCTTCTATCTAGTAGAGCCCATCATTGTTGCAACCTGTTCTTTTATAAGTCTATTGGCGTTGGCGGCTCACTAGAACAGACATGCCATGATTCTTGAAAAAGAGTAAGAAGCAAGAGATGGCTGGGCTTGATCACAAATCGCTGCGGACCATGGCCTGATACATATAGAAATTTGAGGCCTTGATAGAAACCTTTTATCATCTATCCAATCTAATCACTTGTTCTAAAGAGGAGAACCATTTTCCATATCCCTTTAATTTTTCTTAATACAGGTTTAAGAATCTTCAGCTTTACTTTTTTCATATTAACCCACTTTCATGAGTATTTATAAAAGTTCCTAAGAACGCAATTCAATGAAAACAACGGAGCCCCAAGGATATGCATGTCCCATTGATCAAATAATCTTAGTCTTCGACTCCAGAGCCATGAAACTTAAAGCTATATAGCATAGATTCTCTATAATTAAATTTTATAGAGGAAAATTGTCGGATCAACTACAAAAAAAAAAAAAAAAAAGTGACTTTTAGTGGCGGAAAAATCCGCTCTTAGCCGTGGTTTTTCTCTACTGCTGAAAGTGACTTTTAGCGGCAAAAAATCTTTATGGCTCTAAAACTATAGTTTTTGCTTCGTGACACACTCTCAAGGCTTTTCCTACAGTCTTAACAACGGAAGAGGATTTTTGCTGCTAAAAATCACGCCTATTGGAGTTTTAGTGGTGGAAAAAAAACTACTTATCCTGCTACTAAAGGCATGTTTCTTTATCAGAATTTCAAGAATTCATGTATGAGAGAATTTCAAATTCTCCAAAAGTTGCCCCCTTAGGTGGAATTTCAAATCCCTTTTTTTTTTATGGAGGATTTGAAATTCCAACAAATGGTATAGAAAGTGAAATTCTAAGAATTCCAAAAGGTCTTTTGGGTGGTTGAAACTTGAAACTCTAATCAAAGAACACAACATTTCAAATGCGAGGGAACAAAATGTCATATCATGTCAAAAAAAAGCCCAACCTCCCAAATTCTAATAATAAATCTCGATAAAGAAATAGGCCCTAAAAATCCCTATTTTTTTGTGTCAAAAGTCCGATGCTAAATACAAAAGGCTTGTGAAGTTAATCCATTGAATTGGTCATTATTTCTTTCTTTCTGCAACGCAACCATTAATGTGCGTCTCTGCTTAGGCTTTGGTAAAAATTAAAAAGAAAAGAAGAGAAAAACTTAAGTAAGGAACTGTCAAATATGTGATGCCACTTGCTTTAAGATGGATATGAGTGCGTAGTTTTTATTTTTTGGTAAAATTACGATTGCTTAGTTGATCAGTTGAATACGATAACAATTGAAGTGCGTCATTTTCCTCGCAAGACTTGCAAAATGCTCTAAGCTTGCCATTGACCACACTAGGGATGGCACGTTTGGTACAGGTTGGGTAAACTCAAATCCATTCCATCTTAAATTTATCTCATCTAAGTACAATCCGTCTCGTCACGGGTGATTAGTACGTGATACCAAACCCACCCCATTTGAATTAGGGACAAGTCAAGTTAAAAGATTACAAATTTTAAATTATATAAATGTACGGGGAATGAATGTGGTAGAGATCAAATACACCGCATTTTCTTCCCACATGCATTAAGTTAAATGCCAAGCCTACCTTTAAATCCGACCCATTGACATCTCTGCACCATCCTTTGGGCAGCTCTAATTGTAAGGTGGGGACTTTCAAATATCTAATCGGATGAGAGATTTTGACAAATTCCTCTTCCCATTTATTCCATGCAACTTCAATTAACTAGTTAAAGTGAAGCCAGACAAGAAATGACAAGGAGTCTTATTAAAAGTACATAACTTCAAAATTTCCTCCAAATTTCTCAAAAAAAAAAAAGCAACCTCCTTTTTCTTTACTAAAAAATAAAAAAAACTCTAATTTTTTATATAAAAAGTTAAAAAAATTTTATACCAAACAACTAAAAATAAAATACAATCATGACACCTTTTTCTTTTTTTTTGATTTGATGCTTCAACTCACCGCACCACATTTTAATTCACCGTACATCCAAAACAGACCCTTCACTGAGGAGGGCACACCAGGGTGGTAGGGTTAGTGCCTACTGCCTGGCCAATGAGGCGGCCTACCGACGTGCCAAATTTTCTTTCCCCTTAAATTTTGATGTGGAGTGATCGGACTCGTACCCCTCACCAGATTTTCCTTAACCTTAGATTGTGATTTGGAGTGGTTGGAATCATACCATTGTCAAAGAGGCGGTGCATCATTGGTACTTGAGCTTTCAACACACTCATGATTCATTGGTTCAGGAACCTTTAGGCTTAATGATTTCTTAAGTTAGATTTTATCTGAAATCTAATTCATCAGTGAGTATAAATTAAATTAGCATCAAACTATAGTCTTAGTGTCACTTCATATTTTACAGGGGTTAATAAGTGTGAAGAAGTTGGATTGTTCAAAGGAAGGAGTCCAACCTGACGGTAAAAAAGTTACCTCTCACACAATCTTGATTGTGAGAGGGACCTCATAATAGAACCTAACCCATCTTTGTAATTTTTAAACTCGAAAACAAATCCATTGAATCATGTCAACTGAAGGCAATTTTTTCAAGATACTTCGAAAGTGAAGGGGTTCTTCTTGATGTGGTCGGGATAAGGTTGGGAGTTGGGTGGTGTGGTATCTGATGGACCCATAAACAAACCAATTAAACTTAAACGCCTAGCGGCAACACTTAACAGGTATGTATCCCATCTTAACACTAGTCCCATCTTAACACAGTAGAGTTTGTCTTTTAACATGTGAAGTTGGTTGTCATGCATTGCCCAAGGTTGAAAGATAGAGACTGTATTATATACTGGATTTGAGTCCAAGTCTAATAAGGATTGAAGGTAAGAGTCAAGTCCGTGTGGTTTAATAAGGATACTAGATTCCAAGTTAGAGACCGTCTTATTCTCTCCATGCATCCATGGCACAGCCACCTACTTTGTTTTCACGTTACCCTTCTAGACTTTTAATAAGGAATTTTAATATTAAAACTATTTTCTTATTCTAATTGCAAATTATAGAGCTCACGTGGTTTAAAATCTGAACCGCTCAAAATAAATACTTTTTGACATTACGACACAATTTGATTTAAATATCTTTTGGGCTCGTGATAGAAAAAGAGGCATTTATTTTGAGCGGTTCGGATTTTCAAACGGGTGGATCATACTGTTGAACATCATGAGTGGGTTATTGAGTAAGAAAATCGGGATAATTTCTAATGATTTTTTTTTAAGTATTACAAAATGCCCAATTAAAATTGATGTTCTTTGCCTTCATAGTGGTTTTAAGATTGCTTTTCATGTTCCTCTCTTCAATAGAGACATAAACTTTTAAAAATCATATATTGATGTGGTTTAAAAGTTCCTCTGTTAAAGAGAATGTCTTTTCCGGGTATTATTTGGACATGTAGTTAAAAATCCAGAACTACATTGGGTTCACAGTCACAGAGAGAATATAGCATTTAGGGATGGCAACGGGTCGGATCGGAGGCGGATATTGTCATATCCGCCTCCATATCCAAATCCAATTCTCCATCTCCATATCCGCTCCGATATCCAAACGGATATCCATTCTATCCTCCATCCCTGCCTCCAAACGGATATCGGATATCCAAACGGAGAATCGGATATCCAAATCATTAAAAAAATATTAAAAAGACAATACAATTCAAAATATAATTTAAACATTAAAAAGACAATACAATTTAGAATATATCCAAAAATAAACTTCCAAAATAAAGTCATTCAAATTTCAACACACTTACACAAGTCATACAAATCCCAATTATTGAAGTGTTCTCTGTAATATATTGATATATATATGGTGTAATATATATAATATTATATAAGATAAGGGGGAAAACTACAATTAAGAGTTAAACGGATATCCAAACGGGTCGGATACGGGTCGGATATCCAAATGGATATTCGGATCGGATATCCAAACGGATATTTGGATCGGATATCTCCATATCCGCCTCCGATCCGATCTCCGAATTTTTTTCAAAATCCATATCCGAATCCGACCCGTTCTCCGAAAAATATCCGAAATCCATATCCAAACGGAGCGGGTATCGGATCGAATCGAATCGGACCGGACGGAATTGCCATCCCTAATAGCATTGTCTTCATCATGTTCCAACTACCAAATGCTTGGAGAGGTTACTTTTTCATGCTTTTCCTTATTATTTTTATTTACGTCGTCTTCAACCTATCTCTTATCCCTGGTGAGCCATTAACTTGGATTGATTAAATTTTCTTTAGTGGCGTCATTGTTTGATTATATTGAATATGTCTAAACCATATCAAATAATTTTCTGTTAATTTATCATTTATTTATGCTATCCGTAAATGTCATTTCTAATTCTAGTGAGACAATGAAGCAAGGTCCAAATACAGAATAAAAATGGCCATCATTTCTCTTTGAGTCCCATTTACAATTTTGTTTGTATATGTTGTATTTATTTGCAAAATCATTCCAAACCTGATCCCTCCTACTCAGGCTGCTTTCATCAAGGGTAGAAATATTCAGCACCACTCTGCTCTAGCCTTTGAGCTATACCAGAAATTGAACTTCAAAATCAACAAAGGCTCCTTTTGTCTCAAACTTGATATATCCAAAGCTTTTGAGAAGCTAAATTGCTCCTTCCTCTTCTCAGTCCTCCAATTCTTTCAATTCTCTGATGATTGGATTTCTCTGATTTAAGAGTGTGTCTGCACTTCCAAAGGCTATGTTCTCATTAACAGAAACCCCCAAGGTTTCTTTAGCTCCTTTTGTGGCCTCAGACAGGGTGACCCCCTTTCCCCTTACCTCTTCATTCTAGCTGAAGAAATTTTGAGTCTTCACCTCCATGATCTCCAAACTCAAGGCCTAATTATCCCTTTCTCAAATGTCCCTTTCACCCCCGGCCACTTACTCTATGCAGACAACATCCTCATCTTCATGAAAGGGGCTGCTTCTAGTGTTCTAATCCTTCAAGACTTTTTGGAGATTTATCAGTATGCTGCAGGTCAGTTTCTCAACCTTCAAAAGAGCCAATTACACTTAGGCAAGTGTGGTATTAGAAGAAAGAGAAGGATCAGTTCAACTCTAGGAATTCAAGAAGCTTCAACCGCTCTAAAATACCAGGGCTCTCCGATCTGCTTCGGGTCTCCTAAAAGGCGCCACTTTCTTCCCCTGCTGGATGCTATATAGTCCAAACTCTCAGCTTGGAAAGCCAACTCTCTATCCTTTGCGGGACGTTTAATTTTGATTAAACACGTTATCTCCAACCTGCCTCTCCACCTTGCTGCCTTTCTCCCCCTACCTATCTCAATTTGCAAAGATATTGAGAAACTAATGAGACTCTTCCTCTGGTCAGGTAATGCCACCCACCAAAAGATGCACCATGTCAGCTGGGATATGTTGACCCTTCCAAAGGCAGAAGGAGGCTTGGGTATCAGACGAATCTCGGATGTTAACACTGCTTCCTTCATCAAATTAGGCTGGCAAGCAACTACCTCCAATTCCCTTTGGTCTGGTTGGTTCAGAAATCGCTATTTCAAATTCAGACCTATATGGAGCCCGGACGGCACCAATTATGGATCATGCATTTGGAGGAAAATTCACCGCTCTGCTCCCCTCATCCACCAAGGTAGCTACTAGATTTTTGGTAATGGTCAGAGCATCAATGCTTGGCACGATTCATGGCATTCTGGGGATCCCATATTAACTCTCTTTCCCCTTTAGCATTTCCCCAGGGATCAACGACTATCTTCTATGTTCCAATCAGGATCTTGGGTTATCCCTGACTCTATGCCCCTTAACATTTGCCAGTTAATCCTTCCCCTTCTCTTTGACCTCTCCCCCAACCATGTTGTTAGAGACTCTCTCTGCTGGAAAAACTCCCCTGATGGCAACATTACCTTGCGGTCTGCATAGCAATTAATTAGGCACAGAGCAGATCCTCTTCACTGGCCCAATTTGATCTAGAACCACATCTCTCCCTACAGAATTAATTGTTTTGGCTGGCGCTTGATGCTCAACAAAACCCCCTGAAATTAGGTTGAAACGCCTCGGCTTCTCTCTTGCTTCTAGATGTAGCATCTGCCATGCTGCTGAAGACTCGGTGGAGCATCTCTTCTTCTCTTGTGTCCTGGCAAAATCAATCTGGTCATGGTTTGTGCATGCAGCTAGTCTCCATCCTCCTCTTAACCTCTCTGCTTCTGCTCTTTGGGCGATCCTCTCTCAAGGCAATGACTCCAACGGATACAAATTCATGGCACCCATCTTCATCACTGTCCTTTTCTACCCGTGGAAGGCCAGAACTGAAGCAGTCTTCGATGATCGAAGATCCTCAATCCATACCACTCAAGCAAACATCATTGCAGCGATCCCCTTCTCCCTGAAGCAGATTTCGAAGTCCTTTGTTAGTACTCAGCTCAATGCTCTTTTTGCCGCCTTGCGAATTGACATCAGAACCTGATTCGCCCGCTTCTTCTTCTTCTTCCATTTTGGCATTGCCAGTCTCTGGTTTGAGCGTTCTGCTCCTGGTCTCCTCCCCCATCTTTTCTTTCTTTTCCCTTTTTCTTTTCTCTGTGCTGTTTTTTCTGCTTCCTTTGGGTTCCTCTTTAGTTCCCTTGTAATTCTTTTTTCTCCCTCCCTGTGAGGCCCCACCCCTTTGTGGGCCCTCCATTTGAATTTGAATACTATATATTAGCTTAGTATATTAATTATATTAATTATGGGGGGGGCTTAGTGGGGGCTAGTTATGCATTTTTCATAGGTTATAGATTAGGTTAGTTTAATTATGTGTTTAGTAGATTAATAAGGGATTTTTCTTAGGAATTCTCTAGAACTACCCAATGACCAAAACACCCTTACCCTAACCTTAATCCCATTTTAAACCCTAAGGGCTTTTTTGTCCTAAACCCAAAAATCCCAACCTATTTAAACTATGCCTTCCCCTACCAAACTAGAACACTATTCATCTCTCTTTCCCTCTTCTTCTCCAACGATCAACAACTGTGCCCTCCCTGCTGCTGGAATTCTTCCCTACATAAGTGGTTTCTATTCTTCTTCTTCTCTCTTCCTCCGTTTGCAACTAATCAAGGCAAGTTACTCTATGTAAATAACTTAGAATGCATGATTTATCTTCCGCTTGATTCTACAAATTCCAATTCTGTCTGTACATGTTAGATATATTTTTGAGCTTGTCTTGTGGTTTTCTTTGGCCATTGATGGATTGATGGATGGTTGGGAATTGGAGTGGTATTCTGGTTTTGTTTGTTGAAATGGATGGAAAATGGGTGAGAAGGAGAATTCCAGAGGAGGGGTGTTCTGTATCAGGTTTCCGAAGAGGAAACAGTGGAAAACCCACTTTGTTGTGTGGAGACCGGGACCCAGGTGGGCCACCCGATGGTAAATCCGAGCCGTGGATCTGATAGAGAACGCACCGGCGACCCTAAAGGGGCTGGTCCCATGGTGTGTGGATACCCCATTGCCCTCAATCCATCACCTGATCAGAGTAGGAAACGTATTAAAAGTAAAACCCAGTTTTGGCTTCAACTGTTGCGGGACCCACATATTGATCTGATCACAGATCTAGACCACCCATCAGACCTGATATGGTGGGGCGACCATGGGGATGTAGACTGATCTGGAATTGATCAAGGAAGGTCCGTTCCCCATGTGCGATTGGCGGTGAACACCCAACTGTTAAAAACCCAATTCGTGGCAAGGAAATTATTCCGTTTTTTTGGTACTGTGGGGCCCACGTGTCCCACCTTGGAAATCAGGACCCCACATCTGGTAGAGGGGCCCTGGGCGACCCTAAGGGGAAAGATGGATCAAGAATTTGAGGTGGGCCACTACCTGTGATTGATGAGGAGGAAGGCCTCATGTTCTGTTACAGAACCGAGTTCTGTAACAGAACATGTTCTGTGAAGCCAACGTATCAAAAGGTAAGAGATGATGGGAGGTTTGGTGGTCCGAGGGTGCATGGGAAAAAGGAAGAAATGAGGGAGCATGGAGAAATTGTGATCCATCAACTTGTGGGGCCCAAGTAGGTCTTTGATTTCAGATCAGATCCGGACATTGGATCAGGGTCTGCTTAATGAACCTGATGATGAGTCCTGATCTAAGACTGGGACCCGTGGGGCCCACTAATCTAATGACCTATATGTTTTATTAATCAAACCTATGTTTTTTATTAAATAAGAAAATTAAACCTTAGCCTTTTTAATGAGACCCCTTGACCTAGTGACCTAGGCTCCCTTCTTATCATGGGTTTAGTATATTAATAGGGGATTACTTACCCGGACCCATTAATTTAATTAATTAAAAATAAATTTCTTAGTTTCTATTTAAATACAATTGGACCCATTAATTTTAGAAAGTTTGTGGTGGGACCATTTAACCTAATGACCTGGGATTACTTTTAACCATGGGTTAGTATATTAATTAAGTACCTTGACCAATTAGTTTCATTAATTAAAATAAAACCTATTAGTCTTATTAATTAAAATAAGATCCTTAGTTTCTAATTTATACCTTTAGACCCATTAATTAGAGAGAGGTCCCTTAACCCTTTTGGAACCCAATCAGAACCCTTGTGCATAATCTGGATTTTCCTCAGACCCAGAAATCAGTGTATGTGGTTGACCTAGCTTAGTCGTTTGGCCGAGCTCAGTAGATTGACCGAGCTTAGTGTTTGGCCGAGCTCCGTGTTCTAGCCGAGATCAGTGTTTGGCCGAGCTCAGTGTCTTAGCCGGGTTCAGTGTTTGGCCGAGCTCAGCGTCTTAGCCGAGCTCAGTGCTTTGACCGAACTCAGTGCTTAACCGAGCTCAGTGCTTGACCGATCTCAGTGCTTAACCGAGCCCAGTGCTTGACCAAGCTCAGTACTTATCCAAGCTCCGAGCCAAAAGACCGAGACCAGGTAATCGAGATCAGGAAATTTAGAGAGAGAGAAGCTGAAACCTGGGACACCCCCTTAGCCAGAATTTGCAGTGTGCGCGGTTAACCGACCAGGCCAGGAGGTTGACCGAACACACTGGAAATTCCAATAATTCAGGACTATACCTGAAGGGTGAATACTCTCTGATCCCAGTGTGCCGGGTTGACCCCAGGCCAGGAGATCAATCGAACACACTGTGTACAGTAAGTTTCCCAGACTTTAGTTTCTCATGTTGTGATCGTTTGTTGGGCCCATTGACCATCCAAATGACTCCATCACTGTGCCAACCACGAGTCAATGGTGTAGCTCAGCCTTGACTCGTGGGGTCCACTGATCAGGGTCCATGTTATGTAATCTGAGATGATTCGACCTTTATACGTTACTAATGATGCACATAACTTCTAAGCACCAAACACAATATTCCTTAGCATCTATGGTTTCACTTAAAGATCGAATTACCTGAGATGGACCTGTATCCGAAAGTGGACCATTTACCTAGGTTGGACTGTTGCTATCTCCCTATGATTCGTGTACTTGGAGGTTCATCTTCCTCATATTATCACTGTCACTCTATTGTCCTTGTGTTTGCTTATACCTATTAATTAAATGGAAAAATGGAGGACCTAAACCTAGGACTACTTAGAGGTGACCCGGTAGTGTGATTGGGGTGAACATTGACCCGTGTCTGTGGCTAGGCGGGCCCTTTTGTTGGCCTAAGTTTGGGTGTGGATTACCCTAGATGGGAGATGTTAGATTGAATGGGCTTGTAACCCATTATGGATATAGATGGATTATATGTTAATGGATATGGACTTGTATATCATTTGGACTATTCTAAACCAGACCATGTATATGGTGGGCCTTGGTATGGATCCAATAATTGGGCTTGAACTTGGATCATGTTCCATGGATTACTTGGACCTCTTAGAGACTTTGTTAGGACCTTGCTCGCGCAAGGCAAAGCCTAGACAGACACAGACCTTTATTGTTTCCTAAGTCGGCATAAACATTCACTCGGTTGATTTAAGCTTAGCCAGTTGGACTGATCATCACTGGTAGGAGCTATTGAGAGGATTGTGTGGCTATCATGATGAGCACTGTTGGGACGGACGGTGTGATGCCGGTTCCGGTCGTTGTGGATGATGTTGATGATATTTTGCGGGGTTAGTAATCCCTAGCATTAGCTTAGGATCCCTACCGCGACTGTGTTCAGTATGGGAGGGCCGCGGCATAATATCCCGCGGTGACCAGCTTATGTGGATGTGCCATATTGTGTAGGTTTATTACTGTTATGTTTATTATGATTCTACATGGTTATCTTGCACGACTGCATAGCATATGTACCTTTGTTACTCTCTTAACTTTATACATGTCTCTACTCATTTGATGCATACATTCTATATTATCTGCATATTGTGACTTGCCAGATCTTTAGATCTGACCCACTCTTGGTGCTTAGGTCTTGACCCCGAGTTCGAGGGCGATGCGTTCGCACTCGTTGAGGTGCCCGTAGTAGGCGACTACGGATGGGGGCCGGCCGACCATGAGGTCGAGCCGGAAGGTAGAGAGCCGACACCAGCTGCAGGGGTTTGAGCGTTCTTTTATTTAGGGTTTTGAGAGACATTTGTTGTGAGTTGGGTAATAATGAAAAATATGTAATTAAACTTTGATTTGTTATCACTATACATCTAGGCTGGACTTCAGCCCTTCTACATTTGACATATATACAATGATACCTTATGCTTCCGCTATCTCTGTATGGCTTCCGCTTATAATACGCTTCCGCGATAACAACTATTGTTACATTATTGTTCAAAAAGTTTTAAATTGGACCTCACTGCGGACCTACGATCTTGGAAGTTCTCGGATTTTCCGGGAAGTAGCGCGCCAATTTCGGTACTTTGACGATCTTTTCGGTATCCGGAATTGGGGCGTTACATTTTATGGTATCAGAGCGGGCAAGTCTCTAGGAAATAAAATACACTAGAAACTTTAGGACGTAGTGAGGATCTCAGTGTGGGGGTACGTGTAGGGTCGATGGATCGGGTAGAATCAGTGTAGTCCTAAGTGTTGGACTTAAACTAACCTCATTTCTTTCTCTTGACAGATGTCTAGAGAGGGTTCTCCATCACATATGATACCAGCAGTCGGCAGTTCGCCAGACTTCGAGCAGCGTTTCCAGAGGTTCTTACAGGCCTTCCTCGTTTCCCAGGAGGCCCAGGCATCGGCGCAGCAGCAGCAGGCCGAGGATTTTGCCCAATTCCAGACGCAAGTCTTGGACATCATGGACAGAGTGGCTCAGCCAGGCACAGCAGCGGCATCCGTTCGGGAGGCAGACCCGAACGTCATATTTGAGAGGTTCCTCAAAAGAGGACCACCTGAGTTCACTGGCGCCGATGACCCGCTGGTGGCCGACGAGTGGATCGTGCGGATGGAGAAGATCTTCAAGGTCTTCGAGTGCACCGGTCAGCAGAGAGTGCAGTTGGCCGCTTACATGTTCCGGGGAGTCGCGGAGGACTGGTGGAGGACGATTCAGCGTCATTTCGAGACGATAGGAGACGAGATCGCTTGGACTGCATTCAGGGCGGACTTCCTTCGGAAGTTCATACCATCTCACGTCAGAGACCGCAAGCTGCGGGAATTTCAGGCGCTGGTTAAGGCAGCATGACTGTCTACCAGTATGAGGTTCGCTTCACCCAGCTTTCTCGTTTTGCAGAGGCTCTGATCACACCTGAGTCCGAGAGGATCCGTCGGTTCGTCGATGGGCTGAGAGATGATATTCAGTTGAGCATGTCCTGCATCGAGCTGCCCACATATGAGGAGGCTTTGAGGAGAGCTTACTGGGCAGAGGAGCGTCTGCAGCGGATAGAGGCCAGTCAGCAGCAGAGGCGAGTTAGAGCCGCCTTGGTCAGACCACAGCCCTTGCCCATACAGCAGCAGCCATTTCAGAGACAGAGGCCAGCAGGCCAGGCCAGGCAGCATCAGTATCAGCGGCAGCCTCAGCAGCAGCAGCAGCGTGGGCCCAGAGTGTGCTATGACTGTGGGGAGACAGGACACATCTCCAGATTTTGCCCATTCAGAGGAGGACAGCCTCAGGCCCCGATGCTTCAGCTTCCAGCACCACCGAGAGCACCAGTTCCAGCTCCACCCGTTCAGCAGATTGCACCGGCACCCCAGCCACCTCAGCAGCAGTACCGTGCCCAGCAGCAGGCACGTGGACCCCAGCAGCCCAGGGGACAGCACTATCAGAGGGGACGATACCAGAGGCCCCATGGACAGCAGCGACAGCAGCAGAGACCTCAGGCTGCAGGTCAGGCATTTGCACTCACACATGAGGAGGCCGAAGCTGCAGGGAACGTCGTCGAAGGTACTCTTTCTATTTGTGATCAGATTGCTAGAGTATTGTTTGACCCTGGTGCTACACATTCCTATGTGTCTTCTGCTTTTTCATTAGTTCTTGGTGGGGTAGGAGAGGAGTTACCATACACGCTAGTTGTGTCTACGCCCGTGGGCAAGAGGGTAGTGTGTCAGACTTACCACCCCAGATGCCGAGTGCAGATCGGGGAGTGTATTATGTTTGCAGATCTGATCGTGTTACCCATGCATGACTTCGACGTTATCTTGGGGATGGATTGGCTGGCCCGATATCGAGCAGTGATGGATTGCTTCGAGAAGACAGTTAGGCTCACTATCGACGGTTCAGATGCCACGATCGAGTTTGTGGGTGAGAGGAGACCACCCAGCACTAGGTTGATTTCAGCACTGAAGGCAGAGAGGCTAGTGAGATCAGGTTGCGAAGGCTACATCGCATTCATCTCAGAGGACAAGAAGTCCAAGGGAGTCGAGGAGATCCCAGTCGTTTGCGAGTTTCCAGACGTGTTTCCCGACGAGATCCCAGGATTGCCTCCAGTCAGAGAGATCGACTTCACCATCGAGCTTGTGCCAGGCACCGCACCGATTTCCAGAGCTCCTTATCGCATGGCTCCGGCAGAGCTGCGAGAGTTGAAGACCCAGTTGCAAGAGTTGATAGACAAGGGCTTCGTCAGACCGAGCATGTCACCTTGGGGAGCACCTGTGCTCTTCGTGAAGAAGAAGGATGGATCGATGAGGATGTGCATTGACTACAGGCAGCTGAACCAGGCAACGGTGAAGAACAAGTATCCTCTTCCCCGGATCGACGAGCTTTTCGACCAGCTTCAGGGAGCACAGTACTTTTCGAAGGTGGACCTGAGATCGGGATATCATCAGCTGCGAGTCAGAGAGCAGGATGTGCAGAAGACAGCATTTCGTACTCGTTACGGGCACTATGAGTTCCTTGTAATGCCGTTCGGGTTGACGAATGCGCCGGCAGTGTTCATGGCCCTGATGAACAAGATCTTCGCCCCATACCTCGACAGCTTTACGGTGGTGTTCATCGACGACGTGTTGGTCTACTCCAAGTCCAGAGAGGAGCACGAGCAGCATTTGAGGACGTCTCTACAGTTGCTACGCGACAACCAGCTGTACGCGAAGCTCAGCAAGTGCGAGTTCTGGTTAGAGCAAGTAGTCTTCCTCGGACATATCATCTCCAGAGACGGCCTAGCAGTGGATCCAGCAAAGATCGAGGCAGTAGTGAACTGGGAGAGACCAAAGAATGTTACAGAAGTTCGGAGTTTCCTTGGCTTAGCAGGCTACTACCGTAGATTTGTCAAGAGTTTCTCTTCGATTTCCGCCCCGTTGACCAAGCTGACAAGGAAGGACATACCGTTCGTATGGACCGATGCATGCGAGAACAGCTTTCAAGAGCTGAAGGAGAGACTGACGTCAGCACCGATCTTATCTTTACCTTCTGGTACAGGCGGTTTCGTTGTCTTCACCGATGCTTCAGGGACCGGTCTCGGTTGTGTTTTGATGCAGGAGGGGTAAGGTCATCGCCTATGGATCTCGCCAGCTGAAGGAACACGAGAAGAAGTATGGCCACCCACGACCTGGAGCTTGCGGCAGTCGTGTTCGCACTGAAAATGTGGCGGCACTACCTCTACGGAGAGAAGTTTGAGGTCCATTCAGATCATCGCAGCTTGCAGTATCTATTCACTCAGAGTGATCTCAACAACCGTCAGAGGCGCTGGATGGAGTACATCAAGGACTACGACTTCCCTATCAAATACCATCCGGGTAAGGCGAATGTCGTGGCAGACGCTTTGAGCAGGAAGACCGCCCTAGTCAGTTTCCTAGCAGCAGAGGGCGTGTGGACCGATGTCTTCAGTGACTTGGATGTCCAGTTCCAGCCGCTCAGCGACAGAGTTATGCTTGCCACCATGTCGCATGGGAACCGGAGTTGCTTGGAGAGGTCAAGGACAGTCAACGCAGCGATCGTAAGCTTGTCAGAGTGATCGAGCAGATTGACCAGAGGCCAGAGTTCAGACTGATTGGTGGATTACTCTACTACCAGGACAGGCTGTGTGTACCAGATATCCAGGAGCTGAAGGACCAGATCTTAGCAGATGCACACCACAACAGATATTCGATCACCCGGGCAGCACCAAGATGTATAGGAACCTGAGGAGCTACTACTGGTGGAACAACATGAAGAAAGAGATTGCAGGCTATGTGTCCAGATGTCTGACCTTGTCAGCAGATCAAAAGCCGAGCATCAGAAGCCACCAGGGCTACTTCATCAGCTCGAGATACCTCAGTGGAAGTGGGAACACATCACCATGGACTTCTATCGCAGGACTTCCAGCCACTCGGAAACGCAGTGAGGCGATTTGGGTGATCGTGACAGGTTGACCAAGTCAGCTCACTTCTTGCCAGTATCGATGAGAGCGGGACTCGACGTCCTTGCTAAGCTGTATGTGGATAGGATCGTCTCTTTGCACGGAGTTCCAGCTTCGATTGTTTCAGACAGAGATCCACGCTTCACTTCTCACTTCTGGGATAGTCTTCAGCGAGCTTTGGGTACCAAGTTGAGCTTCAGCACAGCCTATCATCCTCAGACAGACGGACAGACAGAGCGCACCAACCAGACCTTGGAGGATATGTTGCGGGCTTGTGTCCTGGATTACAAGGAGAACTGGGAGGATTCCTTGCCACTCTGCGAGTTTGCCTACAACAACAGCTACCACTCGAGCATCAAGATGGCACCATTTGAGGCGTTGTACGGCAGGAAGTGCAAGACCCCAGTATGTTGGGAGGAAGTTGGCGTCAGGAGCTTCCACGGACCGTCTATTGTCGGTGATACTAGTGAGAAGATCCGCCAGATAGTAGAGAACCTGAAGGTCAGCCGCAGCCGCAGAAGAGCTACGCAGACAATCGGCGCAGGCCACTCGATTCCAGAAGGGAGACCGTGGTCTTCCTGAAGGTTTCCCCAGCTCGAGGCACCCTCAGATTCGGCGAGAAGGGGCAAGTTAGCACGGAGATACGTCGGACCCTTTGAGATCAAGGCCAAGATCGGGGATGTCGCCTACAGACTTCAGTTACCAGCAGAGCTATCAGGTGTGCATGATGTCTTCCACGTCTCGATGTTGAGGAAGTATGTGGAGGACCATACCCACATTCTGCATCACCAGCCGCTCGACATCCAGCCCGACGCGTCCTACATCGCCAAGCCAGTCGCCGTCATCGAAACCAAGGAGAAAGTACTTCGAGATCGAACTATCACTTTGTGAAGGTTCAGTGGGAACATCACACTCCGGAGGAGGCTACTTGGGAGCTACGATGACCAGGTGGCAAGAGATTATCCACATCTTCTACCGCAGGTATGTCCCTACTTGTTTTTACATTTGGGGACCAAATGTTTTAAAGGAGGGAGGAATGTGAGGCCCACCCCTTTGTGGGCCCTCCATTTGAATTTGAATACTATATATTAGCTTAGTATATTAATTATATTAATTATGGGGGGGCTTAGTGGGGGCTAGTTATGCATTTTTCATAGGTTATATATTAGGTTAGTTAATTATGTGTTTAGTAGATTAATAAGGGATTTTTCTTAGGAATTCTCTAGAACTACCAATGACCAAAACACCCTTACCCTAACCTTAATCCCATTTTAAACCCTAAGGGCTTTTTTGTCCTAAACCCAAAAATCCCAACCTATTTAAACTATGCCTTCCCCTACCAAACTAGAACACTATTCATATCTCTTTCCCTCTTCTTCTCCAACGATCAACAACTGTGCCCTCCCTGCTGCTGGAATTCTTCCCTACATAAGTGGTTTTCTATTCTTCTTCTTCTCTCTTCCTCGTTTGCAACTAATCAAGGCAAGTTACTCTATGTAAATAACTTAGAATGCATGATTTATCTTCCGCTTGATTCTACAAATTCAATTCTGTCTGTACATGTTAGATATATTTTTGAGCTTGTCTTGTGGTTTCTTTGGCCATTGATGGATTGATGGTGGTTGGGAATTGGAGTGGTATTCTGGTTTTTGTTTGTTGAAATGGATGGAAAATGGGTGAGAAGGAGAATTCCAGAGGAGGGGTGTTCTGTATCAGGTTTCCGAAGAGGAAACAGTGGAAAACCCACTTTGTTGTGTGGAGACCTGGACCAGGTGGGCCACCCGATGGTAAATCCGAGCCGTGGATCTGATAGAGAACGCACCGGCGACCCTAAAGGGGCTGGTCCCATGGTGTGTGGATACCCCATTGCCATCAATCCATCACCTGATCAGAGTAGGAAACGTATTAAAAGTAAAACCCAGTTTTGGCTTGAACTGTTGCGGGACCCACATATTGATCTGATCACAGATCTAGACCACCCATCAGACCCTGATATGGTGGGGCGACCATGGGGATGTAGACTGATCTGGAATTGATCAAGGAAGGTCCGTTCCCCATGTGCGATTGGCGGTGAACACCCAACTGTTAAAAACCCAATTCGTGGCAAGGAAATATTCCGTTTTTTTTGGTACTGTGGGGTCCCACGTGTCCCACCTTGGAATCAGGACCCCACATCTGGTCGAGGGGCCCTGGGCGACCCTAAGGGGAAAGATGGATCAAGAATTTGAGGTGGGCCACTACCTGTGATTGATGAGGAGGAAGGCCTCATGTCTGTTACAGAACCGAGTTCTGTAACAGAACATGTTCTGTGAAGCCAACGTATCAAAAGGTAAGAGATGATGGGAGGTTTGGTGGTCCGAGGGTGCATGGGAAAAGGAAGAAATGAGGGAGCATGGAGAAATTGTGATCCATCAACTTGTGGGGCCCAAGTAGGTCTTTGATTTCAGATCAGATCCGGACATTGGATCAGGGTCTGCTTAATGAACCTGATGATGAGTCCTGATCTAAGACTGGGACCCGTGGGGCCCACTAATCTAATGACCTATATGTTTTATTAATCAAACCTATGTTTTTTATTAAATAAGAAAATTAAACCTTAGCCTTTTTAATGAGACCCCTTGACCTAGTGACCTAGGCTCCCTTCTTATCATGGGTTTAGTATATTAATAGGGGATTACTTACCCGGACCCATTAATTTAATTAATTAAAAATAAATTTCTTAGTTTCTATTTAAATACAATTGGACCCATTAATTTTAGAAAGTTTGTGGTGGGACCATTTAACCTAATGACCTGGGATTACTTTTAACCATGGGTTAGTATATTAATTAAGTACCTTGACCAATTAGTTTCATTAATTAAAATAAAACCTATTAGTCTTATTAATTAAAATAAGATCCTTAGTTTCTAATTTATACCTTTAGACCCATTAATTAGAGAGAGGTCCCTTAACCCTTTTGGAACCCAATCAGAACCCTTGTGCATAATCTGGATTTTCCTCAGACCCAGAAATCAGTGTATGTGGTTGACCTAGCTTAGTCGTTTGGCCGAGCTCAGTAGATTGACCGAGCTTAGTGTTTGACCGAGCTCCGTGTTCTAGCCGAGATCAGTGTTTGGCCGAGCTCAGTGTCTTAGCCGGGTTCAGTGTTTGGCCGAGCTCAGTGCTTTGACCGAACTCAGTGCTTAACCGAGCTCAGTGCTTGACCGATCTCAGTGCTTAACCGAGCCCAGTGCTTGACCAAGCTCAGTACTTATCCAAGCTCCGAGCCAAAAGACCGAGACCAGGTAATCGAGATCAGGAAATTTAGAGAGAGAGAAGCTGAAACCTGGGACACCCCCTTAGCCAGAATTTGCAGTGTGCGCGGTTAACCGACCAGGCCAGGAGGTTGACCGAACACACTGGAAATCCCAATAATTCAGGACTATACCTGAAGGGTGAATACTCTCTGATCCCAGTGTGCCGGGTTGACCCCAGGCCAGGAGATCAATCGAACACACTGTGTACAGTAAGTTTCCCAGACTTTAGTTTCTCATGTTGTGATCGTTTGTTGGGCCCATTGACCATCCAAATGACTCCATCACTGTGCCAACCACGAGTCAATGGTGTAGCTCAGCCTTGACTCGTGGGGTCCACTGATCAGGGTCCATGTTATGTAATCTGAGATGATTCGACCTTTATACGTTACTAATGATGCACATAACTTCTAAGCACCAAACACAATATTCCTTAGCATCTATGGTTTCACTTAAAGATCGAATTACCTGAGATGGACCTGTATCCGAAAGTGGACCATTTACCTAGGTTGGACTGTTGCTATCTCCCTATGATTCGTTGTACTTGGAGGTTCATCTTCCTCATATTATCACTGTCACTCTATTGTCCTTGTGTTTGCTTATACCTATTAATTAAATGGAAAAATGGAGGACCTAAACCTAGGACTACTTAGAGGTGACCCGGTAGTGTGATTGGGGTGAACATTGACCCGTTGTCTGTGGCTAGGCGGGCCCTTTTGTTGGCCTAAGTTTGGGTGTGGATTACCCTAGATGGGAGATGTTAGATTGAATGGGCTTGTAACCCCATTATGGATATAGATGGATTATATGTTAATGGATATGGACTTGTATATCATTTGGACTATTCTAAACCAGACCATGTATATGGTGGGCCTTTGTATGGATCCAATAATTGGGCTTGAACTTGGATCATGTTCCATGGATTACTTGGACCTCTTAGAGACTTTGTTAGGACCTTGCTCGCGCAAGGCAAAGCCTAGACAGACACAGACCTTTATTGTTTCCTAAGGTCGGCATAAACATTCACTCGGTTGATTTAAGCTTAGCCAGTTGGACTGATCATCACTGGTAGGAGCTATTGAGAGGATTGTGTGGCTATCATGATGAGCACTGTTGGGTACGGACGGTTTTGTGATGCCGGTTCGGTCGTTGTGGATGATGTTGATGATATTTTGCGGGGTTGATAATCCCTAGCATTAGCTTAGGATCCCTACCGCGACTGTGTTCAGTATGGAGGGCCGCGGCATAATATCCCGCGGTGACCAGCTTATGTGGATGTGTCATATTGTGTAGGTTTATTACTGTTATGTTTATTATGATTCTACATGGTTATCTTGCACGACTGCATAGCATATGTACCTTTGTTACTCTCTTAACTTTATACATGTCTCTACTCATTTGATGCATACATTCTATATTATCTGCATATTGTGACTTGCCAGATCTTTAGATCTGACCCACTCTTGGTGCTTAGGTCTTGACCCCGAGTTCGAGGGCGATGCGTTCGCACTCGTTGAGGTGCCCGTAGTAGGCGACTACGGATGGGGGCCGGCCGACCATGAGGTCGAGCCGGAAGGTGGAGAGCCGACACCAGCTGCAGGGGTTTGAGCGTTCTTTTATTTAGGGTTTTGAGAGACATTTGTTGTGAGTTGGGTAATAATGAAAAATATGTAATTAAACTTTGATTTGTTATCACTATACATCTAGGCTGGACTTCAGCCCTTCTACATTTGACATATATACAATGATACCTTATGCTTCCGCTATCTCTGTATGGCTTCCGCTTATAATACGCTTCCGCGATAACAACTATTGTTACATTATTGTTCAAAAAGTTTTAAATTGGACCTCACTGCGACCTACGATCTTGGAAGTTCTCGGATTTTCCGGGGAAGTAGCGCGCCAATTCGGTACTTTGACGATCTTTTCGGTATCCGGAATTGGGGCGTTACACTCCCCCTCTTCTTAACACAAATTACCTTTACAGCAAAAAAAATGCTGTATTTATTTAAAATAAATACATCGGTATATATGAATGAATCATACATAAAAATAAGCAATCAACAAATAAATTAGGAAAAATGCATCAACATCCAAACCACGATTCAAATCCAATTCATACGTGGATCCTAAATGGAGAGATACAGAAACGTGAGAGCATGTTAATGAGATGGACTTCGACTTGGATTAACAGATATTTCTAGATACAAATTGTGCGATGATAATTGATTCTAGGCCCTGGTGTGATTGACTTGGGGCCATGACGACTTGGGTGCGGTAAGTTTAAACTCCATTGAAGCATTCCCATTAAGATTACTGGTTTTGTTAGACAATTGAGGTTCACACGGGCCACCTTACAGCCCTTGCTATAAATCACCTGTATCAGCGTCACAACTCCCACACATCATCCATCCGTTACATTTCATTAAATTAGAAATTATCGGATTGGCTCCACCGGCTTTTAATTCCCAGTACTCTTGACTTACTTCCTCGGGTGAAAGCCATAGATGCAGCGGATGCACGGATCTTAATAAACTGGCTGCTACAAACGTAATAAGGACTGCGTAGGCTTGAATCATGTATTAGTTGTGGAGATCTGTGAATGTCTACAAGAGGTCAATCACGTATGATAAACTATTCAAAATCCAAGGGCAATGATGGACACCCTGAATGTAATCACGTATGATCAACTATTCAAAATCCAAGGGCAATGATGGACACCCTGAATGTAGAAGATGATGACGGAATATTATACATCTAGTGGAAGGAAGAGCGTGATCAAGTGTTAGTGGATGATGTATTGAAAGTGATTTCAATGCATTATCCCATGTCTATATATAGCCCCTTTGGCTAATAGGTGATAAGATCTCTATTCAGATTCGAATGTAGAGATGATAAGGATAAAGGGTTGGATCAAACTCTCGCAATTTGAATTTGAATGGAGAAATAATAAGGATAGAGTGTTGGATAAAACTTAGACTATTCTTATCCATATTACCATGAGCCTCCTGGTGAGGGGTGTCTCTTTGTGAGTAGGGTCCACTCACAGGTAAACACAAGTGAGTTCTATCACAAATGCCAACATCGGGGCTATATAATTTGAAAAGTTTGACTTCTTAGACTCGTCCAATGCAAAAAAAAAAAAAAAAAAAAAAAAAAAAAAAAAAAAAAAAATCAAACTTGGATAGATTTAACCCCGTTGCTCGAGAGTGTCATATATATATATATTTGAGAATATCTAAAATTGGATCAAATACATATAAAAATATAAATATATATTTAGTTATGTGCATTCATGATAATCAAGTCAAATTAATAAGTTTTTATGTATAAGAAAAATAAAAGAAATGAATAGTATATATATATATATTACATAATTGAATGAAATACAGAGCTCTATCGATGCCTCTTTGGGTGTCTGTACGTGAGTCTCATATGGTGCGAACTCGCAAAACGCAACTTACACCCTATTGAGCTACCACTTATCTCAAAATCAGTTGGTGATAGAAAACAACACAACAATAGTTTTATGGTCATGGTGAGGGTGAGGGTGAGGGCGATGGCTCGACCACAATTATTACCGCTCAGGAGCGAAAGCAGACGTTGACCTCAACAAAACTAATTCATAGGAACTCTAAAGAAATTTTTTTTGCTAAGAGTAGCTAAAATTAAAGAAACAGAAGATACAAAAAGAAGATAATAAATGGCAATCAAATAACCTTATCTTTTCTTTTTGCTTCGGGAAATAACCTTATCATCAAGGAAGGAAAATGGACACTCAACAATTGAATAATAAATAAAATCTGAATAGTTGCACTTTGTAAAATGGGAACCTTACACTACATTTTTCTGGAAATCGCCTATTTATGGCATCATCGAAAGCGGGGGGGCAACATGCACTAGTAAGGTAGTCCAAATATCAAATGCAAAAGATCCACTATAAGTTTTGAATTACATTCCAATCTTCATTTGTAAAATGCTGACTTCAAATATCATACATAATTACTTGAAAAAACACGTGAATTGTTTAAAAACAAATCTATGTATTAAATAATTCAGAATGAAAACGACTTATTAAATGAGGTGACTCGGACGAGTCTCCCCTATACCTGACTCAATCTTCTATTAAAATAAGATGACTAAGAAGAATCAATATTCAACTCGAGAAGTTTTCCTTCATCATGTGTGGATCCTATTATCCTACCTTTGCTTAATCATTTTTCTTCACGTTGTACACTTACTCAAATGACCCAAATTTAATTTTGATTCTAGGGGTCTATTATAATTGGGTCAATCGCGTGAAGATGTAGTCCATGATTCACGATAACTCGATAGACCAGGTCACCGGATGGCCCTTGCATCAATGCTGCAAAATTCAAATTATTAAGTTAAGATGATGATGATGATGATAGTAATAATTTATTTGGAATATTTGATGGTGTTTAGGACTCGACCTTTCGAAAGGTCCATGGAAGGATGATTGTCCTTTTTAAGTAATATTCATTTGAAATAAATTAATATGAAAAGACCACTAATTTTTTTGGGACATTTACTTAAAAAATCCCATTAAATAGGGTAATTTCAACTGATGACCCTAAATTTTTACAATGACGGCGAAGGACCTGCAGCCCAAAATCCTATATTTTCTTCCGTTTTTGCCCTTGGTTAGTTGATGTCAACATAACTCAAAAAAAAAAAAAAAAAGCATTCTTCACCCCCAAATCAACAGTAGCAGTAGAATAGAAGAAAGAGAGGAATGAGATCAACGCCCTACCCTTGTTTTCTCAATCACAGCGAGAGAGATTACTCAATGTTAAGAAAACCCTAAACAACGGAAAACTCAATTTTTGTTAACGCTAACTGGGGGTTTTTATTGACGTCAACAAATTCACAGGGTCACTCATGCTATTCATTAGACATTTTTGTTAATGTCAACAAAATCTTTTGTTGATGTCGACAAATCTTCTATCGAAGTCGACAAATTCACAGGGTCACTGGTTGTAATAACTGTGCATTTTTGTTAATGTCAACACAATTTTATGTTGATGTCGATGAATGTTTTGTTGATGTCAACAAATATTACTCATGATAGAATAAGAAACTGGTTATGTTGACATCAAAAAAAGAAAAAAAGAAAAAGGGCAAAATGGAAAAAAAAAAACAGATGATTTGGGCTGGAGGTCCTTAGCCATCATTATAAAAGTTTAGGGTGCGTTTGGCATTGTGTCATTTGGAAGTTCCCATGTTCCCGCGAGATAAGTGTGTAAAAAATATGTTTGGTATGTGTAAATGATTGTTCCGAATTTTGTTCTCATGGAAAGGAATCTCAAAATCTTAACCTGCCGACATAAGAAAGTTGGAACAAAAAAACTTATTTTTTTTTTAGGAAACAACTTGCTGGCACAATTGTTTCTTTTTTTATCTATTGCCTTTTAAATAATATCATTTGAAGATTCTAAATCCTCTTACTTATCCTAAATGTGGGCCCCACCTTCACAATCCCAAAAGAGGTGGCCCACTTTATAATTCCTAGAGGTGGGTCACTCTTATAATTCTATAATGGTAGGACTACATTATAAATTTCTTGTAAAGGTAGGCATCACGTTGTAATTTCTCTAGGTAGGTCCCGTGTCCACATCACATTTTAATGGTGGCCCCATATTCGGAATTTCTAGATGTGGATATCACATTGTAATTTTTAAAGATGGGTCCCATGTTTACAATTAACAAAAAGTATGGCCCCACATTATAATTCCTATAAAGGTAGGCCCATATTGTAGATTTTATAAATGTGCTACCCCCATATTCTAACTTTTAAACTTGGGCACCACATTCTAATTTCTAAAGGTGGGCCCTGTGTCTACAATTACAAAAAATGTGGTTCCACTTTTTAATTCATAAATATGGGTCACATGATCTCGTTCACAAAACGTGAACCCACATTGTAAATTCTATGAATATGAGCCCATATTCTAATTTCTAAAGGTGGATCTCATATTTATATTTACAAAAAGTTGGCCCACATAAACAAAAGGTGGACCCACATTGTAAATCCTATGAATGTGAGCCCATATTCTAATTTCTAAAGGTAGATCCCATATTTACATTTAAAAAATGTTGGCCCACATTATAATTCCTATAAAGGTGGGCCCACATTATAATTAATCCAATGGATATGGGTTTCATGTTCTGATTTTTAAAGGTGGGTACCACGTTGTAACTTCTACAGGTGGGTCCCATATATTGTAATAATAGTACTGCAAACAATAAAAGGTGGGGTCCCACATTGAATATCCTATGTTTGCTCCTAGGAGCAAAACTTTTATAATGTTACCAAACAAGTTCCGTACAGTTTATTTTTAGTAGAGTAATTTAATATAATGTTGCCAAACAAGTTCTGCAGTGTATAGACTCGGCACAACTTAATCTCAGCACAACCTAATCCAAGCACAAAATTAGGAACAACACGAGAATGATGCCAAACAGGCCATTAGGCCATTAGGTTCCTCAAAAGTGGTTACCTTATTTAAAAATTTTTTTACGGCAAATGTCTTTTTTTTAATATTGTTTTTCGTTATATATACTCACATTTACTTTATACCATTTTCGTCCGTACTCGTATTTACTTTTGGAGTCTTGGGACTAAATCATAGACAGAATCATGAACTAAGACTTTTTGTTACTTTTGGAATGGGATTGAGGCAGAAGGGACTGCAGCTCTCTTGTCATTGCATGTGATGTAGACACAAAAATCTAAAGAGAGGAAGACGACAAAGAATCAAACACAAGAAATAAAGTACAAGTCAATTAAATACTAGATTCACCACTTACATGCAATGCATGGAAATAGTAAAGATTAAAGATTGGTCATGGTAGTATAAATAGGAGTCAAAAGTTTTAAATATATAATTTAATTTTATAAATTGATTGTAAATTTTTTTGGAAAGGTTTCTTTTTGCATCATTGTTTATTAACTTTAATATAAAAAGTACTAAAACAATGTAAAATTTTGTATGAATTAAGAGTTAATCAAAATTTAAGTAATTATTTACATATTTAAGAATAGATACAAAAATTAGAAAGGAAAAAAAGGATTTGCAACTACCAGTACATAATGATAAGTTTTTAAAATATAGAAGTAAAAATGAATCAATGACGCCTGTAATAGAATAAAAAAACATGTATATATTATAATTGACATATGCTTAAAACTTAAAGACGAAGGGCACATTTAGGGTTCTTTAAGGGAAACTTATGTTTTGGCTTGTGTTGGGCCTAGAACTAGATTGATTTCTTATAAAATATGTGATTAATATAAATTTAGTGAAAAACAACATAGATTTTACTATAGCAAATGATATGGCATTTATTTTATTGTAGCTGCTAGGCCAGAGCTGCAATGCTAATGAGTCGACCTTTGAGATCTAAACTATTCAAAATCGTGATTTTTCTATTATTAGTGTTCGGACAAATTTTACTCTTATCGAAGATAAAACCGATATTGTTTGATAATTTGTAAAATATATTATCGAATTAAGTGTTTGACTCCTATCTAGCCGAAGAGATTTTACCTTTACACTACAACAACTTGCAGTTTTAGCGACGTTTTTTTAGCGAAGTTTTTATAAATTCTTCGGTAAAGAATACTATTTATTGACGTATATTATTTCATTGCTAAAATTCAGTCTTTTACCGACGTTTTAGAAAAAAACGTCGGTAAAAGACTGATTTTTAGCGACGTTTTACTAAAAAACATCGGCAAAAAACATCAGAGATTATTATCGACAAATTAGAAAACATAGGAAAACTATTTTTTATTTTTTATTTACTTTTCATTTTCATATTACCGACGAAAAAAAACGTCGGTAAAAATATTTTTATTTTTTATTATTTTATTATTTTTTTATTTTACCGACGATAAAAAACGTCGGTAAAACAATTTTTATTTACTTTACTTTTTTATTTTACCGACGAAAAAAACGTAGGCAAAACTATTTTTATTATTCTTTTTATTTTATCGATGAAAACAAATGTTGGTAAATTTTTTTTTATTTTTTATTTATTTTTGTTTTTTATTTTACCGACAAATAAAACGTTAGTTAAACTATTTTTATTTATTTTTCTTTTTTTTCTTTTACCAAAAAAAACGTTGGTAAAACTATTTTTATTATTTATTTATTTTTATTTTTTATTTTACCAATGAAAAAAACGTCGGAAAAATATTTTTATTTTTTATTTATTTTACCGACGAAAAAAACGCCGGTAAAAATATTTTTATTTTTTATTTATTTTTTCTTTTGTATTTTACCGACGAAAAAATTGGTCGGTAAAAGTGTTTTTGTCGGCAATTTTTTTAAATGTTATATTTTTTTCAATATAATTTTCCTGTAAACCTATTTATGCACCTGTATCAAAAATAAACTTGTTCATGTACCTATATTCAGTATAAAAAATGCATGCAAACAAAAGTTGTTAGATAGACAAACAGCCATCGCCATTTTACATTAAATCATTCATCTCATTAAACAAATATTGCAATCAATAATGATACGGTCACATATAAATGTCCAATATACTTATACAAAGAAACTAAAAAGAATAAAACACCCCCACAAGTTTGCAACCGACCCTAAAGCATCCATCAATTTGCAATGACAAAAATAACATTAGAATATTTTCAATGAATTAAATTATAAATGAAAGATAAACATGCATATATATATATTAATCTTTTCCTAAGTTTGTCGGCGGCCTGTTTTCCAGCCTAAGTGTTGAGAATCAGGCGGTTTTTGCGTCTAATTCGTTAACTGGAAGTCCGATTCACTAACCGTCAATTCCTACAAGTTACTTTGGCCTTAAACAAGGTACCCGTGCTGGTCTTTAGGCTGTCCGATGGCCGTTTTCGACCTCCGACTGCCTATTTTCGAGACTAAGTGTTAAGAATCCAACGTTTTTAGGTCTAATTCGCTAGCTGGGAGTTCGATTTACGAGCCGTCAGTTCCTGCAAGTTAGTTTCACCTCGAGTGAGTGCTCGTGCTGGTTTTCGATTTTTCCAGAGCCTTTTCCTGTTCTGGACCCCTGGCGGGCCGTTTTCGAGCCTAAGTGTTGGAAAATCCTATATTTTCGCTTCTAATTCTCTAACCGGGAGTCCTATTTGCGAACTGCCAGTTCTTAAAAGTTACTCTACCCTCGACCAAAGTGCTCATGCCGATTTTTGATTTTCTCGGGGGCCGTTTCCCATTCTGAAGCCCCGGCGGGCCGTTTTCGAGCCTAAGTGTTGGAAAGTCCTATGTTTTCGCTTCTAATTTTCTAATCGGGAGTCCTATTTGCGAACCGTCAATTCCTACAAGTTAATCTACCCTCGAGCGAAGTGCTCTTGCCGGTTTTTTATTTTTTCGAGGTGTTGAAAATGCTACATTTTCAGTGTTTATAAATTTTGACTAGTTATTGTGTTAAAATTTCAAAAGAATAATCTACTAACTTGCATCATTTTCTCCAGTAGCTGTGCCATTACCAGCAGAAGTGGTCCCTCTCGTAATGTCGAAAATGCCGGTCGGATCTATCCCTGCCGAAATGCCAACTGTTGAACAATGGCATCAAGTGCACGTGTCCTCCTGTCCTGCTTAGCCTGCTTAGCTAGCTGCTCCCACAGGCCGATCACCTCAGGATACGGTGCCCGAGACTGTGTGAAAGAAGGTCCTTGTCTATATCCCATGCCCATTTAAGTATCTCGACCTCTTCCCAAGCACATCAACACCAATCTGTTCCTGAGTCATCGGAGCGGCGAAAGAGGGTTGCGACTGCTCCTCAGTCCGCTGCACCAAGGCCTCCTGCCATTTAAATCAATAAGTGATTTAGAATGCTTTTATGGCATTATTGATCATAATTGATTTATTAGCAAACATATATGTCTCTACGGAGCCACCTCATTTACCCACTCATTACTCTTTTGTCTGTAGTGGGTATCGCGAAAGAACTGAGTAATAGGCGGCGCCTGACCTGCATTTTGTGCCATCTGTCATTTGAAATAGCTTTGTATTAGATATGAACCTAGCTACATATTGATAAATTAATAAACTTAAGCAAGTTTCTTCTTATGATATATTAGTACCATCAGAGATATCCTAGATGGAAATGTCGGGGGTCCGGAAAGGGAAACGGCCCCTGAAAAAAATCAGAAACTGGCGCGAGCACTTCGCTCGAGGGTAAATTAACTTCTTGGAACTGACGGTTCGCAAATAGGATTCCGGTTAAAGAATTAAATACGAAACATAGGATTTTCCAACACTTAGGCTCGAAAACGGCTCGCCGGAGGTCCGGAACGGGTAACGGCCTCCGGAAAAATAAAAAACTGGCACGAGCACTTCGCTCGAGGGTAGAGTAACTTGTTTGAACTGATGGTTCGCAAATAGGACTCCCGGTTAGAGAATTAGAAGCGAAACATAGGATTTTCCAACAGTTTGGCTCGAAAACGGCCCGCCAGGGGTTCGGAACGAGTAACAGCCCCTAGAAAAATCAGAAACGGGCACGAGCACGTCGCTCGAGGGTAGAGTAACTTGTAGGAATTGACGGTTCACAAATAGGACTCCCGATTAGAGAAATAGAAGTGAAAACTTAGAACTTTCCAACACTTAGGCTCGAAAACGGCTCGCCGGGGGTCCAGAACAGAAAACTCCCCTTGGAAAAATTGAAAATTGACATGAGAACTTTGGTCGAGGGTAGAATAACTTGTAGGAACTGACGGTTCGCAAAAAGGTCTCCTGGTTAGAGAATTAGAAGTAAAAACATAGGATTTTCCAACACTTATGCTCGAGAACGGCCCACCGGGGGTCCGAAATGGGAAATGGCCCCGGAAAAATTGAAAACCGGCATGACCACTTCGCTCGAGGTGAAATTAACTTGCAGGAACTAACGGCTCATTAATCGGACTCCCGATTAACGAATTAGACCTAAAAACGTTGGATTTTTAACACTTATTCTCGAAAATAGGCCGTCGGAGGTCGAAAATGGGAAACGGCCATCGGACAGCCCAGAAACCAGCACGGGTACCTTGTCCAAGGCCAAAGTAACTTGTAGGAATTGACGGCTAGTGAATCGGACATCCGGTTAACGAATTAGATGCAAAAACCTCTTGATTCTCAACACTTAGGTTGGAATACAGGCCGCAAACAAACTTAGGAAAAGATTTATATATATATATATGCATGTTTATCTTTCATTTATAATTTAATTCATTGAAAAGATTCTAATGGTGTTTTTGATGGACGCTTTGGGGTCGGTTGTAGACTTGTGGGGTGTTTTATTCTTTTAATTTATTGTATATGTTTATTGGACATTTTTATGGGACTATATCATTATTGATTGTAGGGGATTTTACTGCAAAAATCTCGAAATATGGCTATATATCCCGAAAGGTCCTCGCAATTTGTATATCACTAATGGGGTCCTTTCGCCAATTTTTTATATTTTTTTATGAGTGACGATAGCATCACCATGGGCGACGCATGGGCGACGCTTGCGTTGCTCATCGCACCACATGCATCGCTCGTCACACTTTCTTCCCTTCTTTTATTCTCCTTTCTTTCCTTCTCTTGCAGCGTGAGCTAATCTAGTAGCTTTGGATCAAAGGAGATGGATTCATGTCTACATAGAGAAGTTAACATGAACTCATTTTATACAAATGAAACTCACAAATGAAGCCATTAATCTTTTTGAACAAATGAAACTCACAAACGTCCCCAATATGATGCAGGCCAATAGGTTGGACGTTAATGGCAAATAACGCAGTGGATCGGTTTGTAAAGGATTGCTGAAATTCAGGATCCTTTAACTGCACGCTCTTACATATGCTTTACAGAGTTGGAGACCTTTTTGACTTTCTGTCCCATATTCATGCCAAGAGCACATGGGTTGGCCTTCAATGATGGAACGAATGCATAGGTGTTTGAAGCTGTCCTACAAAGTGCATCCAATGGCAAACTCATTCATCAGCAGTCATGTTTGTTTGTTTGCAATGGAGTGGAACAAGGGAGTGAAACAAAATTCTTGAAAAGGTATTTGTGGAGATTGCAAGAAGACAATGTTTGTGGCGATTAGCTCATGCTGCAAGAGAAAGAAGAGGAGGAGGTAGAAGAGAAAGAAAAGAAAAGGAAAGAAGGGAAAAAGGTGTGACGAGAGACGCATGGGGTGCGTTGAGCGACGCTAGCGTCGCCCATGCGTCGCCCATGGTGAAGCTATCGTCACTCATAAAAAAATATAAAATATTGGAGAAATGACCTCATTAGTGATATACAAATTGCGAGGACCTTTCGGGATATATAGCTATATTTCGGGATTTTTTCAGTAAAATCCCCTTGATTGTAATATTTGTTTACTGAGATTAATGACTTGATGAAAAATGGTGATGGTTGTTTGTTTATTTAGCAACTTTTGTTTTTATGCATTTTTTATGTTGAATATTGTAACGCCCCAATTCCGAATACCAAGAAAATCGTCAACGTACCGAAGTTAGCGCTACTTCCTGGAAAATCCGAGAACTTCCAAGATCGTAAGTCCGTACTAAGGTCCAATTTAAAATTCTTTGATCAGTATAATATCAATCGTTAAATAGCGAAAGCATAAAAATAAAGCGCAAGCAATGACAGAGATAATCGCTCATGATATATCAAATCTGACGGGCTGAAGTCCAGCCTATAAATGTCAAATGATAAAATCAAAGGTTTATTACATGTTTCAATATCAACCCCGCTCACCACAAAATCGCTCAAAAACCCAAATAAAGATAATCGCTCAAACCCCAGGTGTTGGCTCTCCAACCTCCGGCACGACCTCTTGGTTGGCCGGTCCCCATCCGTAGTCTCCTACTACGGGTGCTTCTACGAGCGCAAACGTACCGTCCTCGTACTCGGGGTCAAGACCTAAGCATCAAGAATGGATCAGATCTAAAGATCTGGCAAGTCACAGTATGGAAGTAATATATGACATATGCATCGAAAGAGTAGAGACAGTAATAAAGTTAATAAGAGTAACAATGATATATAATCTAGGCAGTTGAACAAGATGAGCATTTAGAATCAGAATAGACAAAATAACTAATCTAAACAAAATGGCACATTCACACAAGCTGGATAGCGCTGGATATTATGCCGCAACCCTCCCATATTGAACACAGTCGCGGCGGGGAAACTTCCCCTGTGCTGGAGAATAACGAGCCTCACAAGCAACATCCTCACCACACTCATCACTCAGAGATCGGACCCGATATCACACCGTCTTTCTACAACAATGCTCATCATAATATCACAGTAGCTCGTACCTGTGATGATCAGTCCAAAGGGTGAGCTTAAATCAATTGAGTGAATGTCTATGCCGACTAAAGAAACAGTAAGGGTCTGTGTCTGTCTAGGCCTTGCCCTACGTAAACAAGGTCCTATAAAGTCCCTAAGAGGTCTAGGTACCAAATATAATCCATAGATCACAATCCAGGTCCAAATCCAATCATTGGATCCATACCAAGGCCCACCAAATACATGGTCTGGTCTACAATAATCGAAATGAGGAGATAAGTTCACGTCTAATGATATACTGTCCATTTACATTCATAATGAATTACAAGTCCATATAATCCAACCTCTCCAATTTAGGGTAATCCACATCCAAACTTACACAATAAAACGGCCCGCCTAGCCATAGACACGGGTCAGTGTTCACTCAATCGTACCACCAAGTCACCTCTAAGTAGTCCTAGGTTCAGGTCATCCATTTCCATTTAATTATCAGGTATAAACGATAGTAAGGACAATAGAGTGACAATGATAGCAAAAATGAGATAAATCTCAAGTACAAGAATCAATGAGAGATATCAACAGTCCAACCTAAGTAATTGGTCCACTTTCAGATCCAGGTCCATCTCAGGTAATTCGATCTCTAAATGAAATCTCATATGCTAATGGATACTGTGTTTGGTGCTCCAGAAGTTACAAGTATCACTGATAACATTTAAGGGTCGAATCATCTTAGATTACATAACCTAGACCCTAATTAGTGGGCCCCACGAGTCAAGGTTGAGCCACACCACTGACTCGCGCTTGGCACATTAATATAAGTCTATTTAGATGGTCAATGGGCCCCATGAATGATCACAACATCAGAAACCAAAATCTGTGAATGGTCACTATACACAGTGTGCTCGGTCGACCCCCTGGCCTGGGCGGTTGACCTGGCACACTAGGATTAGAGAAACAAACACCCTACAAGCAACGCCTGATTTACAGAAATTCATGTGTGCTCGATCGACCTCCTGGCCTGGTCGGTCAACCGAGCACACTGAACGTCCTGGTTTGAGGGAGTCCCAGGTTCCAACCTCTTGTTCCTGGAATTCCAGTGTTCTCGGTTTACCTAGCTTAGAGCTCAGTCACCTGGGACTGAGTCCGGTCACCTGGCACTGAGCTCGGCCAACCATTAAGCTCGACCAACATTTGAGCTCGGTTAACCTCTGAGCTCGGCCAACCTTTAAGCTCGGCCAACCTCTGAGCTCGGCCAACCTTTGAGTTCGGCTAACCTGCCTAGCTGAGCTCGGCCTACCTAGCTTAAAGCTGTGCAAATATTAGAATTCCTGGATCTCTTCCTTTCCATTCCAATTTCCACCCAATTCCATCAAATCTCGTCCAAACACCATAAACACATCAAGAAACATGAAAATCACTCCAATATACATCCAACCATCCAATCCATGGGCCATTGATCTTCCAAATGAGAATGACCAAAAATCCATGAAAACATGCTCAAAGGTAAATCTATCATTTCTAACATCAATTGAATAGAAAATTGCAGAATCATAGACAGTAAGCATGCATTCTATATAAATAAGCATATTGTACTTGCCTCTAATCAATTGGCAAGAAGATAGAGAGAGAAAATAGAGATCCAAGCCACAAAAGAATATCCCAGCTCCCATGGTCTTCTCAATCACACAACCAACCCAAAATCTCAGATCTAATGAGATCTCTAACACCTAACCCAGATTCACAAGAGAATTGCTATAATGAAGGAGTTCTAGAGAGAGAAAGAGATATTTCTATGAAAATTGAACTAGAAGAGGGTACATACCTTGATTAGAAGAGAAATGGGAGATTAGCAAGATAGAGATAAGAATCCTTAGTAATAAGTTGCTGCTGAATAGTTGTACATGACCTTCTTCTTCTTCTTCTTCTTAAAGTTCTGAAAGAAAGGGAGATCGGAGAATTAGAGGGAATTTAGGGAGGAAGAGAGAAAAGAGGGGGAATATGAGTTGAGAGGAGTAGTAGCCAACGTATGGCATGAGAGGGGTTTGTTATATAGGTTGGGATGGGTGGCTAGGTACTAAAATACCATTTTAGTTTGAATATGGTTAGGGTTAGGACCATGGGTAGTTTGGTCTTTAGGTAAGGGTTTTAGAACCTTATCAAGTGGATACCCCCCTATAGTAATTACTAATATCTAGTTAGGGCCTCTAACAAACTAGCTAACTTTAAGAATTATAAAAGACACCCTATTGACTCTATGAATTACACAACTAGACTAATTTAACTAAAACCTAGGAAAATACCTATCTACCCCTAACTAAATCCCATAATTAGTGTAGATAAATACTCTTAGGCTAAATTATAGTATTCAAATTCAAATTGAGGGCCCACAAGGGATGGAGCCTCACAAATATAGGTACATGAACAGGTTTATCTTTGATATAGGTGTATAAACAGGTTTACAGGAAAATTATATTTAAAAAAAATATATAAAAAAAAAAAAAAATACTTTTGCCGACGTTTATTTTCGTCGGCAAAAGTAAAAAGAAGAATTTAAAAAAAATAAAACACTTTTGGCCGACGTTTATTTTCGTCGGCAAAAATAAAAAGAAAAATAAAAAAAATAAAATACTTTTTGCCGACGTTTATTTTCGTCCACAAAAGTATAAAGAAAAATTAAAAAAATTAAAATACTTTTTGCCGACGTTTATTTTCATCGGAAAAATAAAAAAGAGAATTTTAAAAAAATAAATACTTTTACCGATGTTGTTAAAACATCGGTAAAAGTGAAATAATCGTCGGTAAAAAGTTTTATTTTTGCCAACGGAAAATAATTTCGTCGGCAAAAGGTTTTGTCCACGAGTTTTTACCGACGTCTGGCCGACGAAAAAATTCTCGTTGGTAAATATTTTTACCGACGTTTTAGTGACTTTTGGCGACAAAAATTTTCGTCGCTAAAAGTGCGAGTGGTTGTAGTGCTAATCACTTCACCATTATAAAAGAGAAATCCTTATATGTGATAAGAGATTATCTTCACTTAACAAGGTAATAGAACTATGTAAGAGATATAAGAAAAATGAAGAGATCGTGTTCACATGCATTTCTTTTCTTATAAGGAAATCTTATGTCCAATTGGTCAGTGAATTGAAGTATATCTTCTCATAAGGGTATCATATTGTATTCTCAATTGAAGATATATAGTTGTTAGGGTTGCAAACGGGACGATTCCGGGTCGGAACCGTATTGGACCCAATTTCTCGTCATTTTTTTATTTTTTCTTAAATTAAACATATTATTCAACTTATAACAATGTATCAAGTTTACTACCTCCAGTTTTACATACAAGAATGTAAAAGAAAGAAAAAGAGTTAATTTGATGTACAATTTATTATATTAAAGATGTAGGATCTTACACCCCATTGAGCTACCACTTATCCCAAAACTAATTGGTGATAGGAAACGACACACGGCACACCCGCCGTGACTCCTGCTGCGAACTCGTAAAACATGTGTCCCGTGACTCGAACACCCGACCTGCCAGGCTCTGATACCACTTTTAGGATCTTACACCCCATTGAACTACCACTTAACCCAAAACCAATTGGTGATAGAAAACGACACAACAATAGTTTTATGGTGAGGGCGAGGGCTCGACCACAATTATGACCGCTCAGGAGCGAGGGTGGACGTTGACCTCAACAAAAGACTCACATGTCAGGTCATGGGTCCATAGGTCAAAACTTATATGGACTCAGAATTAGACCCATTTTATCAATCAGAATCTAAATTGGGTTGCGGACCCAGACCTGTTAATAAATCGAAACCGAAAATAGATTCCAGACCCAGTTTTTTACGGATTGAAACTTCCGAATAGTCTAAGAATCACATAACCGTTTGCTACGATAATAGTTGTAAATCTCTTTGGTAAAGAAATCAAAATCCTATACTTGGGCAATTGTACATCTTCAAATTGAGGAAACCATATTGTATTCTCAATTGGAGACATAGGTAGAGGTAGTCGTACATCTTCTTGAAATCTTATGATATATCTTCAAAACCAAAATCTAATATATAAGAAAATCATAGTGTATGGTAAATTGGGATTGTGATACTTGGTCAAAATTGAAGATCGGTCTCGGGAGCCACAATGGAAAGAAAAAAAAAATATTTTGGGAGTGGGTGGGGGAATAAAATCATAGACACGAATGTGATACTAAAGTGCCAACACCTCAACCGCAAGCATATTGACTTGTGCGTGCCCTTTCACTGCTTCCTCTTTCTTTCATAAAAAGTGCCCACCTATGATTAATCTAATCATCATAAATTTTCAACATACGTAATATATAGCCATTAAATTTTGGAGGCTAACAATGCTGTGGCATTAGATCAGTTGATCTGTGTGATATTGTACCAGCTCCTAACCTACCCATCTATATCTGTTTTTCGCCTGATCCCTGTTTTCCTTGTCTGGACGAATCAGGTGACAACACGGGTGAGAACAGAGGAAAGAGAAAAGCATGTTCTCTTTTCTCCGCCCCTGCACGTTGCGACCCTTGATTCGTACAAATAGGGCTCCGCCATTTTTCTTGATTGTGGGCCCCCACAGGAGCTGGGCACCTTTTCCGCTGGCTCATTCTAGGGTGACTGATATGAAGTTTTCAACTCTGGTCGGTGCTTGGATGTATCTAGTTAACAACTAATTGGCATGGTACTTATTGGGTTTCATTGCATCAGCTTCATTGCTTTAAGTCTCACCAGTAAGGATAACGACTTGAATCATAATTTGACTGAGACGTGCTTTATTGATCAATGAATTCCGAATAGGCTCCATCCAAGGATGTACTTGGGGCTGTTGATGACTCAATGTCCAATAGAAACCTGTCTGGATTAGAGAAAGAAAAAGTCAAAATGGTAGGCTGCATTATTGGATGCTCCTCGGGCACATTTAATTCAATCAATCAATTAGGGCTAGTTCGGTACTTTATTTTTAAAATCAAATGGAGTAAAATGAAATAAAAAAATATAAATAAAAAAATATAGTGGGTTATGATGGTATTTTATTTTTAGTTGTTGGTGATAGAATATTGTTGACTTTTGGTATGAGAAATGAAGTTTTTTTTGTCTTTTAGTGAGTAATTGTTGTTGCTTTTTGACTTTTTGCTGAAAAAGTTGAAGAGAGTATGAATAAAATATAAGTGACTTTTTGACATTACTCTACTTGACTTTACAAGTAGAGATCCCCAACTACCAATTTTCAGCCTTACTAAACTCTTTCTATCAAATCTCATGCTTATCAAACTCTTTCCACCATCTAAGTAACCCATTTTAGGACCATGATAAAGTTATGAGAAAACGAAATAAAACTGTAAGAACTAAGCTAAGAATAATTTTTAATAGTAACTTATATTTCTTTTTCAATTTTTTTATTTAACTAACTAAAAGGTCATTAATTTTATATGTCAATTTTGCTCAAATATCTCTAGAAACCCCCAAATCTGAAACAAATTGTGATGTTTTTTTTTTCAAAACCTTCAATGCCCAAGAATGGTATTTGTGATATGATGTACTTAGGAGATATGATGTATGGATTAGATTTTGAAGCTATATTATACAGATGTGTGTCTATTTATTATCTGCTGCTTGCAATACATAAATGCAAATTGAAAATGTGTTTTTTCGTCGGTGTTATTGCATTCCATGTCTGGAGGCGGTTGATTCACATCTGTATTCAGTAACTCCATACATATTATCCCGATATCAATAATATTATCTGCATGGGGTTATTTAAAGGATATTACTGCATCCTTATGGCCTTGAATCTGTTGGTTCAGACATGTAAAATTGTGGATAAAAACCTACATTATATAGATCATAGACACTTGACTCCATCTATCCTATACAATAACTCCATGCAGTAATTTATATCATGCATAATAAATATGTCATATATATACTTATTTTAGTGATTTTTACCAAATAATTAAGCTTATAGTGTAATTAATCGTTTTGATGAAGAATGATAACAAAACCACCATTTAGTTGTTCATATCTTTTTTTTGACGAAATTACTCCAGTTGACGATATCGCCAACTGCATGTGTTTAAACCCACAAATTTTCTTCTTTTCTTTGGGTCCTTGGGGGATTTTCTTTAACAACAAAATTTAGGCTTGTAAAATTATTCAATCAACGGCCAAGAGCAACAACCAAAACAGAACAAAATGTTACAGTGAGCAACATCTTCTGTAGGTCTGTAAGAGTGTTTCACGAAGTAGAAGAATAAGAGAATTCGTGGGTTTAAACACAGGCAATTGACGATATTTAAACTCACGAATTTTCTTCTTCTTCTTCTTCTTCTTCTTCATGAAATACTTTTCTTTCTTTGGGACTTCTTCGTGAAACTCACGAATAACTTACCATCCAACCCAGTTTTCAGTCCACATTTTATTCAATGATACAACAAAAAAAATCCATAACATGTTAATCGAAGAAGAAGAAGATTCGTGGGTTTAAATACAGGTAGTTGGAGATATCGTCAACTGGGGTAATTTCATCAAAAAAAAGTACGAATAATTATATGGTGGTTTTGTAATCATTCTTCATAAAATCGATTAATTACACTATAAATTTAATAATTTGGTAAAAATATCTTTATTTTATATAAGACTCACCATTCTGTTTGTAAATAATTATATGGTGGTTTTGTTATCATTCTTCATAAAATTGATTAATTACACTATAAACTTAATTATTTGGTAAAAATATCTTTATTTTATATAAGACTCACCATTCTGTTTGTAAAAGGGTCTTACACTCTTTACCGGAACAAAAAAGTACTTGCAAAAAAGGTGGGGACTGCCACAAACCAAAAGTGTACTTGCAAAAAAGGTTGGGACTGCCAACAAACCAAAATTACAAAACCGATTTCATTTGTAACTCTTTCTGGGCAACTCGATAAAGCTGAGAAGACCCATTCATTGACCTAGTGTCTATTAGTATTAGTGCTTCTTTTTTATAAAATTAAGAAGCCAATTCAAATATATTCATCCGGTTCCCTTCTTTATAGGACACGGTTCCTCCCACTTCTGAGCTAGCAAGAGGTTTTGGTATCGACCTTTAATTTTTTCCTCTACAAAAATCGAAGGTTGAATCCACTTGTGCTACCACCCAGCGGCCACAAGCACTCTGCAGTCAACATAAGATGTTCGAGTATTTTTCTTGTAGAACCCCTAACCAACAAAGTTCAACTCTAAAATAATTTTTATGAGAAAATTATGAAAAAAAGAAGAGGGAAAATGTTCTCATACAGTCTGGCTCTGGAGGGCCTAGTTGGGCTCAATTTTGATCAATGCAGCCCCTTTTATATGGTGGTGGTCCCATGATCTAACATCGAGCCCAATTTTACAATCATTGAACCTTCATTGAATTGAATTTCAAAAGGATCTACAGGTAAGACATCATTAACTATTAAAGGCTTTTAAATTAAGGGCTAAGATTATCTGGAAGTCTAATTCTTTAGCTCTCCCTTTCGACTAATCAAGGGCAAGGAAAACTTTGCATCTGCCATTCTGCCCTCCTCTCATTGATAGAGATTCGTCTAAGTGGGCCAAAAGAGGTGGACTGCATTTAGCAACGGTAGAAGGGGACGCGGCTCATTTATGATGGTAGTACCAAATGACATTGTAGAGGAGGAGAAAAGGTTATAAAGAAAATTCAATTCCGGTCTCCAAACACGAAATCTCCACATCACCAGATAACTCCATTATCTTTGCTTGAATAACAAGTCATTTTGAAATCTCTCTAATAATCAAATTGTCAACCCAATGGACCCAAATTGAAAGAGATCGATACAGGTTCAATATTTTGACTCATTTTAAATTTGGGTCGAGCATCGATCCACTGAATGGACCCAAATAAAACTCAGGTCCAGGTTTAGGTCTTCTAAAATAGTCAAGATTTTCTTTTCCATGGAATGGGACACAGTGTCAGGGGTGTTCGCAGTCCCGGTTAGGCTGAGGCTGAGGCATAACCTGCCCGGCTTGGATGTAGAAACACAAGGCCCATATCTGCCCTAAGGCGAACATGGCCCATAAGTGTCAGGCCTAAGCCTCCCCACTCAGTCAATCGGGTCAGTTCAGGCAGGGCTGGGCTGGGCTTTCTAACTATTGTTGGACAAATTTATCACTAAATCACAAGCACTCATTCAGCTCAGGACAGGCTGGGCTTAGGGTTTTGTACCAGTGAATACAAGCGCTGCCCAAATATTAAAATGGACCCAGATTTTATATCCAGGCCCGGCCCGAAGCAGGCTGTCCCCAGAGTGAGCCCAGGCTGGCCCGCACCCATGGGACACACGGACTCATAACATTTCATTCAAACCTCCCACGGATACCTATCCTGTGAAGTGACATTCATCTCAATTTGACAATGATCCTACCATTGTTCAAAATCATTAGACAAGTAGTAGATATCATACAAAGAGGGTAAGGAAATTTTCACCACCTTGGTTGTTTCCCCACCAAGAGCCATTGAGATATCTGTTCATGTGTGAGCCCATTTGATCCCAACATCTACAGCAAGTTAGATGCGAAAGAGGTGCTTGTTTATGATCTACATTATAACACAGAAGCAGGAATATGTACCATCATCGTCATCGGAGCCACTTGTATCATTACAACCAACCGAAGAAAAATATAGTAAGATCGCACAAACGAGGAGCTAAAAAGCATAGCAGGTAATGTAGAAGAACGAAAATTTAGCAACTGATCAAACAAGTTGGCATTCATGGTAACAGATGAGATCGAGGATGATGCTAAACAAGCTGGCTTGCGTGCTAGAATTCATGTGAACTTCTAATGATTGTGTCTCTTCCATATGAGAATGAACCAATTCAAGCAAGATACACCGTAATGTTTCAAGTTGGTGGAATAAAAAATTCGAAATGGAGGTCAGTTCAAGTTGGTGGCACAATAAACCAACCATATGAATGGCATGATGTTTGAAGCACCCAAAGAGGTCCTGGAAAAATGTATGTGAGGGCTCTTAGGAAACCAGGGAGAAAGAGAACGGATGGTTCTTTTTCCCTCATATGATCCCTAGACATTTGTGAAAAGGAGTTGAATGTAGACCACTAGCCATATATTATTTATATTAAATAGCTATTGGTCTGTTCATTTGGATGTTTTACAGATACAAGGAGAACCAACAATTGTTGGAGGTACATGTTTTAGTGTTTCAGAAAAAATGCCAAAACTCATGAATGTTCAGTTCTTGAACTCCCATTCACACTTATTGTTCAATGATCTATACCCCACTCAGATAAAATATCCAAAATTTTCAAGCAAAAAACAAACTTTTATGGGCCAACAATATCCATTTATATGCTTATTTTATCGAATGGTGTATATGTTATTTCCTTTAGTACAGTTGAATTTAAGAGATGAAAAGTTAGAAAAAGAAAGGGGAGGTTATCAACCAAAAATGAATAGTAAGAAACCAGTACTGTTTTAATTAGTTGTCCTTTTCATGCTTTTAAATACTTGAAATCGGTCTTAAGGCGATACTTACCAATTAAGGAGCCATTGCTTAAAATACAACAAACTTCAAGAACAAAGTGAACACAAGAACTGTCTCTGTCACAAGGGGGAAAATATTCACCTATGCAGTGCGCATCTGTGCACCGCGCATCCAGACCATACATCAATCGTACTCAGAGGTGTCCCACCTCTAAGACGTTCCGATTGAATGGTGCACAGTTACACAGTTGCAGGAGAATGTTTTCTGCCACAAGGGAACCAAATCTCGCTATCCATTAAATCTTCATGTGAATCTGGTTACACAAAACTTCAAAAGAAGCAATATAACACGTCCACATCTATCAGGAAGGATTTCCATGTTGGATTATTCCGTATCAGTTCAAACAATTTTTCCCAGTTGACAAAATATTATTTCATTTTAAATCTTAATTAGATATGGGGATGTTAATTGCTTGAATTTTAATATTAAGATCTGTGCATTATTTGCAAATTTTTTATTTAAAAATTAATGTTATTTACATCAAAGCATTTTTCCAAATCATTTATCCTTTTAATCTGGAGACCTTTTGAAATTGATAACTTGTGCAGGTGTCACAATTCAACTGTGTGCCAATTCTAACATGGTCATCAAGATACCAAAAGTAGGATGTCATGCAGCAGAAATGCCATGGAAGGCTCTTAGGAGCAATTAATAATAGTTTTCTTTAACAAACTTTAATTTAGCAACAAAAACAGTGTTCCATGCACATACCAGAAGTAGGATGTCATGCAGAAGGAAAGGAATGGGAGGCTCTTATGACTTATGAGCAATTAATAATAGCTTGCTTTATGGAACTTAAGAAAAAAAAAAGTGCACTGATACTGAGTACAGCATTCACAAAAACCAAGATCACATTAAGCAGAAAGAAACCTATAATCACATCATGTTTGAAAGTGTGTGGAAATATTTCCCGAAGTACCGAGGTTATGCTAACTCCAGCGCTTATGTCCATTAATTACGCCCTGACCCCAGTAAGCATCGCTCATATGCCACCCGAACTCAAGACCGTCTCCGGTCTCGGGCACCCCGACCTCAATACGGCGCATCCACTTTGCCTACTCAGTTCGGCACCAGGGCCAGACCCCTAGCCGAGATGGCGGTAACAGCTGTACTTTCAGGAGTGTCCAGTTGGAACTGACAAAGCCATCTCGACCGTCCTTTGCCCCCGACAGCGTGGCACCCAGCGGTTAAGTCCCATCAAAGTATGGCCCCCAACCAGGTCCGATGGGACTAAGCCCAAAAGTCAGCTGTGGTAAGGTCCAATTAGACCAACATTTAATGCATTGTGGGCTGATCGGACTCTCATTTAATGCATTGTGGGCTGATCGGACTCTCATTTAATGAATGGTGGGCTGATATGACGATACCCCTAGGCATGCCAGGACATCATCATGAGCCTCTCCATGCAACGTAGGCCTCCTCCTCTATAAAAGAAGGAGCGATCTCCATTACAGGTATGCACATCCAAACCAGAGAGCTGTTACTCTGTCTCTCTTCTTCCTTATCTCTATCCTATTGCTCAGACCACTCACTGACTTAGGCATCGGAGAGCCTTGTGCTGCCCACAGCCAGCAGATCTTCCATTATCTTCCAAAGAGCATCAGACTCAAGATAATCTCCATTACAAAGTCCGTATTATTTAGGCACTTACAATTGGTGTAGGAGACGTGACCCGCGGCTGAACCCGGCTGCCAGTGGATTAGCCACCTGCCGGTGCCCACAAGGCTGGTCTCCCCACGGGGGTGGCCCCTACCCGGTCCCTATGGCGGGTGGCCCGGGCCTACTAGGGCGCATTTGTTTATTTGGTCCCCTGGTATGAATTTCAACCAGGGGATAGCCTCCCCAGGACTCGAACCTCAGACCTCTCCCTTTAAGAGAATATCTGGGTCTTACCTGGTACCACTTGAGCTAGCGCCCTAGTAGGCCTGGGCCACCTGCCATAGGGACCGGGTAGGGGCCACCCCAGTGGGGAGACCAGCCTTGTGGGCACCGGCAGGTGACTAATCCACTGGCAGCCGGGTTCAGCCGCGGGTCACGTCTCCTACAAAAAAAGCCAGCCTTTTTGTAGGAGACGTGACCCGCAGCTGAACCCGGCTGCCAGTGGAGTAGCCAAGCCCAATTGGTACCAGGTAAGACCAAGATATTCTCTTAAAGGGAGAGGTCTGAGGTTCGAATCCTGGGGAGGCTATTCCCTGGTTGAAATTCATACCAGGGGACCAAATAAACAAATGCGCCCTAGTGGGCCCGGAGCCACCCCGCCCAGGGGACCGGGTAGGGGCCCACCCCCGTGGGGAGACCAGCCTTGTGGGCACCGGCAGGTGGCTACTCCACTGGTAGCCGGGTTCAGCCGCAGGTCACGTCTCCTACAAAAAAACATTTCATATTTGGCACTATTTTAAAGGAGTCCTGCTATTGGCACACATGTTTTATCTTTTCCCACACACACACTTATAAAAAAAGAAAAAAGAAAATGTGAAATGACCTTTTCGCCCACCCTCTTCCTTTCTATCTCCCCACCTCCCCCTTTCACCTCTTGCTCCGGCCAGCGGCTCCGGCCAGCATCGGCGCCGGCCGAACTCCTCCCCTCTCTCTCTCCCTCTCCTCCCTCCCTCTCCCTCTCCCTTTCCCTCCCCACTGTTTTCTCCCTCTCCCTCCCCCACTGTTTTCTCTCTTTCCTCCTCCCTTTCCCTCCCCCCACCTTCCCCTTTCACCTCCGGCTCTGCCCAGACCAGCGAGCGCCGGCGTACCCCTTCTCCCACCCTCTCCCTCCCCCACTGTTCTCTCCCCTTCTTCCGGTCTCTCCCTCTCCTTCTTTCTCTCCCTTCTCCCCGGCTCTCCCTCTCCCTTCTCCCCGTCTCTCCCTATCCCTTCCTTTCCCCAACCGGCAGCAGCAGATCGGCGAAAGAGTTCAACCACTTCATCGCAGTGACCATACCTTATGATGCATTGCCGTTTCTGGGGTGGTTGGATTTGAAGGGGGATATCAAATCGGTGAAGAAGAAACATGATGAAATGCATAGAATAATGCATGGATGGGTGGACGAGCATCGGCAGAAGAGGAAGATGGGGTTGTATGACAACTCTGCAAACAAGGATGACCAGAACTTTATTGATGCTTTGTTGGACATGGAAGTGGATGGCAGCCTTGAAGCCCTTCAAACCGATGTCGATACTGTTATCAAGGCCACGGCCATGGTAAGAATATTACTCTGTATATGAGATAGACAGGGTTGGCAACAGGGTGGGAGAAGGGGTACGCCGGCGCTCGCCGGTTGGGGCAGAGCCGGAGGTGAAAGGGGGGTGGGGGAGGGAAAGGGAGGAGGAAAGAGAAAAAACAGTGGGGGAGGGAGAGGGAGAAAACAGTGGGGAGGGAATGGGAGAGGGAGAGGGAGGGAGGAGAGGGAGAGAGAGAAGGGGAGGAGTTCGGCTGGAGCCGATGCTGGCCGGAGCCGGAGGTGAAAGGGGGAGGTGGGGAGATAGAAAGGAAGAGGGTGGGCAAAAAGGTCATTTCACATTTTTTTTTTTTAAGTGTGTGTGTGGGAAAAGATAAAACCTGTGTGCCAATAGCAGGACTCTTTTAAAGTTAATCATATAGAAAAAGATGGAATGAACGAGGCAAAGTCATGAACATACTGAGATGATCGCTTGCCAGTTGCGCATTTAGGGAAGTTGGATTATCAAATTTACAAAAATAATAGTAGGAGTAATAATGATGATGATAATACGGCCCTGCTACACGGCCCGATGGGGAGCCCGTGCCACAGCTCGGGCTCCCCATCAGGCCATTAAGAATTTCTCATGATAATAAGGTTGCCACTATTTTGAACCCAACAAGTTCAGACTTCTCATTTCCTTCTTCGATGCTCTTGCATCAATTCTTCATCATTGAGAGAGAACACAGCCTGAAGTTAGGAGCATGTATGTGGTTTCCCTTTCTTTTAAGCTAGATCCTTTTGACATGTTTTCTGGTTTCTTCTTGGTCCACCATTGTCAGATGGACCTTTGAAGAGTCAGAATCATCTCTGGATTTTCTTGTTCTCAGGAGAACTATTCATAATTTTTCCTTTAAGTGAAATCAAATACCCTTAAGAGACAGAGCAATGATTATAACATAATCTTTTATAGAGAAATATGGATCACCCCCATCCATCATGAATTTACTTGTTCAGATCCTCAGTTCATTAGTATTTCTTTGATTGCCGAAGAACTTTACTTTCAAAATTCCCTGGAAGATAGTTCTTAACGTGACTTAAATAACATAGTTCTTATTTCTTAACGTGACTTAAATAACCTTTTCAACTTATAATAAAGGGTTGAAAAACAGAGAGAATATAGTATCTTCCTTTAGATATGCAACATTCTCTTGATGAGAAATATGATCGAGATGCCTGAACTCCATTGTAGTTATCTTTGAGCAATCTAGTTTATCTTGAACTTTCTAATGATCTAGAAAATTTTCTCCTCCATTACCCATCAGAACTAAAATAGGTCCTTCATAACTTGCTCCTTCCGGTATAGATTAAAGGGATTTTTACCACAAACTTATAAAAATCCCACTAATTAGCACTTAATAAAAAGGATTTGATTTTTTTTTTCCAAAGAATGATAACAAAAGGTTAGGGCACTTCTTTTTTTTTTTACTAAACTACCCATTGGTCATATTAAAAGGCTTAATGATGTCAAAGGCAAGGTGGCGGTGGAACAGCATAGATAATAACAGGTGTATCAAATTATCACATCAGATGATTCAATCTCCCAAAATATCCAGCGGAACCATCTGATGACCAAGCACCGGGCAAGGCGTAGAATGATCACCAGATATTAGATTCACTAAATGTTACCCACACTTGAAATGTTACCTACTTAAAATATTCGTGTGGTTAGGAAGTCCAGTTTTAACCAAGAGATCCTCTCTTTAAGGCCTTACCCGATACATAGGGCTAGTGGGTGGTTCTATGTATCCATGGGTTTACCAATGCTCAACCGAAGGGGGTCGGCAAGTTCCCCTGTTAAAAAAAAAATCCTAAAATATCCAGCGGAACCATCTGATGACCCAACAGTGGGCAAGGCGTAGAATCGATCACCAAATATTAGATTCACCAGAGATGTTACCCACACTTAAAATGTTCGTGTGGTTAGAAAGTCCAGTTTTAACCTGTCCTGCCTTCGAATCCCTTTAAGGCTTTACTTGATGCATAGGGCTAGTGGGTGGTTCTATGATCCGTGGGTTTACCAATGATCAACCGAAGGGGGTCGGCAGGTTCTCATGTTAACAAATAAAAAAAAATCCAAAACATCCAGTGGAACCATCTGATGACCAAGCACTGGGCAAGGCGTAGAATCGATCACAATATTAGATTCATATATTGAGACAAAAATATTAACCAAAAGAAAAGACAAGAGAGAGATATAGAGAGAGAGACAATTTTGAAGAAAAGATCTTTCTTTTCTTATAAATTCGGAGCCTTCAGAACAGAGAAACTTCATCACCTATGAAGCTACCCTAAACAAGGATCAAAATAGCAGTTGCGACGGGCATAGCGGCCAGTGGTCAAAACCTTATATAGCGAGCAATACATAGTGGTTGCAGTGACATGTAGTGGTGCAGTAGGTTTTAGACCATAACGCCGCTAATTTCAAAATAGCGTAGCGGCCTCGACCGCCACGACCGATAATGCGGCCGCTACGTAATTTAAACCATGACCCTAAAACCCACTGAACCCAAATGAATAAAATCGTATACAGTTCCTTCTATCCCAATTTCTTTCCCATAGACGCAAACCCAAGAATCCAGATCAAACATGAACACTGAAGGGGAAAAACCTATATTTAGATCCAAACCTATCAATTGTAAGATGAGCGTGCAATCCAGGCTAAATAAACCCCAAACCCACAACATATCATTTGCCATTAGGGCTGTCAAACGGTTGGGCTTGGCCTGGCCTAACCTTACCCTCAATATATGCAGGGCGGGGCCTAGGTGGGCCAAAGCCTCGGAGGGCCTACACTACCTAGGCCCTTAGCCTCCTCGAGGGCCAAGGCCGGGCTCAGGGCCTCAAAAGGTGTACCATTATTATTATTATTTACATTGTTACCAAGAATCGAGTGTCCACCAGACGTTATCTTGTCTAACCTCAATTGCGAAGAAACCATTCAGAAAACATTTGGAGAATATAAGTTGTCTCTAAAAACTTTCTTTTACCATACAAAGTCATACATGCTTTGGTAACTTGGGTTCAAGACATATGTTTTTTATTTATTTTGTCAAAAAAGGAAAATAGTTAAAAAATCTGATCTATTTATTTGCCTGTATAAAATCATTCTAGCAGTGTCTCATCTTTGAAAATTTTAAACTATTTACCTTTGCACACCTTTTATCGATTGTCATTATTTCAATTTAACACTGATTTGACTATTAAGCGCTGTTGGATTTCAGTCACAAAAATAAATGCACTTAAAATATATTTTTAGTTTAGACCTTTAAAAACCGAGAGTTATAATTATCTAATTAAAAAAATATTTAGATCACCCAATATCCTTAAAGTTCCATGCACATAAACTACCTCTATGAATTGGTTGGCATCCCAAGTAACTCTGCAAAGGAAAAGGTGTATCATTATTAACAGAAATGAGTACATTCCCTTTCGCATTAATAAGAATATATAAAAATAATATAAAAAGCCTAAATAAGAAGCAATAAACTAGAAGAAATGGATTAGAAGCAGCCATGCAACACTTATTGCTTAAATAATTAAATATAGATGAAATGAACCAAGTATGTGTGTTTTAACTTTTAAGACATTTTGTAATGGGTAGGTGGGTATGAAATTGCCTTCATATCCCCCTTTTATTACTACTAAGTGATTGTGATAAGGGTATTGTAGTATATATTTACAAATATAGATATATATTATCTAAAATAAATAAAAGTAGAAAGCCCACGGCCGGGCCGGGCCGGGCCAGTACTATCCAAGCCCGGCCCTCAAATTTCAAGGCCTACAAAAAAAATTCCAAGTCCGGCCCTAGGGCTTTTCCTTAGAAACAAAAGGACTCATTTTAAGGGCTTGTTGAGGTCCGGGCAGTACTATCCAAGCCCGGCCCTAGGGCTTTTCCTTAAAACAAAAGGACACATTTTAAGGGCTTGTTGAGGGACGGGCCTGGCCGGGGCCCGAACTGAGGCCAAATTGACAGGCCTATCTGCCATCATCCATGGCGCATCATCTTGTTTGACAAGAAAATAGAAAATTAAAAAAAAAAGAAAAAAAAAAGAAGAAAATGACACAGCCTAGCATACATAGATATGAAACACTATTAGAGCACCAAATCATGCCTTGAGCTCTAAATTAATGTGAAGCAAAGCTTAGATATCTTGTCGCTTATTATCTACCCATTAGCGTACGGCGGTCTACACCAACTTGCAAACTAACACGATGCAAAATTGTTAAAAAGGACAACCAAGTTGAAAATGGAGAGAGAGAGAGAGAGAGAGAGAGAGAGAGAATCAAACAGAGAGTGTTTAGTCACACCTGTAACTGCATTGCGGCGTTTAGTTTTGCAAACCAGAATAATAATTTGTTAGTTATATTAAACTTTATATTTTTGTTATATTATAAAATACATATTATTCTTATTTTTTAGATCTTGCAGTGTCCAACATGGATTATCACATGATGTTGGATGATGCATAATCGAGTGGGTCCTACCATATTAATTTGGATCCACAATGTTACAGTGAATTCATGATTTTAGATATCGGCTTTGATAAAGAAATTCTTGAAGTTTTAGAAAAAGAATAGGCTCACTAGTGGAGTGTGAATTATATGGAAAATAGATGATGTACCATTAAGTAGGACCCATATTAAAAGAGTTGATAAGGTAAAGTTGTCCTGTTGCTATCGGGGCCCATTGAGTTGAACGTATGATGGGTTGAATGTAAGCATAGCTTTAGATATCAACTATAAGACGCACTATTATGTGAGACACATTAGTGATTTGATTGGATCTAAGTTGTGGTTGCAATAAATGCATGTATCATCATATGAAAATCAACATAAAAGAGTGGCCATAGGTGAAAAGATGAAAAATGGGGCCTACTGCTGTATCAAACCATTTATAAAATTATCTCGTGGGCCATTGGTTTTCTAAAACTCTAAGAATTATTATCGTAGTTGATACCTAAAACTATGCATCTATTCAACCATATCATACATCTAATTGGGTCCCACTTGAGGGAACATCATCTATAATGCAATGCAACAAGGTTGCGCTGGTGGGACCTAGTGGAGTATGCTTTTTTCTGTGTTAATACGTTGCACTAGTGGGACCTAGTGGACCTAGTGCAATGCATAGCTGGCATGAGATTTTATATAGCTGGCAAATCTTGATAGAATGAAACAGTATCCCCCTCTTTTAAGGAAGTGAAGATCCGAAATACAAAGCCTACATCATGACGCGGGTGGGTCACACAAATTGGAATCCGTCAAACTCAGTTATATAATTATTGAGATTTAGGGGGTGTTTGGAAACAAGATATTTTAAGATATTTTGTTATATTATCTACTAGTTTAGAATGTAATCTACTAACCTAAAAAGGAGGTGTTTGGATAACTTAGAAAGTATCTTACAATATCCCACTTTCCTCCAAAAACCTTCATATTACATTATTCAAGGATATGCTGTATAAAATAATCTTTAAAAAAATCTTTTTTAACTACAAATGGAGAGTTTGAGTAAAAACCATATGATAGATCATGAGCAACCATTAATTATAATGACCCACTATAAGTTTTAACAGTTATGGGTCCCACTATTAGATTGGCCTCACAGTGCTTACAAATTTAATGTCGGTCCTATAGCCATATCACGACTACATAATCCTTGTTAATTATCAATATTAGGTGGGTCCTACAAATGTCAAGCTCGGGGCTTTCATTGTGATTACCAACAATTAGGTGGGTCCCATACTATCAAAATCAGCAGGATCCCATGATTACCAAGATTGAATTGTGTGATTGTAATTATCAGTTTGCCATCATTAAATGGGTCCCACTATTTGATAGCTCTCCTACCGTTAATATGATCAACATCAAATGGGTCCCACAATGATTTCTCATAAAAAAGCTAGATATAGCCATTTGTGATAATCACCATTAGATGTATATAGTATAGCTACCAACGTTAGGTGGACCCACCTTAATTAAACAACATTGCTTGGATCTCATGATTTAATTTAGTCTTATATTTCTTTTTCTAATAGATGGGTCCTACCATGATTATTAACGCATGTGATTACTAATTAGTGGGTCCTATATTGGGTTAATTGATTATATTCTCTTCATTTCTTATTTGGTATATCATCTTGTGAGTTTTTTATAAATTGTCAAATGCTTTAAAGGTATATTAAAATCTGTGAAGATTGCCAAACACCATAAGTGACATAATATAATAATATGACATTATTTTATTCTATGATAATGAAATCTTACAATATTTAAACTTGTTGATATTATATTATGCACTTATCCAAACACCCCCTCAAATTTTTAGCATCGGTATAAATACCTTTAAGATGAGTGGCACTTCGAAAACTTTGCTCATTTGTCCATGCAAAGCTTTGCACATGCCCCCATTGATACATGCTACCTAATGACTGCATTACAACAGTCTATGTTTATATATGTAAGCCTAGTATTACACACACTAGTACTTCTCTTTCCTAAACACTACTGCTCTACTGCACTATGATAATAATAATAAAAAGTCGACAGTAGAAGCTACGTAGATAAACGTCGACCATTATCTTCAACAAGGATGAAACCATCACACGTTCGACAAAGGAAAGAATCCATGGTGAAGGGCCGCACGCCATACTTTGTCAACATCCAGCACAGTGTCCCCACACTCGTTCACATCCCATCCTTCAAGTGCATGAACTATTCCAGCGATGCGCCAAGCACTCATCACTCTTCTTGGCAGCCAGTTCTATAACACGTTTACATGTAGAAACTTAACAATATTGAAAATACATATACAAAGATAATAGAAATGCAACAAGTAGAGGTGGTAATGGATTGGGTTCTGATCAGTGGCTACACACTCTGGATAATATATGGAGGCTCAATTTGAAACTGCCCCCATTTATTATTTGGGTTGAAAATGTCAACATGCACCCAACCAACAAAAGTATAAAGGTTTATTGTGAACCCCTAATTCACATATATGATTTGGATCGGGTTGGTACGTAGGTTGGTAAGTTGTAGTGCAATTAGTTGAGTTGGGTCGGCCGGATTGATAAGTTAAATAGTAAGAATGAATTTAACCCAAAGTCAATTAATTTATTTATTAGGTGAAAATGTCAATCCGAACCCGACCGTAATACAAAGAACATTGGTCGAACTGACCTCACACGTGTGCACGTCCTGAAGCCCCTTTGGAATGGTCATGGCCGGAGTGGTGTAGTAGCAGCAGTCTTTGCGGACTTTCTTTGGGGGAAACTGGGAGAAGGGGATGAAATGAGTGCCTTTGGGTGCCCTTCTCTGCTCTTCTTTCGTCAGTCCATCTCCCACCAGCCATATCTGCCAACATAAAAAAGTAGTCAAGACTCTCCTAAGAAATTACCCATACCCAATAAGGACTGAAAACTCATCTAATGACCTGAGTTTTTAAATCCTAGCTGATATGGGTTCAACATTCAGACATTTTCTTAATTTTGGTTCATGGATTTCATGGTAGCAAATGGTCTAGAAATAGAATGCCAGGAGATCCACGTTGGATTAAGTAGATGCTAAACACCAAAGTTAGTCTACCACTGAAGTCTTAATCACTCTCCTGGTGTAGTAGTCTTTTACTAGAAGCATGACATCTCAGTATTGTTCTTTATAGGGAGATGGGAACCCTAGTTCAGATCACTGAGAGATCTTTGCAATCACAGTGTCTATGGCCTTTTGAAACGCACAAAGATGTTTGAAATAGATCCGGGATCGACCCCATCTGGGACTAGCATTTCTTCTTCCTTTTATTTTGCTAGAACTGGGACTAGCATTTCATAACCAAGGACCTGAATACTAGATGCAACTGAGGGGCTCATGGAGATGTCAGGAAAGGCCAAAATCTTGCCCAGGCGGCAGGCGCAGCCGCAGGCCCTTTAATTGTTGGGCCTATATTCTCAAATCACAGATACTGCCAATGGGCTCAATTCAGGCTCAGAGCCAGCCCATTTGCATAATATAGACTCCCCTTTGTGTGCTAGGCCAGGGTTGGACGGGTATTTAATCTTTAACAAAATATAGGTGCAAAGCCCATTTATCAATTGTGTAGAGAATTATACCCAGTTCAAGGCAGCATGCCCCCGAAAAGAGACCAAATCCAGCTCCATGGGCTTGGGCTGGATCGGCCAATGATCAGCCATAGACACAACCACCATAGTTGTACACTATTCATGTCTATTAAGTATTTAAGTGTACTAATACGATATTGATTTAAGTGATGTTATTGAAGTAATCAGAACTTGATTTGGACCCAGGTGCAGGACCCTAAATTGGGACTGTGTTTGAGTTTGGACCTTTAATTAAAAATAAATAAGGCAGATGGCTCATGTAACTTGGACCCGATTCAAGTACGGGTTCCTGCATCCAATTCAGATCCAGGCACACTGCAGGAGTGCAGGCTCAAATTTCTCTTCAGAGAAATAAGAATGGAAATTAAACCCTACCTCTGTGGTGTAACTCCTAGAAAGAGTCAAGTGGCCCCCAATCTTGGCTGGTAAACGCAGCTTCAGCCTCTCAAACTCTTCCCTTCGAATTGTTACTACCTGTCCCAGTGAACCCTTGTTACCATTAGAACAGTGCAATCCAAGTTCAGGCCACACTGCCAAATCCTCTAGGAGTTGGGTCATATGGCTCAGTTGCAGACATAATGGGCTCGACCCCAAATAAGAAGAAAATGCAAGATATATGATATACCTGGATACTCCTTTGGCATAAAGCCTCAGCAACTGCATAACCTGTCTTGGTGATTTTTCCTCTCATAACAACTTGTGTTGTGCCCTTCGGAATTCTATTGAGCACAACTCCAACAACTAAACTGGTCCCATCTACGATTTTGACTCTCAGGTTTGGATGTTTTTGGAGATAAAGCTCTCCATTTCTGTTTAGTTCTTCACCCTGAAACTCGAATTCATGATTAATTAAAAAAAATAAAATCTTTAGGGCCCATCTGCATAATCTCAAATATCCTGCATGACACAATCTGTTATTTGACCATTCCAATGCAATAAAATATTCAGACAACGCATCCAGTTAGGAATTATTGTTGCAATAAGTGGCACATACATTATCCAAAGCTAGTATTTTGATCCTAAGGAAAGAACCATCACGATGAAATTGTAATATTTGAAAATTTCTCAATACACAATTTTTAATATTTCTTAAATTTGACTTTTATGGGCTAGAAGGTTACCCACAATATATTGACTTTAGGTATCATAGGTCGGGCATAAGACTTTCAAAACAGAAAAAGGAAATATGGTCAAGGCACTCTGTTGACATTATTTAAGTTTTTTGTCCTCAGTTCGTTAAAATCAAGTTTAAGAGATACTAATCCATAACGTCCCTTTAATTTTTCTCCCTTGGAGAATGTGTAGGCTCCACGTTGGCTGCTAGGAGGTTGAAAGCATGAGCTCATGCTAAATTAAAAGGGATCCGGATCCTCTGTTTGGTCGAATCAGGGGCCGCCACGCATAGGGGCAGAGAGGGGGCGGAGGAAAGAGCTAGAAATGCAGGTTCTCTTCCCTCCGCTCCCGCATGTGGTAGCCCCTGATTTGTCCGAATAGGGCTCTCCTATTTGGACGAAACGGGGATCCGTTTCCAATTAAAAGAGGGTGTGAACTTGCCTGATTTAGGAGACCCAAGCTTATGACCTTGACTCCTGCTTCTTCAGCCTCTAGCATAGCTTTCTCAATGAAGATATTGATTGCAGTTTTTTGCCATGACAGTAGATACTGCAAATCAAAACACCCCATCAAAGCACCAAGTTAAATTCATTAAACCACATGGAAACTGTCAGTGTGAAGAAGCGTACAGTTCATACATACTTGAAAACTGTATCTTGGAATTGCCCATGTTTGCATTTTAGCTTATCCAGCATGTTCTTCTCGACAGTAAAGGTTGAACCAAACATCCATGTTAGCAACATGGAAGCCCATGTCACTGGCCACATTATCCACATATACCATTTAGAAGCATAGGGCTTGGAAGCCAAGGAGGCAAATCCTAGCCTGAGATGGTAGATTGAGTCCAAGGTAGTTGGATGGGTCAGGTGAACTACATCTGGCATCTCCTTACGTCCTTCATGTGAAGTTTCGTACAGAGAATCTGAAGTCTTGTCTTCTGTGCCATATATGTAATCGTATATTGGCATGAAGAGTGCATAGTTTGTACGGAATTGGGTGTGATGAAGAGAATGGAACCTGCTTGTTAAGAAAAACTCTACACTCAACTTTGTAATCGAGACAAGGATATATGTAAAGAGCTTGATACCTAAACTATATTCCAATATTTGTAGAACCCCAGAACAAAACTCTTGCTATGAAGAAATTTATTTCTTATAGGCACTCCCTTTATCTGGAATTCATGACAACAAATTTCCCTGGGAATTTTGAACTCTTTATTTGATTGATTTTAGATGGTCAGAATTCGTTGGAGCTGTGTATGTGAAAAGTCACTTTTGGCTTGTAGAATTCTCAAAATCTTAAATTTAAGAATACTACTTTGCGTATAAATATTTTGGAATTCTACTTTACGGACAAGCATTTGAAATTCAACATATTCTCGCAACAATACATTCACAAATGCTTGCAAGCAAAGTGGCAAGTGAAAAATTAATTCTTCTCTTTACTACCTGTGACGCCCCGGAGTCCCACATCGACTATAGAGAGGAAAGTGATTGGGATTATATGTAGAGCTTACACCCTTACCTAGCATGAGGCCTTTTGATGTCAGAAGCAAAACCGTGAGGCCAGTGGGCCAAAGCGGATAATATCATGCATGGGTAAGGAGTGGGGCGTTACAAATGGTATCAGAGCCGACTCTCGACTAGTTCGAGTGTGGGCCCCCTGCCGTGGTCTGGTGCAAGTGGGCGGGCTTCCATGTGGGCGGGCCAAGAGGGCTGGCAGGCTACTGCACAGGGACGTGCAGCCTTAAGGGGGGTGGAATGTGACGCCCCGACACCCTTACCTAGCATGAGGCCTTTTGATGGGTTGAAACCCATCAGAAGCAAAAACCGTGAGCATGAGGCCTTTTGATGGGTTGAAACCCATCAGAAGCAAAACCGTGAGGCCAGTGGGCCAAAGCGGACAATATCATAAGCAAAACCGTGAGGCCAGTGGGCCAAAGCGGACAATATCATGCATGGGTAAGGAGTGGGGCGACTACCTCTTTGAAAAGAAGTCATGTGAGGCCGAGACTTACGAGGGAGTGTACATTATGTACTTGAGAGGGGGGAAGATGTTGAAGATCCACTTGGGGACTATCTCGAAGTTGCAGTGACCCAAATTGTTCATGAAATCAATATAAGTTAAGTAAACAACGATTGTGGCGATAGAGCTGTTTTTGGTAATAAACAGCGTTGTGAAGAATGGGATTGAGAACAGTATGGCATAAGCCAAGTGTTCGGCAAATGGATGAACCACAGCTGCCAAGGACAACACAAAACAAAACCCCATTAGAATTAGGCAGAAATATATCTTGACAAGGACTACACAAAACAAAATCCCATTAGAATTAGATAGAAACATGGCCATTAGATAAAAAAGAAGTATTTACCAATATTTGTGGCACACCTGCCAAAGGTTGATAGTTGGGCAGAGTTCTCATAGCCAAACCCAATGAATCAACCAGTAGGGCCGCCACTCTCGAAATCAACATCACTTCTTTTTTTAAAGTTGGGTCGAATTTTGTCCAAGTGGATAATGTGTACAAGATGCAACTAAGAAGAAATAAACAAAGACAGTAAAAATCATCTGTTTGATGTATATTTAATTGTATTGTGGGCTCTACCTGATTGGAGTAAAATTTGGACAAGCATGAATTCAAGGGATGGAGAATTTGAACATTTTGGATTTAAAAGGTGTGCCAACATTGATGGAATTATTGGATGGTCCAAGGATTTGAGATAAGAGTAAATTAGGGAAAGGTCCCTCATAGAGGTCTTGTAAGGCCTCATGTCCAACAACTTTTCCTCTAAGGCCTGTAGTGCATGCAGTTGGACATATTTCGGTGAGAGGTCCCTAGATACAATTGGCATGACTGATTTACCCTTTCAACTGTTTTAGGCATAAAATCTTAAAATCTAAAATTTCAAATCTTGTATTATCCTTTTTCTTCTTCAACCCATATCTCGTCTCATCCTCTCCCAGGCGCAGTCCACCATCCAGCAACCAAAGAGGGAGGCTGACGACATTGAAGAAGAATGGGGTAATTCCTTTTTTTTTTTTGATACTATGGGGTCCAGGTGGGCCACCAGTGGCAATCTGGACCATAGATCTTGTTGAGAAGCCATGGGCGACCTTGTTGGTGGGACTGATCATGGATTCTTGACCAGTGGGACCCACTATCCTAGCACCTCGGATGTGTAGGCGGGAAACCCATCGTTTCTGGAATGGGTTCTGTGTGGGCAGTTTCAACTTGAACATGATGTGGGAATGGGATGACTTGGGGGTGTATGGGAAAGTTATGATCTGGGGGTGTATGGAAAGTGTGGACACCACTTACGTTCCCCCTCTCCTCCATCTCCCAGGCGACCTCATTCCCCTCTCCCTCTCATCATCTCCATCTCATGATCCCTCTCCATCCGGCACAAAACCTCTCACCCACTCCCTCTCACGATCCCTCTCCACTTATGTTCCCCCTAGTCTTTGTGTCCTGTTGCAGAAGCAGAACGAAGAAGAAGAACCCACCTTCTTTTTTGTTTTGGGTTCAATATCGGGTCGGGTCTAGTCCAGGTCAAACTTGACCCGTTGTGCAAAAGGCCAGAAACAAATCAAGGAAAGGCACCGGTTCAACTACTGACGTCAGCAGAAAGCAAACAGGTGATCAATGGCTGAAGTTTGTTTTCGCGATATTTTGATGATCCGGAGTCTGATATGAGATCCAAATGTAATCGACAGTGGTGCACCATCGCCAGAGAAGGAAGGCGGCAGGGCTGTTATATCATTTTTGACAAATCTATATGAGTTTTTATGAAATTTATTTGAGTTTTTGTGAAGTTTATCTAAGTTTTTGTCAAGTTTATCTGAGTTTTAACATATTTATATGAGTTTCTGTCAAATTTATTTGAGTTTTTCAATTTTTTTATCAAATTTATTTGAGTTTTGCGCAAATTTATCTGAGTTATGAAATAAATTTCTCTGAGTTCTGGATAAATCTATCTGAGTTTTTTGGCTAATTTATCTGAGTTCTGGAATAAATTTATCTGAGTTATGAACAAATCTAACAGAGTTTTTAGCAAATTTATTTGAATTTTTAAAAAATATAGCTGAGTTTATGACAAATGTATCTCCATTTGGCAAATTTTAATTGAGTTTTTGAACTAAACTCAAGCTGTTCTTTTAAAATTTATTTGTGTTTTTTGAAATAAATTTAATTGAGTTTTTTCAAAAATACTAGAGTTTTTGGAAAATTTTTCTGAATTTAGGAAAATTAGTTAATCTTAGTTTTGGAAAATGTATTTGCTTTTATTTAAATTTATTTGTGTTTTTTAATTTTATTTACGTCTTTTGAAATTTATTTGAGTCTTTTTTAATTTATTTACATTTTTTGAAATTTATTTGGATCTTTTGAAATTGATTTTCATCTTTTGAAATTTATTTATAGTTTTTGAAACTTATTTATATTTTTTGAAATTTATTTGCGTCGTTTTAAATTTCTTTGCATTCTTTTGAAACTTATTCTGTTTTTTTGAAATTATTGTATTTTTTGAAATTTATTTGTATTCTTTCGAATTTATTTGGTTTTTTCAAATTTATTTGCGTATTTTGAATTTATTTATAAGTTTTTAAATTTATTTGGGGCTTTTGAAATTTATTTACAGTTTTTGTAATTTATTTGGCCAATTAAATGGTAAATGGTAGTTGACCATTATTAATGGCATATCCCACTAATCGTGGGATATGATTTTGAAGAAATGATAAATTAGACATTTTAGGTCTTCAAATTTGAAAAAATGACCTATTAGACAAAAAAAAGTAGACTGTTTGCCTTAAAGTCATGCTTTTTGAGGGATCTTCGAACAAAGCCCCCTTGAAATAACTCTAACTCCTAAGAATACAAGGGAAAGGAGAAAGTACTAAGGGCCTCTTTAGTTGCTGATTTTTAAATCCTAAGATTCTTGAGTAGTGACTTACTATAAAGGAGGCTTATATTTAAAGAATATTGGTGAGAATCTATAAATGACCATCAAATAGTCTTTCCCTTTGGTAAGAAATGATTATGCAGCCATCCCTCTAGTAAGTTAAATGTTAGGAAATCATTATCTTATAGAAAAAAATTTCCATAGGAGGCCCACTATGTAAAAAAAAAAAATATTGTGAAAACACATAGCCTTTTATTTTCATCCGTTTCTTTTTGGCAACTCAAAACGAGGAAAGAAGCTAATCAATACTGTTGAGTGCTCTTTGAATCTTTTAAAAGTAAACTTAAACCAAAACTTTATACCCGTCTTTTTGAAAGGTCATAATTATTTCCAAAAGAGAGGAAGTAGCGTACAAATGGAGGCCAATTAATGACATGATATGCAAGACATCTTCGCACTCCAAATCTGGATTAAAGAGTCAAATCAAGTCATTTTGTGCTTTTTACTTGAAATCCCCTTATCTTGATTTTTATCTTAACTTGACCTTGAATTTTATTTCACTCCTCCTCCTCTCTCTCTCTCTCTCTCATGCAAACAAACATCACAAAATAAAGCCTAGGCAAAAGATCAAAAATTAAATCTCCCCAAACTACAAAAATTTACTCCTTTTTTTTTTATTGATATAGTGGACTGATTATCCTTTTCATGGCTAGGGGTGTTCAATGGCCGGGCTAGGCTAAGGCATATCTAGGCACGACCGAATTTAGAAACATTGGCCAAAGCCGTACATGGGCTGTAAGAATTAGGCCCGATCCAACCCATTTAAACAATTGGGCTGGGCCGAGCGGGCTTTTTATCAATTTCTTGGACATTCGAGCAATCGTTTGGACTAATTAAGTTAAATCAAATATATTCCTTACACGGGCCAATCGTGCCTGGCCCGGATTTGGGCTTTCTATCACCTAATCCAAGCTGGGCCCAATTATTAAACGGACCCTAATTACATATCCAAGCCCGGCCCAAAGCAGGCTTGGTACGGATGGCCCCAGGCCATGAAGGTTTCAGCATAGTCATCGACGGTATCCAAAAGTGTGTTTAAATAAAAGCAAAGCAAATTAAGGTCCTTACATGTAATTGGCTCGGTGACAATGGAGGAATGGTGGTGAGAGTGGTAGCGAGAGTAGAGATAATGATGGTGCAAAGCTCTGTGAAGCCAATAGTACAAAAACTCCACCGGACCCGCATGAAGGAAAATGGCTAGAGCTGCACCCTTGGCGTTCCAATATGGCACGTGTTTTGCCTCGGAGAAGTACTTATTGGTGGTGTAGAATAATAAGCCAGTCAAAAGGATCTGGTCATCCCTGCCATTCATTTCTTAGTAACATCAGAAAAAGAGAGGAGAGATTAGAAAGATCTGCTGCACATCTGCTATCCATCCACTGATGGACCAAGCAGATGGAAGGTTTTAATCATCAGCTTAGGAGCTCTTTAGTTTGCCAGTCCATCTCCATCCCTTTTAATAATTATGGAACTGGCACATTCGATCATGGTATTTTATTAACAATAAAGAGATGTCATTTTTGACACTTGCTATTTATTTCTCTTTCGTTTTCAACATCTTCTTCATACTATATACTAGCACAGCTTAATTAGCACTGCAACGTCCATACATTTCAAATTTAATATACGTACATTTATACATTGTAAATTAATGTATACTTGTAGGAAAAATATATGAGATTTTAATAAATGATTATTATAAATTTAATAACTATAAATTTGGAGAGTCTTGATTTAAGAATATGTATCAAATTATTATGAAAATAAATTTCCATTTTCATTATGAACCTTCATCTCATTAATGGCATAATTTAGCATGAGATTACCATCCATTCCAACAAACACTTAAAATTTTATTTTAAAAAAAAAAGAATTATAGAAAAAGCAAAAGGAGAAAAGACTATAAAAGTGCCTATGTTTGCAAACTAATAAGAAGTGCTTAGTTGAAAGAGAATAGGAGAAGTGAGATAGAAAGGCAGTCGGAGAATAGGGATAAAAGGAGTTGTTGCATATTAAAGAAAACAAAAAAAAAATGGTAATATATATATGAGTACTGCATGTTAAAAGTTAAGCAGATGGGAGTTAATAATTGAGGAGTTACAAGGGATAACTGATAAGAAAAGGAAGTTACATAAAATGTAGGGATAGAGGTGAAATGGTTTAAGATAGTGGGAACAACTGTACGTGAAAATAATAAAGTTATGGTCAAAATCCAATCAAACAACATTAGCACTAATTCTTCGAGGAGAAAAAATCGCACCAAACATGAGTTTCTAAATTTTGCGGAAATGGTTTTCCGAGGTTTCCATTTCTATGTACACAAATGTGCCCTTGGGTCATGTTTGGTAAATGTCCATTCTGAAGATCTCTCCCGCTTTTCCACACTTCCATAGGAAATTCATGTTTGATTTAGCATGGAAAATGGTTGAAAGGAATCCTCAAGTCCATGGATGCAATTACTTCCCCTCCCTCATCCGAATTCTCAAATCTGCACATGCAAAGAAAGCGGAGCTACACTGCCTACATGTGGGATAAAGAGATTTATTATTTTTGTGCTTGGAAACCTATTTTTTAGGTTCCATAATTAAGATCTGATCGTTAATCATGTCTAAAAGGCCTAAAACGGCTATGTGGTCGATTTTCTGCCATTAAGTTCACACAGATCTTGAGATATTTGCAAGAAAGTCCAGACCATTAGATCATAATTTCTAGACTTCTGTGGGGTCGTTTTGCAAAATTCGGACCGTTCAGTCTCTTAATAAAGCCTATAATATAACGGCTATGAGATCAAGTTCTCCAGCATGCATGATTCTTTCATGGATCATGAGAAGATTGCAAAAGGCATATCAACGACACAGCGACGATGTTGCTACAATACCAAAACGAGTAACGTTGAGGTTGTCGTTTTGCTTTGAAGCCCTATTGTTTGAGTCATACAATCAAGATCTGAACCATTAATCAAAAGGTCAAAAACGTTTCACACATCAAATTTAAGTTATTGATCCATCATGGATTTTGAGATATTAGAAAATAAGCTCATATTATAAAATATTATTTTTTCATTCACATGGGCCACATTTGTAAGATATGAATTGTTTAAATTCTCTAGAAGGCTAAGGACGACAATGGGGTGAAATACCAGCCCTTGATGTTTCATGAATTTTGGACAAATTGTAAAAAAATCTATAACCGTTAGATCACACATCCCATAAATTTAGGAATCCTCTCAATTTATCAAACCTGAAAAATCTCCTTGGAAACCCTCTTTGTAGATATGTTAGATCCAAGAGAACGAAGGAATCCTCTCTGTTTACCAAATGTGCTATTAAGGACTTATTTGTGCATCGGGAGAATTCTGCGGTCCATAGATTTCAATTTTCATAAGAGAGAAACCCTGCATTCCTATTAGTACCAAGAAAATTGAAATCCTATCTGTCAGGCCAAATCATATCTTTTGTCTTCCACAAAGAAAATGTGTAATACAAACTAATAGAACAATAGGTTGCACCGAGAATCAGAACACTTTTCCTCTTTATTGCGAATTCCTCTAATCGCAAAAACATATTTCAAAGGTCCCCACAATTATCTCTAGAAAAAGGAAGCCATATGATCATAAGATCAATTGTTTTATTAAACCTCAAAGAGGTCAATATCCTATTTGTTAGATATAGTCAAAGAGTTCATAAAACTTCAATGGAGTGACAAATTAGTTCATGTGCGATTCTCTCAAGGGTCCCAGCCCCTTAGCTGGGCTACCAAAAAAAATTAAAAATTCTGGGCATTGTTCTAGTTGGCCGAACCAGAAGTATATATAATGTAAAATAATATCTTATATATGATAATTAAGATACTTATTAAAGGGGTGTTTTAATATTTTCATAAGGTCGATCTGATAAGGTCAAGTGAGCTTAGTTATAAATATGTTCATGCAGAGTAATTACCTTTATAAGTTGGGCCACGTTGATATCTGCTATTATAGTGTCTCTCTTATACCTTTAATCATAAGTTGGGCTGAGCTGATATCGGCTGCAAGTCTCTCTCCCGTGCCTTTATGGCTGTTTTCTTTTTCTTTTTATCTTACTTGTTGTGATGTCATTTTTGGATTTCTTTCAACTTAGTTTGTATATTGCAAGGAGAATGTTCGCTAAGAGTACGTAGATTGCATGCATATGTTGCTTATATACTGTTTAGCTTATGGAGCCCACCGAGATGTATTTATATAACCAGCTGAGAGGAGGAATATGGAAAGGTCTCTTTATATAGATGAGGTGGAGTAAAAAAACCAGTGCCACTAAATTATCATAGCTCTTGATTTAATTAAGGGCATAAAAGCTTAATGGAATCTTGGTCATAGTTGTTGAGATTCAATCCAATGACGAGTAAAGTTCCAAATGAGCCCAATAGAGCTGGACTCCAGCTGTAGTCAGCTCATAGGATGACATTTTCCAGAGTCGCAAATAGCAATATTCTTAGCAATATTTTTGTATATAACGTGGAGTACTAGACGATGATCTTTGATTAAGAAACATTAAAGTTGTCCAATGTCACTGAACAGCTACCTACACAGCAGACACCACGACTGAGACATTCAAGTTCCACCATAAATATGTGTATGAGAGAGAGAGAGAGAGAGAGAGAGAGAGAGAGAGGACTAGCTGACCAGTTTCGTTCTCTGTCCACCTGTTCAAACTCGATGCCTTTGTGGAGGATCCTGTGCTTGCTTCTAGCAGTTTGGAAACGAGAAATGCTTATCCATATCTGGTCGTGAACCAATCTCCACAACATTAAGGGAAAGATGAGTAAGTTTGACAGATCCCTCTCCCCTTCTCCTTTGGTCGTGAACGAATAGAAGCTTTCCACTATAAAGGGAGCCAAAACCAAGTACTGCAAGCTCAACAGACAGACAAACATATAAGCAAAAGTGCCCCAAAAAATATATAAATGACGGATTTTGCGCACACCTTTAGCCATGGATAACCCCACCTGATGAAAGTTAAATAATTTCTCAACATTTTCTGCATATTAGAGAAAATGAAAAAATCGCCCATATTTAGGTGATTTTGTAAATTTTTTAATTTATGCATGTCATACAAAACTTCCCCCTCTTAATGAGTTTAAAAAGAAATATCTCGACACTCGATAGCATTTACCTTCTCTAGCCAAAACTTTTATAAAAGAAAGATATATATATATATATATATAAGCAGTTCTCCCCTCAGCTCATGCGCAGGGGAGGATTTCTGTCCGCTGCCTAGGTGGGGCCCACTATTTGGCCCATCCAAATGGACCAAACAGTGGGCCCCTTAAATAGCACATGTCCACCAAAATTTGGCCTCATTCGATTAAATTGGACTGTTGGATCGTGTGACACACATATAAATATATATACACCGTTAAAATCTTGTGGCCCAGATGGAGATGATAGAAATTAAGGATTGGACTATATTTTTTGTAGAGAGGAAGGCCCCCGTGTGTGCTTCAAATCCCCCCATTCCCATGCTTAGGTGGGTCCCTATGTGGGCCCCACGTCCTTGAGCGTGCGGGCTTATCGTGCACTTGAGCGCAGGGGAGGAGGCCCCTATATGAGAGAGAAGTTGAAGTAAGAGACCTTGAAGCTAGCCTCTTACTCTTGAGACAAAAAGTATCTTATTCTAGAAAGAAAATGCCTAGAAAATGAATGGTTGAGTTTCAAAAAAAAAGAAGAAGAAAAAAAAAAAAAAGAAAAAAGAAAACCTTGAAGTTTCCTAGCTTCTGCCATGGCCATTCTGTTAAAAGTCCTGGTTTGGAAGCCATCTCTCTGAGCTGAGTCTCTTTGTCACTTATCTTCCTGTTAGTGGATCTGGGTTGCGCTACAACGTATTTATAGAGAAATGAGATGGCATATGTAATGCAAATTTTTGGAGATTTTCGGGCGAGTTGATGAGGGCTTCATAAATGTGGTAGGAAAAATTATCCGTCACGTAATCAGCGGCGCCACCTTCTGCCAAGTTATACAGCCTTGTCATTTATCTTGGCATTGACCTTTCAATCCTGGGAGATGTGCACATGAACCTGGATGGTGTGCTTGTGGCCTGGCTGTGGGCCTGCAGGTTGTTCCCATGATTGATAGGTGGTGTGTGTTGGTGTCTTCGATCATTAGGTATGCTCTAGTTCCGGTGTTGGGATTTGACTTTTGAGGATAGAATGTGCTGATTTTAACCTATTTGAATTACTGAGATATGCTAATTGATGGCTTTTGATGTCGATGGGCTGAGTAAAAAGCTCCAAGGCCGCCTCCCAACAAATATTTAATTAATTAGGGAGTCGTGGAGGATTGTTGTCGTTGTCCTAAATGTAAACACATGTTGCCTCAATAGGTTCAAACTATTTTGTCACTGTAAAAGGTTTATGAGTTGAATACAGGGACCAACATTTTTTTATAGGAAAGTTTTCAAAAAAAGTCTCAACTTTTAGCTCTTTTTCAAAGAAAATATAGGATAAATTAGAAATTTTGAATTAGTATAAACCTTTTCAATAGTTTTTTTTCATTCAAGTCGTAACATGTGTGCGGCAAACATTATCAGATTGAAAGAGAAATCATGTGAGGCAATGATTAAAGATAAATATTATTTAGGCAACAGTTCACGGTTATGATAGTGATAATTGTCATGGAAAGCATAGGTATTGGACTATTGTGGGTGTATGATATTTGTCATTCAAATTCATTGGCATATTGTTAGCTAAAGTGGTGTGAATGTTATCCATTAAAAAATAATTTATTGAGAATATCTCTCATTAGTTCTTAATTTCTTTTTCTTGTTACCAAACAAGATGGTTGGACCTTTGAGAGACACGACTGATGCGGGTATAAATTCAGCATAAGCCGAGGAGAAGACTATTTGTACATGCAAGAGAGATGATCCAAGGATCAAACACAAAGTAGTCAGACGTGTCTACCAAAAAAAAGTAGTTAGGTTAGAATTGGAGTACTCTCACCACTAGGTGCTCTTCATTCACTGTTAATGGATATTATCTTGAAGTAGAGGAAAATATAGAATATTAGCATTATTTAGTGACTATTTCAGGGAACAATTGCATGAATCTGCAACAATTTTTTCTATAATGATATTGTATACAAAAAGGACAAAAACTAAGACCAAATATTTTAATGCTTTAGTTTTCTTTGTTCAATGTAGTAAAACAGTACCTGTCAAAAAGATTGATTATACATGAGAGGGAGTCATGAGAGGGACTCCCTCTGTTTTTTTCCCAACAAGAGAAAAGGAAGTCAAGTTCATCACGTGTTTCATATCAAATCAAGTCTAATGGTGGCCATCTTGAATATTTGAATAATATTTTACAGATTAACCACTACATATATAGATTCTTGGGGCCAATGGCCGTCTCAGATTTTAAAAGGCGGGCCCCACCATGCATTGAAGATGGGCGCTGCACCATACTATATTGCAGCGACGCTTTCAAGAACAAAAAGATCGCAAGAAGTTAATTCAGAAGGTTAACTCCATAGTGTCAAATTCAAACGGCCATAACTTTTAATCCGAGCATCGTCACGGGACCTAAAACCTTACTTTTGAAGATATCAACTAGCTCTACTCTCTGGACAAGTAGTGAAAGTGGTTGGAGTCATCAGGGCATTTTGAAGGTCAAAATGCAGTTTTTGTATAAAAGTCACTATTTATGGTAAGCTTCATTTTACATATTTAGGTATGCTTTTTTAAACTGTTTGAGTTTGAGTCGTTGTAGAACGTCTTAGAAAGTTGTTTAAGGGTGGTCAATAGGCTTGTATGTAATTTTTTAGTTTTTGCTATTTTTAATAAGTTTGTTATTTCGGATAATTTAGGGTTTTAAAACTCTATAAAAGTGATCTAATTAATATATATATATATATATTTAAATAATACTAATTATAGTTTCTTTTAGGGCTTCTCCTATCTCTTTCTCAGATAATACAAAATGACAATGACACATTCAAGGAAATGGAATTCCAAAAAGAAATAATACATGTAGGGAGATGGAAGGGCCCGGAATTGCTTGTGTTCCTCTTAAACACCTCCCCACTCCAAATCCAAATTGAAGTTGTTTTGCTGCACGTCATAAATAGTCGGCCGCAAGGTGGGGTCCAATCCATTCAACTGGGCATTGGATCCTCATTATTGATTGTAGAAAAAACCCACTTGGTCCCCGCCACCGTAATAAGGTTATATTGTACTCTTTATCGGGCCTATTTATCAAGAGCTACTGCCGCAGTATTACATGGGAACCCTAGAATACATGCGGGATCTCCATCATATCCCAACATAGGGATATATTGGACCCTTCAAGATTAACTCCGTCTCCACCAGGGATATAGTCTCAAATTTCAATTTGACAGGAATAAGTCCCATCATCTGATTGAACATATGACGACAAAAATTTAATTAACGCCACATCAATAGTGATGCCACATAGGTGCCTAGCTTGTCATCTTTTTAATTTAGTACTTAATCGGATAGTGGGCCTTATATATGCTTTGAAAGGTATGGAATTCATTTTATACGTGTTGCTTGAAAGGTATGAGATTCTTCTTATACGGTGTCGATTACGTGATTTCTTTGATAAAATCCTAAAAAAAAGAAAAACATCTACCATCTAGTGAATAAAACAATATCGAAAAGATAACAACGTCAACACATGCACATGTGATTGTAGAAGAGGAATCGCATCTTTATGCTACCTTTGTATAAACACTGATTCTTCTAAAAGGGATTCTCTTTTCGGCGTTTTTTTTTTTTTATAAGTTACTTTTTAGCTAGAAAAGAAATTAGAAACTACTATTTTTATCTTAAGTTCACGTAACGAGATTCAAAATCAATTTTGGGGACTGTTTCTTTCAAAGAATTCATGCCGGGAGAATTTGAATGTTCTCCAAAAATTATCCTATGTGGAATTCCTAAATCCTTCACTTGGGTGAATGATTTGCAAATATAAAAAAGGTTATAGAATTCCAAAGATTCAATGAGACTTTTCATATGGGTTAAATTCAGAGTTTTAACAAAGAAACGTGAAATTCTCAAATGCCCAAGGAAACAACCATCACTATATGTCTGAATTTCCAACATTACAAATTCTTTCAAAGAAACATGCCTTTGGGACTTTGTTTGTGTATTGAGTAGATTTTGGATTGTATAGATTTTTGTCCCCACGAGAGAGAGGAATCTTACATTTCTACTCACTACGTAGGAAATTGAAATCTTTCCTATTAAGAAAAATTGTTTTTTTCTTTTTCCATAAAGAAAATGTTTCTCACTAAAAAGTGGAATAGTGGGCTGCATAGAAGGTTAGAATAATTTTCCTCTTTATCGTGGAATCCTCTCATTGCACAAACACACACCTGTAGTAAGGTTGGAAAACTCTCTTTGTGTTGGCCCTTAACTCACCTAAGTCATCTCTTTTTTACGAAGGACATGATCAAATAATGGGGAGACTAGTCTAAGTCATCTCATTTTAATAAATTATTTGCATTCTAAACCATTTGATAGGTATATATGATTTTAAACAACTAGTTTTTATTTTTAAATAGGGGTGCTCATGGGCCGGACCCAACCCACTTTTGGGCCGGGCTTGGATATATAATTTGGGGCCATTTAGTAATTAGGCCAGTTCTAGATTAAGTGGCCCAACTTGAATTAGTGATAGTTTGTCTAAACAATTGATAGAAAGTCCATAAGCCCGGTTTGGCCTGCCCTAATTGACTAAATGGTCGGGCTTGGGCCTGACTATTATTGTATGTGTCGGGGTTAGGTTGGATATGGCTAAAAGTTGTACCGGACTTGGATACGCCTCACCCCGGCTTGGCCCATGGACACGCTTACTTTTTTTAAGTAATTATACATAAGGTTTGGAGTCGGCAATTTAAGAATGATGACTAGATCATAATTTGAAACTTTGATTTGATCCTTTACATTTGATGTTTAAAATAATAAATTAGATAATATAAAATCTGTAATTTTTAATCTTCCTTACTATAGTATTTTTTCTGCATATATAAATTTAGGGGATTGATATTGGCACTCCTTTTACCCCCCTTTTTTATGAGGGGGGGGGGGGGGATATCAATCACCATAAATTTATTAATTTGAATTGACTATTATTAAAATGTTGATTTATATTTTATAAGTATTAACCTGATTCATTCTAAGATACTTGGTTTTTTTCTTTTTAAAGAAAAAACATGACTCTTGAGTCTCCACTCTATACAAGCATTTCTTTTTTTCTTTTTTCTTTTTTTGCATTGAATGAGTTAAGTCCAAGTCACGTGTTTTTCAAATTTGCCTTATACTCCATGACATAACACAAAACAAGCCGTCGGGGATTAGTCGTCGATGGTAAACACTATGCTAAGTAAACAATAGCATATTTATAAGGATGAATTTCAAAAGAAAGTTATCACTCAAGATCTTATTTGCATAAAATAGATCTGGAAGTTAGAACACTTTCATGTTGTTTTCCATGAAAAATGTGTTTCACAAACGTGCCCTAAATATTAGTGTATGAGAACTTCAAAAGATATTAAGGGCTCGTTTATTTGCATGAAATCAAATCCATTGGTAAAACATGTTACAATTCACATAAAATATACGATCCACCTACCATAAAAAATGGATGAAGGATATTAGGTGGATATGTAGATGGGACCTTGACTTGCATAAATCTGAGCTATTAGGTTAAGGACCGCGGATGTAGAAATTTCGTGCTACATTTTGAGAGAATTCACTATAACTTTTATTATAGAAAACCCTCAAAATTTAAACAAGCTAATAATGAACCCATCCAAACATACAAATTATTAAAATTCAAACCTCAAATTTAGCAACCAAACCTTTGGGGATTCCACCGGTTTTCCCCAAGGTTTGAAAAACTCACAATTGACAGCGGTAAATTCTCAAGGATTTGGGACAACCGCTGGTCTAACCTTTGTATTTGGTTCCACCTTTAGGGCATTTGGTTCCACCTTCAGGGTACGTGTCTCCTGAAGAAATCCTTTCTTGGCCGATTTGAATCTCTTACCTGTCTCTGCATGCCTTGTGCTATTTTTTTCCCCATCCTCAGGACTCTTGTTGATTGCTGTGTTTGTGGGCCATTGGACAATGTGCCTTAATGATGGTGGGATCTTTGTTTCCTTACTATGAGGCATTTTTCTCTATTCGGCTTAAATGTAGGTAGGGGGAGGCATGCTTTGTGAAAGGTAGAGATTGAAAATCACACCTGCCTTTTGCTGGGCTGCCACATGACAAGAAACGGTGCAACTGTGGTTCATTTAGTGCTGTGGACCAAGCTGATAATGTAACCACACTGATACATGCGCTCTCTTTCTCTACCAGCATGCGTGTGGCAAACCTCTCTTTGATAAAATCCCAACTATACACTTGGTTAGCCATCCAAATTCCAAAAGAAATCTCGCTTGGTGCACAATTCACTAGAAATTTCATCGGATGCAAACGGTAAAAATAAGCTGGTCGTTCTCACTAACCTTTATCATATTGCCATGGACCCTCCCAGAATGGATATAACGTGGCTTGGCCAACCCATCTGAATGAGTATAAGAGATTAGGCTGACTGCTAGATGACTTGGGCACGTCAATACCCTAAAATAAAATAAAAATAAGAGTTTTTTTTTTTTTTTTTACAAGAAAGTGTCTATGTTTTCAGAAAACCTCAAATACACCCCTGTATTTGTTTCATTTTACTTATAGGTGCCTATGTTTGTTCATTTAATTAATTTTTTTGTGAATTCTAAGACCCTGTAATTCTCCAAGTGGTTAAAAATGGAGAATCAAAGGCCGGGGCAAAACCAGGATACAGGCCATTTTGGGGATTGGCATTCCTAAAAATGTATTTAAATTTCCATTCATATAAAGGGATTTTTTGAAATTTAGCCACCCCTCGGGTCCGCCCCCGATCAAAGATAGATCTCCAAAAGTAACCATTAAAACAAATCAAGGTAAGATGAAAAATGAGTTCTCATCACTCTATTAATTCTAATCATACAAAAGTCAAGATCTCATCTACATTACCGCCTTATATCTTTCAACCCTCGTCACTTATCCTTTACTCATGACCTCTTTAATAATAAGGCGAAGCGCACTTAAATATGAATTTCTATTTATTGAAAAATTCAAATGTATTTTATACAAATAAGATGGCCTTTAGGCTTTGTTAGGGGTTTCTTTGACCTTCAGATCCATTTGGTAATTTTCATGTAAAATAAAGTGCAGTAAAACATCAAATCAAAAGAGAATAAAATATAATGGGGTTATAATAATTTTTTATTTTTAGTTATTTGGTATGAAATCTTTTTAGCTTTTTGTATGGAAAAACTAAGCTTTGCTGTCTTTTAGTGTAAAAATGATGTTATTTTTTTACTTTTTTTGAAAAAAATGGAAGAAATTTTGAGTTAAAGTGCTATTGATATTGTAACCCATTTTCTTAAAATTGAAGGCTTTACTTGACTTTTACTAATCTAGTAAAATGTCAAATGGGCTCGTCCAACTACTCTTGAATGAATATCCGTTAGATTTTTCACAAAAAAATATTCACCCACACGCATAGCACATCGGAACCTTCCTAAAGGTGGGTCCCTCCTCTTAATACACTTGTTGCGCGGTTCATGTGCATTTTGCGCACAAAAATGTTCTTCTTTTACGAGATTTTAAATCTGAGAAGTCGTACTGAGAAATGATCATATGTTCATATCTAACTTAAGAAAAAAAAAGAAAAAAGAGGCACCTTGAAATGATCGAGGTCGAGAGACCACACATGCCTCCACATTTATTTGATGTAAACCCAAGTACAAGGCCTCTCATGAATGTGACTCACCCAACTGTTTTTTTTTTTTAATGTTATGCACCATTGGGTCAACCAATGTCTAAATGTAAAAATGTTAAACCAATATTTAATCTCATATTTGCATGTTGAATCTAACGGTAGATACCACTTTGGTCGGATTTAAATTTGGAAAATTGCATATTCATTATCATGTACTTGATAAATCCGGACCCCTTCAAATTTACAAAAAAAAAATAAGCTGAGAAAGTTTCTATTTCACCACAAAAAAGCTATTCATGCAAACAATGAAAAACAAAGTTGACAAAAAATCAGAACACTTTTCTGTTGTTTTCCATGAAAAATGTGTTTCATAAACGTGCCCTAAATATTAGTGTATGAGAATCTAAAAAGATAGTAATGCCTCGTTTATTTCCATGAAATCAAATTCTTTGTTAAAACATATTAGTATATTACAATTCACATAAAATATACATGTACTCACCCACCAAAAATGGGATGAATGATATTACGTGGAGATGTAGATAGGACTTTGACTTGCAAAAATTTGAGCTATTAGAATAAGGGCTGGGGATGAAGAAATTTCAAGCTACATTTTGATAGAAATCAATATAACTTTCATTATAGAAAATCCTCTAAATTTAAACAAGCTAATGATGAACCCATCCGAACAGAAAAATTTTTAAAACTAAAACCTCTTAAAATCTCCAAGGTCAAATTTAGCAACCAAACCCTTGGAGGGGTCCACCGGTTTTCCCCAAGGTTTGAAAAACTCACAATTGGCACGGATACATATTTTTTTTAGTTATATGCTTCGATACGCATGATGTGGATGCAAAATTCTCAATATATAAATCCTCATTTAGGAATTTAAAAGCCTGCCACAATGAGGAACTCCCAATGAATTCCTTACGCGTTACCAAAGGTGCCCTAACTAATGTAGTTAATTACTCATCTCTAAGACACTCCTGTAGTCATATTATCCTTTTATGGAAAGGATCATAGGATTGTAACCATAAGAGGAAGTACAACTTGATCGCTCTTGATATCTTGGACAATCATTATCTTGGCTAGTGATCACAAGCTTCTATCTAGTAGAGCCCATCATTGTTGCAACCCGTTTTTTTAAGTCTATTGGCGTTGGTGGCTCACTAGAACAGACATGCCATGATTCTTGAAAAAGGGTAAGAAGCAAGAGATGGCTGGGTTGATCACAAATCGCTGCGGACCATGACCTGATACATATAGAAATTTGAGGCCTTGATAGAAACCTTTTATCATCTAACCAATCTAATCACTTGTTCTAAAGAGGAGAACCATTTTCCATATCCCTTTAATTTCTCTTAATACAGATTTAAGAATCTTCAGCTTTACTTTTTTCATATTAACCCATTTTTATGAGTATTTATAAAAGTTTCCAAGAGCTCAATTCAATGAAAACAACGGAGCCCCAAGGATATGCTTGTCCCATTGATCAAATGATCTTAGTCTTCGACTCCGGAGCCATGAAATTTAATGCTATATAGCAAAGATTCTCTATAATTAAATTTTATAGAGGAAAATTGTTGGATCAACTACAAAAAAAAAAAAGGCCACTTTTAGTGGTGAAAAAGTCCGCTTTTAGCCGTGGTTTTTCTCCCCTCACTTTTAGCAAGCAAAAACTCTTTATGACTCTAAAACTATAGTTTTTGCTTCATGACACACTCTCTAGGCTTTTCCCACCCGCAGAAGAGGGTTTTTACTACTAAAAATCACGCCTATTTGACTTTTAATGGCAGAAAAAAAACTACTCATCCTTCCACTAAGGGCCCGTTTCTTTATCAGAATTCGAATTCTGGGAGAATTCAAATTCTCCAAAAGTTGTCAATTTAGGTGAAATTTTAAATCCCTCTTTTTTATGGAGGATTTGAAATTCCAACAAACGGTATAGAAAGTGAAATTCCAAGAATTCCAAAAGGTCTTTTGGATTATTAGAATTTGAAACTCTAATAAAAGAAACACAGCATTTCAAATGCGAGGGAACAAAATGTCACATTATATCAAAAAAAAAACTCAACCTCCCAAATTCAAATCATGAATTTTGGTATAGAAATAGGCCCCAAAAGTCCCTATTTTTTGTGTCAAAAGTCTGCTACTAAATACAGAAGGCTTGTGGAGTTGATCCATTGAATTGGTCATTATTTCTTTCTTTCTGCAACAACACCATTAGTGTGCGTCTCAACTTAGTCTTTGGTAAAAATTAAAAAGAAAAAAAACTAAAGTAAGAATTGTCAAATATGTGATGCCACTTGCTTTACGATGGATATGAGTGCATAGTTTTTATTTTTTGGTAAAATTATGAGTGCATAGTTGATCAGTTAAATACGATAACAAGACTTGCAAAATGCTCTAATCTTGCCATGGACCATACTAGAGATGGCACGTTTTGTACTGCAGGTTGGGTCAACTCAAATCCATCCCATCTTAAATTCAGGGCCGTCTCAAGACAATATGTGGCCCCAGGCAAAAGTATAAACGAGGCCCCTAGCTTCTATGTGTGACATGAGAAAACCCTCATCCCAAAAGAGCACGCGCAGTCCAAATATCCAATCCAAACAGAAAATGCAGCCCTCAATTTAAATCCTTCTGCTAAATGAAATAACCGAAAAGAGGATAAAATCATTAATGGTGATGACAAAAACTACTGAATTATCAGAGTAATGGTTAACAATGAGAGGTCAAGCGTTATCCATATACAATTCTTTTAGGGGTTGTTTGGTTGAGAGCATTTACGTATGTAAATAACTCATATGTGAATCATTTACACACCTTCATGTTTGGTTGAGGTCATTTACGCATCACGTGTGAAATTTTGATGTGTAAATGATGTGTAAAAAGGTATTATTTTCGTACTCAGATTTAATTTTCACATGTGAGGGGGTGGTAAAATGAATCGCATGTGATTTGCACATGAAATAAAACCACATCAAACGGCGGACGGTACAGAACAAGTGACGTTCCGTCACAACAGTGCATGGGTTCGAAACCCATCTTCCTTTTTTTTCATTTTTTTATTACGCATATCAGCATATGTGGTTTTCATTGGCAAACATGCCTTGTTTTCATTTTCTTTTCTTTTTTTGGAAAGAGCTCTATTATCATGTTAATGTTACCAATCCAACAGGCCTTTAGACATCAGATTATGATTTTTGGAAATGTGTTTTTATTTAATTAATTATGTTTAGTTACAAATTAAGCATGATTAGTTGTTAATTAGTGTTGATTAATGTGTTAGATTAATTATATGATAAGATAATATGGAATTATTGGTATCAATGAATTTCTGGAATTGTGTTGGACATTTCTTATTTTGGAGTCATATTGATTTGAAATGCCATTTTATGAAAAAAAAAAGAGTATTTTCTATCTAAAAAAAGGACTTATTTGTAATTTTTATTTTATGAAAATTTTCCAATGATGGAATTTTTCGATGATTTCAGTTTCATTAGAAAACGGGTCAAATTGTGATCGATTTTCTCTTCTAACTCTGGTTCATTTGAATTCATTTCAGATGATTCCCAGTGAGATTTGATACCTTTAAAAACGGACTTATTTTAGAATATAGTAACTTTTTACTGTGCTTCTGTTTCGTTTATCTTCTCTGGTTCTGGTTTTGGAGTTTGGAAATTGGGATTCGACTTTGGAAGTGGGAATTGGGAAGAAAACCCAACCAAGCCACCCAGGCCTACAAAATTATGAGGCCCCCTCATGGTGAGGCCCCCACCACTTGCTTCACCTGCCTATAGAGCCGGCCCTGCTTAAATTTATCTCATCTAAGTACAATCAGTCTTGTCACGGAAAGATTAGTACGTGATACCAAACCCACTCCATTTGAATTAGGGTCATGTCAAGTTAAAAAGTTTACAAATTTTAAATTATATAAATATATGAGAAATGAATGTGGTAGAGATCAAATACATTGACATCCCTGCACCATCCTTTGGGCAGTTCTAAATGTAAAGTGGGGACTTTCAAATATTTAATTAGATGAGAGATTTTGACAAATTCATCTTCTCATTTATTCCATGCAACCTCAATTAATTAATTAAAGTAAAGTAAAGTGAATCAAGATAAAAAATGATAAGGGGTCATATCAAAAGTACATAATTTTAAAATCCCCTTTGAATTAAAAAAAAAGTATAAAAAAAAAAAAAAAACAACCTCCTTTCTCCTATAAAAAATAAACAAAACTCCACTTATTTTTTATACAAAAAAGTCAAAAATATTACGAACCAAAAAACTAAAAATAAAATATCATCTTAACACCTTATATTTTATATTTTTTGATTTAATGCTTTACTCCACCGTATTTCTATTTACCATGCATCCAAATATGCCAATATTTTAACGTGGGGATACACCACTTAAATTTTGATGTGGAGTTGTCGGACTCGTACCCTGACCAGCTTTTCCTTCACCTTAGATTGTGATTTGGAGCGGTTGAAATCGTACCACTGTCGAAGAGGCGGTGCATCATTACTACTTGAGCTTTCAACACACTCATGATTTACAGGAGTACGAGTCCGTTACTATAAATTGTTCCATTGGTTTAGGAACCTCTCGGCTTAATGATTTCTTAAGTTAGATTCTATCTGAAATCTAATTCATGAGTGAGTATAAATCAAATTAGCATTAAACTATAGTCTTAGTGTCACTTCATACTTCACCAGAGTTAGGAAGTGTGAAGAAGTAGGATTGTTGGTGGGAAGTAGTCCAATATGATAGTAAAAAAGTTACCTCTCACGCAATTTTGATTCCAAAACAAATCCATTGAATCATGTCAACTGAAGGCAATTTGTTCAAGATACTTCGAAAGTGAAGGGGTTCTGCTTGATGTGGTCGGGATAAGGTTGGGAGTTGGGTGAATGGACCCATAAGCAAACCAATTAAACCTAAACGCCTAGCAGCAACACTTATAAGGTATGTATCCCATCTTAACACAGTAGAGTTTGGCTATTAACATATGTGAAGTTGGTTGTCATGAATTAAAGCCGCAGGCCCTGGTCTGACTTGGGTTAGGTGAGTTTAAACTCCATTGAATCATTCCCATTAAGATTTCTGGTTTTGTTGGACTATTGAGGTTCACATGGGCATGGCCGGCCCAAGGGGCAGGTGGGAGAGGCCGCCGCCTTGGGCCCCCAATAATTATAAAATTTTTAGGGTCCATATTATTTTATGTATTTATGTATATATGTGTAAATATTTAGTCTAATGTGTAAATTGAAAGGCCCAAATTAATAATACATGTGTGTAAATATTTAGCCCAATAAATAAATTAAAATGCCCAAATTTAAAGCCCACCTTATTAAAATAACCATTATTTAAAAAGCCAAACTTAAGTCCCATCACCATACCACCATAAGATAAGACTTTAAAAGTCAAACACCACTAGAAGATAAGACCACCAAACTTTTCAGCTTTCCTCATTTCTCGTGAGCATCAGAAAAACTTGATTATACAAGTTTGATTAGTGACTTTGCAGCTAAAAATGCGAGAAGATCTTGTTTTCAGTAATACTTTTTTGTTTTTTTTTTTTTTTTTTTTTTGTTCTAGGTTTATTAGTCTTGTTTTTTTGAAGGGAATGTTGGTGTGTGAATTGTAGGCTTTTGGCCAGGGTGGGTAGTTTAAGAGAACTACATTGTGCTTGATCCTTAGGATTAAATATAGCCTCCCTCGGTATGTAGGCAATCCTAAAGTTATCTGGATGCAGCATTTTTTTGTAATAAAAAATATCATTTTTTTGTTAGGAAATTGTAATGAATTAATTTTTTTTTTTAAATAATTGTATAAGGGCCCCATTTTTTAGAGGTCGCTTTGGGCACCCTAAACGTCGGGGCCGGCCCTGACATGGGCCACCTTACAGCCCTTGCTATAAATCACCTCTATCAATGTCACAACTCCCACACATTCCATCCATCCCTTACATCTTACATTTCATTAAATTAGAAATTATCGGATTGGCTCCACCGCTTTTAATTCCCCAGTACTCTTAACTTGCTTCCTCGGGTGAAAGCCATAGATGCTGCAAACGCACGGATCTAAATAAGCTGGCTGCTACAAACGCAATAAGGACTACGTAGGCTTGCATCAGTCACTAGTTATGGAGATTGCATAGGCTTGCATCAATCACTAGTTATGGAGATCTGCAGTCACGTATGATTCACTCTTCAAAGATGGACATCCTGAATGTAGAAGATGATGACGGAATATTATAGATCTAGTGGAAGGAAGAGCGTGATCTGGTGTTAGTGGATGATCTATTCAAAGTGATTTCAATGCAATATCTCATTATCTCATGTCTATATATAGCCCTTTGGCTAATGGATGATAAGATCTCTAATGTAGAGATGATAAGGATAAAGGGTTGGATCAAACTCTCTCAACTTGAATTTGAATAGAGAAATGATAAGGATAGAGAGTTGGATAAAACTCAGATTATTCTTATTCGAATGTGAGGGGTGTTTGTTTGTGAGTGGGGTCCGCCCACATGTAAACACAAGTGCGCCCCATCACAAATGCCAACATCGGGGCTATATAATTTGAAAAGTTTGACTTCTTCTTGACTCGTCCAATGCCCCCGTTGCTCAAAAGAGTCATATATTTTTTTAAAAAATATTTAAAATTGGATCAAATACATATAAATATATATTTATTTACGTGCATTCATGATTATCAAATCAAATTAATAAGTTTTTATGTATAAGAAAAATACTAAATAAGAAAAATAAAAGAAAATAATAATATATATTACATAATTGAATGAAATACAGAGCTCTATCGAGTTGAATAGCCACGATTTCTACGTACATACTTGTGAACGTTCTCACAAAGTGGCTAACATGCCTTATTGCATACATCAAAATTTCCTCTTTTGATGCCTCTTTGGGTGTGCGAAGCTTTACAAATCATAGCTATGTTATAGAACTTCATGTGGTCTATTTATTTGCATGGAACTAATTTATAGGAACTCTAAAGAAAATATTTTGCTAATAGTAGCTACAATTAAAGAAATAGAAGATATAAAAAGAAGATGATAAATGGCAATCAAATAACCTTATCTTTTCTTTTCGCTTTGGAAAATAACCTTATCTTCAAGGAAGGAAAATGGACACTCAACAATTGACCTAATAAATAAAATCTGAATAGTTGCACTTTGTAAAATGGGAACCTTACACTATATTTTTCTTTAAATCTCCTATTTATGGCATCATCGAAAGTGGGGGCCAACATGCACTAGTAAGGTAGTTCGAATATCAAATGCAAAAGATCCACTATATCATTTGTAAAATGTTGACTTCAAATATCATACATAATTACTGAAAAAAACACATCAATTGTTTAAAAAAAAAAAAACTATATCTATCTATTAAATAGTTCAGAATGAAAACAACTTATTAAATGAGGTGACTCAGCCGAGTCTCCCTTATATTTGATTCAATCTTCTATTAAAATAAGATAACTCGGAAGAATCAATATTCAACTTGAGAAATTTTCCTTCCTCATGTGTGGATCCTATTATCCTAACTTCGCTTAATCATTTTTCTTCACATTATACACTTCATCAAATGACCCAAATTTAATTTTGATTCAAGGGGTCTGATGATGCCAAAAAATAGGTTTCGGACACCACCGGTCAAGTAATAAATGCTAGGTGAGAATGTAGTAAATAAATGAGAGAGAGAGAGGGAATTTATAGTGGTTCGGTCTGTATGACCTACGTCCACTTTGAATATGGTGATCTTTGATTGATAAGGTGGATTACAAGCGAGAGCGAGGTGAGTAAGATTTTTATCATTGCCCCTCAAGTGATGAGGAGACCCTGAATTTATAACACTTCCCCAACAGATGGGATTCAAAAATAAAGCAACGTCTCTCTGGAGCCTGGAGCCTGGAACCTCAGACGTGTCCTCGAGGAACGAGCAAGGCGGAGGGCCTGGAGCCTCAGACGTGTCCTCGAGGAACGAGCAAGGTGGAGGGCAGGTGAGAGTTTCTTCGCGAGATTTGGTAAGAGCGGGTAAGGGGAGGACTTCGTCGTGATGACTCGGAGGCCTTGACGTGACGAGGCTTCCTTCAACGAGTTTCGAATATCAACTGAGGTAAACTGGCCTGACCCATGACCTTGGACGGACCGGGTTGTCTGGACCTGACTCTTTACCGTAATCCGGGTTGGGCCTGACCCATCAGGGTCTATTATAATTGGGTCAATCACGTGAAGATGTAGTCCATGATTCACGATAACTCGATAGACCGGGTCATCGGATGGCCATTCACCATAGGGTGAGGGACACTCCCTTTTTTGGATTGTTTTTAAGTACAAATATTTCTCGATGATGATGATAGTAATAATTTATTTGGAGTGTTTGATGGTGTTTAGGATTGTACGTACCTTTTGAAAGGTCTACGGAAGGATGATTGTCCTTTTTAAGTAATATTCGTTTGAAATAATTTTTTTTTTTTATGCTGTTTTCGTAACTTCCTTATTCCATTAATTCTCGGTCGGTCTTTCGGCTAATATCAAGTACTCGTATTTACTTTTGGAATGGGATTAAAGCAGAAGGGACTGCACCTCTCTTTGTCATCGCATGTGATGTAGACGACAAAGAATCAAATTTGAAAATGAGAGTGTCCAAGGTGTTGACATGATGTGTTTTAATTTTAGAAGAAAAAACACAAGCAAGTAAATTAAATACTAGCTTCACCACTTACATCCAATGGATAGAAATAGTAAAAGAATAAAGATTAGTCATGGTGGTATAAATAGGAGTCAAAGTTTTAAATATATAATTTAATTTTATAAATTGATTGTAATTTTTTTTTTTGGAAAGGTTTCTTTTTGCATCATTGTTAATTAACTTGAAAATAAAAAGTACTAAAACAATGTAAAATTTTGTATGAAGTAAGAGATTCATAAAAGTTTAAGTAATTATTTTCATATTTAAGAATCGATACAAGAAATAGAAAGGAAAAAATGGATTTGCAACTACCAGTACATAATGATAAGTTTCTAAAATATAGAAGTAAAAAAGAAACATTGAGGCCTGTAATAGAATAAAAAAAATAGGTATATATTATAAATGACATATGCTTAAAACTTGAAGACGAAAGGCACATTTAGGGTTCTTTAAGGAAAACTTATTTTTCGGTTTGTGTTGGGCCTAGAACTAGATTGATTTCTTATAAAAATATGTGATTAATATAAGGGGGACTCTATTGGCACCATAAAAATCTCTCTTCCCACAGGAAAAAAAAAAGAAGAAAATGATTTTCCTAAACTACCCCCCCCCCCTCTCCTCCTCCTCCCTCCTCCTCTTTCCTTCCTTTCCCATCCTCCACCCTCTTCCCTCATCGCCCCCCCCCCCCCCCCCCCCCAAGTCTCCGGCGGGGAGGGAGCCCTGGCCGGCTGGCCGGTCTCCTTCCCCCTCTCCCTCTTTCTTCCTCCCTCCCCTTCCATTTTCTTTCCCTCTTCTCCCTCTCCTTCCCTCTCCTTCCCTCCCCTACTCCCCCACTCCCCCTCCCAGTCACCGGTAGGAGGGAGATCGGGCTACTGCAGGCCGACTGGTTTCCGCCCGCTTGCAACAGCCCGATCTCCCTCCCGCCGGTGACTGGGAGGGGGAGGGGGAGTGGGAGTGGGGGAGTAGGAGGGAAGGAGAGGGAAGGAGAGGGAGGGAGAGAGGGAGAAGAGGGAAAGTAAATGGAAGGGGAGGGAGGAAGAAAGAAAGAGGGAGAGGGGGAGGGAGACCGGCCGGGGCTCCCTCCCCGCCGGAGACTGGGGGGGGGGGGGGGGGGCGGATATGAGGGAAGAGGGTGGAGGGTGGGAGAGGAAGGGAAGAGGAGGAGGAGGGATGGGAGGATGGGAGGGGTAGTTTAGGAAAAATTATTTTTTTGTCTTCTAGTGCGGTGGGGAGAGAAAAATTTGCGGTGCCAATAGCACTCCCCTTAATATAAATCTAGTGAAAAATAACATAGATTTTACTGTAGCGAATGGTATGGTGTTTATTTAGTTGTAGCTGCTAGGCCAGAGCTGTAATGCTAATCGGTCAACCTTTGAGATCTAAACTACTCAAAATCATGACTTTTTTATTATTAGTGTTCCAACAAATTTTACTCTTATCGAAGATAAGACCGATATTGTTTAATAATTTGTAAAATACATTATCGAATTAAGTGTTTGACTCCTATCTAACCGAAGAGATTTACCTTTAATCACTTCACCATTATAAAAGAGAAATCGTTATATGTGATAAGAGATTATCTTCATTTATCAAGGTAATAGAACTATATAAGAGATATAAGAAAACTGAAGAGATCGTGTTCACATGCATTTCTTTTCTTATAAGGAAATCTTATGTCCAATTGGTCAATGAATTGAAGCATATCTTCTCATAAGGATATCGTATTGTATTCTCAATTGAAGATGGATAGTTGTTAGGGTTGCAAACAGGACGATTCCAGGTCGGAACCATATTGGACCCGGACTCGAACTCGTTTCTAAATAATGGTTTCGGGTCCGAGTCCCGTTTTAACTCGAAACTTATTTTGTTGGTCCCAAACCTAGTTTCGATAGGAAAATCCGAATCCTGAACCGGGTCCACCTAAAGGATTGGAATCTAGTTCCAAAACCATTTTAATTTCTCGTCATTTTTTTATTTTTTTCTTAAAATGAACACATTATTCAACTTATAACAGGGCATAAAGTCTACTACCTCTAGTATTACAAACAAAAATGTAAAAGAAAAAAAAAAAGAGTTAATTTGGGGTGCAATTTGTTATATTAAAGACTCATATGTCGGGTCTTGGGTCCATAGGTCGAAACTTATATGGACTCAAAACCCAACACGTTTTATCAATCGGAATCTAAATTCGGTTGTAGACCCGGACCCGTTTATAAATCGGAACCAAAAATAGGTTTCAGACCTAGTTTTTACGGGTTGGAGCTTCTGAATAATCTAATAATCTGTGAGGACCCGGGTCAGCTGCGAGCAAGGTAGGGACTCCGTTTCACATCACCTATGAGCAAGGGCGGATCTAGGGGGTGCCGAGGTGGCTGCAGCCCACCCCAACTCCCCAACTTTCCCAAAAAAAAAAAAAAATGGTGCTTGAATGTGAGCCATTGTTTGTCAATCAGTTGATGCTAGCATGCCTCTATAGTCTATATGGATTAGATGTCGAGATGGTCAGACTCCTTCTTAGAGCTTCAATCAATATTTGGTTATACTGAGCATGAACATGAGTGGTATTAGTCCCTTTTGGAAGAGTATTCAGGATAACTACTAGTTGCTTGATAGTTGGATGACTAGTTATTCAGAATTAACTTGATGACTCCAAAAAAAAAAAAAATGGATGACTCCCATTTTGTTACCTCCAATTAATTTGCCACTATTACCTACAAAAAATTTTTTGGAGTAATAATTAGTAGTACCAGCCCCTCCTTATTGATAATCCTGGATCCGCCCGAAGCCAGGCTTATATGTGCGAGCCCCCCCCTGACTTGGTATGACGCGTTTTGGGTCTCAAAGGGGCCCGAGAACAAATCCGTGAGGGTGTTTGGCTGCAAGCTAGGCCCAAAGCGGACAATATCATACCCGGGGATTGGGTCGAGTGTCGTTACAAATTGGTATCAGAGCCGGGGGCGGCTCTCCTCTAAGTGGTGGGGAGTGTGAGGACCCGGGTCAGCTACGAGCTAGGCCCAAAGCGGGCAATATCATACCTGGGGATTGGGTCGGGTGTCGTTACAAATTGGTATCAGAGCCGGGGGCGGCTCTCCTCTAAGTAGTGGGGAGTGTGAGGACCCGGGTCAGCTGCGAGCAAAGCAGGAACTCCGTCCCACATCACCTATGAGGCCGCCCGAAGCCAGGCTTATATGTGCGAACCCCCCTTGACTTGGTATGATGCGTTTTGGGTCTCAAAGGAGCCCGAGAACAAATCCGTGAGGGTGTTTGGCTGAGAGCTATGCTCAAAGCGGACAATATCATACCCCGGGATTGGGTCGGGTGTCGTTACATAATCACATAACCGTTTGCTACTCTAATAGTTGTAAATCTCTTGGTAAAGAAATCAAAATCCTATACTTGAGCAATTGTATATCTTCATATTGAGGAAACCATATTGTATTATCAATTGGAGACATAGGTAGTCGTATATCTTCTTGAAATCTTATGATATATCTTCAAAACCAAAATATTATATATAAGAAAATCATAGTGTATGCTCAATTGGGATTGTTATACTTGGTCAAAATTGAAGATCGGTCCCGGGAGCCACAATGGAAAGAGAAAAATATATATTTTGGGAGTGGGTGGGGGAGTAAAATCATAGGCATGAATGTGATACTAAGGTGCCAACACACTCAACCGCGAGCGTATCCGCTTGTGCGTGCCCCTTCACTGCTTCCTCTTCCTATCATAAAAAGTGCCTACCTATGATTAATCCGATCATCTTAAATTTTAACCAAACGTTATATATAGCCATTAAAATTTTGGAGACTAACAATGCTGTGGCATTAGATCAGTTGATCTGTGTGATATTGTACCAGCTCCTAACCTACCCATCTATGTCTGTTTTTCTTGATTGTGGCCCCACAGGAGCTGGGCACCTTTTCCGCTGGCACATTCTAGGGTGACTGATATGAAGATTTCAACTCTGGTCTGTGCTTGGATGTAGCCAGTTAACAACTGATTAGCATGGTACTTATTGAGTTTCATTGCATCAGCTTCATTGCTTTAAGTCTCAACTCTGGTCTGTGCTTGGATGTATCCAGTTAACAACTAATTGGCATGGTACTTATTGAGTTTCATTGCATCAGCTTCATTGCTTTAAGTCTCACCAGTAAGGATAACGACTTGAATCATCATTTGATTGAGAGATGCTTTATTGATCAATGAATTCTGGTTAGTCTCCATCCTAATAAAATCCGAGCGATCTCAACCTGAAGACACACCCCCCATAAGATTCATTGTCTGATATAGTTTCAGGTCAATTAAAATTTGCAAAATCTTGTCTAGGATGTACTTGGGGCTGCTGATGACTCAATGTCCAATTGAAACCTGTCTGGATTAGAGAAAGAAGAAGTCAAAAAAGGTAGGCTGCATTCGATGCTCCTCGGGCACATTTAATTCAATAAATTAGGGAGATCCCCAACAACCAAATTTCAGCCTCATTAAACTCCTTCCAACAGTCCAACGTCTTAAGTATAAGACCATGAATCAATAACCCACACTTAAAATAAAGGACCCACACTTAAAATGTTTGTGTGGTTAGGAACTCCAGTTTTAACCTAGAGGTCCTGCCTTCGAATCCCTTTAAGGCCTTAACCGATACATAGGGCTAATGGGTGGTTCTATATATTCGTAGGTTTACCAAATAATCAACCGAATGAGGGTCAGCGGGTTCCTACGTTATTAAAATTAAAAAAAAAAAGTATAAGACCATGAACCAAAGGTCAAAACTAAACCCACCCATTTTAGGACGATGATAAAGTTATGAAAAAACGAAATAAAACAGTAAGAATTAAGCTAAGAATAATTTTTAACAGTAACTTATATTTGTTTTTCAATTTTTTTATTTAACTAACTAAGAGATCATTAATTTTCCATGTCATTTTTGCTAAATTATCTCGAGAAACCCCCAAATCCGAAACAAATCGTGATGTTTTTTTCAAAACCTTCAATGCTCAAGAATGGTATTTGTGATATGATTTACTTACAAGATGTAATCTTCATTATGTATGGTTTAGATTTTGAAGTTATTGTATATAGATGTGGGGTGTCTATTTATTATCTGCTGCTTGCAATACATATGCAAATTGAAAATGTGTTTTTTCATCAGTGCTATTGCATGCCATGTCCGTAGGCGGTTGATTCACATCGATCTGTATTCAGTAACTCCATACATATTATGCCGACATCTATAATATTATATGCATGGGGTTATTTAAAGGATATTACTGCATCCTCATGGGCTTGAACTGTAGGTTCAGACATGTAAAATTGTGGATATAAACCTACATTATAGATCATAGACACTTGACTCCATCTATCCTATACAATAACACTCCATGCAGTAATTTATATCATGCATAATAAATATGTCATTTCTATATTTATTTTAGGGATTTTTATCAAATAATTAAGCTTATAGTGTAATTAATTGATTTTATGAAGAATGATAACAAACCACCATTTAGTTGTTCGTACTTTTTTTTTTACGAAATTACCCCAATTGACGATATCGCCAATTGCATGTGTTTAAACCCACGAATTTCCTTCTTCTCTTTGGGTCCTTGGGGGATTTTCTTTGACAATAAAATTTAGGCTTGGAAAATTATTCAATCAACAGTTAAGAGCAACAACCAAAAGAAAACAAAATGTCGCAGTGAGCAACATCTTCTTTAGGATGTTTCACAAAGAAGAAGAAAAAAATTCGTGGATTTAAACATAGGCAGTTGGCGATATTTAAACCCCACGAGTTTTCTTCTTCTTCTTCGTGAAACACTCACTCTCTTTGAGTCTTCTTCGTGAAACCCACGAATAGCTCACCATCCAACCCAATTTTCAGTCCACATTTTATTCAATGATACAACCAATAAATAAAAAAATCCATAACAAGTTAATTCATAAAATGGAGGAATGGGTAAAAGAGAGAAGAGGGTTTCACGAAGAAGAAGAAGAAAATTCGTGGATTTTAAATACAGGCAGTTGCAATATCGTCAGTTGGGGTAATTTCGTCAAGAAAAAGGTATGAACAACGAAATGATGATTTTGTTATCATTCTTCATAAAATCGATTAATTATATAATAAACTTAATTATTTAGTAAAAATCCCTTTATTTTATATAAGACTCACCATTCTGTTAGTAAAAGGGTCGTAAACTCTTTACCGGAAAAAAAAAAAGTACTTGCAAAAGGGGGACTACCACAAACCAAAAGTACAAAACCGATTTCATTTGTAACTCTTTCTGGGCAACTTGATGAAGCTGAGAAGACCCATACATTGACTTAGTGTCTACTTTTTTATAAGATTAAGAAGCCAATTCCAATACATTCACCCGGTTCTCCCTTCTTTCATGCCACAGTTCCTCCCTCTTCCGGAATCTCTTCTGGAACTAGAGGTCTTGGAATCGACCCCCAGTTCCCCTCTTTTCAGGAACCAAAGGTTGAGTCCACTTGTGCTACCACCTGGGGGCTACAAGGGTTTTACCCGGCTTCTCTTTGGGCCCGAAGGAATTAGTACAGCACAAAAGGTTGGAAACCCTCAGTTTACAAAAAAAAAAATAGTGCCTAGTTATCCAGGACTGGTATAGTACACTGCCACTGTGCATACTTGGATTCAATGTATACCTGGCTAGTGTGAAAATTCTTTAATCCTTAACCCCCAACAAAGTTGAGGTGTGTTGGCACTTTGCATCTCGGAATCACACACATGTTCATTGATCAATCTCTAGGTTTTCAATTTGATAGTATTACTCTTGTCCAATGGGCCAACCTAACAAAATAAATAAATTAAATAAGCCTTAACTAATTAATATGAGCTTCTAAAGGAGAAAAAAATATATATTCAATGTTGTTGCATGAAGCTCTGGGGCATAATACTCAAGAAGTGAAGCACTCTGCAGTAAACATAAGATGTTCGAGTATTTTTTTTTTCTTTGAGGACCCCTAACCAACAAAGTTCAACTCTAAAAGAATTCTTATGAGAAAATTATGCAAGAAAGAAGAGGGAAAATGTTCTCATACAGTCTCGCTCTGCAGGGCCCAGTTGGGCCCAATTTTGATCAGTGCAGCCCCTTTTTATACCGTGGTGGTCCCATGATCTAACATCGGGCCCAATTTTACAATCATTGAACCTTCAGTCACGAAGGAATTGAATTTCAAAAAGATCTACAGGTAAGACATCATTATTTATTAAAGGCTTTTAAATCAAGGGCTAGGATTATCTGGAAGACTAATTCTTTGGCTCCCCCTTTCGACTAATCAAGGGCTACGAAAACTTTGCATCTGCTATTTTGCCCTCCTCCCATTGATAGAGACTCATCTAAGTGGGCCAAAAGAAGTGGACTGCATTTAGCAACAGTAGAAGGGAACTCGACTAATCTATGATGGTACATTGTAGAGAAGGAGAAAAGGTTACAGAGAATTCAATTACGGCCTCGAAATCTTCACATCACCAGATAACTCCATTATCTTTGCTTGAATGACAAGTCATTTTGAAATCTTTCTAATAATCAAATTGTCAACCCAATGGACCCAAATTGAAAGAGCTCGATACAGGTTCAATATTTTGACTCATATTTAATTTGGGTCGAGCATGTATCCACAGCATGGACCCAAATAAAACTAAGGTCCAGGTTTAGGTCTTCTAAAATAGTCAAGATTTTCTTTTCCATGGAATGGGACACAGTGTCAGGGGTGTTCGCAGTCCCGGTTAGGCTTAGGCTTAGGCTGAAGCATATCCAAGCCCGGCTTGGAAGTAGAAACACAAGGCCCATATCTGCCCAAAGGCGGACATGGCTCATAAGTGTCAGGCCTGACCCTCCCCACTCAGTCAAGGGGGTCAGTTCAGGCAGGGCTTTGTATTATTCGTTGGGCTTTCTAACGATTGTTGGACAAATTTATCACTAAATTACAAGCACTCATTCAGCTCATGACGGGCTGGGCTTTGGGTTTTGTACCAGTGAATCCAAGCGCTGCCCAAATATTAAAACGGACCCAGATTTTATATAAAGGCCCGGCCCGAAGCAGGCTGGCCCGCACCCATGGGACACACGGACTCATAACATTTCATTCAAGCCTCCCACGGATACCTATCCTGTGAAGTGACATTCATCTCAATTTGACAATGATCCTACCATTGTTCAAAATCATTAGACAAGTGAAGCATTTATGGGCAAGATTGTATTGTGTCTGGTGAGGAAGCACTTTGCTGCATCATCCATCCATTAGAGGGTCCAGCAAAATTAATGATCACCATCATCAACCAAAATTTCAAGTTAGCTTTACCTTTCAATAAAAAAGAAAAAAAAAATTGAAACAGAATGCATTATATTTACAAGAAGAAGGGGGTGATAAAGCACAAATTTGATCATTTTAAAATTAGGGCATGGAAAAAATCTACTTAGAAGAAATTCAAAGAGAGATGATCAAACAAGAAAACTATAAGTAGTAGATATCATACAAAGAGGGTAAGGAAATTTTCACCACCTTGGTTGCTTCCCCACCAAGAGCCATTGAGAAATCTGTTCATGTGTGAACCCATTTGATGCCAACATCTACAGCAAGTTAGATGCGGTGACTTTATGAATTAGTTCCCAATCCAAATCTCCAGAACTGGTGGATAGTGTTGACTGTAAAATGCCCGAATGAAGTGCTTGTCTATGATCTACATTATGACACACAAGCAGGAATCTGTACCATCATCGTCATCGGAGTCACTTGTATCACTACAACCAACCGAAGAAAAATATAGTAAGATCGCACAAACAAGGAGCTAAAAAGCATAGCAGGTAATGTAAAAGAAGGAAAATTTAGCAACTCAAACAAGTTGGCATTCATGGTAACAGATGAGATCGAAGATGATGCTAAACAAGCTGGCTAGCGTGCTAGAATTCATGTGAACTTCTAATGAATGTGTCTCTTCCATATGTGAATGAACCAATTCAAGCAAGATAAACCACAATGTTTCAAGTTGGAGGCATAATAAATTCGAAATGGAGGTTAGTTTTATGTTGTAAAATCCTGATCAACATGAAGTGCGGGAGTTAATTGCTGTTCAGCATAGATGTTAAAAAGGCAAAGGCAACTGAAAAGCGTAATAAAAAAGAAAAGCACATTAAACCAACCATATGAATGGCATGATGTTTGAAGCACCCAAAGAGGTCCTGGAAAAATGTATGTGAGGGCTCTTAGGAAACCAGGGAGAAAGAGAGAGACCCACCATGGATAAACAATGGATGGTTCTTTTTCCCTTATATGATCCCTAGACATTTGTGAAAAGGAGTTGAATGTAAACCACTAGCCATTATATATATTAAATAGCTATTGGTCTGTTCATTTGGGTGTTATACAGATACAAGGAGAACCAACAATTGTTGGAGGTACATGTTTTAGTGTTTCAGCAAAAATGCCAAAACTCATGAAAGTTCAGTTCTTGAACTCCCATTCACACTTATTGTTCAATGATCTACACCCCACTCAGATTCAATATCCAAAAATTTCAAGCAAAAAACAAAACTTTTATGGGCCAATAATATCCATTTATATGCTTATTTTATCGTATGGTGTATATGTTATTTCCTTTAGTATTTTACCAAAAAATTGCTTTACAGTTGAATTTGGGAGATGAAAAGTTAGAAAAAGAAAGGTGAGGTTATCAGCCAAAAATGAATAGGAAGAAACCAGTGTTTTAATTAGTTGTCCATTTCATGCTTTTAAATACTTGAAATCGGTCTTAGGGCGATACTTACCAATTAAGGAGCCATTGCTTAAAATACAACAAACTTCAAGAACAAAGTGAACACAAGAACTGTTTATGCCACAAGGGGGAAAATATTCACCTACGTAGTGCGCACCTGTGCACCGCGCATCCAGACCATGCATCAATCGTACTCAGAGATGTCCCACCTCTAAGACGTTCCGATTGCATGGTGCACAGTTACGCAGTTGCAGGAGAATGTTTTCCGCCACAAGGGAACCAATTCTCGCTATCCATTAAATCTTCATGTGAATCTGGTTACACAAGACTTCAAAAGAAGTAATATAACACATCCACATATATCAGGAAGGATTTGCATGTTGGATTATTCCGTATCCGTTCAAACAATTTTTCCGAGTTGACAAAATATTATTTCATTTTAAATCTTAATTAGATATGGGGATGTTAATTCCTTGAATTTTAATATTAAGATCTGTGCATTATTTGCATATTTTTTATTTAAAAATTAATGTTATTTACATCAAAGCATTTTTCCAAATCATTTATCTTTTTATTCTGGAGACCTTTTGAAATTGATAACTTGTGCAGGTGTCACAATTCAACTGTGTGCCAATTCTAACATGGTCATCAAGATACCAAAAGTAGGATGTCATGCAGCAGAAATGCCATGGAAGGCTCTTAGGAGCAATTAATAATAGTTTTCTTTATCAAATTTTAGCAACAAAAACAGTGTACCATGCGCATACCAAAAGTAGGATGTCATGCAGAAGGAAAGGAATGGGAGGCTCTTATGACTTATGAGCAATTAACAATAGCTTGCTTTATCAAGAGGAATTTACCGCGTAGGACCCCGTAGGACCTCATACCACTTTTGAGGTCCCAAAAACACCGTATGTATGGATAAGGTCCTCAAGATGCGGTTTTTTTTTTTTTTTTTTTTTTTCTTTTTTTCTGTTGTTGTTGTTGTTGTTGTTTAGCGAATGGTCGATATCGACTATTATGCGGGAACCCAAATAAAAATTGGGTTTTTCAGGATGGAGAAGAGGGGAGTTTTATGGTCGATATCGACCATTCTGCGGGAACCCAAATAAAAATTGGGTTTTTCAGGATGGAGAAGACGGGAGGGGAGGGGAGGGGAGGAGGAGGAGGGAGGAGCGGGGGAGGGTGGTGTTGCATAGGGGTGATGTTTCATCAACTGCATCATTTGAAAAGAAATCCCCAAAACCTATTTATCAATAGATTCCTCCTCCTCCTCTCCATGATCTGAGGACTCGTTTGTAGGACTCCAAAACCTTCTCCCTCGTCCCTCATCGCGGGCACCGCCTCCCCGGGCCTGCGAGGAGGGGATGGATGGCGATCACTTCGGATGATCTATATGATGCTTTTTGCTGATAACGACTTTGGTTATGTAGACTACACTTGTGATGATGATGAATATGCTGGATTTGAAGATTGCACTTACGACGATGAAAGATGCTTTTTATGAAAATTATTTTGCCGATTTTGACTCATATTAGGCCATTTTGGAATGTGGAGTGTTCTTGTCTGGATGATATTGATCTATCTGGTTTTGATTTTCTGTAGTTAGTGATCACATGAAACTAGGTTGTTTTGGGTTTCTTTTCCATGTCACTGTTACTGTGGATTTTCTTTCTCCAGATGAGTGCCATTTTGCTATTGTTAAGCAAGTGAACTGTGAAATCCCCAAAACCTATTTATCATTGGGTTTCTTTTCAAATGATGCAGTTGATGAAACACCACCTTCTCCAGATGAGTGCCATTTTGCTATTGTTAAGCAAGTGAACTGTGAAATCCCCAAAACCTATTTATCATTGGGTTTCTTTTCAAATGATGCAGTTGATGAAACACCACCCTCCCCCTCTCCTCCCTCCTCCCTCTCCTCCTCCCCTCTTCTCCATCCTGAAAAACCCAATTTTTATTTGGGTTAGCGCAGAATGGTCGATATCGACCATAAAACTCCCCTCTTCTCCATCCTGAAAAACCCAGTTTTTATTTGGGTTCCCGCATAATGGTCGATATCGATCATTCGCTAAACGACAAAAAAAAAAAAAAAAAAAAAAAAAAAAAAAAAAAAAAAACACACCTTGAGACCTTATCCATACATACGGTGTTTTTGGGACCTCAAAAGTGGTATGAGGTCCTACGGGGCCCTATGCGGTAAATTCCTCCTTTATCAAACTTAAGAAAAAAAAAAGTGCACTGATACTAAGTACAGCATTCACAAAAACCAAGATCACATAAAGCAGAAACCTATAATCACGTCATGTTTAAAAGTATTTCATATTTGGCACTATTGTAAAGTTAATCATATAGAAAAAGATGGAATGAACGAGGCAAAGTCATGAACATACTAAGATGATCGCTTGCCAGTTGCGCATTTAGGGATGTTGGATTATCAAAATTACAAAAATAATAGTAGCAGTAATAATAATGATGATGATAAGGTTGCCTCTATTTTGAACCCAACAAGTTCAGACTTCTCATTTCCTTCTTCGATGCTCTTGCATCAATTCTTCATCATTGAGAGAGAACACAGCCTGAAGTTAGGAGCATGTAAGTGGTTTCCCTTTCCTTTAAGCTAGATCCTTTTGACATGTTTTCTGGTTTCTTCTTGGTCCACAATTGTCAGATGGACCTTTGAAGAGTCAGAATCATCTCTGGATTTTCTTGTTGTCAGGAGAACTATTCATAATTTTTCCTTTAAGTGAAATCAAATACCTTTAAGAGACAGAGCAATGATTTTAACATGATCTTTTATAGAGAAATATGGATCACCCCCATCCATCATGAATTTACTTGTTCAGATCCTCAGTTCATTAGTAATTCTTTGATTGCCGAGGAACATTACTTTCAAAATTCCCTGGCAGATAGTTCTTAACGTGACTTAAATAACATAGTTCTTATTTCTTAACGTGGAAAATAACCTTTTCAGCTCATAATAATGGGGTTGAAAAACAGAGAGAATATAGTATCTTCCTTTAGATACGCTACATTCTCTTGATGAGGAATATGATCGAGATGCCTGAACTCCTTTGTAGTTATCTTTGAGCAATCTAGTTTATCTTGAACTTTCTAATGATCTAGAAAATTTTCTCCTCCATTACCCATCGGATCTAAAATAGGTCCTTCATAACTTGTTCCTTCCGGTCTATTTGTTTCACTATAGATTAAAGGAATTTTTACCACAAACTTATAAAAATCCCACTAATTAGCACTTAATGATAAGGATTTGATTTTTTTTTTCCAAAGAAGGATAACAAAAGGTTAGGGCACTTCCTTTTTTTTTTACTAAACTACCCATTGGTCATATTAAAAGGCTTAATGATGTCAAAGGCAAGGTGGCGGTGGAACAGCATAGATAATAACAGGTGTATCAAATTATCACATCAGATGATTCAATCTCCCAAAATATCCAGCGGAACCATCTGATGACCAAGCATTGGGCAAGGCGTAGAATCGATCACCAGATATTAGATTCAAATATTGAGACAAAAAAATTAACTAAAAGAAAAGACGAGAGAGAGAGAGAGAGAGAGGATTTTGAAGAAAAGATATTTCTTTTCTTATAAGTTCGGAGCCTTCAGAACAAAGAAGCTTCATCACCTATGAAGCTACCCTAAACAAGGATCAAAACAGCGGTTGCGGCGGGCATAGCGGCCAGTGGTCAAAACGTTATGTAGCGAGCGATACGTAGTGGTTGCAGTGACACGTAGCGGTGTAGCGGTGTGAATTTTTTAAGTGGTAAAAAAATTGAATATTGTATAACGAGCAATCTTGTGTTTTTTTAGTGATTTGAAAGCATATAAGAGTAGAGACAACATTAGTTAAGGCTATTGAGGAGAAGAAATAGAAAAACAATGTTTAAAATTAAAAAAGTTTGACTCTACTAGGTTTTAGACCATAGCACCGCTAATTTCAAAATAGTGTAGCAGCCTTGACTGCCACGGCCGATAATGCGGCTGCTACGTAATTTGAACCATGACCCTAAAACCCACAGAACCTAAATGAAGAAAACCTTCTACAGTTCCTTCTACCCCAATTTCTTTCCCACAGATGCCAACCCCAGAATCCAGATCAAACATGAAAACTGAAGGGGAAAAACCTATATTTAGATCCAAACCTATCAAGTGTAAGCGATGAGCGTGCAATCCAGGCAAAACAAATCCCAAACCCACGACACATCATTTTTTGCCATTAGGGTTGTCAAAAGGTTGGGCCTGGCCGGGCCTAACCTTAGCCTCAATATATACAGGGCGGGGGGCCTAGGTGGGCCAAAGCCCTCGGAGGGCCTACACTACCTAGGCCCTTACCCTCCTTGAGGGCCAAGGCCGGGCCAGGGCAGGGCTTAGGGCCTCAAAACAAGAAAACCATTATTATTATTATTATTATTTACATTGTTACCAAGAATCGAGTGTCGACCAAGCATTATCTTGTCTGACCTCAATTGCGAAGAAACCATTCAGAAAACATTGGAGAATATAAGTTGTCTCTAAAAACTTTCTTTTACTATACAAAGTCATACATGCTTTGGTGACTTGGGTTCTGACATACGATTTTATTTATTATGTCAAAGAAGGAAAATGGTTAAAAAATCTGATCTATCTCACTCACACCTTCCAAAAGAATTTGCCTGTATGAAATCATTCTAGCAGTATCTTTGAAAATTTTAAACTATTTACATTCGCACACCTTTTATCAATTGGCATTATTTTCAATTTAACACTGATTTGACTATTGAGCGTTGTTGGATTTCAGTCACAAAAATAAATGCATTTAAAATACACTATTTGTTTAGACTTCTAAAAACTGAGAATTATAATTATCTAATTAAAAGAATATTTAGATCACACAATATCCTTAAAGTTCCATGCACATAAACTACCTCTATGAATTGGTTGGCATACCAAGTAACTCTGCAGAGGAAAAGGTGTATCATTATTAACAGAAAGGAGTACATTCCCTTTTACACTAATAAGAATATATAAAAATAATATAAAACGCCTAAATAAGAAGCAATAAACTAGAAGAAAGGGATTAGAAGCTGCCATGCAACACTTATTGCTTAAATAATTAAATATAGATGAAATGAACCCAGTATGTGTGTTTTAACTTTTAAGACATTTTGTAATGAGTAGGTGGGTATGAAATTGCCTTCCTATCCCCCTTTTATTGCTACTAAGTGACTATGATAAGGGCATTTTAGTATATATTTACAAATATAGATATATATTATATAAAATAAATAAAAGTAGAAAGGCCACGGCCGGGCCCTCAAATTTCAAGGCCTGCAAAAAAAATTCCAAGCCCGGCCCTAGGGCTTTTCCTTAGAAACAAAAGGAATCATTTTAAGGGCTTGTTGAGGGTCAGGCCAGTACCATCCAAGCGCGGCCCTCAAATTTCAAGGCCTGCAAAAAAAGTTCCAAGCCCGGCCCTAGGGCTCTTCCTTAGAAACAAAAGGAATCATTTTAAGGGCTTGTTGAGGGGCGGGCCAGGCCGGGACCCTTGTCTTAGGGCGAGATTGACAGGCCTATCTGCCATCATCCATGGCGCATCATCTTGTTTGACAAGAAAATAGAAAATGAAAAAAAAAATTAAGAAAATGACACATCCTAGCATACTTAGATATGAAACACTATTAGAGCCCCAAATCATGCCTTGAGCTCTAAATGTGAAGAGAAGCTTAGATAAGTTGTAGCTTATTATCTACCCATTAGCCTACCGTGGTCTACACCAACCTAGTAATGTGACCCACTTGCAAACTAACACGAAGCAAAATTGTTAAAAAGGATAAGAGTAAATAACCAACTTGAAAATGGAGAGAGAGAGAGAGAGAGAGAGAGAGAGAGAGAGAGAGAGAGAGAGAGCATTGCAGCTTTCAGTTTTGCAAACTGGAATAATACGAAAAAGAAAAGAAAACAAGGACGAAAAAAAAAGTCGTGCTTCTCCCACCATTGGTGCTCAGTTATCTAAGCATTTCTTCTTCCCTTAGAGGTAAAAAGAGACGTTACAAGAGGCAGAGAAAAGGAGAGATGGCTTTGGAAGAAAGGAAACCAGACAGTTTTGAATCAGGAGGTTTGGGTTAAGAGGATAACATAGGTGGAGAAATCGCGACCTTGGATAGTTTAGTCAAAAAAATATATCCAAACTTCCGTTATCCTTCTTTGGAAAAAAAATCAAATACTTATCATTAATTGCTAATTAATGGGGTTCTTTATTATTTTTTGGTAAAAATCTCTAGATTAAATCTTCACTGAATTTTTTAGAATGATAGTCATGGCTTACAGAAATTCTGTAATGCTTTGATGGACTCACAAAATTCTTCCAGTATGAATCAAACTGGATGTATACTGAAAGGGATAAACCAGCTTTGATGTAAAATCAATACCCTCACGAAAAGATGCCAAGGAACTAGACTCTGGTCTAAAGTGCAAATTCACTGTATTCTTATTTGATCCATACATGTACTATTTATATATCACACACATATCCAATCAAAAAATAATACTTAAAAACATACATGTCATAGTAATATACTCCCACAGACTAACCATTGCAAGAGATCGGTAAAAGGGGTATATGTCATAGGAATACATATAGAGAAATGATCCTAAGGAATGGTAGGATGACCTCTTATTTTGCGACGACACTTCTGCTCCATTTGCTCTCATTTTTCCTTATGTCGTTTTTGAAGTGTGCCTCTCACTCACTGATGCATAAGTGAGACAAGTGTAAATCTATATTAAACCAGCCTATTCAGAATCTAAACCGTTAAAAATGAATACCTTCCTCTTCTATGGGATGCAGCCAAATTTTAATCCAAAAGAAGGTCACACCATAAGATCGATAGAAACTCAATTTTTTTAAACATTATCACTCCTATGCTCAATCGTACTGTGGGACCAGCTCATATTAGAAAAAATTTTGACCATGTTCCATGCAAGAAGGCAATGCTCAATTTGAGTGGTTTAAACTTCAAATTTTCAATAAGTGAGGCCCATTGTAGAGTTTCATTTGTCTCACTCAAGAATCTCATGAACGAGAGCTTAAAACAAAAGTCGGACATAAAGAGGTTCTATCAAATTTGCAATGTTCTATTTCAATTTGGTATCAAAAAAATCAGCCCCACAAAATTATGATTAAATTAAGATTGAGTCATGTTTTCTTCTTACTTTGAGAGGGAAACAAAACCGCCTTTAATAGAAAATATGCCACCTTTTCTTCTATCTACCGATTCGGATGCAGGAACATCACCATTCCCTCAAGATGGATCCATTTTCATATTCAGAAACACAATTTAAGCACGATTTCGTAGCAAACATAGATAAGTTATTTCATAAAAAGCTCAAACAGTAGAAGTAGGAATTCTCTTTTATACTAACTGAATGAGAAAATAATAAACAGGCCTATAATCAAGATTACAGAAAGCAGAAACACTGAAAGTCTATAGCGTACACTCCCTATCATTCAAATCAATGAATACATTTAACAATAGAACATCAACAAGATCAGTAAAATCAGTAAATTATACCTTGGCTGAAATTCCAATATTTCAAAGAGTTTGTTGCCGTTCCTATCATTCCACTTTACTTTCCTCCTCACTTTCCTCGGCTTCTTCGACATTCCACCTCTCCTAGGCGACAACAGAGCATTCGACTCCTCATCTTCTTCCCTATCAACACCATTCTCTTTCGGTTTCGACTCGACATCATCTACACTGCTGTTGTTGGGCCTGTCAGAGCTCCTAACATCCAGATCCATCTGTTGCTGCAGAATTACTCAATTCAAACCCAATTCGATCCATCAGAACAACAAAATTAGGGTTCGGCAACTCAAACAATCCCTCGAGCGATACATTTCGACGACAGAAGATCCAGAAATTCGTAAGACTAACCCTAGAATTCAGTAGCTTTCATCATCGATTCGCAAGAGCAGATCACACGTCCAAAAGCGGTTTCTGCTAGCTTTGGAGATCCATTGCAGCATTAGACTGCAATCTCCATGGATACGGATCCGAAAGAACGATTCTTGATGTGAAATTTCGTTCTTTTCTCACAAGATCGGCGTCGAAACGGATAAAAATCGAAACTTTGCGATTGAACTTCTGAAGAAACAAGAATCAATTGGAGAATAGAGAAATTCAAATGACCTCACATTCGTGAAGAGAGAGAGTTTTTTTATATTTGATGATGGCTTGGGATCTTATGGGAGAAGTAGAAGAGGAGTGATGCTAAAATGCGCGGATTGTGTGCACGATCTGAGCCGTTGGAAGTGGGAAGCAGATGGGAGAATGGATGCGCGAAGTGAATGACAAGATGCGAGAACACGGAGACCGCGTGGGGGATCTGGTGTTTATGATCCAACGGTTCAGATGTCGTTTGAAGAAGTGGGGAGTACTGTCACTATTGCGTAAGGCATTTAGGTCACTATTGGTGGAACGAGCAGAAGCTTCGTTGATTGTGAATTGTTAAGTCAGTGGGCCCACTTTTATCTAAATTTAAGCTGTTTATGCATGATTACAAAGGAGTTGTAATGGCCCACCAATTGATCAGGTAAAATTTCTGCATCCATCAAAGGTTTTTTTTTTTTTTTTTTGGATGCCTCTGATTTTTCATGGATATTATTAGAAAATTATAGTGGGAAACAAATTAATATTTAAATAATTATATATGTAACACTATTAACTACTGTATATGATTTTAATGCCACGCGTAAAACTTCTGGAAAAAAAATCTCTATTTTGGTCACCAAACGTGAAAATTGAGAGCTCATGATCCCCAATTTTCTTTTATAAAAAAGTGTCTAGAGGTTTAATTTTAATACTAAAACAAGTCTAATCTTGCCAAGAATTAAGGTCTCTCACTTAGACGAAGATCGGAAATAAACCTTGTAGCAAGTGTAAAAGAAATTGAGGCTAAGATTCGGGTCCTTGTGCCTGGCCAGGACGGATGCCAAATTTATGTGATTTTATATAACATCAATCTGAGTTTGGATCCCATGTTTCAACAAAATGGGGAAATATTGCTTCGGCCTATCCTTGAGCACTAATTATATAAAATGTCATCTTTGTATTTTTTATTTAAGAAAGCAATTAAGAGTATATAATTTTTGACATCACATTTTATACAAGTGGAATATGAAAATAAGCGGAAATAGTATTTCCTTATTTCTTTAAACGAGGGATACGGACTCAACCTCAATCCATTGAATTTACATCAATGTAATTGTAATCACGGTGGACTCATTCAACAAATGAAGGAATAGATCATTGCAAGGCCTCAACCATGATAGGGCTTTAGTAACAGGATAGAAGTCATAGAACCTAAAACCCACTGGCTTGACCATGATATCATGTGTTGTGGACCCCTAAACCTAATAATTTACTCATAGTGGGAGGGACTCACCAATGTAATGATGGACCATAGTGGGCTCTACTGCTTTAGGTATGATTGAGTGAACTAAAAGGTTTGAATGATCAAGGTAGGAGATTAGATTTAATTTTTTATTAAACTAGTTCATTGTAAAGCATTATTTTTCATTTATTAAATACATCGACCATTCAGCGGTGGTTGCTCTCAATTTGCAGAATCTAAATAGAAATTGAGTTTTTTTTCTCTTGGTTGTTGCTACTGCTCCAGAGCGATGGATGGGGTCAGGGGAGGCAAGGAGAGGGAGAAAACAAAGGAATGGAGGGCAGCGAGCATGGGGTCATCTTTGTCAAAAGAGGAGGGAGGATCGCCATGGACAAAGGGGAGGAGGGAGAAGAGGGGAGGGGAGACAGGGGCGAGGTTGTAGGCGGAGATGAGGAAGAGGGCTAGGCTTGTAGGTAGTGGAGGAGGGAGGGGATGGGGGCCAATGACCTATAGACCCAAGGGAAGTGAGAGGAGGCGCGGGCGGAGGACCTGCAGGTGAACATGCAGATTCGTCTTTTTTCTTGTTATTTCTCGATATGGTCAATATCGACTATTCTGTTGTGCTCAGTAAATAAGACAGTTACGTGTTGAAGAAAATCTGACTGACAGAATGGTCGATATTGACCATATCGCAAAACGATATAAAAATAAATTAATTAAAAAGACCACATGAGGACCCCTCCCGTGTCCAACATGATACGAAGACCTGGTAAAACGTATGAAGTCCTACGGGGACTTTTCCCGTAAATTCCTCTATAATAAATCACAGACTAGAAATGATGCCATGGCAAGCAACCGGCCATTTTTTACCCCTTTAAAAATCTGCATTATGTATGGGTGCTTTCTCCTGGACATCATGGGTTTGAGATAATCAATTTATAACTTAAAACACTTTGAAAAGGAAATTGAAAATTTAGATTCACTATCTTTTATCTAGATTATTTATGTTGTTAATTTTCTAATCATTTTGAATATAATGTGGGGTGAAATAGAGATTCAAGTTCTTTGTCAAGTTTTATAGAGTTTTGTTGGTGCGCAACATAGGGGGTTGGGACCCATCAGAAGCCCCAAATAAAGAGTAAAAGACTACACACGCATGAGAATGAAGCTCCAACTATGGGGAAGATTGTTGCTAACGCATAAAAGCTACTTAGGATCAAACATGGACAGTAAGTTGAGGAGAGAGGTGGCTAACCAATTAGGCAACCCCTAGTTAAAGTCTTGTTATCTCATCAATACGACATAAGCAGGAGAACACATCGAAAATTATTATTGTTAGGATTGATAATTTATTGATTTTAAGTGTTGTATTATGAATGTGCATTCGAAAACCAATAATGAAAATTCAAAGTGAATAGTAATTCCTTGATTGTTATTGAAAAACCATCCAAAAGATTCCGTAATTTAAATTATTGAATTTAAAATCAATTAAACTAGCTACTTTCTCATAATTGAGGGGTCCACTGTCACTTATTAAATAGAGTTTGACCAATTAATAAATTGTAGTTTCATTTCATTGTGTTATTAAATATTCAGATCCCTTTCAAAAGAACGTCATGCTCATGCGTCAACACTTCTAAATAAGAGAGCTGCTAAATGCACACACGATTTTTCTTCCCACACACTGCTTTGCTCTCTTCACCCACCATTTAAATTAAAAGATTGCCAAACTTACTTTCTACACACCTCATATTTCCAGAACTATCATAACATCCACTCTCTCAACTTCTCTCTACACTCCCATTCCCCAAACAACCTCTCTCCCTTTTCGTCCCTCTCTCCCTCTCCCTACCCACCTCCGCCCGCCGCCTGCCCTTGCCCGCTCTCCCTCTCTCTCTCACTCCATCTTCCCCCTAGCGGTATTGTTGAGGGGGCGGTGTTGGTTAGGATAGGGTGGGGGTGGTTTGGGGTGGGTTAGTATAGAAAGAAGTTGGGGATGCAGAGAGATTTTGATAGATGTCCTTTCAAGTAATTTACCACATGGGTATATTCGTCATAAAAGGATTACAACGTAAATTTCCAGTGTGCATTTAGCAACTTTTTCTAAATAAAGTACAATATATATATTTTTATAAAAAGGCCCATGTAGTTTTCACAGTTCAATTGTTTATTTTTTTGACTAATTTTTCCTAATAAAAACACATAATGAGTTAACTCAAATCACTTGAATTCACCGGTTTTCTTAAGGAAAAACTTTAAATAAGGCTTTAAGTTTTTGCCTTATTTCAAAAAAGGATGTAAATTTTCAAAAAGTTTTCAAATTAGTCTTTATATTTTTTAGAAAGTTTTCAATTAAAGACATGCATTCATTTAAAGCTATTTTTTGATAACTTTTTTCTTTAATTTTTTAAAATATCCAAATTACCCTTTTTTGAAATAAACTCTCCTCACTTCCTTCACCAACTTCATCACGGTGATCAAGAACAACTCGCATCCCCATGGTGATTGACTGTATGTAGTGACTGTCAGAACTATGTCGTGACTTTAAATGAAGAGTAATTTGGGCATATAAAAAAAAGAAAAATAGTCGGAAGAAAATTTCTTTAAATGGCTAGATGTCCTTAATTGAAAACTTAATATAAAACTTAAAAACTAATTTAAAAATCTTCAAAACTTGTATCTATTTTTTAAATAAGCCCGCGTGCATGGCAGAGGATACCTTTGTTGGTCCACCCACCGGATAAAAAAAAAAAGGGAAAAAAAGCAGAATACCTACCTGTACTTTGGTCTTTTTGCAGAGTACTCCCTGTACTTTGGTATTTTGGACTAAACCTACTTGTAGTTCTAATTAACATGCAAATACAAACCGCCGTGACGGAAGATGGGAAATGACGAATTTATCCTCCATACATAAGATATCTCTTTGCGATTGGTGTTCATTTTCCCCCTTTTCGCATGCCACGAGGGTTCTTCTTCGCCACCCATCATCATCACCAAGCCCAAACCCACACTGTTTCTCTAAGGCTGAAGACCTGGTTGCTCTGTACCCATCTTCTCCGCCAATCTCCAACTCTCTCATGGCTGCCAATCATCAGAATCCCATGAATCCCGAGTAATTACTAGGAGGATATGAAATCCCAGATCCACCCACAACCGATGTATAGACCTTCATCGCCAACATGCAAGAGGTGTTGAGATCATACAGCGTCCGACTTCCCATCATGGCATAGACATACATCCCAGGTGGGCCACTGATGCATGGATCCGTTGATATGTAGTGAGGATTGTCCACCGGAAATGAGCAATTGGCGTACATGATCGAATCCCAATCAGAGACATAGAGGGGGCCTAGATCGCAGTATCTAGGGATAGAAGGAAGGGAAGAGCAGTCATCGAGTCAATGGCTCGGATCGATTGCCATTTTTTATTGGATTGGAGCAATGGAGTGGGTCCCACCACATGATCGATTTAGATCAACGGACAGGAAGAAAGGGCGGAAGGTGTAGGAGGGAGATAGCTTTTCCTCCCCAGGAAAAGTTGGTGTGCGGACACGTGAAGGATTGTAGACCGTAGATTGTTGCGATGGACGGTCAAGAGGAAAGGGCAGAAGGCATGGGAGGGAGATAGATTTTCCACGGCCATACTAAACAAAACAAACTACAGACACTGCTTTCGTCGTCATCGCCATCAATCACAGAGAGAGAAGAAAGAGAGAGAAAGAAAGTGAGTGAGAGAGTTAAAAATAAATTTTGCTTCTTTTGCTTTCCGTTTCCTGACATTGATGAAGTGGTGGAAGATTACCCCAAGATTTTTGGGCAAGATCTGAACCCAAGTAGAGGAAATGAGAAGCTTGTGGTGACCAAAGTGGAGGAGAGGCCATGGGATGTGTACCCCAGTAGCAACCGAATGTAATTTCTGAGGAAGGGGTTTCATGGGTTGAATTGGAATCAGATCCAAAGCCCCAAGTCGGCTGCAGAGGTTTATGCATCTCATGCTCAGGCAAATAATGCTCAGAAATTCAACAATGGGGTTTTGGTGATGGGTAATGGTGATGTTGATTCGGCTGCACCTGATTTTTGGCATTTAATATAATATCGGGTTGCTCTTCGTGGGCATGGCCGGGCTCTTGCAGGTCGCAGTGGTGGGTTTTAGGAGATGGCAGATTTCCAACATCAAAGGTGGGTTTTCTGGGTTTCAGGAGATGGCAGATTTCCAACATCAAAGAGGATTCTCCGCCCTGATTTTTTTTTCATTTGCAATTGCAGGGTTTCACACATTTGGGAATGATTCTTTTCACTTCACCGTGAGATGTGATTTTTTCTTTCTAGGGGCAAATATGTCCTTTTGGGCTAATAATTTGGCGCCAGTATGCAGAGAGGCGTTTTATACGACATACACCGTCAATACTAACAGTTTCCGTTCATTTTGCAAGTCAACTAAAACTACAAGTAGGTTTAGTCACAAATACCAAAGTATTGGGGGTATTCTGCAAAATGGCCAAAGTCTAGGTAGGTATAGTGCTTTTTTCCAAAAAAAAAAAAAACCCGAGAGGATCTCGATTCCCAAACTAGGTGGTCATTTTGTAAAAACATAAAAGAGGAGGGGCCTTTTTAAGGTTTTATAAAATATAGTAGACTTTTTGCCAAAAAGAAGCTGGCCCAAATCGAGACTGAATTGCATGATCCTGTGTACAAGATTGGAGCAATCACATGTGGGCCCCCCACCTTTCACTCTGTTGTGTGACCCACCTGTGATGCCTGTCCTCTTACAAAAAACCAGAGAAAACCTTCGAAGTTCTTCACCAACTACTCTCTCGTCAACCAATCAAGCAATCCATCTGCCTCTCTGCAAGATTACGAATCCGCAGCCGTAAGTCGATTCCCCCATCACTGTTTTATGAAATCAAGCTCTCCTTTCAACACCCAAATCAAGAACATGGGATCTCTGGCAACCCATTTCTCTGCATTCCTCTTCCTCTTTCCAATCGGAATTCGTCGCCTCTCCTCTTCTTTCTCCATCTACTTCAAATCCCCAGCACTCTTCCGAGCTAAAACATGGTATCTATCAGAACCCAGATGGAAAAACATCGATCTATACGTCCTCCTAATTTCCCTCCCTATAGCAGCTTTCTCCGAGTTCTTTTGGTCGTTGACCTTCTCTGGAAAATCGACATACCAATTCACCTTCTCCCAGTATGGTGCAGTGCTTTTGCTATTCTGGGTCATTCTCGTTTCGGTGATTCTACGCGAAAGTTGTGATCTTTTGTTTGTTCATGACAATTTGATGCTTCTGCTTGCTGGGGTTGCGTTTCTTGTTGAGTATTCGGTCATGGGCAGGGGTTTTACTGGGATTGCAGGCCGTGTGTATGAACTTTTGGGGGCATTGACTCTCATATGTGGGGCTTCTTGCATTGCTCTGTCGTTCAGACCACCTGCATTTTTCGCCGATGTGGCGCTCTCTTTATGCATAGTGTTTAAGGGTACATGGGTTCTGCAGGCTGGTTTGCTTTTGTTCTCTGATGCCTCTGTGCCATATGGGTGTCAAAAAATGATGCTGCTGCAGACAAATGAGACTGGTGATTTGCAATGTGATCTTGAGGATGATCGATTGAGGGGTTTGGCTTTGGTCGATCTGTTGTTCATTGGGCACGCGGTTGGGATCTTCATTTTGAATATTGTGTTGTTTGGGGCATTGTTTTGTAATCGGAATTTGAGATGCGGAGTTGGTACTAGTACATCAGCTGCAGAGATGGAATCTGAGAATATCCTTGTTCGGTCACTCCCAGAGTACGAGATAGAGTAAGTACTTTGCTGTAATTTTTATATTACAAAGTGGTTTTTGAATTGAGCAATGGGCTGAAAGATTTTGCATTAGCAGCAGTGATGTATTTGTTTGGTGTCTATCTTAATACTATTGTTTAGTACAGTAAATAATGAGGACGATACTTAGAAGTATTGTTGATGCATGCTGTGATTGGGATTTTAAATTTTGCGTTTCACCCCAATTGAAATGATTGCTTAACTTGACCAAATTACCAATGATTTGTAGATTTGGTGCTATTATATATCTACTATCTTGGTGATGTTAGAAAATGGAATGATGGGGCCTTCAATAAACTTCATGTCCTTGGTTCTGAAATTCTTATAGAATGTTTATAATAATCTCTAGTCTAAAATAATAATAAATAAATAAAAGAAGTTTATAACCATCTATAATCAAAGCTTACATAGCAAAGTTTTAAAAGTTTTTCTGGGTTGGTAATTGGTATGGGATATGATGTTATACAACAATGTCAAATTATTCTACTTTTGTATATTTTCTCAATGAAGTGAACTTGGGAATTTTCAGCAATTTTCGACGGAATCGATCGAAACCCTGAATTTTCAGTGGTGAATGAATTCTCATTATCTGTTTTGTGAAGGCACCACATTTCCTTTTAAGGATCTTGGATTTTGAGAAACTTAGAAGCTTCTTCACACACCTGCAGCCTGCATCAAAGCATTATTATTTGAGTGGGATTACCAACCAATTCATTTGCAGAATTGACGTGCTTAATTGTTAGCTTTGGACATTTTCTGATTCCTTCCATCAACCATGCCTAGAGAGAAATGAGAATACTATTGCTTAAACACCACCAGTTCCCTTCAACTGTGAAGGGTGTACTTGGTTTTCTCTCAGCAATATTTGTCTCACCAATCTAAATTTGAAAATTAAGGCGAGCGGAGGCGATGCTACTTTCTTGGGGTAGGTATTAGTATATGAAGATTGTTGAGTCTGAAACCAACTAGAATTCATGGTTAGAGCGCACACCTTTGACCTCAGTAATAACTTCATCTCTTGTTATCTTTGCCTTATCCATTACCTGTAAATTAGGAAGAGAATATTAGTATTTTGATTCAGTTGCAATTTTGTTTGGCAAATGATACCATGGACAATGTGCCAGAGTAAGCCCACAGTTGTGGCTTCTAGTCTCAGTTGTTTAACAATGGTGCCCATATACTTGCATAGCTGCATGTGCTCAGTGTATCAGTGTTGTTTCCTGTAATTAGGCTTGATACTGGCAGCTGGTAATGTATCAATACGCAAGATACTATTTGTCTTATTTATCTAAGGTTTTCTTCTCTCTTCGTAAACTTCTTTATGTCCTGGCATTGTATTGGACACCAGAGATGCACATGTATCCATTTCCTAGATTTCAGGAAACTATAAGCTGTATCACTGCCGTCTATACCCATGTCTACATCCGTATCCATATCTGCGCATCACAGGTTCTAGTCAATCTCATAATGCTGGATATCTGTGTGAAAGCAAATAAAAACCAAAATGGGATGACTGAATGTCATACGGTATACTGTATCTTACAATTTTACTGCTACAGTTGAAATATACTATAGTATAATGCTCCACAATGGTATTTATGGTTTGGATGAAATGCAAGCCCATTTTGGTACCCATTATCCATATCTACGCAGCACAGGTGCTAAACAATCCTATTTTTCTGGATTTTTATGAGAATGCAAATAGAAAATCGAAATGCGATGACTGAATGTGATACTGTATACTCTTATCCTACAGTTTTACTGCTATAGTTAAATAAATAATAGTATAATGCTTTACCAGGTATTTATGGTTTGGATGTGATGCAAGCCCATTATAGTATCCGTTTGTTCTAACATATTAGAAGTTGCATCCATGTCCCTGGCTTCATCTATGTCCCTTAATCGATAGAGATGGGCTTGTTTATAGATCACATCCTGAAGCCTTTCAGAAGCATATGGAGTATGACCATTCTATCAATATGATACAAAAACGAACTACCACTGTACCAGTGTCTTTGGCAAAATGTGAGTGTATATCATAGAATATCCCCCCTAGTCGATGTTTTATAGGCTCAAAATAACTGCAGGTGAAGTGGTCTAGTACTAAGTAACCTGACTGCAAATAAATTCATTACCTCTGTCAGACTTTCCAGACGCATCCTCATTCTTCTTTGTATAAAGCCTCTGGTACACTGTTCACATAATCTTGTCAGCCCATATATCCAGTATAGTAGTTACAGGTTTTCTAGGTGTACAAAGAAAACTGACCTTTACGTGATACTTGACATAGGCATAGAAGTTCAGTAAACTCCAGACAGTCTTGTCCAACCGTGTGCTTTTAACATGTCGTGAGAAAATATCTGTGTATTTAACATGTGAAAATGCATTAGACCACTAGTAAAAAAAGAGACACCAATGTCTCATGTCTAGTTTTAGTTTTGCATCATCATCATTTTCTTGCTTTGCGTCTTCAATGTGACACAGGAAAACAATGTGATATGAACAGGGGAAAATGAATTAGATGACAGGTTTATAATATATCTTGTCTTGAGGGCTTTTTTACATAAAGGCTTCTGTATTTTTGAACAAATTCAAAAGGTCCCTGTATTTTAGTTTTTACTAGTAAATTACCACCAATTTATTAAATACTTAAATGATGAATTTATCTTCACACTTTATTAGTATATGTGGGTCCAGAAATTTTGTGGACCACTTGCTGTTCATTGGCAGTCCAGCTCTGTTATTTTTGCTAACTCTTATCTGCACAAGACCTTTCCATTCCCCCACCTCTTTCCTCAAATGACATGCATGCATCTAGGTGCCAATGAACCAGACTATATATGAATAGTATGTGGTTTAATTGTAGGAAACAATTCCCTATGAGGGTCATGTCAATAAAATTTAACCGTGCATCTTTTGATCTTATCTTTTAACTGTGTAAGGCATCTCCCTTTCCACAGGAATGACCGGGGATCATTCCCCTGTTATTGTTTTGATGGTTAGGGACTTGTGTAGTGTGTGTGGGTGCGGGAGTTGAGTATTTACCATAGAAAAAAAAAATCTATGTTGGTGATCTATGTAAAGTTTTATTCCATCTTACTCTGGTGTGGGGATAGGTGTCAGGTACAGGTTTGAGTCTCAGAGTCCGAATCATCTGACCCTCAATTTTCAGGATATGATGATACATCTATATATTAAATATTTTAGTATACTTTCTTATTAAATATCTTGAGCTTATATATTATATATTATATATTATATATTATATATTATATATTATGAAATAACCATTAATATTTTAATAGGAAATGTTTCTGTTTGGCTGATATCTTTCATGGACTCATACCCATGTCGTGTCATATCTGAGATATGTACTTTATATGTTTTAGGCAATCATCTGCTTCAGCTTCGGCTAGAATTCTTGGTCTTTTTACATTATTCTTAAATCAGACATGGAAGTAGGTAGTGCATGCAGTGCGCTCACCAAATGAAACAAATCCTCCATTGGTACTCAAATCCTCGAAAGGCTCTCCCCTCAATTCTGGAGGAGGAATGGGTGACCATGTGCAAGGGGGTGCTTTGGCCCAAGCTGCTGAGCATCCTACATCCATGAGTTCCTGTATGATAAGGCCTATCATAAGAAAGGTTGACGACGAAAATATGGATATACCTGTTGTGAACATCAATAATGAGATGCATGATATTTGATCAATACCGTACAGCAACCAACCTGAAAGAAGGCTGTTGCAAGAACCACATCTGAATCATCTCTGAAGCGCATGGGGAATATTGCAGTTATCTTTTGTGGCTGCAAGTTATATACAAAATCATTTTTCCCCCCAATTTCTATGAGTTGCAGTCATGGAAACAAGATATATATCAGAATTGAAATTAAACTATGCAATATCAGGAAGTTCTGTGGGTGGCCTAGGGTTACCAAGTTAACAAATAAAAATGGCACCAAACCTTTTGAACATATCAACCAGAGGCGGATCTGTCTCTATAGGACTGGGGGGATGGGCCCCCAGTGAAATTTTGGAAATTTTTTTTTATATATACTGCTATATAGTAGTGCCCATGCAAATATTATGCTGCCCCCAATCAAATTTTTAGCAGGCGCCCAATCACTTTTAGTTAGGCCCGGCAGTGCATGTGTTTTGGCCTTTTAGGGCTTAGAGACACAAAACGCTTATAGACTGCATCGCTCCTCTCATATCTCACGCAGCTCGTCGTCCTCGATGTGGTCCCGTAGACGGTGGACGTGATTCAAGTTCAAGTTCCAACAATTGTTCTTCTCTCCCTTTTTAGGTATTATTTTATGCAAAATACCTTGTCTTTACTTGAACTTCCCTTTTCTTGATGAAATTCCTTTTTTAGGTATTATTATTGACAGATATGCAATTCTATTGTTACGGACTTACGGTGCAGTTGAGCAAATTGTATTGGGCATTACCGGTAATACAAATCTATTTTTTTGGGTCTCAATTTGTGATTCTTCCAAGTCAATCCGATTGGGTATTGGGTAAGTTAATCTGTATTATTATTTGCATTAGATATTGCTGAATTGTTTGAGTGTTTGTCTATTTGATTATTGTTAATTACAATAATCTTGATTGATTGTTTGTCTATTTAATTGTTTGTAGTGTGGTTGTATTGTGAAATATGGAGAGATTTTTTAAAAGAAAACTCTCACATGAAAGTGTAAGCGGAAGTTCATGTGGCAATGCATCTACTCCTCAACAATCTTCTTCAATTCCAAAAATAGTTGATTTAAATAGCCTCCCTTCAGACCCAGCAGAAAGGAAAAAGATTTCTGAATATTATCCAAACCAAATTGATGAAATTAGGAGAGCTTATTTGCTAAAGGGTCCTTGTCAACCTCGTGGCCATGAGTTTCCAAAAAAAGTAATCGGAAATAAGTGGTGTCGATTTAATCCGACTTGGTTTGATCAATATGCTAATTGGTTAGAGTATAGCATGAAAGAAGACAAAGCCTATTGCTTGTGTTGCTACTTGTTTAGAGATCATTTTGGCAAACAAGGTGGTAGTGAGGCATTTGTATCTGAAGGCTTTTCTTCTTGGAATAAAACAGAGAGGCTAGCTTCCCATGTTGGTGTGGTCAATAGTGCTCACAATCTATCATTGAAAAAATGTGATGATCTAATGAGGCAAGAACAATCCATTGCGGTTGCTCTTCATAAACAATCTGAAAGTGTGCGAAATGAATATCGGGCTCGTTTAAATGCTTCTGTTGATGTTTGTAGATTTTTGTTGCACCAAGGGCTACCCTTTCGCGGCCATGATGAGTCTGAAGATTCTATGAATAGAGGGAATTTTCTTGAAATGGTCAAGTACACTGCTGAGCAAAATGAATCTGTACGAAAGGTTGTGTTAGGGAACGCTCCACGGAATCATCAAATGGTTGCTCTGGGCATTCAAAAAGATATTGTTCACTGTTTTGCACAACAAATAGTGCAAAATATCATTGAAGAACTTAGAGATGATTTTTTTTTTTTTTCATTATTGGTGGATGAATATAGTGATGTGTCTGACAAAGAACAAATGGCTGTGGTTCTGCGATTTGTTGACTCATGTGGGATTGTTAAAGAGAGGTTCATTGGTGTTGTTCATGTGATGGAAACTTCAGCTTTATCTCTAAAATCCGCCATTGATTCTTTATTTGCTGATCATGGATTGAGTTTGAAGAAGGTTAGAGGTCAAGGCTATGACGGTGCAAGTAATATGAAAGGTGAATTTAATGGTTTGAAAACTTTGATTATGAATGAAAATGAGTCAGCTTATTATGTTCATTGTTTTGCACATCAACTTCAACTAGCTCTTGTTGCTGTTGCTAGAAATCATGTTGATATTGCAAATTTTTTCAATATGATCTCTACTTTGATGAATGTTGTGGGAGCCTCTTGTAAGCGTAAAGACATGATTCGACAAAATCAAGCAGAAAGAATTGCACAAGGAATAAAGAATGGTGACATTCAGACTGGAAAGGGATTGAATCAAGAGCTAAGTCTTAAGAGGGCCGGAGATACACGTTGGGGGTCTCATTATAAATCATTGTTAAACTTGTTTGCATTGTTCTCTTCTGTTATTGAGGTTCTTGAAGTTGTTTCATATGACGCTTCAGATTCATCAAAAAAAGCTCAAGCACGTGGTCTTTTGAGATATTTGCAATCATTTGATTTTGTTTTCAATTTGCAATTGATGCTAACTAGGTTGGGGATCACAAATGAGTTGTCGTTGGCTTTGCAAAGGAAAGATGAAGACATTTTGGATGCTATTGCACTTGTCAAAGTGGCGAAGGGGCGACTGCAGAATTTAAGAGTTCATGGATGGGAATCTCTCCTAGGTAAGATTACTGCTTTTTGTACTATGCACAAAATTGAATCTTTGAATATGGAGGAAGAGTATGTTGATCCATATCATCCCCGACGTAAAAGCAACACTACTAATGAATTTCATTATCGTGTGGAATACTTTTATACGATTGTGAATAAACAACTTGTGGAGCTCAATGATCGATTCAATGAGGTCAATTCTGAGTTGCTTCTTTGTGTTGCTAGCTTGAATCCAAGTGATGCTTTTGGCAATTTTGATTCATCAAAGTTGTTAAGGTTGGCTCAATTTTATTCTGATGACTTCACCCTCACTGAATGCATGACTCTAGAGCATCAACTGGAGACATACATTATAGATGTACGCACAGATGAAAGATTTAATCTGTTGAAAGGACTTGGTGATCTTTCTAAATTGCTAGTGCAAACAAAGAAGCATCTTTGTTTTCCTTTGGTGTATCGGCTTTTGAAGTTAGCATTGATTTTGCCTATTGCAACAGCCACTGTTGAAAGATGCTTTTCAGGAATGAACATTGTCAAGACGGATTTGCGCAATCGGATGAGTGACCAATTTCTGAATGATTGTCTTGTATGTTTCATAGAAAAATAGTTGCTTGAAATTGTTACTAATGATGATGTAATAGATTTTTTTCAAAATATGAAAACTCGTAGAGAACAATTATGATAAATAAAAATGTATTGTTTTATTGCTTAAAACTATTATCAGTGATTATATATGTGTCATATGAATAATTCCAAAAAAAAAATTTTCGGGGACCCCCGCTACTTAGTTGTACCCCAGTGAACTTAAATCCTGGATCCGCCACTGATATCAACATAATCTGTTTTTGTCTGTATTTTCGTATATCTTACAGCCTTGCAGCTCAACTAAAATCCTGATCTAAATTCAATAGATTTAGTGAGTTGTTGTTATCAGTTCATCATCATCATCAAAGCCTTGTTCGAACTGTGCCAGGGTCGGCTATATAAATTCTATTTTCATTCTGATCTATCATGTCCCAATTCCTCATATAGGTAGCACTTCTTCCAATCTATCATTATCAGTTACAGTAGTTAATTAATCATTTTAACTTATTTTCCATTTTTAATGTTAGAAGGTTAGCGTACTAAATTTGATTTTGAAATGGTTTAGCAGTTAACACATGGGGATGAAGTTCATTTGTAATTCTGTATTACCTGTATAAGTCAAATAATTTATTGATCCATAGCAACTTTTTATCAAATGAGGAGCTCTTATCGACACTGGTGTTCTTTTATTGGAAAATTCTTGTGACTAATAATGACTAAACAAAAAAAAAGTGCCTGTGTGATGGTGTGCAGCAGTAAGTTGGCACTGGGATGGCACAGCCTTAGTAAACCCAACTTGGCAGCTTATTCTTTCACACTGTCAGTTGGACATGAGCATGAGGTCAATATTGTGGTGTCCAGTACAGCAAGTTTAGAAGACCAATAAGCCAACACATTCATATGAATATATTACTTTGTAAAAAAGAATATGTAATAGTGTTATCAAGATAAGGAGCACATTAGGGCCATATAATTAGTATATAAATGTTACTTAAATAGAAATAAAGTATCATGCTTGTCAATTATTTGCGTTTTTTCCTCGCAATTTCTTTTCTTTGGTTATAAGGAGCACTGAGGTGAATCTCCATGTCCAATACTGATTCAAATATTGGAAATGGATCTTTTTAGAAAATGTAGGGTCCAATTTTTTATAGATTCTCTCATATGTTACTATTAGCTATTGAATGAAATTAGACTATTATACTAGTTAGTACATGTGATGGTTAGAACATAGCGTGGACAATATATGACAAAGGAGTCATGTATTGGGGAATAGGAATGGCTAACTGCAAGGTGTTTGGTCCCCTAGGACAGAAAGCTATGGTTCTGAAATTCCAATTTGTGGAATGAAGAGAAGGTTCTGTGAGAATCTTTCCATAGGAAGTGCCATTGCGCCCTCAGTGGAGTTCAACAATTTGGTTGTGAGCCACCATCTTCCAGTAGTTAGCCACAGGTGCAACACTAGCTTAGAGAAGTATCTACAGACTACACGGCCAACCATCAAGAGCCAGCCCTTGAGTTTTGTTGGCTGCCCATTCCATAGGATTGTTGTATTCTACAAGCTGTCTGAGATTGAGGCAGAGAGCTTTTATGAAGGAATGTAAAGCCCATCCACAGTACATGGGTTGTGTAGTACGAAAGTGCTGCAGATGTTCCTTTCTTTTTGTCTCCCTCTTTTTTCATTGGTGAAGGGGGTGTTTAAAGCTTAGAAAATAAGGTTGAGCCCTTTTGAGAGGTTCCCAAAGAGAGAGAGCCCGTCACTTGTGGGCAATTGTATCTTGATAATGTGAATTGCCTGATGAAAGGAATAGGCTTTGAACCACAACGTTGAGGCCTTAGGAAGTCGAATGGACTGAACGGCATTGCGAATTTACACCTTAGAAGGGAAACTCAATAAGGATATTGCTTTGGTGATTAGATTGGGCAGTTTAGATGGTCATTGGAGATGAAACAGATGGAGACTCTGATTTTAGTAAATAAGGAGTTACTGAGACAGAATTATGGTTGCGATTATAACGAATAGCCTCTCTGTCAGCCGCCTTGTCTTCAGCAACCAACTCAAGAATGTGATTTGATCCCTTTTTGTAGATTATAATTCTTAAATAATCTAATTAATCTTGATGTGATTATGTGCACTGGAAATATGTAAAGATATAATGTATATGCATATACATTTAGATATACAGCATAAAATGGTAGGGGAAGTCTTGAATCAGGTTTTGCCTAGTTTATGTTTCCAAATTTTGGCCTGAAACAGTTGCTTGACATGTAATTGTCCTATAAATGTATTCTCTTCTATTATTTGGTATGGAGGCAGTTAACTGAACTATATGCAAGAGTCAATATTTGGACCAAGATACTTTCATCAAATTCAATAGTTTGGGTGTTGAGACATTTATGTAGTTATTGGTAACATAAGCTACTTATCAAAAGCGAGGTATATCTGACAGAACCAGACTATGTATCCTTACCATTCTGATAATGAAGAAAGGCTCTCTTGGATGATAGATGAGTTTGATAGGCTTGTACATTCCATGTGAGATGTCCCGGGAACCAAGATTCCACAGCATGTCTTTCAGTTGTGAGCCTAGTATCACTGCTTGCAGTGCCGCAATGTCTGTGATCACCTTGATACAGGCTTCTGAAACATGATACAAAGTAAAAGGTGTGCTATTTGAATTCTAGCCGACATGGTGGGTAATCAAATTATAAAGTGAAGTCCAATTCCAGCATAAATCAAGAATAAGAAGCCAAAAGCTCATTTTGGGTAACTGTAGCTTTATTAATCAATAGAATCTTGAATCAAAAGCATGATCCTGCTTGAAATCATATGGTATTAGAGATTTTGACGTCATTTGTAGAACTCTGATAATTTTTAGAATATTTTAAGAAACATCTTGTATAAATCTGATATTTGTCATGTTTGCATTTTTTAAGCAGTTCACCTTGCCAGTTTCAGAAGCAATTCTTAACACTGTTAATGCAAATGTTTGAAACACATCTGGAATTAACCAATCATTAGTTTGAGTTTGGACATATGCCAAATTGCAGGTGGGTCTAAATGTTTTGGCAGAATGGTTGGTATCTGTGCCGCCATGTAATTGGGGCCCCAAAAAAGGGCAAAAAAAAAAAAAAAATCTTGCACTTGAGGTGGGATGCTGTTTTTCCACTTTGCATGTTAAATCTGTATCAAAATTAGCAATGATTGATTTATTGTGATTTCAAAGGCAAACATTGAAGGTTTTGGGTACGAGATCTCGAGATTGGTCCACTCAATAAATCAGCCCACTAGTGTGCAAAAAATAATAATCTACGCAACTGAAAATAAAATCACAAGCACACACCACAAGGACACCAAATTTAAGGTGGAAAACCCTAACCGGGTGAAAAACCACCGATCCGAATTGGATCAAATCAAACACTATGAATCTCGCAATTACATGAAACTTAGATTTCCTCCCCAGATATCCCCTATCTAAAGACTGAAGTTACCTTGTGTCGCTTCACGCTTCAACGACTTCACACCGTTGATTGCAACAAATTCAATCTAGCGCTTGACTCCTCAAATCTTCTTCGTAAGAAAGTGATCTTCTACAAGGGATGTAGAAGAACCTTGACTCTCGAGAGAATTTGGCAGCACAACTCTTTAATAAATCTCTAGAGAATGTTTCTCTCAATTAGATCACTAATTCAGAACTTGAGAGATGATCTGTGTCTGTCTTTGGGTTGTGAGAAACACCCAGTTTATAGCCTAAAATTCGTGCAAGAGACTCCTAAAAACATTCCACTTAGAATAGAGTCTTTTTTCAAACTCTAAAAAAGAGTTCGGAATCAACCGGGCTTCTCCCTGCATCACCCTCGCTATAGCGAGATGCCTCTATGCCTGTTTTTCGTTTTATGGCTCCGACAAGCCTGACAGCAGCAACTTTTTTTTTCTAACAATCTCCCCCTTTTGGCAATTCTTGGATAAATCTCCCAATACAATATGATCTACCCAAAAGAAAAACCTAAAATACATTAAAAAAAAATACTGTAGATCTTGAATTGCCTTAGCTTGTAGAACTCTTCCTGGCTTCATTCTTTTCCCCCTGAATTTGTCCATAATTGACAAACAAAAAATCATGCAGCTTCTGTCAATCTGGATGCAGCAGTAGCTCCCCCTCAATTTTGACTCCCCCTCACTATGATCTTCATATCAGCACTGGGGTGGGAGCTTGATCTCCTTGATTAGGGCCTTTTTAAAATCAGCCACCCACACTTGTGTAGTATGATCTTTCAACAGAGTGTAAACAAATTCCTTAGGCAAATCAGACTTTCTTACCCAAATTGGAGTCGTCTTGGGTGTAGAAAATTTTTTCTGCCATTGCTTGGTCTTGGGTAGACTTTGCAGCTTCTTGCAATGGGGACGAATGTGTCCTTTCCTTCCACAATGGTGACAAGTGGATGTGCGTGCAGCACGTGACACATTCTTTTCTTGAAACTACTCAACACATTATTTGAAAGTACAGTATGTGGAGTAGCATGTGCAACACTTGAAACAAAAATTGTTTTACCTTTAGCGTTTGAAGTGGATGCACCATGATCATAACCGAGACCGCTTTTGTCAAAGTGAGACTTCTGACTGCACAAGATGTTTGTAAGAGTCTTCGAACCAATGTTCATCTTGTTTAGCGATGTTTGTTTCAGTTCTAGCTCAAACAGAGTGATCGTCAATCTTCCTTGCAAATCTTTATTTTCAGCTTGTACATTCTGTAACTCTGTTCTTAAGATCCCAATCTCTTGTTCATCCTTCGTGAATTTCTGACCATCAATAGTCAAATTTTCAACTATGCAGTTCTTCTGACTTTCCAAGAGATAAACATTTTCAAGTGCCTGCTCTAATTCAATTTTCAATGCAGAATTTTGTTCTTGAGCAGCCTTAAACTTGATAGTGATCTTGTTGCTATACTTTGCCATTCGGACGCAATCAGCATATGTAGTATGATACAACTCTACATAATCTTTTTCTTGATCTGACATCTCATTACCAATATGATCTTCATCAGTATCATTATCAGACAAAGACTTAGCCATGAAAGCCTACAAACTTGCCATTCACAATTTCAGAAGCATCAATTGAAGGTTCTTTTTCTTCTTCTGATGACTCTTCATCCCAAGTTGTGTTGAGAGCTTTTTTCTTTGTTCTTTTTTTCTTATTGGCACACTCATTCGCATAGTGTCCGTAGCCTTGGCACTCAAAACACTTAGTTCCTTTCTCAGAATCTTTTTTCTTAAATTTAGAACTCTTTCACTTGACTTGTTTTGACTTCATGTACTTCTTGAAGCAATTAAACAATTCACCCATATCATCTTCAGCCTCAGATTCAGAATCAGACTCAATTTTCTTTTCAGGCTTCTTTCTTGATTTTGAGATGGATTTCAAAGCAATACCTTTCTCTTTAGATTTTCCTTTATCCAAACGGTTTGCTTCATATGTCTGAAGATTTTCAGTCAACTGATTTACCATGAGGGTATCCAGATTCCTGTTTTCTTCAATAGCATCAACTTTAGAATCGAATATCGAAGGTAGAGACCTTAGAATTTTCTTGACAATCTTGTTTTCTGGTATTTCTTCACCTTGAATGAAAACAGAATTGACAATCTCATTCAGCTTTGCATTAAATTGATCAAATGTCACATCTTCTTCCATTACAATAGTTTCAAATTCTTTAGTTAGCTTTTGCAATTTTGCTTGCTTCACCGTGTCTGTACCCTCATACACTGTCTGTAAGACTTCCTATGCTTCTTTTGCAAGTGGAAATCCTACGGAACTCATCAGCAGACACTCCATTGTATATGCTATTTACAGCCTTGTTATTACAATTGGAGGTATGCTTCTCATCCTTAGTCCATTGTGCTTTAGGTTTAAGAACAATTTGCCCATTAACTACAATCGTTGGTCTGGAGTAACCCTCCTCAACAATATCCCACACATCATCATCAATGGACTTAAGGAATCCAATCATCATTTGCTTCCAATATGCATAATTAGAACCATCAAACAAAGGAGGCTTGGAAGTTGATGTCCCTTCTTTATTGAACACCATTCTAGAAATCTCTTATGATCAAACACAACAACTTAGTGCAACCCGCTCTGATACCAATTGAAGGTTTTGGGTACGAGATCTCTAGATTGGTACACTCAATAAATCAGCCCACTAGCGTGCAAAAAAATAATAATCTACGCAGCGAAAATAAAATCACAAGTACACACCACAAGGACACCAAATTTAAAGTGGAAAACCCTAACCGGGTGACAAACCACCGATCCGAACTAGATCAAATCAAACACTATGAATCTCGCAATTACAAGAAACTCAGATTTCCTCCCCAGATATCCCCTATCTAAAGACTGAAGTTACCTTGTGTCGCTTCACGCTTCAACGACTTCACACCGTTGATTGCAACAGATTCAATCCAACGCTTGACTTCTCAAATCTTCTTCGCAAGAAGATGATCTTCTACAAGGGATGCAGAAGAACCTGACTCTCTAGAGAACTTGGCAGCACAACTCTTTAATAAATCTCTAGAGAATTTTCTCTCAATTAGATCACCAATTCAGAACTTTGAGTTGTGAGAAACACTCAATTTATAGCCGCTAATTCGTGCAAGAGACTCCTAAAGATATTCCACTGAGTCCTTTTTCGAACTCTAAAAAAGAGTTCGGAATCAACTGGGCTTCTCCCTGCGTCACCCTCGCTATAGCGAGGTGCCTCTCTGCCTGTTTTTCGTTTTATGGCTCTGACAAGCCTGACAGCAGCAAAATTTTTTTTCCTAACACAAACAGTATTCCAAATAACAAGGTTTCTGATTAACATGCTCCCAGAGACGGCCTTTAATGGATAACTATCTGATCTGCCAAAGATTGAACTCATGCAATTTGATTACATCCACGGGAGCCTACCTTGGTTTCATTATCCTTTATAGATCTTATTTTTGTGCAATTTGTACAGTTCTCTCTTTAAATAAATAAATAATGAAAAAAGGCCTACATTGATGTGGAAAATGAGAATATCCAAACCTTTGCATTTTGGGAATTTGGCTAAATCAATTCTTAGGGTAAGTTGGAATCCATCTTTGGTGGGCTCCACAACCTCTACAATCCCAGAATGGACTTCTTGTACAGCTTTTAAGGTACTATCTGGAAGGGCATGTGGATGTAAAACTTCTGTTGAGATGAGTGGGGTTGATACAGACAAGTGGATATATTGAGGATTTGATGCCGAAGCCTGCACAACACAGTTAATGCAAGTGAATGAAAGGTGCATCTAGAAGTGCAACATGCAATAGAAGATATATACTAGTTTTAGATCAATTGCTCTGAGGCTGCTCAATGCTATATTATGTATTATTTCACTTTCCTGTTTTTCTTTAAAATGGGTTTATAGAACATACATAGTTGTACCTAGGTATTTGTTGTAAGCATTTAGGATATGTTGTGTATGAATTTATTTTTCTTTTTCTTTTTTCCTATTTTTTGGGGCATCTCATAATTGGTTCGGGCAAGACCAAAACCAATTAGTCTTAATGATGGATCCCTGGACCTGCTACCCTAGTGGGATGTGCCTAACCAGCTTGCCACTTGCACTGGGCTCTCCTCTCCATGCATTTGAATAATTGAATGTTAAGTAACAGTAATTGTCCTTTGTCTTCGTATTAAAGTAATTGTGACTATGGGTCAGAAATTGTTAATGTAGTTGATAGAATTTCTAGTATTTTTTATTCTACTGAAAGCATCTAAAAGTTCACAAAGAACAAATAAAACTATCAATGTATCATGCCAACTAGGAATTCAGTATGTGCATGCTAGAATTTTCTTTGGAGTACCTGAACATGATACTTGACAGAACCATATTCATATAGATAGTGATCAATCTCCATTGGCCTTTCATCTCTATCATAAACAATGAAAGTGAGCATTAGTTTTCATGCAACTCATCTGCTGAATCTTAGAATTATAGTGTAGCAAAAAACAAAAAAATCTTAGAATTATAGAGATGTTCCAAAGAAATGAAATCAATAGGATCTGAGGAGAACCAAATGGGCTCAAGTAAATATAACTAATTAAGAAAAGCAAACATGAACTCCACCCATCCATGCACACACATCAACTAAGACCTTTCAGAACATATTAATATCTCAGAACCTCCTATAATAATCTGTGCAAGTAACTTTGCAAGACTTGGCACTTTGCACCATGAACAGTGGACCTTACTTTCAATGTTCATTGAGCTCGTTATGTGTGTTGTACAAAGCACCAACCTGCCACCATCAGTATAATCTAGATGAACCTATAGCCCAGACATGGTGATTGGTTTGGGATCTTCTGCAGTCCATGGTGGAGATCGTCTTGTCACTCAGCAAATGGATGTTTTCCTTTATGGCTGATACCCAGAGTCTCAGATCAACATTTAGATCAATGATTTATCTGGTTCCATGGCCTGAGGAAGTGAATTCAACTGTGAGACCCTCAAGTTCCAACACCTTGTTAGACGGGTCCCATTGACTATGTGATGCAGGCCATTGATCCGATGGACCCATAGTGAAGTAGAGGATGCTGCATTGATCTTTCAATGCCTGTGGCAGGTTCGAGCCAATATACTATTCAGGAAGAGGAGGCGAATACATGCCTGTGCAGTTTGAGCAAGATCTCCCTGAGTGCAGGCGATGCCCTCTGCAAGCAAGCCATTCACAAATTTGCTAATGTCTATGAGATTGAGAACAAAATGGGGTGGTTGGCTTGCCACAGATATGTATATAGACAGCTGGGGTGGATGACTCGAGAGTCCTGATTGCTTACAATGCAAAACACAGACCTTTGTTGCTAAAGTATGGCTTCGGATTGCATTGAGACAGGGAACAGTGAGATTGAGTGAAAACCACGTTTGAGGCAATCATTTGAGATATGTTCCATTCCAGAAGATAGGACCTCATGTTCACCTCACTTGTTGATTCAAAGGCAAGCTATCATCTATTCATCTCCACCAATTTAATCAATTCTTCCATGCAATCAAGTTTTGGTGCCAAAACTTGCTTCCTGAGGTCATTTTGGAACCATGTTCTATCTGAGGGCTGGTTTGGTTGCACTCATTTTGGAACCATGATTATGCTTGTTTATGCTCATTATGCATGCAATACGTAAATGAAGTGTGAAAAGGGCGTGTGAAATGAGGTCATTTTCGTATGAAAACTCATGTACCTAAAGAAGCGTGAAACCATTACACACCTCTTGTTTTAAGAGGTGCTAGTGCAAGTTTCGACACAAGTCCTGGTTTCAAACCCCATCATTGACTTTTATTGTTTTCAACTCCTATAGTCCCCAGATTTTAGTCCACGCCCTTTTTATTCACCCATTAAATCCTAAAATATTACTTTTATGTCTTAAATATTCACATATTTTGAGATATATGTAGATCTTACAAATGTCATTCCAACAATGATTCTTCCAAACAAATAGGGTATTGTGTTTCAAATTTGTAAGTTTTATATATGCAACATCCAACAATGATTCTTCCAAACAAATAGGGTACTGTGTTTCAAATTTGTAAGTTTTATATATGCAACATTCAACATATGTATTTTTTTTTTTGGACTGGTAATAGAAACTGGTATGCTAGAAAGAGAAGTACAAGAGCAATACCAGCCAGCCTAAAAGGAATGAGGAAACAACCGTACAAGAGTCTTGTACCAGGAACATAGAAGAAAATTATGCATAAATATTAAAAACGAAACTAAACGATCCGCCCCATACTTAGCCAACGAATCTGCCAAATCATTTGCTAAATGAAAAACATGCTTAAATACCACTTGCAACGAAGATGATTCTCATAATTTCATTGAAGTAGAAATGAAGCTTCCCCGGACTTGCAACTTTGGAAGTAACCCAAGCAACATCATAGGGAAAATCACTCTCAACCACTAATTCATCATTAAAATAAAACACAAAGTGTATATATGTAAATGACATCTTCACATCACATGTGTAAAAGACAACACCACCTAAGTGGTGTTGTTTGACTGCATGGGGCAATTTGATGCAACTTCCTCTTTATTTCTACCTTGAAAGCAGTACATGCCGAGGAGAACAACAGAGTGCTTCATAAGGAATACGGCATTGAGAGGGAGAGAGTTTAACACAATGGTTAACGGAATGTTTTCATGGTCATAGGTAAGAGGGCATTAAAAAGGGGTCACGGCCGTAGATAAAGACACCATTGAAAAAGGGACCATTGATAAGGGCCATAAAAAATATAGAATTGGAAACTTGCTTTCATTTGAAGACTGTAGTTTGTCCAATTCTCCACTAGGCTTATTTTGCTCATTGATTGTGTGCCATTTGTAAACAAACGAGTGACCCTACTCAATTGCTATCCTATTTATAGCCAGTTTTATGTGAGATGTACTAATTCAGGACTCTATACTATCTTTCTTCTGTAAAGATACTTGTGTTTATCCTTCTTGTATCAGTTCTATGTTATATGATGTTTGGAAGGTAGTATGAAAATCTTGTTACAAACAAAAAAGAAACAGGGACTAAAACAGAGAAAGCCTAAAGTGGCAATTACAAAATGACCCAAGACGGCTAATAGAAAGAATTCTAACAAATGAAGAACCTAAAGACATGGAGCTGAACAGCCCAACTAAACAAAAGAATTATAAATACAAACTATACCTTCTTGAACATCAAATGTAAGGATACCATTAAAGAGGTCTACCGTCTAAACGATAAGCTCGTCTTGAGATGAGTCTGCACTTCCTTAATGGACTTCTTCAACATGATTCTACACGAATCTCTGGCTTCAAATCGAACTGCTGGAGGTCTGTATAAGATACAGCATCTTATAGGTACTGGTTCTGACTTGCGAGGCAATGGCTTAAGTTGCGCTTACAATTTTAAATGGCACTAGAGATATTTCCAGCTAGATTAAGAAGAATTATGCATTTCAAATTCTTTAGAAGGGTGATTAATTGTATCATATGGTATGATTCTATGTAGTGAGTTTTATATTTTCTACACTCCTAATGGCCCTGTATTTCAAAGGACTACACTCTCTTCTTACATTCTTGGGCCTTTTCAGATTTTTATGCGGGCCTGATCAATTGCAATGTCTAGTATGTCATCTTTCAGGTGACATTTATGTAGCAATATTTTAAGGTTGAATGGATACAATTACTTCTAGAAAGAAAGTACAAATTGGTCGAACAAATAGTAAGGAAAAACCATGCCTTTTTCCCCATAGTTGTTGCCATCAACGAAATTTCTTCAGGGTGTAAACTCAGTGAAACTGAAATATACTGTGATTAACCACTGGAATTACATGGACAAAGGGTGCATATTTCACACTATTCATAAAAAAGTTACAACTAAAAAATACAACTCATTTACCTCAACCCATACAGCCACATTTGGGGCTTATGCATCAAAATAACTGAAACAATAAGCTACAATTGAAGAAAGTGATGAAAGAAGCTCAAGGGCCAGGGGTCTAACACTCCACCCCACACTGTCTAAGAATTGGCCCTTGTTGCTTGGGTAAGAAAGGATCGATCCTGACCCAAACTAAGGAGAAAATTGAGGCAAGAAGAATAGACCATAGGACGACAATAGTTGGAGTCCTGTTTTGCCTACCCATCAATCCCTTCAGGAATGGATACAAGTGAAGGATGACCCAGAAGGCGAAAAACAGCTTTCCAAACAAGGGCCCCCAGGAACCATAACCATTATTGATGGCCTCGGATACTCCAGCAACTACTCCAACCATGTTTAGTATAAGCAATGTTGTAGGCGGAATGAGGAGGGTAGTCCACTTGAAGATGTAGAGATCGCCGAATTCAGCATCATCGGCTGCCTTTGAAGTTACAGTGAAGTTGGTGTCCACGCCTCCTAGGACCTTGAGGAGGCCTTGAAAGACTGCAAAGAGATGGGCTGAGACACCACCTATCACCCAGAATTGTTCATTGCGCCACCAATCTTGGATGCTAACGCCACTCCACCGAAGCTCAAGCACTCCAGTGGCTATGATGGAGATGAAGAGAGCCATGAACCATATGCTAGCAAAGTTGTCAATCTGTGGAACATGAGTTATTTTAGTAAAAGGATGATCAATGCTGCTTCCATGTGAACAAAGTGAGAATTTTTAAGGGGGCTGTCCATATTAAACATCAAGTGTGTGTAGTTGTCACCTCCATCTTACCACGATCCAATGATGGAAATAAGTACCGCGTTGACAATTATCACTATTGTGTTTCTCGTTTAAGTGATGGTGGTGAATGATGTTTTCACTGAATGATTTATATATTCCTTTCACCATCTCATTTCCAATAGATTAGTACTTACAGTGGGAATGATGAACTTTCCTGTGAGGAGACATACAGCTGGAATCGTACAGTAAATAAGCAAAGGGATGGATGTGAATGGGTAGACAATGGTGTTGGTGTAGGCAAATCTCTCCAGCCATTTTAGTTTCCCCCCATAGCCATACCAAAGAGGGCAGTGTCGGCTGAGGAAGATTTCAACGGACCCGAGCGCCCACCTTAGAACTTGGTGCAAACGATCCGAGAGGTTTATTGGAGCAGAGCCCTTGAAGGCTGCTCTCTCTGGCACACAGTATACTGATTTCCACCCTCTACAATGCATCTTGAAGCCTGTCAATATGTCCTCTGTAACAGAACCATAAATCCATCCAATCTGCATAGAAGAAAGATATCGTGTTAGGCTTTTATGTGCAAGTAGCAGTAAGTAGTGGCTAGTAGCTGCAGCTGTAGCAGTATTAGTAGTAGCAATAGCAAGAGGAAGAAGTATCACAAGCTGGCTAGCTGCAATTGTAGTAATGGAAGAAATTTTTAAAAAATTTCAAGATATTGATAGAATGATATGATCACCTCTTTGCCCCACTCAGTCTTTTCTTCATAACCACAGCTAATTACATGAATGGCTTCCTTAATCAGTGCTGTTGTATTAGTCCCTTGAGGAAGGCCACCTTCTTCCATGAGTGTTGATGTGATGAAAACCGGCGATTGCCCAAACCGTTTCTCGAAGTTCTTTTGTGACATCAGTGATGACTTCTCCAATTCTTCGTATCCTTCAAGCCCCTCTTCAATTTCTTCAAGATCAAAGAGAGGTGAGAAACCTTTCTTTGATAAGCTAATAATCTTCTTTTTCTTCTTCCCATAGAATCCTCCAGATCCTCTTCTTTCTTCAGTCTTCAATTTAGATTTCCTTGAACCACCACAGAAGCAGCAGCACCAGGAAGGCCAGCAGTCACATGTCATCTTGGGTCGCTTTTGTGTTGCCGGGGGGTCGTAACCATATAATGCTTGCCGGTTGAAGACACACCCTGTTCCTACATAAACCGGCCCTTGGATTCCATCTAGACCTTTCATGTTGATCTGCAGCCTTGAGAATATTATGTTCAATATTGAATAAATCTAATCAAATTCGACTAATAGAAAGTATTGTCAAAGTTAATTAATTAAGAACTATCACTGATTCAGTAAAATGCCTCAGCTCATGTTTCAAAAATGGTGCTAGAACCATAGCAGGTGGAAAGGCATCATGGTGGAGGCAGTGAGGATAGATTAGGATGTTGGTTTGTTTTGATATGAAAATGCAGAAGAAACCAGTTTAGGATCTTGAAGGTTATGAAACCATAGTTTATTTGAGTGTTTCTCATTGTGCTAAATATTTGTTATCTCTTTAATCGAATATGCATGAATGCATGGAACTCTCTCATCAGCTATCAAGGTTAATTCAAACACTGAATTTCTAACATTGTAATTTAACTGAATTCTGACCCAAAGTCTCAAAATTGAACACACACTTACATCGAAGAAGACAACAGTTGCGGTTGGCATATCGATCATGACGATCAATGCCATCAAACCTCTGTGGGAACTGGACGTAGCAAAGCTTCTTACCCAGCTGAGGATCCATCAAGAAACACATTGCCTCTCTGATAGCCTTGCTATTGTTGAAGTAGTGGTCACAATCAAGATTCAAAATGAAGGGCGCATTTGTGAGGACTGCAGACACTCGAACCTATAAACAAAGAAATTTCAAGACCACCTTAGTCGATACCCTCAATTGAAGAAAATGTGCATTTTTGAATGCCAAGAATAGTACTGACCAATGCATTCATGGCACCAGCTTTCTTGTGGTGTGGGTAACCAGGTCGTTTTTCACGGGAGACATACACAAGGCGCGGTAGCTCTTTACCTTCAACATCCATTGCACCCTCACTTCCAAGATAAACCTGCAAAGCAAAGTGATCAACAATGATAATCAGGTAGATTTCTTGGTAAATCTTGATATCTTCCCCCCTTTTTTTCTTTTTATGACTGATTTTTGAATAGCAAGAGAGGATATAGTCATCAATCTACCCATAATTGTTGTCAAAGAATTGCACAACATGCCCATTGATTCAAACTTCCAATCAATTGGGCATCTCGCACATGTTGATTCTTTGTCATATCACATTCGTTTGTCCAAAGTCCGAATAAAAGAGGAGGATTAGAGTCAAATAAGCAGAAAATTTAAAAAACTTGCCACTCTTTAAGTTAAAGTTTTATTAGCGAACCACATGTAGATGGGATAAGACTTCAATTATGATGATGATGATTGTGTGGATCACTATCCCAAAAGCAAAGACCAGTTCACTCATAATCATCTAATCAATGGACTAATGAGCAGTCAATAGTAAGTAGTAACTACATACTTCTTTTGTTGATTTAGAGTAGGAATAATGTGTACAATGTGTCCATGTATGAATTGAATGAATAAGAAATGCAAAGAGGATGAGTGGTCTTTTTATATTCAGACCTGAATCATGCCGGGGTGGTCGCGGGTGTTGTTCCCCGGCCATGGAGTACCATCCTTCATCACCCAACCTTCTTCTGGTTTCTTTTGAGCATTCGCTACCAGCATATTAATCCGCACCTTGAACTCTTCATACTCTCTCTAACACAAAATCCACATAAAAAATGAGTATGAACTCATTATGGGTCAAGGGAGCCAGGATTTATAAACATTGGTGCATATATTTAATAGCTTACAGAGCTAGCTTTAGTAGCTTATTACCTTCATGGCCCTTCTCTCCTTAACAAAGCTAGGCTGCACCTTATCCTTCAAATAATCAATCTTCAGTGAAAAATAGAACTCAGGCGCCCTCGGCTCAATCCCATACTTCTTGCAGAACGGCACCCACCTCCTACCAAACTCCGCCGTCTCCGCCAACGTATCGAACAACAGCATCGACGCTCCATCATCCGACACATAGCAGCTCACCTTCTCCACCGGATAATCAACAGCCAAGATGGAAAGAACTGTGTTGGCAGTGATGATAGGTGGTTCCTTGAGCGGGTCGACAGTGCTGACAAAGACGTCGACTGGTGATAGCTGGTTCGGGAGGCCGTCTGGTTCGAACCGGAGGGAAAGGCGGTCGAGGTAGGTTTGGCGGTTGATGGGGAACCACTTGGGAAACTGGTCGAGGATCCATGAGAGAGCGAACCAGAGCTCGCAGATGACGGAGAGGAGCCAGAGAGGGTAGGCGTCATAGGCTGGGGTGGTGATGCGGAAGCGGAAGAAGAAGAGGAGGGTGATGAGTCTGAGGATGATGACTATGCGGTATGGGTTGATTTTGCTGGAGGGGATGGGGACTTTTCTCCATAGAGGTTGACGAGCTTCTGCCATCCTGTGAGGTTGGAAATTAGAGGGGCAAATTTGTCATTTTCTTTTTTTTTTTTTTTTTTTTGAAAAAAATGTGATTTCATTTGTGTAGTGAGTTTCATTTTTTTTTTATTTTTTCATTTGATGACGAGGAATCCACAAAACACCCAAACAGTTCGAAACCAATACCTTTAGCTCATTACTGACCTTCCCAACCACTCGAACAATTTAAGTGTGGGAGTTGATCAACAAATGATGTCCATTTGAGTTTTACTTCAGATTGCAAATGGCCGTATTTCATTATTCAAATAGTTCAAAATCTACTACTATGTTTAAAGTAGGTACAAAACCTATTTTTCTTCCCAGAAGAAATTCGTATGCCATCCAGAGTATTTGAATCCGAAATCAATCATTATATGTTTATGTTTCAATCCGATCGAAGATTTAGATTTAAAGGCCTAAATAGCTTGAGTTATCTTTATATTTGAGTGTGTACGTAGCTTTAATCATCTACCATTTAATAGTCTGTCTCATTTGTATATTTAACTTTTTTTTGAATGCTCTTTTTTCTAATTATACTAATGCACTTTATTCATTGTTTTGAATCCATATTTGAGACCTAATTTGTTTTTTAAGTTGATAGTACTTTTGATGCAATACATAGGGTTTCATTTCAGACCCAAATTAATAAAGATAAACTTGGATCCAGATACACTATGGTTCCAGCCGCGATCTAATATGGATCCCTAGTGTTGGGTCCACTCTAGATAGAGTACAGGAAAACAGTTATAATTATTAAGCAATGCGGCTCATTTATATTTAGGGTCCATTTATTTGATTGGAATTAACTACATAGAATTCAAGGTGAGGGATGAAGGATAGGTGGAGATATGGAATTTATTTTTCACTGAACAAAAGATTATTGCATTATTTATTTATTTGGATTTTTTACCTTAAGATTTTCAATTTGAAATTGAACTACTTTTAATTATCTATTTTGTGAGCACCGCCACATGAATTTCTTGAATTTAGTCTTACAATCTGGATCCTCACTAAAATTAAAGGAGTTTATAACCCTCAAGATGACCTCTCGATCAAATGATGGTCGATCAAAACATAGTTTTTGCATTTTTTTCCCCCCATTTCTTGGCTTTAATTGGTGAGCTAACAACATTGCTTCGATTTATCTCAGTACCCATGTCATAAAGCTCTTGGGTCGGCCAGTGGTTCCCCCAAACTGTGCCTAGTATAAATAAACCCGATAGTTTCTAGGGGGTTTGTTGGTTGGGAGTTGGGGTTCATGTGGATGAGAAGAAAACAAGACAGGGAAAAACCTGTTTACACTCCTCCATTTTCCCAACTTTTCTCCTCATCTATACATTTTCCCCTCCTTTTTCCTGAATGAAATCATTTCATCGATCTAAGTGGTTGACTTGGAATCCATTTAATGATTACAACCAAAGGGACACCCACACCCACACCCACACCCACACCCACACCCACACCCACTACCAGCTTGAAGGAGTGGAGTCCATGAAACCAGCCGATCTCCCATTAACATTACATCTTATTAGTGGCGATTTGGTGATTATATAGTGGATAAAGTGGCAAGAGGAAAAAAAAATCCATACAAAATGTCGTCTTCCTCGTCATGGTCGTCACCTCTACCACCATCCTTGCTCACAAGCCCTTTCTTCTCTTGCCTTGCTTTCCATTTCTCAACCCTCTCTTTCCATTCCACATTGTTATTATTATACACTTCCCTTTCCATGTCCAGATCCTTACCAACAACTGCAGAAATACAAATAAAGGAAAATCAGATTGCACAACACTTGATAGTTTTTGCTTAAAAGAGTAAAGATCTCAATGTCCTTACCACTTCCCGCAAAGGATGAGAAAGCTGCCCCTGCATTGGGCTGCCTTTGTTGGACATGATCACCATTTTCCTGCAGACTCACCCATTAGAGCACTAGTCCATCATTCCCTATTGCTAATATTAAGATAAGATTTCATGTGAATCTGATCATGGGCCATTGCTTAGCCTATTGAAGAATGGGGGCCCACATGGTCTATCAAATTTAGACTGTCCATCTGGTGGATCTTCCACCCTACCATGGATGGCGCACAGAGTCACAAAGCTGACTAATAATTTAGGCAATTTCAATGTGATTACCGAGTGATTAACATGGGGATTAGCTGTGGTTGCATGGTGACTCTTAACTTGGAATTCATCTTCAAAATCATCTGCATTCCGGGCCTCTTCTCCATCTCCTGCTACTCTTGGACAACCTGCAAATGTAACCAGAGGGGAGCGTTAAAATTTTTGTGGCATTGTTAGTGTGCATCACACGGTCCAACATGTTCCACTAAATGCAGAAAGTGTGAAAAGATTATTGTGAATTGTCATTTGTTTAAGGTTATACACTGAAACTCTAGAACGTATAACATCTCTAATTCCTAAAGAAAGCTGTAATGATTATTACAAATAATGTAATTGTTTTGTTACTCTCACAGTTGCGAGAGAGATAATTACGTGAGTTCACTTATTAGAAAAGACAGACAGTGGTTGTGAACAAGAGAAGACTGGCAACACTGGTTTCCATCACTTCTTTCATGCTCAATTGAGAGAGAGAGAACCTTACCTTTGTGACGCTTATAACGAGTGCTACACTGAGGGCAACACTGGTTTCCATCACTTCTTTCGTACTCATAACAAGGCCGGCAGACTGGAAAGCCACACTCGTAGCAAGCTACGAACAACTCTCCATTCTCCTTCAATCCTATTTCATCTCCACAAACTCCACAGCCTTTTGTCTTGGAGTAGCCGATTTGCGACTTAGTCTGCCAATTACAGTATTACACATGAAGGAAGATTTCTTCTATATAAACATAAAGATAAGAATAACAACTCCAAAGAAGAAGAAAATGTTTATATACTACCTCGTCATGGCCATGAAAGGCATGCAATTTATTCGCCATGGTCGATAAGGGTCTGAGTAGCAGCAGGTCTCGGATTCTGAGAGAAGGGAGATGGCTTTTATGTGTGGGTGAGAGAGAGAGAGAGAGATATGGCTCCTTGCACCAAACCTGTAAGTTAGAAGGTTTGAGTCGAAGAAACGTCAATGGCATAGACGGCTTCAAGACTAAGGCTTTGGAGCTAACATGGCACACTGACACACGCCATCACCCAACACCATCTTCTGCATGTAAGTACCAACCCCACACAGCCACATGCATATAACCAACCTTGATGTAACGTAACTACAATAAAATATGCCATATATGATAACTAAATATTTTTGGCCAACCACTTTCATACAACCAGAAGAAAGTTTTGGGCCAAAGACATGATGCCGCCCCTTCAACTTCAGTGGCTTCTTAGTTCATCAATAGATGCGTTCTCTGCAGGTCTCGGGTGTTGGTTTTTTTCTCTAAATGGGACTAACGACTGGTTATTCCCCGAGTCTCTATAGTGGATTTTGGGCTAGGCTATTCTCTGCCTGGACTTTTGTAGTTGTTGTCATTAGGTGTTGTTGGGTCAGATTTGGTTTCTATGTTTTGGTTTGCTGTGGCCTCTAAGTCTTACTTGTGGTCTTGTGGTCTCTGTTATTGCCCATTTTCTGTAGCTGGTTGCTTTCTAATACAATTTATCTTTTCTAGCAAAAAAAAAGAAAAGAAAAAAGCTAAATATTTAAGGCATAACTCACCTTCAAGGAAATAATGGCCCACCTTGTGGGCATCTCCATCAATCCTACTCCTTCACATTCACTAAACCCAGCTATCTAACGTTATTACAATTATAGAAGGACTAAAGTGAAGGTAAACGCTGAATCATGTACAGTATAATTTCTTAATGGGATTTGCCATGTTGTGACAACAAAAAAATTTACTATTTCTATAAGAGTATCAAAACTTATGTCTATAAGAGTATCAAAACTCTTCGAATAAGAATTTCATAAATTCTAATAAAGAAATAAGTCTTTAGGTTCGTCTTTAGAGATATAAGTGTGAGTTCGTATAACAAATATTTAGAAGTCTAGTTCCGTATTGTGTATCCCACACGCTTCTCCTAAGTGGGATGCGTAAAACTCCAACATGACCCACCCATTGATAATATTTCAAATGACATCTCCGTAGTAATATATTTCTAAATTTTATTTCAATATGAGTTAATTCCACTATAAAACTGAGTGCATGAATGATAACATGATTAATACAATCTTATGCATTATCAATCATATGTATTAATTATATGCTTAATATTATCTTTGGTCCAACTCTTATTGATTTAAAATTTAGGGATACGTCTCTAGAGAGGATTACATTCATTTTTAGGGGGTTAGATTATCAAATAGATGGGGGCCAAGGTCGACTAGGACACGTCCACCTGAGGAAGTGGACTCAAAAATTGACGTAGATCTTTCCGGATCCCTTCCACGTGAACCAAATGTATTTTTGTCTCGAGGTGGCGGGCTCCACATAAAAAACCGTTGTGATATGACGTTGTCTCGTTTTTTCTCTTATATCATGAGATATCATGATTAGGCCTGTCAATGGGACGGGCCGGGCCTGGGCTTGGGTTGCCCAATCCCGTCCCGAAAATAGGACGGGCCTGCCAGGTGTTGCCCAATCCCGGCCTTAAATTGAACGGGCCTACATCTAATCCCATCCCGTACGGGCCTGGGATGGGACAGGGCCGGGCCTGGGCTTAGCCCGATCCTGGACATAAGGAAAACATTTTCTAATTATTCTTACTGTCTCCCGACACACGGTGTGAACCGAACTTTAAACCCTCCTCCTTTTTTTCGGACTTGGGACTGGCAATGTAATGCAACAAGCAACATGGCGGAGTTAAAAACTTTTTTTTTCCTGTGACAGTAAAAAATCAGAAAATCAATATAAATGAATGAGTATCCTATATAGGCTATATGCGTCATGTAATGTCGGAACAGTTAAAACCTTTTTTTTTTCCCGGTGAAAATAGAAAATCAGAAAATCAATAGAAATAAATGAGAATGAGTATCCTATATGAGTCAAGTTAAAGTAATGCAAGATCGGTTGATTTTTTTTTTTTAACCGGTGAAAGTAGAAAATCAGAAAATCAATAAAATGAATGAGAATGATTATCCTATATAAGTCAATTAATGTAAAAAAGAAATCAACATAAATTATTTTTCTTTTAATATGTCTAAAACATCAGTTAGTACATTCCCATCATTGTCTAAATCACCATCACTAGTTGGGTCATGACTAAACCAATCTTGGGCACAAACTAATGCTTCTACCGTATTTGGTTTCAAAGAAGTCCTATGTACGTGGGTCAAGTACCCTCCCTCCTGTGCTAAATGACTTTGTAGCGGGCCGAGCCGGGCCTGTACGGGCTGGGTTGTTTCTACCCAGTCCCAGTCCCATTTTGGCCGGGCTTTGAAGTGTATTGTCCAAGCCCAGCCCACTGGGTTCAAATTTTTTTAAAAAAAAAAGTATTTTCGGGCTTGGGACGGGCCGGGCCGGGCTTTTTACCCGTTTCAACGCGTCCCATTGACAGGCCTAATCATGATAGGATCATTTCCACACCATTTGCAGGTGGGGCCCTCGAAAATGCCTTTAATTGATAAGTACATACTTTGATCATAGCCACAATATCCTTCATTTAACTATTAGAATAAGGATAATATTTGAGCATGTTGGATACCTGTTAGTATTTTTATGTATTGACTAATTCATGTCGGATAAAACTCTAGGGGTCTTTGAGTTGTATTTTTTTATTTAAAAAAAGACTCCAAAAATAAAAGAGGGAATGACTCTAAGAAGAAAAGTCTGAAAGCATTAGAAGAAGAAATCTGAAAGAAAAGAGTGTTGTTTTTCCGCATCATCCAACATGGAGTCCGCTCGAGCGCCCATATCTTCGTTCGAGCGACCGTGAGACAGAGTCTCATTCGCTCGAGCGGATGAAGGATTCGCTCGAGTGAACAGTGAGCAGAATTTCGGAAAACTCTTTTTTTTTTCTGATACGAAATTATTTCCTTTTGAGATTAAGTTTTTCAGTTTGAATCCTACTTGTGTTCTAAATCTTAGGCACGAATTTGGGACTATATATAGGGTGTTACTCTCAACCCTAAAGTACACATCTCATTAATCTGAGTCAGAGATATCATAAGAGAGAGATTATTCTCTAGAGCCACTCTAGAAGGTTGTTGCTCCTTCTACCTTTCTTGTAGAAGAAAGTTCATCTCGACCGGCAAAGTGCGAAAAGATCAAGTAAGGAGAACGGGGCACGGTAGATGTCGTGTCAATGGATTCTTTGCAAAAATAACTACATTCTTTAGGTCGAGGTACAGACTGAGGTAAATGAGCTTATGAGTATATCTTGTAACTGTTTGTGAACTCTTGATTTCTGGTTCGTGGTTTTTCTCCCTGGATAGAGTTTCCACGCTAAATATCGTGTCTGCCTTCTTATGGTGATTGCTTGGTAAATAGCTAGTTCTAGATTGTCTGATTGGTTATTTTCACTGTGCATTGTTTGATTAAATAGAACTAGTAATCTATTCTGGTAGCCCCTAAAAACCTTCAATTGGTATCAGAGCGGGTTGCACTATTTTATTGTGTTGATCCATATTTGCTAGAATGGATAATCATCGTGAAGGAACTTCAACCAATAAGCCTCATCTGCTGGATGGCAATAATATTTGAGCAGGTTGGATACCCCGATTCTCATCTAACTGTCCGATATTTAATTCGTAAGTTCTCTCTACATGAACAAGTTTATGTTGTGTCTGTAACTGGGCTTTAAAAAAACATTTGCAAAGCGGATGAGAATTTTTTTGTCTTTCCATTAATGGCTTAAGCCACTTGAAGTGAATTAATGGTAGGTGGTTGCTGCATGTCACTTGCTTAAAAACCATTTACTTCATTCTGGTGGAACTGGGACCCGCCAGATCTAAACAGTTAATTTGAAAGTGCAGATCTATTGATTGATGATTAGATGGCTCCATCACTGTAGTTATTTGCTATTGCGTACCATCAATTATGATGCTTTCTGGATGAATGATTTGTCTGGTATGTGCCTGTTTCTCAATTTGATCCGGGTCCAAATTCATTCAGGTAAGCCTTCCAGTTTAGTAATTCAGGTTTGAATCGGGTACTATGAACCTGACCACAACCTAAACCACTGTCATCTCTACATAAAACTGGTCCAACTGTTGAGGAAAATGAGATGCCTGTGTGATTAAATGTGCTGTTCTTTTTAAAACCTCTAAGGATGTATTTGTACACTCCACTTTTCCATGGAAAAAGAGCAGAATGGCCATATATATAATAGATGTGCATCGAAATACATTGCTTCTTTGGTCAGAGGAGTAAAGGTGCCGTGTATTCAGAAACCCATTTTCTACTACTGTGGTCCGTGGCACTTACTCAAACAAAACAAATGGAGCCCAGGTTTGAGCCATGTGGCTATCAGGTTCAGGGAATCAGGTTTGTGATATGATGTGGGCCAAATTCAATTAATGGAAATAAATTTCGAATCCAGCCCGAACAGATTTGCCCAGGTCAGTTATGTCATCTGGATTACAGATACCCATTAGTTGTAGGATTGTCAAAGCACCAGGATCAAGACCATACCTTCCTAGGCCTGAACAGGACGCACAAAAGATTGGCTCCTATGGGCCTAAACCCTAGTTTGGACGGGTTTTTGCTCAAATCCAGTAAGGGTGTTTATGGGCCGTTCGGGCTGGCTAAAGCAAATAAAGGCTCGGCACAACTTTAGAAAGACAAGCATGTATGTGTCCCAAGCACGACACGGGCAGTGCGTGAAGATCGAATTGTTCTAATGGCAAAGCAATCTCCTCCGTTGGTTCGAGTGGGAAGGCCCACTCAGTGCAGACCCATGATGAGGAATGTGAATGAAGGGACGCGGGTGTTTGCACCGTTAGGGCTAATTTGGCACTTTATATATATTAAAGCAAAGGGGGAGGTGGGCTGTGGGAGGTGCCACCTCACCCCTGAAAATTCTCTTCTTTGAGAGAAATACCCAAGAAAAAAAAAGAGAAAAAGAGGGAGGGATCAACTGTTTTCACATGAGAGTAGAGTCCTCTTAGATCTGGGAATGAGAGTCTCAGATCCGGGAGACTCTTACATCCAGCCCATTCCATCTTATCCAACACTATCTTCTCTCTTCCCTGCTCCCTCTCCTCATCCCCCACGCTCACCTCTTCTCTTCCTCCCTCCTTCATTGCTGCACCCACGCGCCAGCACTATCACCCACCTGCACATAGCTTCTCCCTCTCTCTTCCTCTCCTCTCTCTTTCTCTCTTCCCTCCTTTTCCTTCCTCTACCTCGTCACTGCCTGCACTCACACTCACCTGCGCACCACCCTCTCTTTCTTCTTCTTCCTTTTCTCTTTCTTTCCTCCTTCTCTTCTTTCCTTTTCTTCTTCTTTCTCCCCTCACAGCACCTGCACACCCATCTTTTCCTCCCTCATTTTCTCCTTCCCTGCTCTCCCTCTACCCTGCTTCCTCCTCTGTTCCACCCTGCGCCTTTTTCTTCCTCCGCTCCCTGTCTCCCTCCGCCCAGAGCTCTTCCTGTTCCTTTCCTTCTCCACTGTTCTTCTTCCTCTATCTTGGCAGGGATCGGTTGCTGATCTCGCCGGGGAGTGGATCTTTGGCCTCTGATAACCTCCTCCGCCCCGCCAGACGGACGATGAAGACAAGGAGGCGAATTTTGATCTTGAGGAGTCTTCTGAATTTAAGGTTCCGTTGGGAGGAGAGGAGGAGGGGGTGAGATTGGGCGGTGGGGGCGGAAGGAAGATGCTGTGGGCAAGGGTGGAGAGGATTGTCTTCCGGCGGGAGAAGAAGGTGAGGGTGGTGACTGCGGCGGAGAGGAGCCTGCCGGAGATGGAGCTGATGGATCGGTTGCTGATCTCGCCGGGGAGTGGATCTTTGGCCTCTGATAACCTCCTCCGCCCCGCCAGACGGACGATGAAGACAAGGAGGCGAATTTTGATCTTGAGGAGTCTTCTGAATTTAAGGTTCCGTTGGGAGGAGAGGAGGAGGGGGTGAGATTGGGCGGTGGGGGCGGAAGGAAGATGCTGTGGGCAAGGGTGGAGAGGATTGTCTTCCGGCGGGAGAAGAAGGTGAGGGTGGTGACTGCGGCGGAGAGGAGCCTGCCGGAGATGGAGCTGATGAGGTTGCGGGGCTTGGCGAGGGGGATGAGGAAGTGGGTGAAGGTGATGAAGGCGGGAGTGACGGCAGAGAAGGTGGAGGAGATTAGGAAGGCGTGGAGGGAGGGCTAGCTTGCGATGGTGAAGTTTGAATTGCCCTTGTGCAGGGATATGGAGAGGGCGATGGAGATCGTCGAGGTGAGGATCTCTTTCTTCTTTTCTTCAATGAAATGTAGAAGAAGAAAAAGCAACTATCTTTCTCAGAATTCATGAATTCTTTAAATAAATCAAGAATTTTTTGTTTGTTGTTGGAGTTCTAATGTTGTATGTTTCGTAATCCTCTGTATCCTTTCAAGTTTCATCATAGGGTGGGGTTTGGTAGGTATCTCATCTTCATCACCTTTCCATCTTGATCCTAGATGAATATTTGAAGTTGGAGATCCTAGTGCCGGAAATATTTGAAGGTGCTGTGAGGGGAGAAAGAAGAAGAAAAGGAAAGAAGAGAAGGAGGAAAGAAAGAGAAAAAGGAAGAAGAAGAAAGAGAGGGTGGTGCGCAGGTGAGTGTGAGTGCAGGCAGTGACGAGGTAGAGGAAGGAAAAGGAGGGAAGAGAGAAAGAGAGAGGAGAGGAAGAGAGAGGGAGAAGCTATGTGCAGGTGGGTGATAGTGCTGGCGCGTGGGTGCAGCAATGAAGGAGGGAGGAAGAGAAGAGGTGAGCGTGGGGGATGAGGAGAGGGAGCAGGGAAGAGAGAAGATAGTGTTGGATAAGATGGAATGGGCTGGATGTAAGAGTCTCCCGGATCTGAGACTCTCATTCCCAGATCTAAGAGGACTCTATTCTCATGTGAAAACAGTTGATCCCTCCCTCTTTTTCTCTTTTTTTTTCTTGGGTATTTCTCTCAAAGAAGAGAATTTTCAGGGGTGAGGTGGCACCCCCCACAGCCCACCTCCCCCTTTGCTTTAATATATATAATATGCTTGCCATCAGCGTTCATACAGTGGGTCCTACTGTGGGTGTGGATGAACCATGGTCTTATTGGTCAATTTCGAATCAATGGCCAAAACAAGATGGATTAACGGTTGAGATTCACTAATTTTCATTTAACCACTACCGTTGTTATTTATTTTCCATTTCTTTAATTCAGGTAATTACAGAGTTTTGTAAATCAATAGGTGCAGATGGGAAACAACGGCAGGGATTGATTCAATTGGCGAAAAAGAATGGTGAATGGCTTGGATTTCTCGCTTGATTATAGGTGCACTCCATTTTTTTTCTTTTGTTTGTTAGGCCTGCTAGTGTAGAGGTGAAAAGGTGATAATCCATGGAAAACTTGTGTTTGGAATTTTCCTTTGAGTGAGTTCTGTACATACACCATTTTAAGTCTATGTGCCCCTTCATTCAACATAATTAGTACCAAACTTCTATGTTCAAGGTTAAAAGAGATGCTAATGATTGTAGTCATTAATACCAAACTTCCCTGGATCTGGTGTAATTTTTCTACTATGTGTACATTCCCATAATGATGGTGCTTTTCTAAAATCAAACTTCATTGTTCAGCATCTTGGTCTAGTGATCACTTGGAAGGCATTGTTGACATTATTTATACATGACATGCGATTCAGATAAGCATATATAACAACAGAAGAATATATTACCACAAAGCAATTTAAAATTTCTTGTAGGAGTCACAGAAAAAATCAAGTAGGAGTGAGCATGAGAATTTGACATTGATTTCCAACTAGGCATCCGGTTCTATGTTTAGCACTCTTGCCTCTTCATCTATCAGATTAAAGTCTTGATATTCATCAGTTAAAATCATGCAGCTGTGTGGGAAGGCTGATCAGAAGGTGGTTGGTGTGCAAGCAGTTTCTAAAACATACTTCATAGTTGATGGAGATCAGGGGAATTTTTTTTTTTTTTTAACCTCTACTGGCTGTATCTTTTGCAAGTTAAACTGTGGGAGGTGGAAGATGTTGATTTAACACATCTATTACCTATAATATATTTTTAATTAATAAAATTAAGTGAAAAGGAAACACTGGAGGTAGAAGAAGATGAATTCTTTGGCCACGGTACAAAAAAAATTATAAGAATTTATGCACGTTGGATCAAATTCATATAGTTGGGATGGCGGACAGAATTCATGTCGTTGATCCCAACATAGTTGGGACAAGGCTTTGATGATGATTATAATTGGATCAGAGGAAAGTTTGTGACACATGATAAGTGGGGAAATGAAAAGGAAAAAATAAAAATAAAGGTCTTACTCTTCTCCAGAACAGAAGAAGCTTCCAACAATAAATATTCAGGTTGACAAGAAACATGGCAAAATCTAACAACTCAGCCCTTGGAAATGAAGGAAAGTGGTCTTAAAAACTTAAATAAACATCTTAAATTAATGTAAACTTCATACCTGATTATAGTCATCCAATAACGATGATTATAAGTGATGCTATCAGAAATTCAGGGTTTTTGAAATCTGCTCAAGCAAATATGTAGAAGCAGTATGCAAAAGAAAGGAAAGTTCAAGACACTGTATATTATCTGCAGCTACATATCCATGAGCTTTTGCTAATGTGGGCCAATATGATATATCTGGCTTCAGAAGTCTAGCAGAGTATCTCAATTTTCCATTTCAGTGAAATGTTATTGCTTATAAGTTTTGATGAATATGGGCAGGGTGCATAGTATGTGTATGATAAAGCATGCCTGATGCCTTTAATTATCTTCAACCTTCTAAGCCTGTCCAATTCCAATCCTGTCCAAAAGATCCCCTACTCATCCCACCCTCCCACTTCCCCTCTGGCCCCCTATGTGGCCCTCTTTACTTGTAAAACTCTTCTACGACCTTATGGTCGTAGAAGATACACTCTACCTGCAGATTTTTTGGTTTCTGTACATGATGGTTAGTCGGGTATCTTTTTCATTGGAAGAAATATAGCATGTTTGTTCACAATTACCGAAAACTGATGGAATTATATATCTTATTTATGGATGAAATTACCTGTCCTCATGATGGGACCATCCTACTGTTTAAGCTGCATTGGACGTAAAACAACTGAATCTTCTTCTTCTTTACTCTTAAGAAAACCTATAATGCCATCTATTAATAGGACAGAATGCATGAAAATGATAATGAGCTGATTGGCCCAAGTATTGTAATTGGAGCTCCCATGATAAGAGCTTCATGATTTTCATCGTCATCATCATAATAGTATCGAATGATATCTACATAAGAATACTCAGTCATAAGATCAAATGGCAGATGTTCTTCAAAGAACTTGCTAAAAATGAAACAATGTGTTTTAAAAAATCTACTTCAGGTTAACCCTACATCAGAATCCAACAGTTGATACAATGTAATTGAGTCGAGAGGAGAACGACGTTGGTTTCTGTTGGCAGATAGCTTTTGAGAGACATGTTCCATGGTTGGACGAAATTGTGGATTAGAATGTATACATTGAAGTGCCAGCGCCATGGCTAAAACGACTTCGCCTGCAGTCTCAACTGTGGGAGGTGGGAGACGGTGGTCTAATACATCCATTATTGGTATATTCTGGTAATAGCTGTCTGGTAAAGAAGAAATTAGTTCGCTGGGATGTCTTCCCATCATCACTTCTAGTGCCACCACCCCGAAGCTATAAACATCACATTTTTCAGTCACCTGCATTGTGTATGCAAGCTCTGCAAAAGAAAAGAAAAAAAATGAAATTAGAAATAATGAGGAAAACAAAAGAGAGAGGAGAAGAATGAAGTTAGTATTGTAAGCATGTTTTCCATATGACTCTATTTGAATGTCAATCAGTAATCTAATATCTTGACTTCAATCAACAGGTTAAAAACTTCCAAGTAGGAAGTAGGAGACTTTTATGTTTAAGCCTTCTATCATGCAATAGTCCAAACCTATTCCTCACTGATTAACAAAATCTGTACAACAAAGTATGTAGTTGCCCAATTTAACAAATATAAAGAGATTCAAATACAGGTATTTAATCTTCCAAAAGGAAAAAGATAAAAAAATGAAATGAAACTTTTGACCACCTCTTTTATGTGGTATAAGGGAAGAGAAATTGCTATAATGGAACTTTGAACATGAAAAGAAGAATTCCTCCAAAATCAAGGGCAGAGTCCTAAACAGTTTTTATATACAATTTTATCATTGACGCACTTGCATGCATTTCATAAATCCATGAATATGTACATTCAACTTTCTAAAACGTGCGAAAAATGGAAAATGTTGGTAGAATGTAATTACCTGGAGCAATATATCCGTAAGTGCCTGCAACAGCAGTCCAGTTGGATGACCCAGACTCTAAAAGTCTAGCAGTGCCAAAGTCAGACACACAAGCCTCAAATTCTGAATCCAACAAGATATTTCCTGTCGATATGTCACGATGAACAATCGGCGGAATGCAATCATGGTGCATGTAAGATAAGGCATGAACCAGACCTTTTAATGATCTTCACCCTCTTAACCCAATCCAGTTCCACAGCTCCTTTCTCGTCATTTAGGCTGATAAGCAAGCTTCTTCTCTCCATAAACTCATAAATCAAAAACATTTGTGAAGCATGAGAGCAAAATCCATAGAGCTTTACAATGTTTCGATGACGAATTTTCATCAAAGTTTGAATCTCGCTCTCAAAGCTTTTCTGATCACCTTCCAATGCATGAAGTTTCTTGATGGCCACTGTATGCCCTGTTGGCAACTCTGCTTTATAGACTCGGCCATATCCTCCCACTGCAATGAGATAGCTATCATTGAAACCCTCAGTTGCTTCAATTATGTCTCTGTACATGACCTTCCCATCATAGTTCCATGTAACAAATGCATCACCATTGTTCACTTCATTTTCTTGGTGTCCTACTCCTACCCGTTCACGAGGAAGTGAAGTCATTCTAACAAAGATGAATAAAGAAAACAATATCCCCAAAAGAGGAACAATGACGATAATCGCAACTGCATAACCTTTTAGTGTACCACTTCTATGTGATGAAGAGGAATTGCAAGGAGTCATACCATGTATGTCACCACATAATCCTTTATTGTTGATGAAAGAATCTATTGTAGCATTTTCAAAAGCCCGATTCTTAGGAAGAGAGCCTTCTAGATCATTATACGATAAGTCAATTGATGACAAGCTAAGCATACCTTCCAAAGAAGATGGAATGGAACCTGAGAGCATGTTGTGGGAGAGATTCAGGCTTTCTAACTTTTCCAGATTCCCAAGTTGTTGCGGCAGCTCTCCATTAAGTGAGTTATGACTCAGATCTAGCACATCTTGTAAGTTTTTCAGACTACCAATTTGAAATGGAATGCTTCCATTAAAACTATTTCCATTCAATTTCAGATACCGTAGATTAGAACAATTCCCTAGCTCTTCAGGTATTGTTCCACCTAGATTGTTCACTGATATATCAAGAATCTGCAAATTAGATAATTCTCCAATTTCAGTTGGTAGCTTGCCTGAGAGCTGGTTGTCATTCAAACTCAAGTTCAATAAAGAAGTCAGCTTCCAGAATTCTTTTGGTATCTCTCCTTCAAGATGATTCGAGGAAAGGCTAAGCACTACCAGTTTAGATAACTGTCCAAAATTAGTAGGAATACTACCAGTAATCACATTTCTTGATATTTGCAGCCTTGTGAGATTTCGGCTTTCTCCCCAATTCAGTGAAAGTTCACCATAGAATCTGTTGTCACTCAAATCAATGTATTCAAGGCTCGGATAAACCCCGAAGTCTTCAGAAATATTTCCTGTGAGCTGGTTCTCATAGAGTCGGAGTTTAGTCAAGGTGGTGCAGTTTTTCAGGCCTTCTGGGATTGGGCCTGTTAAATGGTTGCTATATGCAGCAAAATTTGCAAGTGATCCACCTCTGCATATCTGTTGTGGTAAATGGCCTGAGAAGTTGTTTTCTCCCAAGTTCAATATCACCACCTGTGTAAGATTTGTAATTTCTTCAGGTATCACACCTGATAGGTGATTTTCAGATAGGCCTAGTCTAGTGAGTTTTTGCAAATTACCTATAGTTGCAGGAATAGGGCCAGTGAGGTTATTCATTAGCAGGCTGAGATCAACCAGGTTTTTCAAGTACCCAATTTCTAGGGGGATTGAACCAGAAATCTGATTATTGAACAATCTCAAGATGGTAAGTTTGGTCAAGTTTCCTATGGAGGAAGGAATGGGACCTGTTATCCCATTGATGGCCAACTTTAGATCAATAAGGTTCTTGAGATTTCCTATTTGAGGAGGAATTGAGCCAGTAATCTGGTTTTTTGAAAGATTTAAGTGGGCAAGCATGGTTAAGTTCCCAAAACTGGAAGGTATGGAACCTGTTAGAAGGTTATTGGACAAATTTAGCAGAGCCAAGTTTTCTAAATCTCCTAGTTCTTGAGGGATGGATCCATTGATCTGATTGACATATAAGTGCAAGACAGTAAGTTTGGTTAAGTTTCCTAAGCTGTATGGGATAGAACCTGTTAGAAGGTTATCAGACAAGTCTAGCTCATTAAGATTCATCAAATTTCCTATTTCTTGAGGAATGGAACCAGAAATCTGATTGACAGAGAGATCAAGGGAGGCCAGTTTGAAAAGAATAGCAACTTGGGATGGGATGGTTCCAACAAGTGAATTGTGGCTGAGATTGAGAGTCATGAGATTTGGGAAGGATGAGAAGCTGAAGTTGTTGAGATCACCTTGCAAACCGGCACCTGGCAGACTTATTTCCTCTATGCTTCCTGCATCATCGCATTTGATTCCAATCCAGTTGCATGGGGTTGTGCTGCTAGCATTGGAGAGTGACCATGACTGCAGATTGTGTGCTTGGAGGCTGGATTTCCATGAAAGGAGAGCATCTGCTTGTGCTTCTGCTGTTGACAATCCAATATTGCAAGAAACCAAAGTAGCCCACATAAATCCCAAGATGATGGCTTTAGATTTATGTAGATCCATGGTTCTGGTTCATGATTTTGGCTACTGGTGGTGTTTATTTATATCATGAACAAAAAAACCTGCTTACATAAATCATGAGTATGAACTTGCTAATCTAAAGGTCCATTTGGTCCAAGGTGTTAGCAGGTGGTATAGTGTGGTGGGCAAGAAAAAGGAAAGTCAAACTTGTCAGCCAGGTTGGTAATTAATTTGGTCTTTGATTGTTTATATACAATTTATTGCATTTGGAATTTGGAGAGTGTTAGGGAAACTGATTCTATGTTTCGTTTCAGGGGAGTCCTGTTTGGACGAATCAGGGATCCTGATTCGGTTTTTACTAGTGTCCAAGATGGGGAAGGATCAATCCGAATCCCCTATTTCATGTTTGGACGAAACAGGTGATCTTTTTCCCCAAAATGGTAATGTGCCGGAAGTAACGTTTCAATGTGGGACTCTCAAAAAAAAGAAAATGCAGAGTGAGAGAGAGAGAGAGAGGTGTTTATGTCCAATTAGATGACTAGAAAGTCATGGATTGAGTTGAATATATTTACTATAAGTATGACTTGAGGTCTACTTTGGAATTCTATAGGTTTGTGTTCATATACATATTACATATTATCTAACTGTTGCACATGTCACATAAATGGAAAGATAGAGGAAAGATCCAGATTGGAGAAAGAGGGGAAGATCTATCATCGATGTACAAGTCAACAAATAATATCTTTGAGACTAGGAAGCACGCCAATCTACACCAGATTCCTAAAGACCCATTGTTTATGTACAAGTCAACAAATTGTATCTTACCAATCTACGCTAACAAGTTGGCTAGCTAAAGGTGATTATATCAGTTCCACTGAGGTGGGCCACACCTGAAATGGCCACACCTGAAATGGCCTATGTTGCAGGCATGGCCCACAAATAGATGGTTGTTAAAAAGACTATGTTTCAACTGTTCAATGCCCAAAAATGATCATGAAATGGATGGTTAGATGATATTTGGATTTCCTCATGTAACATCTGTATTGGGCCCCACCGCATGTACCATTCGATCATTGTTGGTGACTATGGTAGACGACCTGCAGATGAAAACTTTGATTTTGGCTATGCTATTGGAGATGAGCACTGAATTAGGAACTTTCCCTGCATGGGCCAGCCATAGGTTGGGTCCAGTTTAGGTTGGGTTTCCCTTTGACAGTTAGGTATTGGTCCAACCCGAATGCAATCCGTTTATTGTTTTGTTGCAAATGTTGCTGATAGATCTTCTAGCAGCATAGTTGTACCTATTAATAATTCACCCATGTGATGGTAGTGCAATTTTTTGGGTGGGGTTTGGGTCAGGTTGATTGATGGGTTGGAACTAAATGTACAATAAATGGGGTTAGGCTAGGTTCAAGTTAAGTTAGCCGGTTGAAAAGCATGTACAGACCCAACTGAAACCTAGACCGTTTTATCAACTGGGTTGGATATGTCAACCCAAACCCAAATTTATCCGGTCGGGTTGGCAGGTTGGGTCAGCTATGTCCAGGTAAGAAAAAGACCCAGCATTCCCTGAAGCTGATACTTGTAGGACAATCCCAACCGTCTATTTTTTTTTTTTCCTTGAATTTGGATTGCCCACTTTTTTCATGAATTGGGTGGTTAGGATTGTATCATCTGCATTTTTTTTTTCTGATTCACCCCATCTGTTTAGACCAAATATTTTACTACACCTCTATTTTACGACATCTATATTGCGGGTTCTAGGCCCCTTGACTGGGATAAGAAAAAAACCTAGAAATGATGTTATCCGCCCACTTATTGGTCACCTAGGCGGTCGTACAAAAAGGTTGCCACATTCCAAGTAAATTACATTAATGGGATCCATGTTACTCAAATAAGAACAAGAACTTTATTTACCAAAAACAAAAATAACAACATGGGAAACTTGGTGACGCTCTTGGGTGAAACCAACTTGGAAAATCTGCACCGTCAAGAATCAGGATCCTTTGACGGATTTGACCCACGGCGTACGTGGGTGGACCAACGTGATGGACTGTGATTGGTCTGCCCACGCTCAGCGTGAGGCAATCTAGACTCCATTGTCAAATGTAGTCTTCTTTTAATACACTAAATTTTACTCTAATAAAAGTAGGTTATTAAGAACTAATGCAAGTGAACATTTATTTTAAACAACTCAAATTTTACCTAGGAGCTCAACTAGAGAGCATCAGTAAAACTTGGAACCAAAGCATCAGGTCTTTGTGCTGGTCGGTGAAGTTGGTTGAGGATTCCCTTCCCAGGATCCCACGCCCATGTGAAACGCATTTCTTCCTTCCATTAGAAAACTTTCAAGTTCCAAGCACGTTTCTCACCCCTTGGAGTTTTCCCTCTTTTTTCATCCCGACAGAGACCTTTCTTTGTATACAATGGAAAACTTGTGTTTGGAATTTTCCTTTGAGTGAGTTCTGTACGTACACCATTTTATGTCTATGTGCCCCTTCATTCAACATATTTTTTTTTTTTGAATGTTAACTATCATTGATCAATTAGTACCAAAATTATATGTTCAAGGTTAAAAGAGATGCTATTATGCTAATGATTGTAGTCATTAATACCAAACTTCCCTAGATCTGGTGTAATTTTTCTACTATGTGTACATTCCCATAATGATGGTGCTTTTCTAAAATCAAACTTCATTGTTCAGCATCTTGGTCTAGTGACCACTGGGAAGGCATTGTTGACATTATTTATACATGACATGTGATTCAGATAAGCATATAGAACAACAGAAGAATATATTGCCACAAAGCAATTTAAATTTTCTTGTAGGAGTCACATAATTATCAAGTAGGAGTGGGCATGAGAATTTGACATTGGGTTCCAACTACGCATCCGGTTCTATGTTTAGCACTCTTTTCATCTATCAGATTAAAGTCTTGATATTCATCAGTTAAAATAATGCAGCTGTGTGGGAAGGCTGATCAGAAGGTGGTTGGTGTGCAAGCAGTTTCTAAGACATACTACATAGTTGATGGAGATCAGGGGAATTTCTTTTTTTTTTTTTATTTAAAACCTCTACTGGCTGTATCTTCTGCAAGTCAAAACTGTGGGAGGTGGAAGATGTTGATCCAACACATCTAATACCTATAATATATTTTTAATTAATAAAATTAAGTGAAAAGGAAACACTCGAGGTAGAAGAAGATGATTTCTTTGGCCACGGTACAAAAAAAATTATAAGAATTTCTGCACGTTGGATCAAATTCATATAGTTGGGTTGGCGGACAGAATTCATGTCGCTGATCCCAACATAGTTGGAACAATGCTTTGATGATGATTATGACTGGATCACATAAAAGTTTGTGAAACATGATAAGTGGGGAATTGAAAAGGAAAAAATAAAAATAAAGGTCTTACACTTCTCCAGAAGAAGCTTCGAAGAATAAATTTTCTGGTTGACAAGAAACTTGGCAAACTCTGACGACTCAGCCCTTGGAAATGAGGGAAAGTGGTCTTAAAAACTTATATTAATGTAAACTTCATACTTGATTATAGTCGTCCAATGATTATTATAAGTGATGTTATCAGAAATTCAGGGTTTTTGAAATCTGCTCAAGCAAATATGTAGAAGCAGTATGCAAAAGATAGGAAAGTTCAAGACACCGTATATTATCTGGAGCTACATATCCTTAAGCTTCTGCTAATGTGGGCCAATATGATATATCTGGCTTCAGAAGTCTAGCAGTGCCAAGTCATGCAGAGTATCTCAATTTTCGATTTCAGTGAAATGTTATTGCTTATAAGTTTTGATGAATATGGGCAGGGTCCATAGTATGTGTATGATAAAGCATGCCTGATGCCTTTAATTATCTTCAACCTTCTAAGCCTGTCCAATTCCAACCCTGTCCAAAAGATCCCCTACTCATCCCACCCTCCCACTCCCCCCTCTGGCCCCCTATGTGGCCCTCTTTTGCTTGTAGAAAACTCTTCTACTACCAAAGGTCGTAGAAGATACACTCTACCTGCAGATTTTTTGGTTTCTGTACACGATGGTTAGTCGGCGTATCTTTTTCATTTGAAGAAATATAGCATGCATGTTTGTTCACAATGACCGGAAACTGATGGAATTATAGATCTTATTTATGCATGAAATTACCTGTCCTCATGATGGGACCATCCTACTGTTTAAGCTGCATTGGACGTATAACAACTGAATCTTCTTCTTCTTTACTCTTAAGAATGTCCATAATGCCATCTATTTATAGGACAGAATGCATGAAAATGATAATGAGCTGATCGGCCCAAGTATTGTAATTGGAGCTCCCATGATAAGAGCTTCATGATTTTCATCGTCATCGTCATAATAGTATCGTATGATATCTATATAAGAATGCTCAGTCATAAGATCAAACGGCAGATGTTCTTCAAAGAACTTGCTAAAAATGAAACAATGTGTTTTAAAAAATCTCCTTCAGGTTAACCCTACATCAGGATCCAACAGTTGATACAATGTAATTGAGTCGAGAGGAGAATGAAGTTGGTTTCTGTTGGCCAATAGCATTTGAGAGACATGTTCCATGGTTGGACGAAATTGTGGATTAGAATGCATACATTGAAGTGCCAGCGCTATGGCTAAAACGACTTCGCCCGCAGTCTCAACTGTGGGAGGTGGGAGACGGTGGTCTAATATATCCATTACTGGTATATCCTGGGAATAGCTGTCTGGTAAAGAAGAAATTAGTTCGCTGGGATGTCTTCCCATCATCACTTCAAGTGCCACCACCCCGAAGCTATAAACATCACATTTTTCAGTCACCTGCATTGTATATGCAAGCTCTGCAAAAGATGAAAAAAAATTAAATTAGAAATAATGAGGAAAAGAGAGAGAGGAGGAGAATGAAGTTAGTATTGTGAGCATGTTTTCCATATGACGCTATTTGAATGTCAACCAGTAATCTGACTTCAATCAACAGGTTAAAAACTTCCAAGTAGGAAGTACTAGACTTTTCTGTTTTAGCCTTCTATCTGCAATAGTCCAAACCTATTCCTCACTGATTAACAAAATCTGCACAACAAAGTATGTAGTTGCCCAATTTAACAAATATAAAGAGATTCAAATACAGGTATTTAATTTCCAAAAGGAAAAAGATAAAAAAATGAAATGAAACTTTTGACCACCTCTTTTATGTTGTATAAGAGAAATTGCTATAATGGAACTTTGAACACGAAAACAAGAATTTCTCCAAAATCAAGGGCAGAGTCCTAAACAGTTTTTATATACAATTTTATCATTTACGCACTTGCATGCATTTCATAAATCCATGAGTATGTACATTCAACTTTCTCAAACGTGTGAAAAATGGAAAATCTTCGGTAGAATGTAATTACCTGGAGCAATATATCCGTAAGTGCCTGCAACAGCAGTCCAGTTGGATGACCCAGGCCCTAAAAGTCTAGCAGTGCCAAAGTCAGAGACACAAGCCTCAAATTCTGAATCCAACAAGATATTTCCAGTCGATATGTCACGATGAACAATCGGTGGAATGCAATCATGGTGCATGTAAGATAATGCATGAGCCAGACCTTTAATGATCTTTACCCTCTTAACCCAATCCAGTTCCACAGCTCCTTTCTCGTCATTTAGGCTGATAAGCAAACTTCTTCTCTCCATAAACTCATAAATCAAAAACATTTGTGAAGCATGAGAGCAAAATCCATAGAGCTTTACAATGTTGCGATGACGAATTTTCATCAAAGTTTGAATCTCGCTCTCAAAGCTTTTCTGATCACCTTCCAATTCATGAAGTTTCTTGATGGCCACTATATGCCCTGTTGGCAACTCTGCTTTATAGACGCGGCCATATCCTCCCACTGCAATGAGATAGCTATCATTGAAACCCTCAGTTGCTTCAATTATGTCTCTGTACATGACCTTCCCATCATAGTTCCATGCAACACATGCATCACCATTGTTCACTTCATTTTCTTGGTGTCCTACTCCTACCCGTTCACGAGAAAGTGCAGTCATTCTAACAAAGATGAATAAAGAAAACAATATCCCCAAAAGAGGAACAATGACGATAATCGCAACTACATAACCTTTTAGTGTACTGCTTCTCTTTGATGAAGAGGAATTGCAAGGAGCCATACCATGTATGTCACCACATAATCCTTTATTGTTGATGAAAGAATCTATTGTAGCATTTTCAAAAGCCCGATTCTCAGGAAGAGAGCCTTCTAGATCATTATACGATAAGTCAATTGATAACAAGCTAAGCATACCTACCAAAGAAGATGGAATGGAACCTGAGAGCATGTTGTGAGAGAGATTCAGGCTTTCTAACTTTTCCAGTTTCCCAAGTTGTTGCGGCAGCTCTCCATTAAGTGAGTTATGACTCAGATCTAGCACATCTTGTAAGTTTATCAGATTACCAATTTGAAACGGAATGCTTCCATTAAAACTATTTCCATTCAACTTCAGATACCGTAGATTAGAACAATTCCCTAGCTCTTCAGGTATTGTTCCACTTAAGTTGTTTGCTGATATATCAAGAATCTGCAAATTAGATAGTTCTCCAATTTCAGGTGGTAGCTTGCCTGAGAGCTGGTTGTCATTCAAACTCAAGTTCAATAAAGAAGTCAGCTTCCCCAATTCTTTTGGTATCTCTCCTTCAAGATGATTCGAGGAAAGGCTAAGCACTCCCAGTTCAGACAACTGTCCAAAATTAGTAGGTATACTACCAGTAATCACATTTCTTGATATTTGCAACCTTTTGAGATTTCGGCTTTCTCCCCAATTCAGCGACAGTTCACCATAGAATCTGTTGTCACTCAAATCAATGTATTCAAGGCTCGGATAAACCCCGAAATCTTTAGATATATTTCCTGTGAGCTGGTTCTCATGGAGTCGGAGTTTAGTCAAGGTGGTGCAGTTTTTCAAGCCTTCTGGGATTGGGCCTGTTAAATGGTTACTATATACAGCAAAATTTGCAAGTGATCCACCTCTGCATATCTGTTGTGGTAAATGGCCTGAGAAGTTGTTTTCTCCCAAGTTCAATAGCACCACCTGTGTAAGATTTGTAATTTCTTCAGGTATCACACCTGATAGCTGATTTACAGATAGGCCCAGTCTGGTGAGATTTTTCAAATTACCTATAGTTGCAGGAATAGGGCCAGTGAGGTTATTCATTAGCAAGCTGAGATCAACCAGGTTTTTCAAGTATCCAATTTCTTGGGGGATTGAACCAGAAATCTGATTATTGAAAAAATTCAAGATGGTAAGTTTGGTCAAGTTTCCTATGGAGGAAGGGATGGGACCTGTTATCCCATTGTTGAGCAACTTTAGATCAACAAGGTTCTTGAGATTTCCTAGTTGAGGAGGAATTGAGCCAGTAATCTGGTTTTCTGAAAGATTTAAGTGGGCAAGCATGGTTAAGTTCCCAAAACTGGAAGGTATGGAACCTGTTAGAAGGTTATTGGACAAATTTAGCAGAACCAAGTTTTCTAAATCTCCTAGTTCTTGAGGGATGGATCCATTGATCTGATTGACATATAAGTGCAAGACAGTAAGTTTGGTTAAGTTTCCTAAGCTGTATGGGATAGAACCTGTTAGAAGGTTATCAGACAAGTCTAGCTCATTAAGATTCATCAAATTTCCTATTTCTTGAGGAATGGAACCAGAAATCTGATTGACAGAGAGATCAAGGGAGGCCAGTTTGGAAAGAATAGCAACTTGGGATGGGATGGTTCCAACAAGTGAATTGTGGCTGAGATTAAGAATCATGAGATTTGGGAAGGATGAGAAGCTGAAGTTGTTGAGATCACCTTGCAAACCGGCACCTGGCAGACTTATTTCCTCTATGCTTCCTGCATCATCGCATTTGATTCCAATCCAGTTGCATGGGGTTGTGCTGCTAGCATTGGAGAGTGACCATGACTGCAGATTGTGTGCTTGGAGGCTGGATTTCCATGAAAGGGGAGCATCTGCTTGTGCTTCTGCTGTTGACAATCCAATATTGCAAGAAACCAAAATAGCCCACATAAATCCCAAGATGATGGCTTTAGATTTATGTAGATCCATGGTTCTGGTTCATGATTTTGGCTACTGGTGGTGTTTATTTATATCATGAACAAAAAAAAAACTTGTTTACATAAATCATGAGGTGTTAGCAGGTGGTATTGTGTGGTGGGCAACAAAAAGAGAAGTCAGATTTGTCAGCCAGGTTGGTAATTAATTTGGTCTTTGATTGTTTATACTTTATATACAATTTATTGCATTTGGAATTTGGAGTGTTAGGTTTACTCGTGTCCAACTTGTAGTGTGTTAGAAATGACGTTTCAATGTGGGACTCTGAAGAAGAAAAAAAAAACAGCAAGAGAGAGAGGTGCTTGGGTCCAATTAGATGACTAAGGAAGTCATGGATTGAGTTGAATATAATTACTATAAGTATGACTGGAGGTGGTCTATTTTAGAATTCTATAGGTTTGTGTTCATATACATATTACATGACTCTTGCAGATGTCACATAAATGGAAAGATAAGACGAAGAGGAAGGATCCAGATTGGAGAAAGAGGGGAAGATCTATCATCTATGTACAAGTCAACAAATAGTATCTTTGAGACTAGAAAGCACCGATCTATCGAAAAGGATTCCTTTTTGGTCCAAACATGGAGGCCTTGTTTGGACTTTGGCGCCCCCTGATTGGTCCAAACAGGGAATTCGGTCCCTAATCTACACCAGATTGCAGAAAAGATAAAGATGGATCCGGATCTCCTATTTCTGTTTCATCCGAACAGGGGAGTCTTATTTGGACGAATCAGGAGCCGCCACCCATGGGCAGAGAGGGGCGGAGGAAAGAGAAAAGCAGGTTCTCTTTCTTCCGCCCCCACATGTGGCGGCCCCTTATTTGGCCAAACAGGACTCCTTTGTTTGGACGAAACAGGGAATCTATTTTTGGTAAAGACCCATTGTTTATGTACAAGTCAACAAATTGTATCTTATATATCAATCTACGCTAACAAGTTGGCTAGCACCTGAAATGGCCTATGTTGCAGGCATGGCCCACAAATAGATGGTTAAAAAAGACTATGTTTCAACTGTTCAATGCCCCAAAAATGATCAGGGAATGCATGGTTAGATGATATTTGGATTTCCTCCTGTAACATCTGTACTGGGCCCCACCGCATGTACTATTCGATCATTGTTGGTGACTATGGTAGACGACCTGCAGATGAAAACTTTGATTTTGGCTATGCTATTGGAGATGAGCACTGAATTAGGAACTTTCCCTACATGGGCCAGCCATGGGTTGCAATGGGTTGGGTCCGGTTTAGGTTGGGGTTCCCTTTGACAGTTAGGTATTGGTCCAACCCGAATGCAACCCGTTTATTGTTTGGTTGCAAATGTTGCTGATAAATCTTTTCTAGCAGCATGGTTGTACCTATTAATCATTCACCCATGTGATGATAGTGCAATCTTTTGGGTCAGGTTGATGGGTTGAAACTAAATGTACAATAAATGAGGTTAGGCTAGGTTCAGATTAAGTTAGCCGGTTGAAAAGCATGTACAGTTCCAACTGAAACCTAAACCGTTTTATCAACTGGGTTGGATATGTCAACCCAAACCCAAATTTATCCGGTTGGGTTGGCAGGTTGGGTCAGCTATGTCCAGGTAAGAAAAAGACCCTCCATTCCCTGAAGCTGATACTTGTAGGACAATCCCAACCGTCTATTTTTTTTTCCTTGAATTTGGATTGCCCACTATTTTCATGAATTGGGTGGTTAGGATTGTTTCATCTGCATTTTTTTTTTCTGATTCACCCCATCTGTTTAGACCAAATACTATTTTCAGATGCATCAAATGATCTGCATTTTTCATCACGTAGGACCCACCAGTATGGGTGACTCAGGAAAATTGGTGTGCCTTATCAGGCTGATCGTTGGATGGCAAATGCAAATGGATAGTGGAGCATTGGAACAGGGAAGTCTTTAATCTTGGGATTTTGATAGACTCTCACTGACCTTTAGGTTAATTCTAAAGATTTCTGAAAACCCCCTTAACTTGAAAGCTGACGTTTTGAAAAAAAATTCTAATTGAAGATTTTCAATTAGAAGATTTTCTAATTGAAAACCACTGGTGAAAGGATGAAGGATGGATGTCTTAATTCCCAAACTATGGGCCTGACCTGGCTCATCAGGGTTTGTTGACTTGTTTGCTAAGCTTGGGCTTATTTTAGCCTTATTATTAAATGGGTTGCTTCTGGCCCTAAATTTGAATCCTATTAATATTACCGCTATGATTGACTGCATTTTGAGGCCCAGGAAAAGCCCAGTCCCAGGCCCATTGAATTTTATCCTTGTTAATACACTCAAGCCAAGTCTGTATATTAGTTGGTCTATAAGGGCCACAAGACCTGTAAACAAGATGCTGTTAGAGAATATTGAATTGTTATAGGATTGTCAGAGGATTGTTATGATTAGGATAAGAGTTAGTTTGAATTAGAATTTGAAATATCTTTATGTATAAATTAAGAGGAGTTCCTCTTATGAAACTTACGGTGAAATTTATGGAAAAGTGTTAGATTCTTAAAATTCTATAGCTGCAAGGATCATCAATAATCCAGTTTTGATTGCCATCCAAGTTAGGTTTGCATCACATTAAAGACAGTTTATTCACTGAAGTGATGAATCTGAAACAGCTACAATGAACAATCAACTTCATCATCCACTGAGACACATCCCATCAATCTGAGGGTTTTTTTTTTTTTTTTTTTTTGCTGCTTGGCTCAGTGGCCAAGGTGAGGAGGCTGAAAGCCTCCCACCAGGGATCGACCCCTACTGGGAGGGATGGGAGCGGGGGCTGTAACCACCAGGCCACCCATTTATTCCCTCATCAATCTGAGGTTTGCTTAAGTGCTGTAATATAAATTAAATAAGCAAGCTGTGACAAAAAAAATCATATCCATTCCATAGTGAAACAGGAAAGAATTGAATAAACAGTGACATTAGTAACTCCCCCCAATCAGATCTCCATATCCAAGAGCTGATACAATGGCATAGTTAATGATGGCTCGGCAAAATGAAGCCTTGCTGCAGAAAGCTCCTTAGACACTTGCTGCATGGTTGGCCGAGACTCTGGGCTAGAACGTATGCAAGCAAGTGCTAACATCACTGCAAAAACCACTTCATTTGTGACATGATCTGTTGGATCCGAGAGACGTTTTGTGACGTTTTGATATATATATATATATATATATATTATATATATATTTTATTTTATTATTATTATGCAATGGATTATATTTTAGTTAAATACACGATTAGTATAAGTGGGGACCGCGCTAGACTTAAGTTTGGTGAGTTAGGCTTGTCTTGACCAATTGTTAACCCTGGCCCAGTTTAGTAGGTATAATTCTTTTCTAATCCAAACTCTTATCTTTTAGAAAACAAACTCTATTATTTTTAGCCTTTAAGTCAGATTACAATTCCTATTCCTATTTTCTATTTATACACCACACTCTTTTATTTTCACACACAATTCTCTCTCTTCCAATTTTTCTCTGGGATAGCACCTTGGGCTTTGGCAATAGAGATTCTAGACCGTCTCCATCAACCGCTAATCTCAGGCAAGTACCTAACCATAATTTGTAAATTTAATGCTTGTGTTCCTCGTTGATTCAAGTTTTGATGCATGTAGAAACCCCTTTTATGCCCTAAGTTTTGATTTACTCTATTTGCTTTCTTTTAATCTGATCGGTGGAGCCCACTTTCGAGAGTAGCGTGATGCACTTGGCATGGAACGACCCATTACAGAATTGTATTCTGCGTTGACTTGTGTGTAGAGGGGAAAGTGGTGATTACCTACCTGATGGCTTGATGACTGATGACCTTGTCAAGTGAGGGAATAAAGGACAAAGAATGAGTGATGTTGGTGATCTGATATGTATTAATGTATATAGGATTAAAGGAGGAAAAAGGTGTGATGACATGGTGATGATGTAATCCCATGTGACTTTAAGCTTGGTTAAAGTACTTACTTAGCCCTTAGGTTTATGGAAATTAGGAAAAGGCCCCTTGTCTTTCATGAACCCATTGGACTCTTAAGATTTATACTCTTTGAAATACACTAAGATGGGATCCTAAGTTTTCTAAAATTATAAACTAAGATTATTATTTCTTATTATTATTTACAAATTAATTTTGACTGATATCTTTGGATTTTAATGTGTTAAAATTATATTTTTTGTACCTTATTAATTGGATCATTGGACCTGAGTAAATACCGTCCGGGCAAACGGTATATTACTAACGTGGGGTTTAGTGCCTTGTATGACCTCGGGGAATTCCTAATGGATTCGGGCTCAACTCATCTTTATTGGAAAACCCTTAATTGGGTATATGCACCATTGATTGAGAAGGGATGTGTTGATCTTTTATCTATTTAGAGGTTCCTGTGGCTGTTGGGTATGAGACCTTATGTTTGACCTTAGGATTGGCTTGTGATTATCCTTTGACCTTCGGGTTTGCATACATGATTGAGATTGATGTCGGTCTATTAGCTGCATACCCAATATTGATTGGATATGGACCGTGATGTGGCTTGGCAAGCGATTGAGAAATTGTAGAGATTTATTCGAATGATTTATTGATATTGATTGTGGATTGTTGTACAGCCAGCCCTTCACTTTGACCTAGGTTTCTGTGTCAGAGCTTTACAAATCACTAGGTTTATTTTATTATGATATATATGTACAATGATTGGGTCATAATTGAATGACTGCAGTTGTAATTAGACGGCTGATCACCGATGTGTGCGGACACTGTAATATCCAAATTGATTGACTGACCGGTTATTCCGGATTATTGATCGGTGTATGACCACCGACGTGATTGAGATAGTTAGGGCTGACCACCCAAAGCAATGGCATTGCTTCTGTGTGATTATTGTACTGCTCTATTGTGTAGATTGGATTTAGGATATTCGTTCTTTTCGTCATTGTCACATTGTTATTCTCTTATGATCATTACCTGTCATTACTCACATTGTTCTTGTGTTTTATTTATAAATTATGCTTTCGTGCTTGCTGTTTACTTTGTTTATTGGTGCATAGGTACCGAACCCTACCCTGCCGAGGAGACGGAGGAGGGTCAAACGTTTCAAGCGTTTGAGCCAGTTAACGAACCCGAGTGGAGTGCCAATGATGGCTACGAAGCCGTCTAAGACCGGACGGGAGTGACTTATGTCATAGAGACTATTTTAGTAGCAAACTATTCATAATGAACCTAATTTTTTTTTGTTTAAATTATTTTGGAAACTTTAACTTTAAATATCCAGCTAGTTATGTGTTGGTTTGATTTTAAATATTGATACCAATTCCTTTAACGCTTCCGTAAATATTTTATTACGACTCATCGTGTTTCGAAAATTTGTGGGTCCATATTTGGGAGCTTGTGTTGCATTAAACACAGGAAATTAAATATTTATTCTTATTTTTCACGTTATCCCTTGGTTGTATTTTGGGGACGTGACAGTTGGTATCAGAGCCAGCACGTTTCTCGAAACTTAAAACTGGATAGAAACAATTAGGACGTGGTGAGGATTTCGATTCCGTTAGACAGGCTTTACGTATTAATGGTAAAGTCTATAGTGTTGTTTGTTAGATTATTGTTAGGAATCAACTACTAACACTCTTTTGCAGGAAATGGCACACCAAGGAACTCAATCGCAAGATAATAATGGAAGTGGGTCAAACTCTAATGACGAATGTTTCAATCGACTCTTGGAAGCCTTTATGCAGTCGCAGACTGACCAGATTGAACAAAGACAGCGAGAAAAAGAAGAACGAGCTGCAGAAAGAGCTCAGGCCGATCAAGATAGGGCAGGATTTCAAGCCCAAATTCTGAAATTGACAAGTCGTGCAGCTCAGTCGATGCAAGTAGTTATGCCTCCTAAAGAAGTGGATCCAAATGACCTTTATGAAAAATTTAGAAAGATGTTTCCTCCAGAATCTCACGGTTCAGAAGATCCCATGGTAGCAGACGATTTTAGAGAACAGCTTGAACAAATATTCGCAATTTTCCGTTACACCCAGAAGCAGAAAGTTAGCTTGTCAGCTTACATGTTTCGAGGAATAGCCCTCCAGTGGTGGAATTCGGTTAAAGCAGTAATCCAAGCAGAACCGTGACAGAAGAATATGCATGGAAGACGTTCACTAATGAATTTATGGATAAGTTCATTCCTAAGTATGTCAAGGATCAGTGGAAGAAGGATTTTCAGAATCTAAAACAGGGAGATATGTCAGTGTAACAGTATGAACAACAGTTTATCAAGTTGGCTAAATATGCTTCTACGCTCATTACCCTGGAAGAAGAAAAGATCAGGCGTTTTCTCGATGGCCTTTCAGCTGACATCTACATGATGATCGGGGATAATCAGCGCCCACTATTTCAAGATGTTGTTAAGAGTGCATATTGGGCAGAGGGTGCACTAAAGAAGAGAGCTATGGAACGACTAGCTAAAATACAGCAGAATCAGATAAGGCAGTCGCCAAGCCAAAACAATCCGAATAACTCAAAGAGGCAGAAATCTCAGACTCAACCCTTAGCTAGTCAGAATCAGCAGTGTGAGCGATGTGGTAGGAGGAATCACACAACAGAGCAATGTTACAGACAAACTGGAGCATGTCTTCACTGTGGACAGCTTGGACATAGAGTCCGAGATTGTCCTGGAAAAGGCGGTCAGATTGGGACATCTTAGACAGCAGGGCATCTTGCGTCTTCACAACAGTATTGGAGGACAGCACCTCAGCAAGGACCACAAAAGACAGGTCAGCAGGTCCCTCGGGCGCCGCAGCAGCAACAGCAGCAATTTAGGGCTCCTCAGAATCAACAGTTTAGGGGACAAGCTCCACAACAGAGGCAAGTTCAGGGTCAGCAAAGGCAGCAGCAAGGGGGTCAACAGAGGCAACTTAGGCTAGTGCAAGGACAGCAGAACCAAACCCAGCAAGGCAAGGTGTATGCATTAACTCACGAGGATGCAAATGCTTCGACGGACGTTGTGGAAGGTACTATTCTAATCTCAAGTGTAGAAGCTAAGACTATTTTTTATCCTGGATCCACGCATTCTTTTGTTTCGTATGCATTTGCTAGATATATTGATGGTGGTGTAGCAAAATTAGAACTTACCTTAATAGTACGAACCCCAGTAGGTACACAAGTCCGTTGTCACCAATTTTTCCGAATACCCGAGTTCAGGTTGGGAATTTTATACTACCCACCAATTTGATTCTTTTATCAATGAAGGACTTTGATGTCATACTGGGTATGGACTGGTTAGCAACCTAAAGGGCAGTGATGGATTGTTTCAATAAAACTATTAAGTTGACGTTGCAGTCGGATACAGTCGAATTTGTGGGACAGGAAATCGATTCAGACTTGCCATATCTCCGCATTGAAAGCGGAAAGATTGTTGAAATCCGGTTGTGAAGGATATTTGGCGTTTATCACGGAGGATAAACAGTCTAAAGGGGTGGAGGGCATCCCAGTGGTCAGTGAGTTCCCAGATGTTTTCCCGGATGAAATTCCAGGCCTACCACCAGTGAGAGAGATAGATTTCTCGATTGAATTGGCTCCAGGGACAGCCCCAATTTTGAAAGCTCCATATAGAATGGCTCCAGTAGAGCTCAGAGAGTTGAAGACACAATTGGAAGATTTGTTAGACAAATGGTTCGTGAGACCGAGTGTATCACCTTTGGGGTGCGCCGGTGCTATTTGTTAAAAAGAAAGATGGCTCAATGAGAATGTGTATAGATTATAGACAGCTCAATCAGATCACGATCAAGAATAAGTACCCTCTTCCCAGGATTGACGAGTTATTTGGTCAATTACAGGAAGCTGAGTTTTTTCTCCAAGATAGATCTGAGATCAGGGTATCATCAGCTCAGAGTAAGAGACCAAGACATTCAAAAGACAGCATTTAGGACCAGATATGGCCACTATGAATTTCTGGTCATGCCGTTTGGGTTAACCAATGCCCCAGGAGTATTTATGGCTTTAATGAACAAGATATTTGCACCTTTCCTCGACCAGTTTATTGTTATTTTTATAGATGATGTGCTAGTATATTCTTAGTCTCAAGAGGATCACGAGCAACATTTGAGGTTGGTGGCAGTTGTATGCCAAGTTAAGCAAGTGTGAATTTTGGTTAGATCAAGTGGTTTTCTTAGGCCATATCATCAGCAAAGAAGGTTTGGCTGTAGATTCAGCAAAGATAGAAGTAGTGGTTAAGTGGCAAAGACCCATGTCAGTGACAGAGGTCCGTAGTTTCTTGGGATTGGCTGGCTACTACAGGAGATTCGTGAAAGGATTTTCATCTATTGCAGCTCCATTGACCAGGTTAACAAGGAAGGATAAACCGTTTGTGTGGACTGATGAGTGTGAAACAAGTTTTCAGGAGTTGAAAAACAGATTGACTACAGCTCCAGTACTCACTTTGCCTAAGGAGAACGGTAGATTTGTGATTTATACAGATGCCTCGAGAGTTGGTTTGGGATGTGTACTTATGCAGGATGGAAAGGTTGTGGCTTATGGTTCCAGACAGTTGAAAGAACATGAGAAAAAGTATGCCACTCATGATTTGGAACTTGCAGCAGTGGTCATGGCTTTGAAAATGTGGCGACATTACCTTTATGGTGAAAAATTCGAAATTCATTCAGACCACAGAAGCCTTCAATACTTGTTTACTCAACCTGAGTTAAACATGAGACAGACCCGGTGGATGGAGTATATAAAGGATTTTGACTTCCCAATCAAATACCATCCTGGAAAAGCTAATGTAGTAGCGGACGCACTAAGTCGAAGAGCGACAACTAATGCATGCTTAAGGGCAGAATGGTCATGGGCAGAGACTTTTCTCGATATGGGAGTAGCTTTGGAGTCAATCAGTGACAAAGTCATGTTAGCTAGCATGTTTGTCTGGGAACCAGAGATTTTAGGCAAGATTAAAAGCAGACAGTAAGAAGATCCAGAGTTAGTAAAGGTGATTGAGCAGATCGATAGCAGGCCAGATTTCAGGGTATTGGAGGGTGTGCTATATTTTCAAGATCGGTTGTGTGTGCCGAATATAGAAGAATTGAAGAATGAGATTATGACTGAAGCACATCATTCAAGATACACCATACATCCAGGCAGTACGAAGATGTATAAGAATCTACACAACCATTATTGGTGGAATAATATGAAGAAAGAAGTGGCAGGATTTGTGGCAAGATGTCTTACATGCCAACAAGTTAAAGCAGAACGAAAGCAACCGCCAGGTCTTTTAAAGCAGTTAGAAGTACCCGAATGGAAATGGGAGCACATAACAATGGATTTCATTTCAGGATTGCCATCAATGCATAACAAGGATAGTATTTGGGTGATAGTCGACAGGTTAACAAAAGTGGCGCATTTCTTACCAATGAACATGAGGACACCTAGAGATGAGTTAGCAAGAATGTATATGGAGAAGGTTGTCGTAATTCACGGCTTTCCCAAATCGATCGTATCATACAGAGATCCTAGATTTTTGGGAAAGTTTTGGACTACACTTCAGGAAGCGTTAGGCACGACATTGAATTTCAGTACGGCGTACCATCCTCAGACCGACGGACGAACAGAAAGAACTAATCAGACACTGGAAGATATGTTGCGAGCTTGCGTATTAGATTTCGGTAAGGACTGGCAGAAAAGTTTACTATTATGCGAGTTTACATATAACAACAGCTACCACTCGAGTATCGGCATGGCACCATTTGAAGCGTTGTATGGACGACGTTGCAAAACTCCAATCTGCTGGGAAGAAATAGGTGTCAGGAGTTTCCATGGACCATCTATCGTTAGCGACACCAGTGAGAAAGTCAAGCAGATCCATGATCGATTAAAGATTGCTAGAAGCCGACAAAAAAGCTATGCAGATCAGTAGCGGAGAGATCTTCAGTTCGAAGTGGGTGACCATGTGTTCCTAAAGGTTTCACCAACCCGCGAAACATTAAGATTTGGGTAGAAAGGGAAGTTATTCAGAAGGTACATTGGACCATTTGAGATCCTGGAGAGAATCGGAGAAGTTGCTTATAGATTGGCACTTCCAACGGAATTGTCAGGGGTACACAATGTCTTTCACGATTCAATGTTAAAGAAATATATCTCAGACCCATTGCATGTTCTTCAGTATGAACCGTTAGAGTTGCAGTCAGATGTTACATATGTTGAACGGCCTAAGCAGATTATCGACACTAAGGAACAAGTTTTGCGAACCCGAACGATTCATTGGGTGAAAGTACAGTGGGAACATCATAGTCCTCAAGAAGCTACTTGGGAACTCAGGGATCAAGTGAAGAAGTTATACCCGCATCTCCTTCCAGAGGTATACTGGTCATTTGGAGGACCAAATGTTCTAAGGGGGAGAGAATGTGACGTTTTGATATATTTATATATATATATATTATATTTTATTATTATTATGCAATGGATTATATTTTAGTTAAATACACAATTAGTATAAGTGGGGACCGCGCTAGACTTAAGTTTGGTGAGTTAGGCTTGTCTTGACCAATTGTTAACCCGGGCCCAGTTTAGTGGGTATAATTCTTTTCTAATCCAAACTCTTATCTTTTTAGAAAACAAACTCTATTATTTTTAGCCTTTAAGTCAGATTACAATTCCTATTCCTATTTTCTATTTATACACCACACTCTTTTATTTTCACACACAATTCTCTCTCTTCCAATTTTTCTCTGGGATAGCACCTTGGGCTTTGGCAATAGAGATTCTAGACCGTCTCCATCAACCGCTAATCTCAGGCAAGTACCTAACCATAATTTGTAAATTTAATGCTTGTGTTCCTCGTTGATTCAAGTTTTGATGCATGTAGAAACCCCTTTTATGCCCTAAGTTTTGATTTACTCTATTTGCTTTCTTTTAATCTTGATCGGTGGAGCCCACTTTCGAGAGTAGCGTGATGCACTTGGCATGGAACGACCCATTACAGAATTGCATTCTGCGTTGACTTGTGTGTAGAGGGGAAAGTGGTGATTACCTACCTGATGGCTTGATGACTGATGACCTCCGTCATGTGAGGGAATAAAGGACAGAGAATGAGTGATGTTGGTGATCTGATATGTATTAATGTATAGGATTAAAGGAGGAAAAAGGTTTGATGACATGGTGATGATGTAATCCCATGTGACTTTAAGCTTGGTTAAAGTACTTACTTAGCCGTGAGGTTTATGGAAATTAGGAAAAATGCCCCTTGTCTTTAATGAACCCATTGGACTATTAAGATTTATACTCTTTGAAATACACTAAGATGGGATCCTAAGTTTTCTAAAATTATAAACTAAGATTATTATTTCTTATTATTATTTACAAATTAATTTTGAATGATATCTTTGGATTTTAATGTGTTAAAATTATATTTTTTGTACGTTATTAATTGGATCATTGGACCTGAGTAAATACCGTCTGGGCAAACGGTATATTACTAACGTGGGGTTTAGTGCCTTGTATGACCTCGGGGAATTCCTAATAGATTCGGGCTCAACTCATCTTTATTGGAAAACCCTTAATTAGGTATATGCACCATTGATTGAGAATGGATGTGTTGATCTTTTATCTATTTAGAGGTTCCTGTGGCTGTTGGGTATGAGACCTTATGTTTGACCTTAGGATTGGCTTGTGATTATCCTTTGACCTTCGGGTTTGCATACATGATTGAGATTGATGTCGGTCTATTAGCTGCATACCCAATATTGATTGGATATGGACCGTGATGTGGCTTGGCAAGCGATTGAGAAATTGTAGAGATTTATTCGAATGATTTATTGATATTGATTGTGGATTGTTGTACAGCCAGCCCTTCACTTTGACCTAGGTTTCTGTGTCAGAGCTTTACAAATCACTAGGTTTATTTTATTATGATATATATGTACAACGATTGGGTCATAATTGAATGACTGCAGTTGTAATTAGACGGCTGATCACCGATGTGTGCGGACACTGTAATATCCAAATTGATTGACTGACCGGTATTCTGGATTATTGATCGGTGTATGACCACCGACGTGATTGAGATAGTTAGGGCTGACCACCCAAAGCAATGGCATTGCTTCTGTGTGATTATTGTATTGCTCTATTGTGTAGATTGGATTTAGGATATTCGTTCTTTTCGTCATTTACACATTGTTATTCTCTTATGATCATTACCTGTCATTACTCACATTGTTTTTGTGTTTTATTTATAAATTATGCTTTCGTGCTTGCTGTTTACTTTGTTTATTGGTGCATAGGTACCGAACCCTACCATGCCGAGGAGACAGAGGAGGGTCAAACGTTTCAAGCATTTGAGCCAGTTAACAAACCCGAGTGGAGTGCCGATGATGGCTACGAAGCCGTCTAAGACCGCACGGGAGTGACTTATGTCATAGAGACTATTTTAGTAGCAAACTATTCATAATGAACCTAATTTTTTTTGTTTAAATTATTTTGGAAACTTTAACTTTAAATATCCAGCTAGTTATGTGTTGGTTTGATTTTAAATATTGATACCAATTCCTTTAACGCTTCCGCAAATATTTTATTACGACTCATCGTGTTTCGAAAATTTGTCAAACAAATCTCTTAGAAGCAGATTTTGGCCGCTTGTCGATGATAAGGAGGAGATGAAGTCCCCAGGATGATGTCCCATTATCACTTCGAGTGTTACTACCCCAAAGCTATATACGTCACATTTTTCGGTCACCTTCATTGTGTAAGCAAGCTCTGCAAGGAAGAAACAGCAGGTTTTATCATGGAATGCAAAAAGTGCTTTGTGTATTTAAAGGATAAAAATAGAGAAGAAGAGTAGCAAGCTTCCTTAGCACTCGGAAATCATTTGAATATGGAGAAAACAAGTAGATATAACTTTTCACAATATAAGTTTGAACTATGGTCAGGAGTGTGAACTAGACAAATCGTTACTGTCTAGTAGTCTTAACAAGTTGAAATAGCATTAAGCGTTAAGTTGGGAGTTAGGATGGTTTTAACAGAAAAGGGTGTTAGTTTGGATGCTTTACACCTTAATAGATAAAGACTATTCAAGACTTAATTAGACTGGAAACAAATAAAAGGAAATGAGGCTTCAAAACTAAATGCAATTGGAAAATATTTTGGTTCGAATTATTTGCCAACTTTGTGAGAGAGTTTTGTGCAAGGTGTGAAGCAAAACTAACTTGAGCTATATGCATTGAAAGTGTATAGAAGTTCCAAATGATTAGAAGATAATTCCTACAAGAAAATGATTCATTTCTCCAAATCAAAGCCGAACGGAATTCATCTACTTGATTCGTGTGGGAGTATCTTTTGATATATTTGGTTGGTTATAGAACAGATTTAAACTCTATAATTAGTGAAGGAAAAAGGCAAGTGATCATACACAAAGAAGCGAAGTATGCAGATTTATTAGGAACTCACCTAGGGCTGCATATCCAAAAGTGCCAGCAAGGGTAGACCAATTTGAAAATTTTGACGAAGCACACTTCAGAATTCGAGCATTACCAAAGTCAGAGACGTAAGCTTCAAATTCAAAGTCCACCAAAATATTGTTGCTTGACAGGTCTTGATGAACTATTGGCTTTTCACAGTCATGGTGCATATAGGACAGCGCATTTGCAACGCCTTTAATAACATTCACCCTCTTAACCCAATTCAATTCTACTGCCCCTTCCTCATCTTTCAAGATACTAGCCAAGCTCCCCCTTTCTATATGATTATAAATCAAGAACTTGCATTGGGAATGGCAACAAAATCCATAAAACTTGACAATGTTACGGTGTTGAATTTTTGTTGGTGTATAAATCTCATTTCTAAAACTTTGAGTGGCTACCTCTTCATCTTCCAATGATTTAAGTTTCGTTACAGCAAGTACCTCACCTGTTGGTAGATGTGCTTTATAAACTGTCCCATGCCCTCCTTCTACAATGACATACTTGGCTTCAAAATTCTCTGTTGCTTCAATGATGTCATGATATATCATCCTCCCATCAAAATTCAACAATGAAAATACATTAGCATTGTTCAGTTGTGTAACATCTTCTCTGCCTCTAACTTTTTTATGAAACTTGGCTTTTACTCTCACAAATCCAAGTACAAGAAGCAGCAGTACACTCACAAGAGTGACGACAACTATCACAACTTTGTAATCTTTTTTCACATCAATACCGCTCCTGGAAGAGGAATTATAGGGTAGCAAATCTCACACGTTGCCACATAAACCTTTGTTGCCAATAAAAGCATTAGCTGGAGCCAGTTGAAAGGCTTTGCTTTTAGGAAGAGAGCCCTCCAAAACATTGTATGAAAAATCAATGGATGACAAGCTTAACATGGACTCAAAAGAATATGGAATGGAACCCGAAAGAACATTGTGGGAGAGATTCAGTTTTTTCAACATAATCAGCTTTCCAAGTTGTAATGGTATCTTTCCACTAAGCATGTTCTGGCTGAGATCTAATAAATCAAGTAGGAATATTAAATTACCAATCTCAAATGGAATGATTCCACTAATACTATTTCCACTCAATCTCAAATACCGCAATTTGAAGCACTCTCCTAATTGTTGCGGTATTGGTCCACTCAAGTTGTTCATGGATAGATCAAGAATCACTAAATTGGATAGTTTTCCAACTTCTGAAGGCACCAAACCAGAAAGTTGGTTATGGTCTAAGCTCAAACTGTATAATGAACTCAATTTTCCCAGTTCCTTTGGAATCTCTCCTACTAGATCATTCAAAGAAAGACTAAGTATTTTTAGTTGTTTCAACTGCCCAAACTCAGGTGGTATCCTACCATCAATCTTGTTCCCTGACATGTCCAGCATTGTCAAATTTCGGGACTCTTTCCAATTCATAGAGAGTTCTGTTAGTTTTATGGACTCAATCCAGTAGATGATATAATAAATTGATTAATTTCTTTATTTATCAGTATATTCATGCTTTCCTTTCATGAGATGAATTGTGATTTATTATATACTTGCACATAACCAATACGAATGACATGATGGTTCATGAGATGAACCAGAGTCCACAAGTATATTAGATGTAACACATGTGTATGGATGAGATCCACATAGATGAACCAGAGTCCACAAGTATATTAGATGTAACACATGTGTATGGATGAGATCCACATACGGGAGACATGTATGACAAATCTTATACTTAAATATCTTCACAACCAGTGATGAAACTGGACATCTCATACTGACAAGGTTGCAGTACTTTGGTTACTATGAGATAGTATGATTTGTCTCGATCATCAGAATGGAAGATTCTAGATCATAGTACTGGTACATTGGATGTACTGAAGGATCATGAGAAGCACCTTATAAACATTGTCTTTACTTTAAGGTCTGCTCTCATAATTCCCTAGCAGTTAGCTATCAATCCTGAGACATTAATGAACTCAAGTTTCTATCTATTCATTTGCTTTTAGTCACCAATGAGTGAGGCCAACTGTAGGTCAACACCTCGGTGATTTAGGTACTTGGTAGTAGAGCTGTGGGAACATTCAATGGTCAAGATGGAATCTATCTCTAATATCCCCTTGTGCCAATTAATAGATTTATCATTGTTAAGTGCGCACTCATTCCGATTAAGAGTTAATTGGAAAGGTACCTATGATCATTATAATTAATTGGGGCTCAAGGATAATAAGATATGGATCTAAGTTTGGAAGACATGTCCAATTGATACATTGATATTGATAGAGGGCCTATTTGTGGTAATGTGGAAGTTTAGGGTCTTCTATGTAATTTATTCCTAAGATTGGAGTTCAATTGCATTATATAGTGGAGTTATTTGCAATTAACTGTGGGCCCGAATTGCATATGAGATGTGGGGTCGCGAGTCCCAGTTGGAGCCAATTTTCTAAGGAATCCCTAGTGGTCTCCACGCTAGCCCAACTATTAAGATACTAATTCTAGTTGAACTCTAAAATGAAAGTTACTATTTCTATTTGAAGTGAGACTTCTAATAGTGGTAATAGTAAACTTACTAATTTTAGTAGAAGTGAGACTTTTATTTTTATTAGAAAGGAATTAGAAAGTTACTAATCATATTTGAAGTAAGACTTCTAATTATGATATAGTAAGTTACTAATTGTTAGAGAAGTGAGACTTCTATTTCAATAAGAAAGAAGAGAAAGTTACTAATTCTTATGGAAGTAAGACTACTAATATTAATTAGTAAGTGGAGGTTTGCTTTTGTGCTATAAAAGGAGAGGAGTAGTGCTGGACGTCAAACCCCTTATTCCTGTAAGTGTTGCACGCCCAACCCTTGGACGTCCACCCTTATTTTGTGCAAGAGTTGCACAAGCACTTCCTCTCTTCTCTCTTTTAGTTCTCCTTCTAGTTCCTCCTTTGTGTTCCTAGTAGTTTTCTCTTGGAGATCCCACCATCTACTTGAGAAGAGAATTTAATATGGGTCACAGCGTGGAAGATCAAGAGGTCTTGGAGATCCCTATTTGATAAGTGAAAGAGTTTCATCATCAAAGAAAGACGCAACTTCTCCATTAGAGCACAACCGAGCTCCAAATGTATAATCTACTTCCTTGTATGTTGTAGATTTATTTGTTGCTTGTTAGTTGCTATTTCTATCTTCTAGATAGAGTTATTTACTGATCATGATGGCTGAGATTGAGGGTACGCATCTTGGATTGGTTTTTGTTGCCTTCTGGATAGATGATCCCTGCATCAAGTGGGTCAAAAGTTTTTGAAACCTATCCTAGAGGCCCACATATTTCCAACAAGTTCCCCATACAGTTGGTTATAACTCGGATCAATTAATTCCAGGTTTGGGTATACTCCAAAGTCTTCAGATATGTTTCCCCAGAATTGGTTTCTTTGAAGCCGCAATCTAATTAAGCTTATGTAGTTTCGCAAGCTCTTAGGGATTGAACCAATGAAATGGTTGTCAAATGCAAAGAATTTTGCAAGCTTTCCACTTCGGCATAATTGTTGTGGGAGATAACCTGAGAAATCATTGTCGAACAAGTGGAGTTGAGCCAAATTCATCAAGTTTGTGATTTCTAGAGGTATTGATCCGACCAAATGATTGTTGAATAACATCAATTGGGTTAGGCTTCTTAAATTTCCTAGAGAAGAAGGGATAGTGCCCGAAATTCGATTTCCATACAGCTGCAAAAATCTAAGCATGGTCAAGTTTCCTAAGATTGAAGGGATGGAACCTGAGAGATTGTTAATGGGCAAGAAAAGTACTCTCAGATCCTTCAGATTTCCTAATTCTAAAGGAATAGAACCAAAAAACTGATTATCGCCGAGATACAAATTGTTTAGCTTGCTCAAATTGCCCAAAGATGGAGGAATCTGACCAATAAGGTGGTTTTTACCTAAACTCAACCAGACCAGATTTTTCAGGTTGCCTAGCCCTGGAGGTAACAAATCACTTAGGCTATTTTCATACAGGCGCAGAAGTCGGAGGCCTAAAAGAAAACTGACTTCAGATGGGATTTTTCCAATCAGTTGATTTTGCTAGAGTGCAAGAGTGGTGAGTTTGGTCCAATTGGTGAAAACAATTGGATTGATTTCTCCAGTTATTGCATTACTAGACATATTGAGCTCGAGAAGTTGAGTAAGATTACTTAGCGAAGTTGGTAAACTACCAGAAAGAGAATTTACCGACAAATCAAGGAACGCAAGTTTTCGAAAGAATACCAATAGAATCCGGGATAGTTCCAAGGAGCACATTGTGACTGAGATTGAGATGGACAAGGTTAGGAAAGGAGGAGAAGCTCAAACCATCAAGCTTGCCTTGCAAACCCATATTAGGTAGGCTAATTTCGACGATGCTTCCTTCAATATCGCATGCAACTCCAGTCCAACTGCATGAATATGGAAAGTTTTGTTGGTTGCTGCAATTGGATCGCGAGTCGAGTGACCATGAACGGAGAGCTTCAGAATGGAAGAGACTGGATTTCCATTGGAGGAGGGCACTTGCTTCTGATTGTGATGCACCAGCTGCATTACAAGAAAGCAACAGCAGCAAGACAAGGGAAGGTAGTGCCTCTGAGGCCATTGCTTGTGATATTCCATCATCCCCCACACTAGAGTCCCCTTTTAACATCAGATTTTCCAGTCAAATGTTCTTCTTGTGAACAGCCAGATATTTTCTCATCTGCCAAATTTCCTATGGTTTACATGGAACAATGAATTCATCTATAGGATGAATAGTGAATTTGACCATCAATTACCTCACCTTTGATAGTAAAATACTTGGCCACCCTCTCCCATTATGAAAGTAGATTCCACCCCATGTAGAAACATGTATTTGTATTCATCTTTGGCCCTACTTCTTGTTGACCATTTCTCACTGAGACCGTTCATAGCAACGAGTCTCAACTTCCTTTAATTTTAGGAGCTTTTTAAATGGTCCACAACTTCCCTCAGAGTCTTCATCACGTTCATGGAGCAGTTAGAACGTTTCCCATTATAATCTGAAAGAGTGGGCAACTTGACACGTAGCCACCGAAAGCTTGATGGAAGCTTGGCTATAAATACTACGGTTTGGTCCCCAAACTCACTAACTCAATCCCCTTCAGTATTACACCATCTAATAGAGTGAGTAGAGTTTGGAAGTGCCAAACAGAAAAGAAACAATTTCCTAACGTGGATAACACCAGTGGCTGGAGGTATTTATTTCTTGTGTATTTCAGTTTTTTATTCTAATTAAGTCTTTAATTCCGCATTTAGAATCGTCTTTTAAGCTTACATTTGGTATCAGAGCAGAGTTTTATCTCTGTCTTGGTGTTTAAGGAGATGCTCTTTTTGTCTCTGTTTTGGTCGATTTTGATTTGAAACAAGAAGAAATTGTTTTTCTGTAGGCCTTCTGTGAGGCCTTGTTGTCTCTATCTTACATTTAGAAATTATTAAAAAAAATTGGGTTATTTCCTTTTTGGGACTGTGGGACCCATGTGGGCCATTAATTTTAGATCGGGTCCCTACATCTTGAAGACAGTGCTTGGGCGATCATATTGATGTGGGCTGATCCTAGGCTCTTGCTCAGTGGATCACTATCTGAGTGGCCCATTTTCTGTTGGTGTCGAGTTCCATTGCAGAACTCAGTTCTGTTTGCTGAAAGGCAGGGGACGATGTATATTGATGATGTAAGGGGATAAGGAGTGAGAATGATGTTGACATGTGATGGATGAGACAAGTCACAACAGAACATGCATTTGACCTTTTACATACATGTGAGGATGGTACGATTTTCAACTTGTAAAGAGTTCTGTGTTGAATAGGGATGGGATGGTTGACTTGGACTTGTTTTTTATAAATTCAATTTATTAATTATACTCATATTTAGTTAATCTTTATATATAAAAGGTATAATGTCTAGTGATCCATATAATTTTACTTAATTAGAGAATAGCCATGGCATCTTTAATTAAATAAAATTATATATTATGACTGATAAGGATCACATAAATAATATTTAGACATTAGTTGTAATTAATCATACTTAATATAATAAATTTTATCCCAGAGGAATTTTTATTATATTTATATGATAAATTAGGGTAAAATATCAAATTATTCATAACTTACCCACAGGAATTATGAATTAATTAAATAATTTGATAGTTTTATCATAAAGTTTAAACCTGAGATAGAATATATATCAAATTACAATCATAATATACCCTTTAGAATTATGTATTAAGTAAATAATTTGATAAATTCTATCATAAAGAATAATTGAATCTGCTTGGCTTAAAATTTTAGCCCACAGGCAATTTTTATGTCATTAAATTCAATTTTTTCATGATTTACATTGGTAGAGCATGGAATTTTAATTTTTAGGCCCCGATTTTAACATAAGCATGTAATTTATAATTTTATGCAGTTGTACAACCTACAAATTTCTCTGATATTCGTTATGATATCCCTGAACTTAAGGGAGATAACTATAAGGTCTGGAAGGAGAGAGTTCTTCTTCATTTAGGGTGGATGGACATAGACTATGCTATTAGGAAAGAAGAACCACCAGCACTCAATGATACCAGCACTGCAGCAGACATCACGCTTTATGAGCGATGGGAGCGATCTAATCGCCTCAGCATGATGTTCATTAAAACTAGAATTTCTACTGGTATTTGTGGTTCTGTTGATCAGCATGAAAAGGTCCGAGACTTGCTGAAGGCCATTGATGAACAATTTGTCACTTCAGACAAGGCACTAACAAGCACCCTAATAATGAAGTTGTCATCCCTATGGCTCACCAATGTGAAAGGTGTGCGCGAGCACATCATGCAAATGAGGGACAATGTGGCTCAATTGAAGAAGCTAGAGGTTGAAATATTGGAGTCCTTCCTGGTGCACTACATCCTTAACACTCTTCCGCACCAATATGGACCCTTCAAAATCTCATACAACACACATAAGGATAAATGGTCAATTAATGAACTCATGACCATGTGTGTTCAAGAGGAAGGGAGACTGGTGATGGAACAAGCAGAAAGTGCAATGCTGGCAATGCGTGGAAAGGGCAAATCTCAAGCCAATCAGAAAAGGAAAGGTAAAATACCTCCCCAAGCTGATATTAAGAAAGATTCCAAGTGTTTCTTCTGTAAAAAGAAGGGACACATGAAGAAGGAATGCGCCAAATTTTAGAAATGACTTGCGGACAAAGGTAATCCAACCTCATTTGTTTGTTATGAATCTAATATGGTTAATGTCAATATTAACACATGGTGGATTGCTTCTGGATCAACAATCCACATTTCGAATTCCTTGCAGGGTTTGCAAAACCTAAGGAAGCCAGTGGGAAGTGAGCAAAGCATCTTATCAAGAAACAAGATAGGCTCACATGTGGAAGCTATAGGAACTTGCTATTTAATTTTAAGTAGTGGTTTTGTTTTAAAGTTAGAAAAGACCTTTTATGTTCCAAGTTTCTCTAGAAACTTAATTTCAGTTTCAAGACTTGTACCTTTTGAATATTCCTTTAATTTTTTAGACTCATCATTCAGTTTATTTTATAAATCTGATTGTGTTGGGAATGGTATTTTGTCTGATGGTCTTTACTGCATTAATTTACAAAACAATGCCACTTATGATTCAATGCATGTTCACACTGGAACTAAAAGATGTGTTATTAATGAGGATTCCTCAAAATTTTGGCACCGGAGATTAGGTCATATCTCCATAGATAGAATTAAAAGATTAGTAAATGAAGGGGTACTTAATACTCTGGATTATACTGATTTTGAAACTTGTGTGGACTGCATAAAGGGAAAGTAGACCAACAAGTCAAAGAAAGGTGCCAATAGGAGTTCGGACATATTAGAGATCATACATACTGATATATGTAGTCCAGACATGGAATCACATGGTCAGAAATACTTCATCTCTTTTATAGATGATTACTCATGCTATATGTATCTCTACATGCTTCATAATAAGTACGAAGCAAAGGCTGCAGTAGAGAAACAATGCGGTAAGCAAATTAAGATCGTGAGATCAGATAGAGGTGGAGAATATTATGGTAGATACACAGAGAATGGACAAGCACCTGGCCCATTTGCAAAGTTTCTTCAAGAGCATGGGATTGTTGCCCAATACACCATGCCTGGTTCACCGGACCAGAATGGTGTAGCAGAAAGAAGAAACCGAACATTGTTGGACATGGTGAGGAGTATGATAAGCAGCTCCAATCTTCCTAAATCCTTGTGGGCTGAAGCACTTAAGACGGCAGTGTATATATTAAATCGAGTTCCAACCAAGGCTGTTTCTAAAACGCCATTTGAATTATGGAAAGGTTGGAAACCGAGTTTGCGACATATGCGCGTTTTGGGATGCCCATCTGAAGTGAGAATTTATAATCCACAAGAGAAGAAGCTGGACCCAAAGACCATTAGTGGGTATTTCATTGGATATGCTGAATGTCTAAAGGTTACAAGTTTTATTATCCATCTCATAGCACTAGGATTGTGGAATCAAGAAATGCAAAGTTTCTTGAAAATGACTTGATCAGTGGGAGCGATCAAACCAGATACATAGTTTCTGATAATGATCATTCAGAATCTCAACCTTCCACCTCAAGTGATAGATTGGTTATTGTTTACAGCACCCCTCCAGTACAAACTGGTGTTGAACAACCAATCATTGAAGTTCCAGTAGATCAGGTAGTTCAAGAGTTGCCAAGAACTTTTGAACAACAAGTTGAACCACATACTTCTCAGAAATATGATGGTACAACATTAAGAATATCTACTAGACCAAAGAGATCAGCAATTCCTAACGATTATGTTGTGTATCTGCAAGAATCTGACTATAACATTGGAGCCAAAAATGATCCCGAATTCTTTTCACAAGCCATGAGTTGCAAAGAATCAGAATTATGGTACAATGCCATGAAGGAAGAGATGAATTCTATGAAGAGTAACGACGTCTGGGATCTTGTTGAGTTGCCTAATGGTGTAAAAGTCATTGGAAGTAAATGGGTCTTTAAGACAAAGAAAGACTCGTTAGGCAACATTGAAAGATACAAGGCAAGACTCGTTGCTAAGGGATTCACTCAGATAGAAGGAATCGACTACACAGAGACTTTCTCTCCTGTATCTACGGAAGATTCATTGCGCAAATTTTGGCATTAGTAGCCCATTTTGACTTAGAGTTACAACAAATGGATGTGAAAATAGCATTTCTCAATGGAGAACTAGAGGAGGAGGTTTATATGAAACAACCTGAAGGATTCCCCTCTAGTGATGGTGAGCAATTGGTTTGCAAGCTCAAGAAATCTATATACGGTTTAAAACAAGCATCCCGCCAATGGTGTTTAAAATTCCATAATGTAATTTCTTCATTCGGATTTGTAGAAAATGTTATGGATCAATGTATATACCTGAAGGTCAGTGGGAGTAAAATCTGTTTTCTTGTTTTATATGTGGATGACATTTTGCTAGCAACCAATGATAAGGGTTTGCTACATGAGGTGAAACAATTCCTCTTTAAAAATTTTGATATGAAGGATATGGGTAAGGCATCTTATGTTAAGATCCATAAGGACAGATTTCGAGGTATCTTGGGTCTGTCTCAGGAAACCTATATTAATAAAGTTTTAGAGAGATTTCGGATGAAGGATTGTTCACCACGTGTAGCTCCCATTGTGAAGGGTGATAGGTTCAATTTGAACCAATGCCCGAAGAACGACCTTGAAAGGGAACAAATGAAGAACATTCCATATGCTTCTGCTGTTGGAAGCCTAATGTATGCTCAGGTCTGTACAAGACCTGACATTGCATTTGCTGTGGGAATGTTGGGACAATATCAGACTGATCCGGGTTTAGACCACTGGAGAGCTGCAAAGAAAGTAATGAGGTACCTTCAAGGAACCAAAGACTACATGCTTATGTATAGAAGGACAGACAATCTGGAAGTAATTGGCTACTAAGATTCTGACTTTGCTCGCTGTATTGATTCATGCAAATCAACATCAGGATACATTTTTTTGAGGGTCGGCGGAGCTATATCATGGAGGAGTGCCAAGCAGACTTTAACTACCACTTCCACTATGGAAGCCGAGTTCGTCTCTTGTTTTGAGGCTACTTCACATGGTGTATGGCTTAAGAATTTCATTTATGGGCTTAGAATTATGGATTCTATCTCTAGGCCATTGAGAATCTATTGCGATAATACATCTGTTGTTTTTATAGCTAAGAACAACAAAAGTGGGAGTCGAATTAAACACATCGACATTAAGTATTTAGCCATAAGGGAACGTGTTAAAGAAAAGAAAGTGGTCATTAAGCACGTCGGCATAGCCACCGAAAGCTTGATGGAAGCTTGGCTATAAATACTACGGTTTGGTTCCCAAACTCACTAACTCAATACCCTTCAGTATTACACCATCTAATAGAGTGAGCAGAGTTTGGAAGTGCCCAACAGAAAAGAAACAACTTACTAATGTGGATAACACCAATGGCTGGAGGTATTTATTTCTTGTGTATTTCAATTTTTTATTCTAATTAAGTCTTTAATTCCGCATTTAGAATCGTCTTTTAAGCTTACACTTCTTTCATTAGAAAAAATATCTTGGTCGCCATTGATATCATGTTAGGATTAAATTTCCTTGATCAACCAACATGTGCACATGGAGAATTTGCTGGCGAATAGGTGTGAATGCATCTCTTGAGAGGTCTACAAGAGGACACATCATATAGGGCTTGCTTTACCCAACTTTTGAACTGAAGAACCATTGTTGGTCCATATCTCCTTGGTAAACTCATGAGCCTAGGATTTCTTCTTTGCCTTTCATTCTATATGCCTACTTTCATTGACTACTCTCCGCTTTCAGGATAAGCTAGCAAGAGTCATGACATACACTCTTTCACTTCCTTGTATCATTCAAATTTCAAGTTGTTCTCCTCTCCAGTAAAACATTGACTATTGCTTGCAATTTTCCAAGCAAGTGTTGTACTTTTTTTTGCTTTTATGAATGTGCCACACCATGAATGGACCATGAAGTCATGAGATTGAAGAGGCTTCTTCCATCAAATGCCTTTGCTAAAGGCACTCCCATCATCCCAACTTAACCTTGTGAGATTACAATTTTTAGCAGTTTAGACATATCTGTTTAACTCCCTTTTCCTTGGAACAAAAAAAAACAATTGAGTGACTCAATAGGGCAGTATCAAATTTACATAGAGAAATAGGAGGTATAAATAAGAGGGTGAGATAGATTATAGATGGGTCAACTGCTAATTGCATGATAGCAATCAGGCTGTCTCGGATTAATCAAATACAGTGCACCCAATCGAGGCTGGGTAATTTGAAAGCTTTGGGCTGTTCTGATGCTTATATGAGGCATTGGGCTTTAACTTTGTCTGTGATTACCTATGATGATAGAGGGACCATGGTCAAAACCACATTGATGATTGGACAATCCCAAAGACTGTCACTACAGAAGCAAACTTTCTTGACCGTTGATTTTCACAAGAAAGGCCAATTGGAAAACCTCATAACAAGTATTTAACGAGCGGCCAGGCTGCAATGACAATTCTACCTAAAAACAAAAGCTACAATAATGACATTTTGACTTACCAAATTTAATGGCCAGGACCATTAAATTAGAGTTGTTTTCCCAATGGTGAACTGAACAGCAAATTTAATGGCCAGGACCATTAAAGTATAGTCGTTTTCCAATGGTGAGCTGAACAGAAAATTTAATGGCCAGGACCATTAAATTAGAGTTGTTTTCCCAATGGTGAACTGAACAGCAAATTTAATGGCCAGGACCATTAAATTAGAGTTGTTTTCCCAATGGTGAACTGAACAGCCCATGAGAAAGGGCACCCTTCAGTTTTTGGTCATAATACTCCAACCCTTGCCTAATGTTCGGTTGCATGTAACCTTCAAGTCAATTCTTCGGTTTTTTAACAATTTGGAACCATTTGGACTTTTGAAAATTGGAGTGCAGGCAATTCACTTGACATGTAAGTAGAGGATCCATGAATTTGGATGTCCAACTCCAGTACCACATTCACTCCCCATGCATCCAGCACTGAAAGGCGGCCATTTCTGCAATCTGCAGCATCCCTCCTCCCAATTCCCAAATCCAAGACCAGCCTCCCTTCCAAACCAGTTTACTTGTCGTGCAGTGCGGGGCTAGTTTGGCACTTTATTAACATAGTAAAGGTCAAGTAAAACCTCCATTTTTTTGCAGACAAAATGTCACATCAAAAGCACTTTAATTCAAAACTCCCTCCATCTTTTTCAAAAAATGTCAAAAAGCAACCACCTTTATATTAAAATACTAAAAAACTCTACTTTCTCATACAAAAAGTCAAAAAGATTCCATAACAAACAGCTAAAAATAAAATATCATCATAACCATAGTTATCAGAATCCTACGAATCGTATTCCGAATTTTAAAAAGAAAATTATTCGTATCTATGTAATGAATCTCATTTACAAATTAATCCTATTTACAAATGAATCTTAGGATTCATGTATGAATCCTACGAATCGATACTCGTTTCATTGAATTTTACGATTCAAGCGATTCGACTAAGCGAAAATGGCTATAGCCAATAAGCTAATATTAATAAGCTTTTACTTTTTTTCTTTCATTTATTGCTTATATTTTTAAAAAGTTATTTAGTAGTTAACGAAACCTCGTAATAATTTTTTACGGCTTTGATAAGGTTTTAAAGATGAATAAAGAACATACATTTAACTAAAGCATTCGATTTTAAAGATGAATAAAGAACATACATTTAACTAAAGCATTTAACTAAAGTTATATCTTCTTTTTTTAATCTATTTTGAATTTTTTTCCTTCATGAATATTTTTTTTAATTTAAGAGATATCCTACCGTGTAAGATTAATGGTTTAGATTATATTTTATTTTTATATTCTGATTTAAAGATAATAAAAAATCTATATTGATACTTTAAACTTATTCAAATATATATAATAATATATGTCATGTTGTTCTTGATATGATTATATGATAAACTTACTTGTTATTATATTTCTACTACTATAAATGAAAAAATTGATGGTTAAGAATAATTACTTTTTTTTCTTTTTTCTTTTAATTTTTAATTATTTTTCATTTTTATTAGAAAAATAAAAAAATCCCACGATTTATGATATGCTTCATGGTATGTACGATTTACGATACGATTCTGATTTTGAAAACTATAATCATAATCCACTTATATTTTATTCTTTCTTCAAAATCAACTTTACTTCACTTGACTCTATTAGTAGAGTTGCCAAACTGAGGAATTTGCTGATAGTGAAAACTGCTTTGCAAGGAGGAGATGCAAAGAACTTGGAGGTTGCTCCTTTCTGTCAAAAAAGATCCAAACAATGAAATTCTGCCTGCCTGTAACTGATTTCCAGGTAATTAAAGTCTCATTGTAACTCTGTTTACAAGGATGCACAATCAGGCCATGGCCCTTCCGGAATTTTCTCAGGTGTCCCAAAACAGCTAGGTGTCAAATGCAGCTTCAGATATAATCAGAACCAAATGAAATTACGTGTAGTAGCATCACGGCATGCATCCAAGCTGTATAACAATTTAAGTAATCAAGTGTCCACACGAAAAAAGACTTAAATTTAAAATACATACCATGTCCAAAATTCTCAAATAAAACCTATGACCGCGTACACATCTCATTAAGATGTTCAAAACAAATTATATAAATAAAATAACAGTATTACTCCAGTTTTTGTTTGCATCACAGGTATCACAGGTGTGATCCACAGCATCACCTCAAACACTGTAACGGCCCCTGGCCGATTTCTCTCTTCGAGAATCATCCTGGATTAGATACAAAAATTAAGATAAAGACATAGTAGTTCTAAGAAGCTCACATGATAGATTTGTTAATGAGTAATGCTTACATGAAAGCTGTATGTAATCTTATCAGTGACATCGATGATTTCCTTCCACTTCCTTCCAATGCTCGTCTGCACAATGCCAGTGCAACCAAAAAAATCATATACCAGCAACCACCAGTACAGATAAAAAGTACACAAAGTAGAATTATTCATATATACAACCAAGGTTCTTGAGGACTGAAGAAAAATAAAGATACAAAACAATAGAAATATTTAGTTTAGATATAAAGATATCAATCTAGGGTAACAAGCTTTTGAGAACTGAAGTTATTCCTATCTAATTGAACATGAGCCAGCTGGTGGCTATGGCCATGTATCATCTAAGAAAACCCCATAGGCACAAGATCACCTATTTATTCTTTTCGGAACAAGTGGTTGGATGTGCCAAAATTAAAAGTTTACACAGAACTGATCACTCGAGTCTATTGATGTGGAAGGAAGATGTGAAAATCTAGTTAGGTATAAAGGAACAAGATTTGAAGAATATTTGTTTGGTAGGCAAAAAAGGGAGAACTTAATATTCTCAAAGAAATCAAAGAGGAATTCCAATATTTTGTCTTCATCAATGAAAAAAAAAACATTCAGAATATAGAAGGATATTATTCAAAGCCACAAATCAAGAGTTAGTGAAAGCAGTAATCATCATCATCCCCATCACCATCGTTATCACTTGAAACACTTCAATTCTTCATACATGGGGTTGTTATAGATATTCCATGTACGTAAACCATTTCAAATGGCATTCCTTGATTTCTTCTTTTACTAGAGACGTGTTTGCTCATGTAGAGTACTCATCATCCTATCCTTTCTTGTTACCCCTCACATCCATCTTAGCATACATAATTCAACTACGCGTACTTTGCTTGTTTTGTCATCTTTATGTTTCCCAACAGCAAGTGCATATGACATGCAGGTCCAAGTATCTGAGTTGTATACTCTGATGATCACACAACAATACAAAAGCTTGTCTCCACTCTGTTCTCTCTGACTAATCCTGTATACCCCTCCTTTTCTGTGGCTGCTGTCAGATATTGAAACTATCATATTGTAGCACTAAGAGTTATCAACTTTAACGAGATCCCCCTTGCTACTCTCAAAATGACTAAACTTCCACTCAGATTCTACTAATATCCAAACCATTTGACTCAAAGTCGTAGTTTTTCATTTAATTGTTTTTTGACTGACACAAGTACAACTACTGCTGAAGTAGGCAGTCCACATGGGGTTGCACATGGGGCACAAGAGGTTTGCAGTCAGATATATTCAGATGAAGAACTTGATATTGCCATGAGTATGAAGCACTTCTTGGGCCATGAAGTGCAAACTTTCTCTTACAATAAACACAGGTTTAGGATTTGGTAAAGTCTCTGTCCATGGTGTGAAGCCGAGATACTTGGGCAAGAACAAAGAGGTCTAAGCCATCAATCTCCAGTGCTTGATTATCTTATCTTAGAAAAAGGAGTTCATTTGAAGAACTTTAGACTCTATAGACACTTTTCTGTTAAAAAAACAAAAATAAAATAAAGGCCAGTTCCACTAACCAAAGAGAAATTTAAAAAAAAAAAAAAAAAAAAATCTCAACTAAATCCCCGGTAATGAATCCCCATGTGATTCCTTGGACTGTGCAAAAGTGCAGTTTGTTGGAATTTTCTTAGCTGGAACAAATTATCCGGGTTGTGACTTGAATATTCAAGTGGTGGAAGTACCATTTGGTTGCACCGTTGCAGCAATTGAACTAATCCAATATTTAACACAACGGGGCTGACCAAACCTGACATATCATGGGAATCTAATATATAAGTAGTCGGATTTTATCAAAGTGCATACATAATTATATTCACTGTTGGGAAGCTTCAGGTTACATCAAATTATTTAGCTGGGCTTCACATTTCCCGACTTGCATACTTGTCTAACTATTAGGTGATTACTCTTATGCAGGAGAAATCAATGATTGTCTAGCTATTAGGTAATTACTTTTATGTAGGAGAAATCAATGCATAAATACTTATCAATTCTAGTCTTTTTCGTATTTCATAAATGCAATAGAAGCAGCAATAAAAAAAACAGTGTACTTCACACTCTAATGATACAAGAAACACATATCTAAAACCGTGTACTTTTCACTCTAATGATATGGGATAATCTGCTTTTTGCCTCTTGCATACTTGTTTAACTGTTTTGATAGTTAGGACTTTTTTTATCGATAACAAAAATTTATATTAATGATGGAAAGTTAAGTTGCACAAACAAACCAACTCAATTCTAGTCTTTTTCGTATTTCATAAATGCAATAGAAGCAGCAATAAAAAAAACAGTGTACTTCACACTCTAATGATACAAGAAACACATATCTAAAACCGTGTACTTTTCACTCTAATGATATGGGATAATCTGCTTTTTGCCTCTTGCATACTTGTTTAACTGTTTTGATAGGTAGGACTTTTTTTATCGATAACAAAAAATTTATATTAACGATGGAAAGTTGCACAAACAAACCAACTACAATAAACCAGGTACAAGATCCTTATATACCCTACAACAACAAAAAAAAATCATTATATAGTAAAATCAATCAAAGGAACCTCCCTATCCACCCCTTGCTTCGCTTGAGCATTCATCATGGCGTTTGCCGACCTCCCCACGTGCTTAAACTTAACATGGCCTAGGGATGAAGATATTTAATTTCCAAAAAAAAAATAAAATGAAACCTCCAAAGACTTTCCATGGAGGAGATCCAAGAAATAGCATTTGAGGAATCACTCTAAAGTCCCAACAATCAACTATCTTGAAGGGAAGAGAAGAATAACCGGAGAGCTTCTAAAATGGCCAACACCTCAGCCTCATTCGACTCTTTGACTCCAATATTCGTAGAGAACATAAGCAGCACATCTCCTTTATCATCCCTAGGCACACTACGAATACCCAACGGCCCTGGCTTTCCTTGCCTCACCATCCACATTGAACTTCAAAACTCCCATTGGGGTGGAGGCCAAGTCACCCGAACAAGAAAACAGGCCTTCCACAATTATGCAAAATCTCATCTAGCATCATATCACCAAACTCTTTCCTCGTGAAAGCCCACTTTGCTACACTCCAACTTACATCCAAAATAAGATACCTATAATCCATCCCGTTTACCAAATATAAGGAGGTATTGGTGGCGTTATCAGAGATTGGAATGGAATCATTATTAGAAACTTTTCTGGGCCAGTGAGTTCTTCTGATGCAAAAGTAGCATAGTTGTTTGCTCTTCTAATTGGGTGTCGTGAGCTGCATAGAATTGGAGGTCTTAATCCTATCCTTGAAGGTGATTCTTTTTCTTCTATCCAACGGGGTTCTGGAAGAGGTGTTCCTCCTTGGAGGCTAACGGATTGGGTAGAGGAGGTGCAAGATATTTTAAGTCTGTTGGGTGCTTCTTTCCATCATATTTTAAGAAAGGCTAATACTATGGCGGATGGTCTGGCCAGAGAAGGAGTTTTCCGCACTTCTATTTCCTTCAATGTATAATTTCTAGTGTTTTCCCTTGTTCGTTGTAGTTTTAGTTATCTCTCTTCTTCTTTTTTTCTAGTTTTCTGGTGGAATAAAATTTTATCTTTTATCAAAAAAAAAAAAATAAGGTCTAGAATTATTTGATCAGGTTGATATTGCATTTCCTAACCACATCTTGCATTTTCCATGCATGTCCCCCTTGGTCATCATGCATCCAGGTGGGCCCTACCTAACTTGAGTTAGTGAGATTTGCTAAGCTTAAACAAATAGTATTTTTGTCATTTGTTCATCAAAACTAACAATTAATTGATTCACCAAAACAAGAAGGAAGTTTTAGTTAAAATAAATATGTATATATATGGGGGCCTTTAAGAGGTTGTCTGAAAATATAGGGGCCTTTTTTTTATAAAAACCTCTTCTTTTTTGCCGGTTAAGTCCCTAAACAGTGTTTATGTCAGACATTAGTCAAGATTCTTAGTCACTAGCTTTTTATGGTTGTAAATAGTAATTCCCAAATCCTATCATGTGGCAAAGTGAAACTAGGTCTATAAAATGTATATTTTGAGTTTTGACCACATTAATGGAATTGTTCAGATAATTTTGATATTAAGACTGGTTTTCTCCCTTCTACAGGTGTGATGTGACCATATTGTTGTCTCCTGGTGGAATCCAGTAGATCTACAACAAGATAACGGCCAAAGTGCCTCATCCGACACCACTTTTTTCCAGATGACCCCACCTAACCCTCACTACATATGGAGTGGGATCTTATGGCAGAAGGGTTTTGCAAGTATAACACATTAGTATAACAATAAAAAGGAATCATCATAGGGTTCACATCTTGATTCTGAAGCCTCATTTACATTAGAAATAACAGGTAGGTGCCTAACTCAACATCCGAACAAGTATTTTATCTAATCATGCACATGAATATTCCTAGTCTTCCATTCTAATCTGAATGATGACACAGAGGACCCAAGTCCAGGAGCAGGATACAGATGATGCCAAATGCAGCAAAGCATAAGCTTAGGCAAGTGGGAGCATCTGATTCCAGAGTGCAATTGGAACCCTATCGGGAAAGTTCCCAGCTTCCCACAGCCACACGGCATGATCAAGGCAACCCTAAAAATTTTCATAAGCATCTAAGTTTTTGCTACACTCATACACAAGTAATCAATGTTTTGCATTCTAAAAACAAGTAGGCCAACTTTTTGACATGTACATCAGTCATGGTCATGGCCACACGCCATGATCAAGGCAACCCAATAAATTTCCATAAGCATCTAAGTTTTTGTTACCCTCATATACAAGTAATCAATGTTTTGCATTCTAAAAACAAGTAGGCCAACTTTTTGACATGTATATCAGTCATGGACTCATGGTCCTTAGACTCCTTACATAGCATGGGATTTGAACAAAACAAAAAAGAAGTGGATCAAAAGTACAAAACAATTCCGCATGAATATGGATAAAACGTGCATGTATTACAAGAGACATGTTAGGGTTAGTTCCCGGTGAGGCGTCCAAATACAATTTATCAATCTTCTCTACGAACATCGTTATACCTGAACAGCTTCATTGGTTGCAGTCTTTGTCCAAAGAGCAAGCTTGTCCTGCCTCGGACGCACAGTCGCAACGACACCACAGATCTCATCACTCTCATCAAATTGCTCTCCAATCATAGCCATCAACTACATGAATCCATCATCAAAAAAAAAAAAAAAAGATCGAGCCCATGAAAAATCCCAGATCTAAGAAAATCAAATCAATACAAAACAAAAACATAAACATGACAAATCCAAACAAAACATAAAAAAGCAATCTTTTTTACCGTTTCGAGCCACATGGTATCAAGATTGCTCTTTCTGCTGCTGGTGACAGACCACTTTCCGCCGTTTGCGCATTCTGGGTCTTCCCATTTGGGTTCGATCCCAGCTTTGAAGCAGTGGAAATCGGCATTGATTGGCAACTTGCTGGGTCGAAATATCTGATCGTACAAACTGCAATCGTAATCAATACAAACACTGAAAGTCAGAGGTTTCTCCTTTTGTTGCTTCTATTTGATTTTGGAAAGACGAAGAAGAAGGACAGAGAGAGAGAGAGAGACCAACCACCAAAACTGTTCGACAGTGTCGAAGGTGTAAACCTTGCGAAGGGAGGAGCCCCAAGCAGAACCTTGCTTGGGTTTGTCGAACCAAAACGTCCACTTGCGCTCTAGACGATGCGGCTGCGGCTGCTGCTGCTTTGATTCTCCGACATCTGCAGGTACTGCATCCGATCCTTCTGCCATCTCCTCTTCCTAACTCCAATCTCCAATCCCAAATTTCCGAAACCCTAGAGAGAGAGAGAGAGAGGATGAGAGAGAGTGGGGATGAAAATTTGGGAAAGCCTATTTTGGATCGAATCGGGGATCCTTTTACAGGCCCGCCCTTAACGAGAGAAGTCCACTAAGGCCAAGAGTTTGAGTTTGTTTAAACTTATAGGTCATTACCAATTCAAGATTCTAATTTCATGTGATTTACTTTAGATTATGTAAGTGGGCCCATTGGTGGATTTCATGAAAAAAATTTCATGGGAACATAAAAAAATCAATGTTGCGGGGCTCGATCCAAGTTTTCGATGATTATTGTGCAATTGACTATAATGACAATTCAAGGAGGTAAGTAAGTGTGAAGTGCTTGAATTTATCTAAAGATAATGCTCTATCATTCAAAAATAGAAAAGAGTGCTTAAGTAGATTGATATACAATTTGTGTCTAAAGAGTCTCCTTACTCTTTGGGCTTACTTCAAGTCCTTCCTAGAAAATTAAAAGAAGAATGATCACAAGTAAATTACATAGATTTGCTCCCTTTGATTTTTCGGTTTTATTAAGATCTTTTTACACATAATCAATTAGATAGGGTCTTTTCCACTTTAATTGAAATGGACTTTGTGAGTATCAGTGATTTTGAGCTGTTTGGATTTCAAGGATAAGCCCCACTTTAATACTTAACTAGTAAGTACCCATGCTTTGCACGGAAAATGAGTAGCCCCACTTTATGAGAATATTGACTTTATACTTTGCACGGAAAATGAGATCTTAATACTAATTAATGTTTATTAATTTTTTATTTTTAAAATTTATTCATACAAAATAGGTTGCACATAAGAAATGTCAAGTGTCAATTTTCAATAAAAATTTTAGATTTTTTTGAATGAGACACATGGCAGAATGGTTTTTGTCTTATAATAGATATATAGATAGGGCTGGCCACCGAAGGTCTTGATTCTCCATAACTGGAATACAACAGATCAAAGTTAGATGGATTTGATCTCCAAATCCACAAGATGTTCCATTAGCCATGGGGAACTTCAAACCAACTAGCAGGCCATTAGCCCCCTTTTATAATCTTGATCCAGATGCTAGTTTAACCAGGTGGCCCTAACGTTTGATTACATGTGTGAGCCCAGTATTGGATGCCGTGTTCTTACCTCAATTTCAAGTCAGATGTGATTTTTTTTTATTTTTTTTTATAACTCAGGGTATCTCCCACCCAACCCACCGCCTAGGAGCCTTTCGCCTAAGCTCGAGGTACACTTGATTCTGGATAGTCAAAAGTCAGTCTTTAGAGGCACATGCAAACCCTCAAATTCACATGCACTGAGTAAAACTATGAAAAGTAGCAAAGGAAGGTAGATCACATATGATTTTCAATTACCAATTGACATTATATATATTAAAGCAAAGGGGGAGGTGGGCTGTGAGGGTGCCACCTCATCCCTAAAAAGTCTCTTCTTTCAGAGAAATACCCAAGAAAAAAAAAGAGAAAAAGAGGGAGGGATCAACTGTTTTCAGGAGAGTAGAGTCCTCTGATATCTGAAAATGAGAGTCCCATATCCGGAAACTATTCCCTCCAGCCCATCCAACATATTTTGCCCTCTCTTCTCTCTTCCCTGCTCCCTCTCTTCTCTCCCCCACGCTCACCTCTTCTCTTCCTCCCTCCTTCACTGCTGCACCCGCACGCGAGCCCCAGCTCTCATGGACGGAAAGGTAATCTTTATCTTCATCTTCACATTTGCATTTTTTATTTGTGGCTCTCTCCTTCTTCTCAGCAGCAGCAGAGAGAGAGAGAGAGCTGTCGCGCGAAGGCTCAAGTTCCCTGGATCGGAGGAGTTCTGGAACAAAGGGATCTCCGCCTGCGCCGTCTGCAACGGGGCGGCGCCAATCTTCCGGAACAAGCCTCTGGCGGCGATCGGCGGCGGCGACTCGGCCATGGAGGAGGCGAATTTCCTTACAAAGTACGGATCAAGGACTGCGACAAAGCCTTGTGTGATGGATGTTGGGTGTTACAATAACATTATAGGAAAGCTATGCTACAATAACATCATAGGAAAGCTATGCGCTGAGGATGGATGAATTTCTGAAGCAGAGATGCGAAGTCGGTGAACCCGGATGTGGCGACTTATGGGCTTTTATTTGAGGGATGGGAGAGTAGAGGATGTGTTGCGCCTGTTTGGCAAGATGGTGGGTGAAGCAGGGTTGAAAGCTGATGTGGGCTTCTACAATAAGGTGTTGGATGGTTTGGTTGCAAAGGATAGGATTGAGGAGGCAATGGAGATTTATGGAAAGATGGCAGAGAGAGAACTGAAGCCTGATTTGAGGACTTGTGAGATTGTGGTTAGTGGGCTCTGCAGGGAAGGTAGATTGGATCAGAGTCTTGGGTTGCTTGAAGAGATGATGAAGAATGGGACAGATTTCGGATCTGAACGTGTCTGGTCTGTTTTTCGCCATCGAACACGAGCCGGCGACGAAGTTCCTCGAGGTTTTTGCTGCCGGAGATGTTCAGAATGTTGTGGTTGAGTCATGTACTCATGTTACCAAGTAATAAAGAAAAGGAAAAAAAAGTTGCTCTAACCTGTTTCCATCTCACTTGAGATTTGGAGAAAAATAAAGCAACGATGCAAATTACCTCATGGAGGCATACAAATGGCCCTTAATACCTCCACTTGTGTTATGATGCTCTTGGGGAATTTTTGAACTTTTTTAATTTAGTAATTGAACATAGAGGGCTGGAACATACAGGCAAAAGACAAATTGGATTATTGATCTTCCGGAGATCTTGACTATCATAATTGGATCAAAAGAGCAAACACCACCCATTACTCTCCTTATTCAAGGAGATGGTCGATCATGTTAATCATGTAATTCTGAGAACATATTCGTTCTTATTTTCATATTAATATCCATTTATTAGGCTTTGGGGTCCAAGTTAATTATCACACCTGGATTTAGTAGTAAAATGTCCAAGTGCGATAAATATAATGAAGGAAATGGATTGTGACTCTACATTGGCATTTATGTAGTACTAAGTTGTTTGTCATTCTACTTGTATATAATCTATTTTAGTAATTTTTTGCGAGGTTCTACATATCACAGTGCCTGTATGTATGAATGGAACACCATTGTGAGAACCTCCTAGGTAGGTCCTTCTTATTTGTATTCTAAACTCTTTTAAGGCCCATTATATATATTAAAGTAAAGGGAGAGGTGGCACGTGAGGGGTGCCACATCATCCTACTAGAGTTGGGGTTTTTTAACTTTAAATAAATAGAGGACATTTTTTTCTAATTTACATTCATATTTAAGGTAGGTTATCCATGCTCTTTTCAATCATTAAGGGTTTATTGTGTGATTTAATTAATTGATATTTCTATTTTTCTATCATGTTTTATTCTAATTTTTGGATTTAAAAAGGTAGGCCCCGCCTTTGATTTTACTAAGGATATTGCATTGTAGTTAAGCCCAAATTAACTACGATTATGTAAGTTGGTTTTTAAAAATCAATTATTATCTTTGCTCCGTTAAATTTTTTATTTATTTTCGTTGTTTTTCATTTTCTCTTAGGATCTGTTTTTTCTTATATGAAATAAATAGAAGACATGTGCTCAAAATTGCATTCATATATAGGGTATGTTATCCATGCTTATTTCAATATTAAGGTTGATATTGATTGCTTACTAAATCAACAGCAAATGTGTATCTTCTATAGTTTTTTTTACTTCATTATTTTTTTTCTTTTCAAGGGACTCATTTAAGCCACTCTCACACTCCAAACAATATCCCTAACAGACTGAGCCACAGCCGGATATTGATGCATATGTATGAAAATTTACGCATGTTTTTTTTTTCTTTTCTCAATTTTTTATTTTTCTTTCTTTGAATGGTATCATTTTTTCTTTTTGCTTCCATCCAAAATCTTCTCTTTTTTAGTGGGGACTTTCAACCCATTACAAGATTTTCTAGGACTTCCAACATTTTCTCTTTTTAGTGGGGACTTTCAATTTACAAAGATTTTATGGGTGTGATATTACAAGATTTTCATTATTATAATAATTTACTATATCTTTGTTTTGGCCCGGGCTCAGCACGGGCGTTTGTTGCTAGTCTTATTATTAAGATCCATCCTAACTCAGGAGCTCTCCAGACATGAATTATTTGAAAAAAAAAACAGGCCCAAAAAACACGGAGCCCATCAGGGAGTAGGGACTCGCAAGCATCCACCCATCAAAGGTATCTCTTCATCAGCGTTGTCATAACCAGCATCATTATCATCTTCATCACTGCCTTTCTCACAAAATACATGGCTGGATTTGTGGGTTCTACTTTTTAACACTCAATTCACCCAACCCAGTTTGAAGTTAGTTTTTTTCATAATTAAGAGCTTGTGTTGCCATCAAATAGTGTCTGCATTATTATCGAGAACATATCTATTTATTTCACTAACCATCAATGGATGCTAAACTTTGACTGAAGTGAGACTGAGACTCCAGCAATTTTCTGCACATTTGCTTTTTGCCCAATGTATCCCTCACGAGCCCAGCCTTCGGACCTTGGACCTCTAGCTCTACAGTTACCCGATTCTAACGATCAAGGGCCGGGAGTCGAACTTGAGACCTTAGGGAGCAAGGCCCAAGCCAACTGAGCTACCGCATTGAGGGCCATTTTCTGCACATCAAGAAGCCTGTTATGTATGAACCCCTTGGATCAAACAAAGTAGGCCCAATGCAAGTTGAATAAGGTGTTAGCTGCTGCCAGCATCATGTAACAGCAGCACAAGATCATTTTTTAGCCACTAAATACATGACGCATCATGTCTTAACTACTTCAATTTGTTTGGGTCTTCCCTTAATTCCTTCAACTAATCATTCCTTCAATAATAGTATAAAGGGTTGTTCCTGATCTTCTCATAAATATCTGTGCTAAACAATCTCAAATGACTTTTAGCATAGACACTCTAAGAGCCCTAATGAAGATGCATCACATGATCTCTCAACAGCGTCATATAAAAGTACAGAGACAATGGAACTGCAAGGCAGTAAATTCTGCCGTTTCTCCGGTGGATCAAATGCAGCAGCCCAGGCCCAGAGTCCCAGGCTGCTCCAACTCATAGGTGCACCACATAAAATGAATGTGGACCATTGGCTTCTTTTATTCTAACCATCCATTCTCTCCATATGATTTTGGACTACCCAAAGAAGCAAGTAACCTTTTTTCAGGCAGGAATTACACATGGTGGGTGCTGGTGATGAGCACGTTGGGGTTGCATCTGGCAAACCGCAAATAAGATGTGAGCATCAAAACAACTGACTCTAATATACTAGTACCCCAATGTACATCCACGCTAATGTGCAGTGGCAAATTTGCTGATGAATATCTGTACCATTGGGGGCCAAACTGAGGTTTCTTCTTCTTCTTCTTCTTCTTGTATTGGATTCAGAACTATAACAAATTTTCGGAGAGGGGAAAAGGTTGACCCCTACACATCATGAAAGAGCCTCCGTATTTGGTCAATGGTGGCAGGCATCAACGTAACTGGACAGCGTTTATACTGTGGCCACAGCAGCAGAAAACACAAATCAAACAGTCAGAGCACATTTTTGTTTCCAAAATTTATATAGTAATGATAAGTTCATTGGCCTTACCTGTGAAATATACTTAAATATGCAAGCGTAACAGAAGACAAATCCTGAAACTGCAACGACAGATGGGTTGGCGCGCTTTTCTGAACATAAAGGGCAAATTGTTCTATCAGGTGGCAATGGAATCCCATCTTCTGCAACCTGTAGTCAATCAAGAGCTGAATTTAATCAGTGATCAATATTAATTTGGCAATATGCATTAAGTAAGAACGTTGTTTCCTTTCACTTATTGTAAGAATTCATTCTCTTTCCCACATCCACACTCATGCTTCCATGTTTGCCGCTGCTTTTTCTTCACCCTACCTGAACCATGGTTATACGGTTCATGTATAATACTGGTACTATACATGTACCTATGGACTTCTTATGAATACTCTTGAATTCCTCATCTTTCAAAAGTTTTGGATTAATACTTGAGTTTTTTTAATGAAATTGTACCATGAATGAATGATACATGTATATGAACTGATGTAAGCTGTATTATATGGATATACATAAATTCAAGTAAATTCTTTTAAGAAATCTAGAAAAAAAAAATTCATACAAAATCGTATTCAATATGCATAATCTAATAAAAAGTAGTCTCTAAAAATAGAATAAGAATACTTTTCACAAAATAAACCTCAAGATCCACACACCCTTATGACAGGAACTCACCTTTGGAGGCGGTGGGGGAGGGGGTGGGGGATACACAGTTGGAGCAGACATTCTTTCTTCAGCAGATTGATACCACCACTCCATCATCTGCAAAAGACAATCCATCAGAAAAATTGACTATAGGAGTAGTAAGGTATCAAATTATTCAAACTGCAAAAGTAAGTGCACAGTATTAAAGATTAAATGTAGCAATGGTATCTAAAACAAAAGAAAAGATCTGACCATTCAGAAAAGCTAGAAAAATATGGAGGATACATGCTTCAACTCTACTGCACGAGATGTCGAAAGATTGTTCGATATGGAAAGAAAGTGCAAATTTAGACCGAATGCATAGTTAGTCTGCATATAGAACACGTATTATATGTTATACATGTACATACCAAAACTTTCAAAGCTACATGCTCCACATCTTTTCAAAGACAGATTAATACTTGAATCTTTTAATGAAATTCTAGTATTTTCTGTACATGAATTATAACATACATACAAATAATACAAAGTATTATGCAGCTACTTTGAGAAAAAAGAGAATTTTCATATAATCATATTAGATATGCATTATTTAGAAATTGTCGCTGAAAAGTAATATAAATAAACTTCACAAAATAAACTTCAAGACACACCCTCACATATAAAATTTCATTAAATCTGCTAAAATCTTTAAAAAAACCATATTAAATACTAGTCACCAAAAAAAACTAAGGCAGACAAACAGAGAGACATAGACACACATATATGGCAGATTTTTTGTGCCAAAAATTTCAAAAACAAATAATAATAATCATCCTATACCCGAACATATACATATCTGACCTTTTGGTGGTTCCCATTTCAATGGCCAATTTTTAATCATACTTTTGAATCCTCAATCCAAATTATACTCGAATGTATGTATTTTCGCCACATGCCAAATGACTATGGCTGAATTCTGTGGTTGGTGGAGAAAAGAAAATGCTGCCAGTGTTAGTGTGGATGCATTTGTGTAGAAAAAGCATGCATCCGTCTCTGTTTTGGCTTTTGTGTCTGGGAAAAAAATTGGGCTGCAGAAGTATGCATTTGTATCAATCAGATTATCGAACTGAGATCACTCTAGTGAATTTTTTGAGTTTCCACACTATTCAAATTCATTTGAGAAATAAAAGCCTCAAGAAGAAATTTGACACAGATTTTTCAAATGAGTCACTCCTCTAGGGTAAACATAGGAAAGGTATTTTCTCTACCGGATTTACAGCAGACCTTGAGCTTTAGGATTCAGAGAAGGCACATCCCATTGCATAGTATTGTTATAGGATGGTTCAATTCGTGCTGGTACTCATCACTACATTCATTATCCGCTTATGAAATGTCTTCATTAATAAGTATAGTAACCTGTATTACTGCCACTAAATAAACCATTTTTTTTCTTTTGAATGGTAACCAAGAAATTATATTCAATAGGGTTAAATGTGTTTGTCAAAAAAATGACCATTTATAGCAAAGTTGATTAAGAACAATCCTACCATTCTATTAAGCATGTGCTAGAAACAAATGTAGAGTACCTATTAAAAGAAAAGAAACAAACGTAGGGTAATATATCATTAAAAAGCATACACAAAATATTTCAGCAAACATTGATATTTTGGTTTTCTATAAGTGCAGAAATATGCCTTTTCTGATAATTGGAAACTTGAAACAGGAGGGGTGCGCTTACTTTGAAAAAGAATACTGCAGCAATTAGACCAGTTTGAGCATAGTCCAATGTTGTATACATACAGCTGAGCAGTGCTCTCTGTAATGCCTGCATATAACAACATGGTGAAGAGAGATGTTGGAAATCCACATTGAAAAGATCATGTGCCAAGTAAGTATCCTACTGTGTTCAGAATTGGATTAAAATCTCATCATCATTGCCATTGAAAAGAAGAAGTATCATGTAAAGATTCCAAAGAAGAACCAAGGTGAACATAAAGGTCTTCAAAGACAGTGTAAACACTTTCCTTTCCAGAAGTGGACACAACTTTGGTTACTTCACATGGAAGCTTTTGAAGCAAATATATAGACTAACAGACAAGATCACCTGTGAATACTATAATACTAAAGGCAATGAATGACAAAGTCACGTGGACAACTTTGATACTTACATTAAGTTATACTTCTAGTATGTTGAACCAATACAATAAGGCCTTTCCCAAGATTAATATCGGTTTTGTAAAGTTCATTGAAGATGTACCTTCAACCAAGGAGGACCACGAAGTCTCTCACGTTCCCGGCTTCTAATCCTTGAAATTCTAGAAGAAGTATCCATCTACCTTGACATCAAATTGTAATCAATAATGGCTGGTAAGATAAACAAACCAAACAAAAACAAAAAAGAGCGGACGTTCAAAGTTCAAACACAAATTATAATATTCACAAAAATGATCTAGTTGTGACTGGGGATCTAAAAAAATCTGGTCAAGTAGCATAACTCAACACTGCTGTCTACTCTACAAGCATACAAAATCAAAACGGTAACTCCAATGAAAACGAAGATGTGTTCACTTGAGCATACAACTAAACAACTGTGCAACAAAATAGAATGCCATTCCAAAAGATTCAAAGAAGGATGATAAGTTAATTACCAGCTCCTGTCCTGTTGCACGACAGACATGAACCCCAAGGACATGCAATGCTGGAGTATAGAACCCCGTAGCATCCAACAGATATAGCAGCTGATAAGCAAATGACAGTCCTGCATGGCTACAGATGTGAGAACAGTAACAGAAATCTTCACAGCAAAGATGTTGTAAAGTAGCTACAAAATCTGACAGCAATCATGTGTTTGTGAAGATTCTCATGGACGCGAATGCTAGAACATTATATATTAACACTAGATCAGAATTCACATAAAAATATATATCTCATATTCACTATAAAGGATAATCCTTTCTTTCTCATAAAGCTAAGGCCAAATAAATCAAGAAACACAATCCGCATCTGGATAATTCCTTTATCACTGAGCGTGATGTGCCTAATACAGACACACGCATAAAAGAAACACTGTCGGTAAAAGGCAACTCTTAATGATTGAAGTGACCAAAATATCACAATTTTTATTCTTGGTCATTCATTGCAATTTTGAAGATTAGAAAAATATTTTTAATAGAAGAAAATTTTCAACAGTTAAGACACTTAGACACATGTTGCCCCAGTGATGCAGGGACATATCACATAAAATCAGAGTTCTCATAAAGGAGCACCAAGCCACAAGATTAAAGACTTGAAAGCACAATACATCAGGGGAAAGAACAGCTAAAGCGTATTTTTCAAGCCTAAGCTTAAGGGGGTAAACACAGCCACGTCTAGGTTTCTGCATCAACAGGCTAGATTAACTCCCAAACAGAAAGGAAATTCAACATATTTTATTGAGTACTTGAGACTTGAGAGGAGACTATATATTAACTTATATAGACCTTCGAGGATAGATTACACATGATGTGCCTAATCTTTCCACTCCTTAATCTTAGATAACAAATTCTAAATTACTATCTAAGGGCCCTTTAATGTCTCTATCCATCGTGATAAGATTTTCATCAATTAAAGAATCTAAGATGGCAACAAATGACTAATGGAAATTCCTATGATTAACTCTGGATAGCTTCACCTATCATGATAAGATTATTATCACTCCAGGATTCTTAAGATAACAATAAGGTTAAAACAAAGAGTTAAAAACTCAAAATTATCTGCAAGGATTTCTATGATGTAGTTTGTTGTGCAAGGGCCTATTTTTGTATACGAATAGGCCCAATGGGCCCTGAGCTGAATCTGGCTCATGATCTAAAACCCCATTCCTGGGCAACCCCTCTTGGGCTGCATCGAAATGCTAAAGCTTTAAATTAAAAAAAAAAAAAAAAAAAAAAAGAAAAACTACCCATTAATCAGGAGATATACCTTCATTTGTTGCATGTATCCATGGGTAGCAAACACCTATAATTGCTTTAATCCTCTTTCTAAAACGAGCCACTCGTGATGGTTCAGAATCGCTTCCTTCCCTAGGTGGATGAGAAAATTCTCCCCCAACCTGGAAATAGCCAGCATCATCCAATGCTGTATCAGCCTCTCCCCACAGACTAGCTTGAAGAATTGCCTCCCTTTCTTTGTTATATATGGAATGCAACTTTGACTTAAAATATGGCAAGACAACCTACACACATGTAAAGGTAGTATTGAGTATCCATGCCCATCAAGATACTTAGCAAGTGATCGGAAAGGGAAGGAAAATGTAAAATGAAGTATATAATTCTATCAAGTATTCTTTTCCAATTAGATGCTCAGCATAAGATTAATGAAAGAGAGAATCCATGTACTGCACACACTGAGAAGCTACCATTACCGTGTAAGGTACCATTTTGTAGGTTACACCATTACCATGTAAGTTATCATTTTGTAGGCAAAAGACAAAACAGCCCATTATAATTGATGGGAAGACATGTCAACCAACATGAATTCACATATGGGTTTTGGGAAGTAACTTGAATGACCACATACTGTAAGCAAGATAAGAACCTACGGTACCAAAATGAAAATAAGAAACAGTCAAAGAATAGAACAAAAAGGCACTCTGGTAACTGGTTGGTTGCATAGTTGTATAAGACTGGAGTATTAGTGTCTGAAGGACATATATGGATAAGATGCATGATATGACCCATATCAAAATATTTTTAAGATATCTAGTAAAAACTGCATATTATAATATAGTGTTATACCTTGTACACATCTTTTCTGAAATTTTGTGAATAGTACAGAGTAAGGTGTACACAATTGATACAAATGTTCATGTCTATCAGGGTGGTAGTATCGATGGGGCAGTAAACTGAGTCAACTAAGCACCATTATTAATTTTTCTTTGTTTAATGAACATTAACTTTTCTTTATAATAAATGATCTTGACTACAACATTTTTATGGTATCTTCTGACTATACATTCCTTAGAAATATCTTTTTTTCTAGTTCATTCATTTTCTCCTATAAGGATCAGTCCATAGTCTCTCCCTCTCATTTGGAAGATTTTGGCCCGCTCATGTAAACAGCTTTCTGTTGGATAGCAGGACCAAATAAGATCCTGACTATCAATCATTTACAGAGTCAAGATATATTATTCATGGTGTGAGTATTATATGTTTTCTCGCAGCTGAGGATATGTACTGCTAACTACTTGTTACACTATCCATTCGCATCTACAGCTTGGTCTTTTTTCCCCTGCAGCAGTGTGGATTATTTTGAGTGCCATTGAGAACTGTGAAGGACTTTGTCATACTGGAGAAAGTCTGTTTTCTCTTAGAAGGAATCATTGTTATGGAATTTGATTTGGTGCAGTACTACGGTCTATATGCCAAGATAGGAACGAGGAGATGATAGACGTCTCAGAGTAGAACATAAGGCATTTACAGGAGCTGTGGGATTGAAATTTTCAGGGATCACAATTTCTCACCTTCACAGAAAAAAGGCTAGCATGCCTTTCTTACACATGCTCCCCCCAGGTGTTCTGAAGTTAAGTTTTGACGGTAGCTTCAATCAAGAATTTAATTCCGATGCAGAAGGAAATGGTGGAATCATTAGAGATTCAAGTGACATGATTTTTCAGGTTCCAGCCTCAGAAGATCTAATGAAGCTGAAGCTTTGACCTTTTACAGTGATGAAAGAGGAAGTGCTATCAGATAAGCAAGACGGGTTCTCCTTTTCCTTTTAAGTGTTATACTGCTATCCCAAAGCAGATTCTTTAGCTAGAGGAGTCTCTAGATCTTCCTTATTTGTTTCCTTGAGATGGATTGTTTTGCAGGCTCACCATATATTTTATATACGTGTAGTAAGTCAAGGAAATAATAGAGAAAACTACAACTTGTTTTGATAAAATAGTGAAAATATGTATACAAACCAACTCAAACCTGATTCCTCAAAGAAGAGACAAACTACATACCACTAAGACCTAAACAGAGTATAGCACTACAAATAAGGTCCAAATGCACCATGGAAACATCTGAAATGTGCAGAGCCGTTTGCCTTAGCAGCACCAACCACAGAAATGATAGCAGATTCTTATTCGAGTATGGCCCAATAAATTTGAATTCATCAACACACGTGCATACAAGAGAGGTTTTCTCATGCGCCACATGCATGCCAAGAGGGTTGCAAAAACAGAAAGGGCAAGGTAATTTAGCGACACAAACAGGGAAAAGAATTGAGATGGAAGTTGATTTTGGGGGAAAGTTGAGGAATAATTTAGAGGCGGTATTGGGGGTGTCATTAGAGATTGGAATGGCAATGTTGTCAAGAGCTTTTCTGGGCCGTTTGATGGCAAGGATGCGAATGAAGCTGAAGCGTTTGCTCTTCTAATTGGTTGTAGGGAGTTGTCGAGATTGGATGGTTATAAGGCTTTTATTTAAGGTGACTCCTTTTCGGCAATTAAGTGGGGTTTACGGAAATGTTCTCATCCTCGGAGGATTGCAGATTGGGTGGAGGGGGTGCATGATATTTCTCAGAAGCTGGATGTTCAATTTCATCATATTCCAAGAGAAGCAAATGTCATGGCAGATAGTCTTGCTAGGGAGGGAGTTTTTCGCACTTCTCTTTCTTTTGATGTTTAATTCTTTCTTGTATGGTTAGTTTCTGTACCGTGTGTTGTTTTTCTTTCATGAGGCTGGCATAGCATTGCTCGTTGTTTTTTCTTCTTTTTTGGTGCAATAAAAATTTTACAGTTATCAAAAAAAAAAAAATTAGATAAGAGAAAAAAAGATATGTGCTTTCAAAGAACAATCAAAAACAGTCAAACTAGAGAAATGATTTATGATGCCCAGATATAGATCATACTTATTATACCTGACTTCAACCATTCCCTATAAATCCCTATAATCCATACATTTAAAACAAAATGATTCCCCTTAATAACACATATAACAGAGATGATCTATAGATTCTGAAGTTATATTGAGCTGCAACCATTGACCAAGAGTGGTTTCATCCTTTTTCCTGTTTTTCCATTACTAACAGTGGTAGTACTTTCATCTTTGCAATCAGTGAGAATGGATGCAAATTTCCCCCTACTCAATGAAGAAGAGGCCATACCAGAAATGCAACTGAGAGAACCCTTTGATGCTTTTCTAGTCCAGAATGACGAAGCATGTCTCCTGAGTCCATATTAGGAGCATTTTTGCTTGGTGTAATCTTCACAGCTCTCCTTCGCAAGCCATACAAAGACTCTGAGAAAGAAGCATCTGAAACAAAACCACAAATGAGAAACCATTAAGGTTGAAAAAAATATATATTATAGACAGGAAGAAAGGAAACCTTTTGTTCCCAGTTCCCACTAAAATCTTACAAATAGGAAACAGTGACAAATGGGTGTAATGTCTATGCCACATCCGAACAGGATGGTAAAAAGTATGATAGGCCCTTTGGTTATTAAGAAAGAGAGATAACTTGAAAAGGATTACAGCCCTTTGGAATGACAGCAACATCACAACATCAGTCTGCCTAAATCCATCTGCCTGACCAATAAATTGACCAACTTGTTTTTCATTGATGAATAAGAAACCTTTCAATTAATAGGCTAACAGCAACAATAGGATCCCAGAGCGAAAGTTTGCACCCCCAATGTTTTGACATGAGCATGGTTTCCTTATCAGTGATGCAAGGCAAGGAGAACAGATGCAAGACGCAAATAAGTAAATAAACCAAAGAAAAATACTACAAGACAAAATTACCTGTTGTCCGTAAACTATGAGTCTCAAGCACCATCATAAGAAGTGCAAAGAACTCATCATCATAATCTAACACCTTGTGGAGAAATGGCCTCCTTAAAGCCAGCACCTGCATATTATACACAAAATACACTTAGTCTCAAAATAAAAATAAATAAATAAAGTGGAAAAAATCAACCGGCTAAATCTTAATTATCAAACATAGGAATCCCTTACATTTCAAACAAATAAACTAATTGAGAATGTAAAGTAGCTTCCAAATCCTTCGGTTTTTGGTATTCCAGCTAAGGGCTGGGTCCCTAAGAGACTTGCACATGCGAGGTAATAGGGACTCACACATGGAAGAGGCAGACAACTCACACATATGAGGTAACAAGAACTCACACATGCAAGGAGGACAAGCTCGCACATGCACCGCAGTGGGGGGTGGGGGTGGGGGTGGGGGCGGGAATCTTCTTCTTCACTACCCAGCTAGGTCCGGCAGCTCGTCAGACAGCGTGCACTGTCAGCAGTTTTCTCGGGAGGAGCGCTCGCTGGACCGTCTCCTAGCTAAGGAAGTTAGGGTGGAGGGGGCTAAGGCTAAGGCTAAGGCTAAGGCTAGGGAGAAGGTTTATCATAGAAGGGGAAAGGGTAGATGCAGGGAACCTGGTGCTAATCTTATCTGTGCCTCGGTGCCAGCAAGGAAAACTTGTTGTAGGCATGGGAATAGGTCTGCAGCAAAGTTTGACAACAGTGCCATCCACGTGCTTCCAGTTCGCTCGGTCAACCCCTGCACTGGTGGTGAAGGTTGTGAGATGGACGGTGTGGATATCCAGATACTGGATAGGATGGAGAAAATTAATGCATCAGTTTCTCTGGGAGCTAATAGCTGGCCTGATGATATGGCAAAATGTCTGGCCAGATGTGCCAAGTCCCTTGCCCGCCAGTATGCAGTTTGTCAATCGGTGGGTCCCATTTCATTTCAGTCAGAAAGTTTCTCTAGGAAAGTGGACTTGGGCCTTTCTTTTGAGCCTGTTTCTGCTAATCAAGGCCCAACTATTCTTTCCACTCATTTGGGAAGCCATTTTTCTGCCCATTCTGCTGTTCAGCAGTTATCTTACTCTAAGGGTTGGAAGGGTATTATAGGAGGTGCTAAAGCTAAGAGATCGGTTTCTTTCCCTCTTGTTAAAGCTAAGCTTAAGAAGTTAAATGAAGCTTTTAAGGGGAGAGAGGGTAATGCTCCTTTTAGGAGGAAGGTGGCTGCAGCTTTCGCTGCTTCTTCCTTGAGGGGGGCCTTGAGCGGGTCTGAATCTGATGGTCACCAGGAGAATTTTGTGCAGATTGTAACTAAGTCCAGGTCAGTTGGTGGATGTAATAAGGAGGCCTCTCACACTGAAGCGTTGGAGGTGTGTCGCGTGGGTACACAGTTAGGGGTTTGCTTTGGCCCTCATGAACAAGATATTTTGCACCGTATTGAAGTTTTGGAAGCAAAAGATTCTAATGGCAAGGGTGAGGAGGATGGTGGGTTTTATCAAGTGCGGGTTAGGAGGGCGAAAACAGCTTAAAGGGCTGCAGTTTTTGGGGGTGTGTTTTCTCTTTGTTTATTCATGATTATCATCAGTTGGAATATCAGAGGGCTTGGGAAGCCAGCGAAAAGGGCGGCAGTAAGGAGATTAGTTAGGATGCATAAGGTTGATTTATTGCTCCTACAAGAGACGAAAATCCATAAAGATGTTGAAAGTATTATTTTTAGTGTTTGGGGCTCTAAAAGGTGTGGTTGGGAGTGGGTGCCTTCAGAGGGAGCCTCTGGGGGCCTAATCTCAATTTGGAATGAGGATGTTTTTAGGAAGGAGGATGTTTCCTTTTCCCAAAGGGTCTTAGCTATTAAATTCCTTTCGGTGGTTGATAATTTTAGGTGGGCAGTTGCTAATGTCTATGGGCCGAATGAGGATTCTAGGAGGGGTCAATTCTGGGACGACATATGTTCAGCTCGTTTGCTTTGGTCAGTGCCTTGGTGTGTTGGCGGGGATTTTAACATGGTGCGATCTCCCCAAGAGAAAATGGGGGGCTCTTTCTTGTCTCGTAGCATGGCAAGGTTTTCAGATTTTATCGAAAGTAATGAGTTCATAGATTTACCTCTTTCTGGGTCAAAGTTTACTTGGTCTAATAACCAGGTTAGAGTGGCTATGAGCAGGATTGACCGCTTCTTGGTGTCTAAGGATTGGGAAGAATGTTTTGCTGCGGTTGTTCAAACAGCTTTGCCTAGAGGTACTTCAGACCATAGGCCTATCAAGCTTAGCTCTAATGAGGTTGATTGGGGTCCAAGACCTTTTAGGTTTGAGAATTGCTGGTTATTGCATAAGGACTTTTTACCGTTAGTCAAAGGTTGGTGGGAGCAGTCTGATGTGCAAGGTTATGCGGGTTTCAGGTTAATGAAAAAACTTCAAATTCTCAAAGGTAAGATCAAGATGTGGAATAAAGAGGTGTTTGGGAGGCTTGAAGCTTCTAGAATTTCAGCAGTCAAGGAGATTGAGAAGTGGGATTTATTAGAGGAAAATAGAGGTTTGAATCAGGAAGAGAGAGAGGCCAAGGAAGCTTTTGTCAAAAAAATTTGGGATCTGGACCGTTTGGAGGAAATCTCTTGGAGGCAAAAGTCTAGAGCTCTGTGGTTGAAGGAAGGGGATAGGAATACCAAGTTTTTTCATCGAGTAGCCAATGCTAGAAAAAGGATAAACTTCATTGGTAAAATTCGAAGAGGTAACAGTTTCACCAGTGTGCCTGTTGAAGTCAAAGAAGGGATTGCTTGCCACTTTGAGAGTTTGTATTCAAGTGAAGCCTTTCCAAGGCCTACCCTGGATGGGATGTCCTTCCCTGTTATGTCAGATAGTGATAAGAGGTGGTTGGAAAGAGAGTTTGAGGAAGAAGAGATCAAAGCAGCTTTGGTTGAATGTGGGGGAGATAAGGCGCCAGGGCCGGATGGATTCAATTTCTCTTTTCTTAAGGCGGCTTGGGATGTAGTGAAACGAGACTTCGGCGACATGTTGTCAGAGTTTCATAAGAGGGGTAGATTGAGCAAAGAGATCAATGCAACTTTTTTGACTCTAATTCCGAAAGTTCTTAATCCTGATGATCTGAGGGAGTACAGACCTATAAGTTTGGTGGGCTGTGTGTACAAGTTGTTGTCAAAGATTCTGGCAAATAGGTTGAAGAAGGTCTTGCCATCTATTATAGGCCCTTTTCAAGGGGCTTTTGTGCAAAACAGGCAAATCCTTGACGGAGTTATTATTGCTAATGAGCTCATTCACAGCCGAAAACAATCTAAGAAAGCAGGGGTTATCTTTAAAGTAGATATGGAAAAGGCATACGACCATGTGGATTGGGGCTTTGTGGATTACATGTTAAGGAGGTTTGGTTTTGGGGGAAGGTGGTGTGCTTGGATTCAGGAATGTATTTCATCTCCTTCTTTCTCTGTCTTGGTCAACGGTTCTCCTTCACGCCTGTTCAAAGCTTCTAGGGGGCTTAGACAAGGCGATCCTCTCTCTCCCTTCCTGTTTACCATAGTGGTGGAAGCTCTCAGTGCTCTACTGTCCAAGGCCAAGGAGTGTGGGATCTTGGAAGGCTTTGAGGTTGGCAGAGGGGTAGAAGTTATTACTCACCTTCAATTTGCAGATGATACCATTTTGTTTAGTTCTACAAGATGGGAGGAGGTTGTAGTCTTAAAGAGGATTCTCAGGTGCTTTGAGCTTTGCTCAGGTTTAAATATAAATCTTTCCAAGAGTCTAATGGTGGGGGTTGGGGCGACGGATGAAGAGATTCAGACTTTAGCATCTAAGTTTCACTGCAAATCTGGTAAATTGCCTTTGCTTTATCTGGGTTTGCCTATTGGGGGCAAAGTAAGATCTAAAGAGGTGTGGAATCCAGTGGTAGAAAATTTCAAGAGAAAATTGTCTATGTGGAAAAGAAATTATCTTTCCTTAGGAGGAAGAGTCACCTTAATCAAAGCTTCCTTATCTAATTTGCCAGTTTATTATATGTCCTTGATGCGTATGCCGGTGGCAGTCAAAGAGAAGTTGGACCGATTAAGGAGGGACTTTCTGTGGGGAGGGAGGAGTGACAAAAGGAAGTTGCATCTTGTTAAGTGGGAGGATGTGGTCAGGTCTAAGGCTGCTGGGGGATTGGGGTTGTGTAACTTGGAATTCAAAAATTGGGCTCTTTTGGCTAAGTGGTGGTGGAGGTTTGGGGATGAGAGGGAAGCTTTATGGAGGAGAGTTATTAGAGCTAAATATGGAGAAGATATTTGGGGTTGGGAGCCTAGTAGAGTTCCTAGGCATCGTTTGTCGGGTCTATGGGGTAATATTCTGAGGTTTGGAGATCCGTCTTTTGCGGGGGGAGAGTTATTTAGGAGGGGGGTTGGTTTCAAAGTGGGGGAGGGAAGTCGTGTTCGTTTTTGGGTTGATCATTGGGTAGGGCTGGGTCCTTTGTCCTTCTCTTTTCCTAGATTATTTAGATTGGTGGTCAACAAGTGGGCCTTGGTCAAAGATTATTATGTGGGTGAGGGGGGGTTTGGGTCTTGGGATGTATCCTTCAGGAGGGTCTTGCGTCCTTTTGAGGAGTCTGAGTTTGGGTCTTTGAAGAATCTTCTCTCTAACGTCTTCTTTTGCAGGGATGTTGTCGATTCTCGCATTTGGATGCCTTGCCCCTCCGGTGCTTTTTCTTGTAAGTCCTTTTATAAGGAATTGGAGGGCTTTCCAAGTACCAAAGCTTCAGCTTCTTTGGCTTGGTTAGGCTTGGCTCCTCCTAGGGCGGAGGCTTTCATGTGGTTGGCTTTATCCGGAAAAGTTTCTACGGCAGACAATCTCAGAAGAAGAGGGCTGACTTCAGTGGCTATTTCTGACATATGCGTGTTGTGTGGGAAGGTCAATGAGACGGTGGACCACTTATTTGTGCATTGCGAGTTCTCTTATTCTTTGTGGTGTAGGTTTCTAGTGCGATGTGGTGTTCTTTGGAGTCTCCCAAGGTCGTTGGTTGGGTTAGTTGAAGCGTGGAGGTTTTCTTCTTTTTTTGGTAGTGGTTTGATTCTCTGGAGGATTATTCCTTTTGCTATTTTGTGGGCCGTGTGGAAAGAAAGGAATAATAGAATTTTCAGAGGGTCTTTGTTGCCCGTGGAAGAGTTAGAGCAATTGGTGGTGGTTCAAATTGCAAAATGGGCTTCCTTCAAGAAGGAGTTTGACGCTTCAAAAGTTTTTGGTGTGTTGCATAATTGGGAGGCTTCCTTATATTGTGGGGTGAAGAAGGTGAAAAAAGTGGTGCATTGGGCTCCTCCCAATGTTGGGGTGTTGAAGTTTAATGTGGATGGGGCAGCTAAAGGAAAACCTGGGCCAGCGGGCACTGGTGGTGTTCTTCGCGATAGTAGAGGGCTTGTGTTGGTAATGTTTTCCAAGCATGTTGGGACTATGGAGTCTAATGAGGCGGAGGTGTTGGCTATCCTTGAAGCTCTTCGAATTTTTGCCTCTTCCTCATTTAATTCAAGGTTAGAGGTGGAAAGCGATTCTCTCAATGCTATTTCGTGGGTGTCTTCTTCGGCTGTCATTCCTTGGAGATTTCAATTTTACTTTAATGAGATTAAAGCTTTAGCTTCCTCGATTCAAGTAAAGTTTCAACACGTTGGGAGGTCGGCTAATGATTTTGCTGATTCGTTAGCTAAGCAAGGGGTGAATAGGTCTTCTAATTTGGTGGCTTTCATTGAGTGATGTTTCTTTGTCGTTTGCTTTTCCTTTTTCGTGGTATAATTCTTTTATACCATCGTGCTCTTTTTGTTTGTTCGTGTGGTTTCTTGTATTTGTCTTTCTCTTTTAATATAATTTATCGTTACTGATCAAAAAAAATAATAGTTTATAGGCTGAAATGACCCAGAGTCTAGAAAATAACAAAAAATGATGCATTCCCTTAATAGCACAGCCCAGATTTTCTTTCATCAAGATGAGACCATTGCTTCAAGAAGAACACAATTGTTCCCATGTCAAAGCCACACACGCAGAAAACAGGCCAACCTGAAATTCGTCTAAGGACCAACTGTTTAATTACAACACTAATTCAAATTAAGCGAGTGCCCACTGATTATATGGATAAGATAAGGCAACTCAACTGAAGAAAATCTGGGTTCATGACCAATCAAAAGGAGGTCCCACTGGGAAGATAATCCGGCCCATCATTAAACGCCTGCCGTGCGTAATCAAGAGTACACAAAAGAGATGACCCAACATCCTTACCACAAAACAAATCAAAAGCAACCAATTTTCAACTCATTTCTATGAAACAGTAAAAAAATCCGCTCAAACTGGAAACATTCATCTAAGTACACATACATATACAAATAATTCCATACAAGTAGAGATAGAGGAATCAAAACAGACCAAAATGAAAGAGAATTAAGAAGAAGAAGACATACACCGAAGGAGTAGGTTAGTGCAGCTCGTAAACTGGCAGGAAGCTGCTGCGCCGCCGCCATCTCGAAGAAGGTCGGACGCGTCCCTTGCCCACCCACCTGAAACAACATCTTCTTCTTCTTCTTCTTCTTCGCTTCTGGAATGAGATGGGTGTCGAGGTTTTTCTTTTAGAATTTGGGAGTTAGGGTTTTGATGATTTAAGCAGCTGAGAGCTCTCTCTCTCTCGCGATTTCGAGGAGTGTGAAAGGGGTTTTTGCTCGTTTCAAAAGGCGGTTTCTTTTGCTTGCACGAGCAAAGTACGCGAATCACGAGGGAAGCAGTGCAGATCAAAGCGAGGCCTTCAAAGCTTGATGAGTATAACTACCAAAACTATACAAATTTAATATTGTTTGCAGGTGAAATACTGGTCATGTGGGTTAACCTAATTGATCCATGACCAAAATATGTGGGTCGGGACAAGTTTTGCCACCACTATTTTAAATTATTAAGACTTCAAATTTTTGTATGGGTGGGGACAAGTTTTGCCACCACTATTTTAAATTACTAAGACTTCAAATTTTTGTAAACGCCTTTAAATCAGGTCCTACTTTTATGGACAGCATTGATAAGCCTTTTATTTTGATCGAATTATATTTTAATAAGCGAGCTTCATTGTGGAGTTTCATTTCGTATGAGTGACACACTCCAAGAGTCTAAACTCTTCGCGACAATGTTAGAATTGTATGGTTTATCAATTTGAATAGGTGTAACTCCAAGGGATAGCTCAATTGATCTAAGACCACGGTTTGCATCTGAATGTTGTAGGTTCGAAACTGCACTACCACACTGAGGTTACAGGGGAGATTACCTGACTTCCCTATGGATCCGGAGAAATTAATCTAGCTCAAAGGGTTGGGAACTCTACAAAAAAAAAAAAAAAATCAATTTACATAGATGTGCATGTAAAGATTTCTAATTCTTTCAGGGTCAGATTTTGGTCATGTAAATGCTCACACACCAAGGGTTGACCCAAGCCAAGTCTGGGTCACCCTTTACCCTATCCTGACATATGCATGCCGGACCTAAGTCGAGCAAAAGCTTCCAAAGTCATTGACAGGCCTACACTACCTGACCTAAGCCCTTATCATACCCACAATGGCCAACGCTAAAAGAAATGAATTTTTTTTTAAATATCCAGGACAACCCTACTTAACAAGGAAATGTCTAGTTTTTGGTTTGTTGGATGCTTTTTTTTATCCCCATTACATGGAGGGAATGGTTGACTATCTTAATTTATCAGCCAAAGTGTCATCTGGGGTGCTCCATGTGCCTGATGCTTTCACATCCGAAGAGATAAAGATCATTTCCAATTATAGAGGATTGCACATATGTTCTCACTAGGTAGACAATAGAAGGCTCTTGTACTCCTCCAAGTATAGCATAGGCGAATAGTGACTCTTTAATACTTGTTGATGTAGCTTCTCCCATCATTGTACTCTTCATCTGTTTGTTACATTAGTCTACTACAAGTAGGGAAATCAAGTTATAGATAAATACAGTGTGCATTGTTTATGATTCGAAAACTATAGTGTCGCTTTTATGCTTAGCAGGACTGGTCCTGACTTTTCAAAAGCCCGGGGCAAATCATTAAAATGGGTCATTTATTCATTTTCATAGTTTTTTAATATATACATATATATATATAATATATTTTCATATATTTAGCCCAAAAATATTAATTTCATTAAAAATCAAATAATATCATATGATAAATACATTTAATACATAAATAAATAAATTTCTCATATAAGTCAAGCAAAATGTGACTAGAAGTTCTGAATTATTTATTAATATTAATGTCATACATCAAAATTATTGCTAATAGCTTACAAAATTACAAAATATAGACTATTATATTTATGCTTGGCTATTTTGATTGAGCAGTGGCCGAGTGGTCCATAAACCATCTCAAACTAGTTAACCAGATAGGCAGATATAAAGAATTAAAGATACATTATTCTGTCATTCATTTTTCAAATTTTATCTGTTATCTATATAAAACTATGAAAAAATCATATGATTCAAAATTTCAATCTTCAGATAATCAGATCATCGGATAAATACATAATTACATATTGTAACAAAATAACAAATCTATTATAGATTTATAGAATAACTGAATAAGATTATTAGATTATAGTTTATAAGAACTAAGAAGTAAGAAGTAAGAAGATAGACGTTTACGAAAAAAAAAAATTTACCTAGTTTGGACAAGATTATGAACTGTCTGAGAGTCTAAGACTTGAGAGAGAGAGAGAGTGTGTGTGTGTAATGCCCCACCCTATACACATGCATGATATTGTCCGCTTTGGCCCACTAGCCTCACGATTTTGTTTCTGATGGGCCTCAACCCATCAAAAGGCCTCATGCAAGGTAAGGGTGTAAGCTAATCACTTTCCTCTCTGTTGTCGATGTGGGACTCCGGGGCGTCACATTCCTCTCCCCTTAGGGCTCAACCCATCAAAAGGCCTCATGCAAGGTAAGGGTGTAAGCTATATATACATATAATCACAATCACTTTCCTCTCTATAGGAGATGTGGGACTCTGGGGCGTCACATTCCTCTCCCCTTAGGGGGGCACGTCCCAGTGCAGTAGCCTGCCAGCCCTCTTGGCCCGTCCACATGGAGACCCGCCCACTTGCACCAAACCACGACATGGGACCCACACTCGAACTAGTCGAGAGTCGGCTCCGATATCATTTGTAACACCTCACGCTATACACATGCATGATATTATCCGCTTTGGCCCACTAGGCTCACGGTTTTGTTTAATGGGCCTCAACCCATCAAAATACCTCATGCAAGGTAAGGGTGTAAGCTCTACATATAATCCCAATCACTTTCCTCTCTATAGTCGATGTGGGACTCCGGGGCGTCACAGAGAGAGAGATAGAGGCATGCAGATTGCAAACTGCTGAGTGACGTTTGGTTTGGAAGTTTGCTGGAGAAGATTTGGTTTGGTGGAGAAAATTGAATAAATTGAATTAATAGGTGATGGGTAATTTGGCAATAGAGGCGGTGGACTGTTTTGATTGGCTCTTTTGGGACGATGTCAATTGGGCAGTGGACCTTTTTAGTTGAATAAATTAATGGGCAATTGCCAATTGGGTATAGTGAAGTGGCCATTTCTATTTTAATTGTCTTTGTATTGTTGCCTTGTTGGGCTCCTTTAAAATAAATATTTAGACTCATTAAAATTTTTTGAAATAAATTATTAGGCCATATAACTCATTACATGTAATGAATGGCCCCTTTAAATAATGGGCCATGGGCGGCCGCCCCTCCCGCGCTAAGGGCCGGGCCTGATGCTTAGAAGACACTCTCTTAAGGTAGTAAATGTTGACAAGTCATGACCCAAATGGAAAGTCAGTTTGTTTTATGCATGAATGAATCAATAATCGGCTCATGCAGGGAATGTCATCCGCTCAACATGATTTAGGCTCCAATATCCACAATGGGTTCCCAGATCCATAGGCTCTCTTTGTGGGCTTTGGCAGATTGGGCTGGGCTAAGGCCTCTTATTAAAGGGCTAAATTTACAGCCATATTTACACTCTCTACTCAATTCGCTAGTCCGTAAAGAGGTGGTGTCTCGACACTGAGTTATTAGTGAATTGGGGAGCTCTATTGGCACCACGAAATTTACTCTTCTCACCGCGAAAAAAAAAAAAAAACCTTTCATAAACTAGCCCCGGCCAGCTGGCCTCCCTCCCCCTCTCCCTCTTCTTTCCATCTCCCTCCTCTCTCCTCCCTCTCCTTCCCTCCCGTACTCCCCCTCCCAGTCGCCGGCGGGGAGGGAGATCGGGCTGCAGCAGGGCCCCCCCTCCCCCTCCCCCTCCCCCTCCCCCTCCCAGTCGCCGGAGGGAGAAGAAGAGTAGGGGAGGGAAGGAGAGGGAGCTAGGGAGAGAGGGAGAGAGGGGGAGGGAGAAGAAGAGTAGGGGCTGCAGCAAGCGGAAACCAGCCTGATCTCCCTCCCCGCCGGGGATTAGGAGGGGGAGGGGGAGGGAAGGAGAGGGAAGAAGAGGAAGGGAGAAGAGAAGGGGAGGGAGGAAGAAAGAGGGAAAGGGAGAGGGGGAGGGAGACCGGCCAGCCGGCCGGGGCTTCCGCTGCTGGCTGCCGGCTGGGGCTCCCTCCCCGCCGGCGACTGGGGGGTGGGCGCAGATAAGGAAAGAGGGTAGAGGGTGGGAGAGGGAGGAAGGAGGGAGAAGGAGGAAGGGAAGAAAGGGAGGAGGGGTAGTTTAGGAAAAAAAATTGTCTTCTACTACTGTGAAGAGAGAAAAATCCGTGATGCCAATAACACCACTCTAGTGAATTTGCTAAAAAAAAAATATTGACAGATGATGGTAGCAATTCGGACGGATTTTCATCTCTAACGAATGTCTATCTTGTGAATACTTGAAACAAAATATCAAAGGTCACTGCAGGAACAACTTCCAAATGTCCTAAGAATTCCAAGGTTTTCACTACATGCATGATGCATGCCATGCAAAGACCCCACGTATACAGAAGCTGCTTATAACAGGTGTAATAAACAGCTGCATCTTTTTTGTTCCCTTCCTTCCAAGGCCACTCTTGTATAAAATCACATTCATCAGTCTCCATTCATCCAATATTGTGTAAACTTAGCCCAGTTGTGTGAAGAGCAAAGGGAAGGAAATGGCCGAGTCAAATTCTCAGGTGCAGAAGCAAGGGCAGGGGAGGAACGAGGCAATGGAAACGGTGGCACTGCAGGCACCCGTCACGTTGGAACGTAAGGTCCAAGATGACCTTGATGATAAGCTTCCCAAGCCCTGTAAGCCTCTTCTCTACTCTCTACATGTGTTATATCTCATAACAGTATCTTATTCTATGTTGTTATTAATTTACCATCTACTTTTGATTCTTATTTTTTAAAATTCACGTTTGATCATTATTTTTAACTACTAATAATGGTATGAATCCGATGTATTCAATTCCTATATATGTATTTTCAATATTATCTATTTTAATGAAAATAGATAGGCTCTTAAAGTAAACCTAATTAGGGGCTGTTTGGAACCTCTGCTCTAATTTAGTAAGAGATAATTTGACTAAGATTTAAAATAAAATCTCTAGTTTTAATAGTTTTAATTGTAAATTAACCTATTTTATTAAATTATTTAAAAAGTTAGAATTTATAATTAGTCTGATTTTTAAGTTCTAATTTATAGTTAGTCTTTTCTCTTAACTTTTAAGAAAAAGTGCATTTGATGTCCCTCACCAGGACAAATTTATTAAGACGTTGTTCATATGGTTAATGGTTTTAAAGAGAAGACTATATGAAAATTTGAGATACTATAGAATAGTAAAGCTGCTTCAAATCTGCAATATATGTCCAGCAGATCTTCATCGATACTGTTCAAGTGGGGCAATTAGTGGATTCTGAGCATGAGCTTTTTCCATTAGTCATTTTCACCCTTGCTTTATTTAGGGCATGCAGTCAACAGACCCGGTCCTATATGTTAAGACTTTCAGAGCTAGGGGTTAGTGAGCTGAATTAGACCTAAGTTTAAGGTCAAAATGTACACATGGATGGTCAAAGGCAGCAAAATCCCAGGACTTCTCTTAAGAAAGGGCAAATTGCCTGAATTTAGAAATGGTCAAAATAATGAATTGAGTTGTATTTTGTGTACAATGCTATATACCTAAATATAGTTTTCTAAACCATACAACTTCGGTTAGCTAAAAAATAGGAAATTCATGATTAAAAATTTGGCTTTTTTTTATTTATTTTTTTTATTTTTTTTTTCTATCGGAGGGTTCTAAACCCTTTGAGTTGGAATAATCCTTCCGGGCCCAGAGGAAAGCCGGGTAAACTCCCCGTAGCCCAATATGATAATGCAGTTGATCATTAAAATGATGAAATTCTGCCCACTTGAAAACCTTAAATTGACAAACTCATTTGCAACATCAATCTATTATTTGAAAGCTTTCCGATCACGTCCCTGTTGTATCAAAATTATGACATGGATGATTGGATCTAAATTGTGACACCTAAATGATATAATGCCTAGGGTCCACCAGTTTATCAGACACAGGGTCAGACTCACTGATTGTTGATGGGGCCAGACCTGGGTGAGCTCAGCTTAAATTTGGCCCATTGAACTTTGCCTTATCATCATAATTTATTTCATGTTATCCTTGCACTGTGGAGTGATTTATAACATGAGATGATTGTGTCTATGCCATGTATGATAATGGGGCTGAAAATGCAAATCAATCCCTTCAGGTATTCTTCTTGGAACTGGTGATATGCTTTAAATATATATATATTGTTGTGTGCTTTCCACAGATCTGCCGAGAGCTCTAGTTGCAGCAGATATCGAACATCCTAGTGGCACATGGGGTCACCAGCATTACCACATGAGTGTTCTCCAACAGCATGTTGCCTTTTTTGACTTGAACGATGATGGCATTGTATACCCTTGGGAAACTTACAAAGGTACCATTAAAATTGCATTTTTATGTCCAAACCATTTTGCAACACAGCCCATTCCTTATGGTCCACCATCCCTTTTTTCTTGGATGGTAACAGGTCAGGTAGGTTGGTTCACCAATGTTAATAACAAATATGGATGTAACCCAAAACTGACCTGTTGAGTAATAAACTGTGAATGTTGTTCTTGGAAGTTAGAAAAGAAGCATGGCATGAAATGTCCTAGAAAAGAGGCTGGGTTGGAAATGTCCACTGGAACAGTCCTTTTTAATCGTCAGATTGGAAGTTCCAGTGAGGCTGGCAGGTTGAGTATCAAATTTGCATCCAACTTGACATGTTTGGAACTGTCAAAGATCTACCCAAACCAGATGATAATTGTGCCAACCCGATTGCTGAATTACCAGGTCAGGTTTGGATTGGATTGGCAGGTCAGATCAAGAATGTTCGCCCTGGTTCTTCTTTCTTACCAATCTCTTTCTTTTTCAGGTTTCCGGCTTATCGGCTTCAATTTCATATCTTCTCTCATCTTGACCGTTCTGACCAATGGATTCTTTAGTTACCCCACGCTGACTGTGAGCTTTTGCTTATTCAGTTCATTCTTTTCCCTTGCAAGTCAACTTTCAGTCACACCCAACTGCTTTAATTAACTAGAATTTTGCATGGTGCAGGGGTGGATACCTTCTCCATTTTTTCCAATATATGTACACAACATACATAAATCTAAGCATGGAAGTGACACCGGAACTTACGACACCGAGGGAAGGTGAGTTCATGGGTGTTCAGTCCTTGTCTTCTATCCTTATGTTCTCTGTTTGGTCATTAATGTAAATGCTACTGAGCTCATCACATGATATGTGGTGACAGTCGTCAATTTCATAAGCAATTGCTCATGAACTACTAGAGCTTTGAATCTTCTGGGGCGGGCCATTGTCTCCCTAGCTATTACTTGGATCGTTTTCATTTTCATGTGGATCTATCATACAATTGAATACAATTTGATTACTCAAGTAGCATTACCTTTGAAGTTCACTTCTCCAAACTATGAGCAAAGGGGTTTTTTTTTTTTCAACCATTCTATCCATTTGTTCAATATGTTGTGCAATGTCAGGTTTGTTCCTTCAAACTTCGAGAACATTTTCAGCAAATATGCGCTAACAGAGCCTGATAAGCTTACATTTCCGGAGGTCTGGCAAATGACTGAAAGCAATAGAAATGTCATGGACTTTTTTGGCTGGTTGGTTCTTTTTAATTTCAGTTACAATATCACTTCAATGTTCAATGCTTTAATGAATGCTGTGCTAATGTCGTAAGAGCTATGGTTATGGTAGGTCGGCGAGCAAGCTGGAGTGGGTAGTCCTTTACATACTTGCCAGGGATGAAAGGGGTTTTCTCACTAAAGAAGCTGTGAGGCGTGTTTATGATGGGACCTTGTTTGAGTTCATCGCAAATCAACGTGCATCTGCTGATAAGATGAGTTGATTATCATCACCACATAGCCATATCTCATCAAACTGAGGTGAATTAAAAGAGTTCTACTTTAAAGCTCGAACACTAAAAACTTCTACTAAGCTAAAAGAGTACAAAGCCTACTTGTAAATAGGTTCCTGGCTCTGTTTGCCCATGCGTGCACACTAGTTTAATAATTTGATATCCTGTCAATGTAGTATATGATGATAAGATGGGTAAAGAGCTCTACTGTTTTATATGCTGGTGATGGATGAGATGTCATCATGTCAATGTATTACTCCTTAACAACGGCAACAGACCAACAGTACCTGAATTCTGCCATTAAAATTTAATTGCAAGTACATAGGAGCTCTTTATTTAGTCATGATAGAATGCAAATGGGTTGGAGAGTATGATTTATGCAACATAGTATAGTGAGTTGGGGAGTTTGAATGTTCTTCTGCCATTTGGGAATCCCAAGAGGCTGCTCCATTGGTCTCCAACGATTCCCCAAATTCTGTAACCCCCTTCAATCAACAGTTTCCTCTGCTCTGTTTTGTATTTCTGCACTCCCATTTCACCACCATCAAGGTTCCTATCACCAAAATTAGTAGAATGCATTGTGTTAGTTGTGGACAGAGGGCATTTCATGCCAGAAATTATAAAATGTTAGTATCAGGGCTGTCAATTGTTACTCAATTTGCCCCCAAAACCAGAAGGAATCATGATTTTTTAAGCCTAATTTAATAAGTGCCCATGGCTGTGGATCTTGGGTTTATTCAGTAATCAAATTTCAGGTGCAAGTATAAAGGCTAGAATCAAGGGTTTGGAGTGATCATGATGATGTGACACAATCCAAACCGGATCAAGAAAAGATTTTTGGACATGACTCCAAACTGGGTCAAGCTGTGAAGGTTCAAATGGGGTCCTGAGCATTGGATCCAGATCTGGATTCATGTCAGCATCTGAAAATGGTTTTGAGTTTCTGAAGTGCCCTCCAAAAGATGGAACGGAAGCAGAGTAAATACAAACCTCAGGATTAGACTGGTCCATCCATGGTACCCAGCACTGATAAGATTGTCAATGGTAGCATCCCTCAAATGTTCACCTCTTGAAGAGATTAAGAAGATCCTAACTCCCCTTCCCTTAATCTCATTGTAGAGGTTGAGTGTGTGCTCAAGAGCTGGGGCCTTCCTTCTCTGCATCCATCCTTCCAAGGATGTCCTGTTCAACATCTCTCCCCTTCATTTCAAAACAGCCAAGGGCATCAAGAATGTCAATTTACAAATGCTCCAAGTGAGTGTTTCATAGCTTGGAATCTATAACCCTCAAACTGTATTTGAATCTTACAGAGAGATTGAGAAAGAGATAAATTACCCAAAATGATGCTTCTTGTAGTAAGGGGTAGTCGATAGAAGCGTATCATCGATGTCGAAGACCCATGCATCTTTACCATCTCCATTCAGCTGCAAATTGCTAAGATAGAGAGAGCATTCTTCCAGTGCTCTCTGAGAGTCCACCTTGTATTGGGTTGACGTCATATACTTTCCAATGTAGTTCACACACTCTCCAGGCACCACGTCGAAGTCTCTGATGTTGTGCAGCTCCACATTCATCCTCCAGCTCTCACAGTAGTTCTTCAAAGTGATGTCCAGCCCAGTTTTCCATTTTAGATTCAGGATATTCCAGTCAGCAAATGCTATGCCACACAACAAACTGAAGATGACTAGCAGAAGATATTGCTTTCTTCCCATTTCTGTGTTTGTTTGGAAGGACTAGAAATATGAGAGGTGTGTGTGGATTGTGAGATTGGTGTCTTACAGGATTTATATAAGTCTGTGTGGGTGTCTTTAAATAATCAAAGAACATGGGATGTGTGGTGGAGGTGGATGGTTTGCAATGTGCAGATCTAGGAACATCACATGGTGCTACTGTAAAAGCTGGACAGGCAAATGTTTTTAAAGATCTGCAAGTGTAGTTTAATATGAATGTGGAGCCACTGCGTCTGGGTCACTTCCATGAGGAATCATGGGTCGCCCAGATCTTGAAATTTCAGAAAAAAGGTTCTGGGCCTAAATGGAAATTCCAGCAGTTTTTCATATTGCCCCCCTCCCCAACAAACGTTTTTTTTTCAAAAAACGCAGCGAGTATCACTTGGGTCTTGAGTCTTCTTCCTCGGTGCTGGACTGGTCCCTTTAAGGGTTGCGAATGGCTTTAGTAAGAAAATAGTTCTTCAACTTCCAACATGGATGGTATTCTTTCAAATTGGAAGGCTTGCATTTGATGTGGCTTAATAAAGGTGAGTAAAGTCGTCCATTGGTCTCCTCCTCCTTTTGGGGTGCTAAAATTTAATGCGGATGGTTCTTCAAGGGGGGGGGGGGGGGTGTTCTCTAAGAATTTGGGTGTTTGTGACTCTTCTTCTAATACGATCGCCCGTGTGTGTAACCGAAAAAATAATCCTTTGTGACTCTTCTTCTAATACGATGGCCCGTGTGTGTAACCGAAAAAATAATCCTTGGAGATTTTAATATCACTATAATGAAATCAAAGAGTTATCTTCTAATATTTCAATTTCTTTCTGTCATGAGGTTAGATCTTCCAACTCTATGGCAAATACTTTAGCCAAATAAAGAATTAAGAGGTTGTATCATTCAGTGGGAGTGGTTTTGTAATCAAGTTTGGGTGGTTTTGTTCTTTACTTTTTAATAAATTTACATTTCTTAGAAATAAAATGATAGAGAACCGTGTCTTACCCTTAAGTAAGACGGGGATTTATCACGGGGGGGGGGGGCGTTCTCTAAGAATTTGGGTGTTTGTGACTCTTCTTCTAATACGATCGCCCGTGTGTGTAACCGAAAAAATAATCCTTGGAGATTTTAATATCACTATAATAAAATCAATGAGTTATCTTCTAATATTTCAATTTCTTTCTGTCATGAAGTTAGATCCTCCAACTATATGGCAAATACTTTAGCCAAATAAGGAATTAAGAGGTTGTATCATTTAGTGGGAGTGGTTTTGTAATCAAGTTTGAGTGGTATTGTTCTTTACTTTTTAATAAATTTATATTTCTTAGAAATAAAATGATAAAGAACCGTGTCTTACCCTTAAGTAAGACGGGGATTTATCACCCACCTTCTTTTGTATGTGCGAGTTCCTATTACCTTGCATGTTTGAATTTTTTTTTTTTTTTTTTTTAGCACGTGGAAATTCTACTCAGCAACACAAAAGAGAGAAAAGTGAGAGAGGATTCCCCACAAACAAAGAAAGAGAAACTTAAAAAGGAACCTTGAAAGTTGATACTGAGAAATCTCAGATAATTCTCAGAATTCCAGAAGAGAAGAGATGTCGGTCGTCTCCTTCTCTCCCAAACCCCACCACCTTCTCCTCCCAAACAAACCCCGGAAATCAAAACCCAACCGCTGCCACGTCAGCCCTAGAATGTCCTCCCAACCGCCACCAACTCCCGACCTCCTCTCAACCGTCACCAACCTCCTCTGGGGCAAGTCCCTCCCTCCCCAGCTCCTCATCTCCACCGTCCGTTCCACCTGGAACGCCACGTGGCATCTCATGATGAGCCAGCTCGCCCCCTCCGACCCCTCCGGCTCCTACTCCCGCCCAATCAGCTCCTTTCGCGCGAATTCCCCTTCCCGCCAAAACCCCAAAAACCTCCACCTCTATGTAGCCCTAGCCTGCCCCTGGGCACACCGGACCCTCATCGTCCGGTCCCTCAAGGGTCTCGATGAGGTCGTCCCCGTCTCAATCGCCGGCCCCGGCATCGACGGTTCCTGGGAATTCCGAGAATCCGGCGCCGGAGCCAATGGGAGCGGTCTCGCTCCGAGCGCGGATCGAGCGAACGGGTGCCGGACCCTGAAAGAGGTGTACCGGCTCCGGAGAGGCGGTTATGATGGGCGATCGACGGTTCCGATGCTTTGGGATGTTGATAAGAAGGATGTGTTTTGTAATGAGAGTTATGATATAATTGAATTCTTCAATTCAGGTTTGAATGGAGAAATGGCGGGTGATTCGAGTATGGATCTTTCACCGCCTGCGTTGAAGGGAGAGATTGAGTATTGGAATGGGATTATCTATCCAAATGTGAATAATGGGGTTTACAGGTAAAAACAAAGTTCTTGTGAATTCTGTTTACTTGATACCAGTTTTGGCTCTAATTCTAGTTATACTTGTGCAAAAAGATAAGAGTAGTTCTGGGTGTTTGTTATGCTCTGAATATGTCATTTACTCAAACATAAGCTTTCATTTGAAACCATCATTTCCTCTCTGGTAACTGGTGCAGAGCCCAAATTTGTAGTCCTTTTGGTATGACAAAAAAAACAGAGGAAAATTGAGAAAAATGAATTGATGGTGCTGGTCTTTTGGAGTTGTTGATGAGAAAGATCTATATGGAATCTTTTTTTTTTTTTTTTCTTTTGTAGTTTAAGAGTTTTAAGTGGTTAGGCATGCATTGAAGTCTGCATTAGTCGAAACATTTAGTTAATAAGTGTACATGCTTTTTGCAAATGTTTTGAAATAATCAATCTTTATTCATTTGGTACATATATAGCTTAGTTTTGTGTGTTATAAACACTATCTATGATGCATGGATACGGCAAGGACACGCCATAGACGCAGTGCAGGACACAGATTTTAAACATAAAAAGTTTAGTAGCGGATAAGATACGACACGATACATTGCCCATTTTGAAGTATCCACACATCATAGAACACTATTTGGATTCTTGCGATAGGAAGATACAGATTGATGAGTGACTGCATGCAGTGATCTACTTGGGAGCTTCAGAGATTGTATTGTTTGCGTTGAGATTTATATTTCACCATAAATATATCATATTCTAACTCCAAATGGTTTAAATATGTTGCAACTTGTACACTTTCCTTTAGAATTGTTTGGCTTCTCAGTGTTAAAGCGTGGAGTCTGCCTCCTGAAGTGGATTCTACTCACGTGTCATTGGCGTAATTATGGATGCCTATTTTGCCATTTTTACACAAGATGATTAGGGGTAGAGACCCTTGGATCTGAATCTATATAATTCATTAAACCTTCTCCAAATAGGACATGAAAATAACCTTTAATTTTTCTGTTTGTAGATTGTTTCTGTCAACGTGAGCCTTAATTGGTCCCTTTTTTTTTTTTACCTCAGATTGATGTCTCTTTAGATGGTTTAAGGGAGTATTTTACAATCATTCATATTTCATAATGAAATTAGATGCATTCTGCATCCACACTTTTTTTTTTTTAAATGGTATTATGCATCCACACTTGTTCTTAGGGATCATTGCATCCACTTGAAAGAATTTGCAATTCAGTTGTTTCGAGTCATATCTATTCCATATTGCAGGTGTGGGTTTGCACAGAGCCAACAAGCATATGATAAAGCAGTAAACGATTTGTTCGATACATTGGATATGCTAGATGCTCATTTGTCTAGTTCACGGTACCTATGCGGGGATGTATTAACATTAGCCGATGTTTGCCTGTTCACTACTTTGATACGCTTCGACCTTGCGTACAATGTCCTTTTCAAATGTACAAAGAAGAAACTGCAGGAGTACCCCCATCTTCATGCATATGCACGTGAAATATATCAGGTAAATGTTCGTTCTACACCCTGGTTGTTCATGTACAATGGTTCATATATTTATCTCCTATTCACTGCAACAAACCAATCTATCAACCATGTAGTAATGAAACAAATATATATTTTTTCGTTGATAACTAATTAACCCTTCTAAATCTACTCCACTATCCTAATTTTGCTAAGAATCCTATTGGCCAATGCTGCCTTCTTCTAACCAAGGCAATGAACCTAGCTACCCTGCCTCTCCTATGACCTTTTACATTAATGACCAACAACACCAAGGATGCGGATAATTGAAACAAATAATTACTGCTAACTTGTACTAGAATGTTGTAAGTGAATATAGACTACTAATCTAGGATGCAAGTTGCTTAGGTAATGATATTAAATTTCTTTTGTAAGTGTAGTTTGTTGCTAAATACTTATTTTATGTTCTTTTAGTGATTGGTAAAATGACTCAAACCCACAACCACTTGTCTTTCAACTGTGCTATGGGCTCTCAGCGTTTCTTTCTTTTCTTGTTTTTTTTGTTTTTACCATCTTATATTATTCATTGAAAACTTAAGATTCTATATGTATTTTATGTTTCAATATTTTCTTCTACACTAATTGCTTCTAAGTCTTTTATTTCCCCACTTAGTCCAATATACATGAGAAATCTCAAGCTCCAACTATTCCACTTTATAGGCCATTTTCTTGGTTGTTTCTGTCCGTTATTTTTGTCTTCCCTCTGGAATTATAGGCAGCTGAAAACTGTTCCAACCTGAGGGAGCATTAGAAGCAAAATAACATAGATTTAAATGTTGAACTGTGTGATTTAGAAGTGAAATTATTTAAATGTTTTTTGGATTTAAAAGGGGGTATTTTAAATATGCATTCAATTTAGTGTACGACCAGTTTCTCACTTTAGAGAATTTAAGAAAATAAGGAAATGCTGAGGAAGTTACTGGTCAAATGTAGGTTGTTTGCTTTAACATGACAAAGTCAATCAACTGCTGTACATTTTTTTTCCTAGCTCCTTTAACTCTGTTCAGGCTTATGCACTCTGACCAAACATTTCATTACTTTTTTATCTTCAAGATAAGCATGTTCACTCTAAACATTTATTCATTAGTGATTCCATAGTCTGTTTTTTGGCACCATTTCCTGTGAGAATTCATCCACATTTATTAGCAGATTCCTAAGGTTGCAGCAACTTGCAATTTTGAGGCGATCATGGATGGTTATTATAGGGTCCTTTTCCCACTGAATCCAGGCGGTATTCGACCAGCTATGCCTTGCGGTTGTGAGCATGAATCCCTCTGTAAACCCCATAACAGGGAATCCGTGTCTTTGTTGAACGAACATGCAGAGGTTCTTCAATCATAGAGATGGCAATCCAATCAGTTTAATCATACCTTTTGTACATTTATTCTGTAAAAATGCAAGGATAGATGCAAAGATCGAATTTTTTTTTAAACAAGAGAGTTGAATGGAGGTTTCTATTTGCTTCTTGATCTGTGTATGTGTATGGTCCTTGTAAATCTGGGGATTGGGGAATAAATGTTTCTATGGTTTTGGTTGGGCGGTGGCATTACATTGATATGAATGAAAGTTGGATTTCCCATTCTCATTGTAGGAATGGATCCTTCAAACAGAATCAGATTGGAAGGGCGTCTGGCATGAATGATAAATGCAGATGGGCATAAGTCTACCATTAAAACTGTGTTTTAAAAACTCGACCATGATCCACTACATACATCAAGATCACTTCAGAAGCAATTTAGAAAATGAAGATTAGCAAGGATTTTGTGTCCACAAGATGAAGGAACAGCTTCAGCCACCAATATTAATCAACCTGTTTTCAACACTGGGTATTAGGATATGTCAAAACTATAGATGGTTCTGTAAAATCACACCCACAGATCTGACCATCCATTTCTGCTTCTCCATATTGAGGACCCTACCTGTTGGACGATCGGAAGCAATACTAGTGTCATTTTGAAAATATCTTGATACCCGCCTAAAATGGCATTTTTGTGAGAATCTCACATTTTTAAAATATATACAAAAAATTTTAAAAAAAAAGCAAGAAAAATGCATAAAAAAGAATAAAATGGGGAAAATCACGAAAAAACTATCTATAAAATAAACTTCAACAGTATTTTATATTTAGTTTTGTTGACCCATTATTTTAATTATGTAACAATAATTTAGTTTCCTCTGCATTTTCTGACTACCTTGAGAAAACCCTAAACTTAAAAATAACCCAACAGTATCTTGAGAATGATGACTTCAAGCAAAAAGAGATGATAACTTCCCAAGGACAGTTATAGGGGCTCTAATGGGAAGTTATCATCTCGCTCTCTAATGGCTCTTCGTCTTCGCTTTAGATGAAAGCATTGAAATTATCCAAATAAACAAGGGCATCTGTCACTTAAAAAACAAAAAACAAAAAAATTACCCTGCCCTGCCTGCTGGGAAATTGGCAACCATCAACCAAGTCATATAAACAGCGTTCTTCGGTCTAGCAACAAGGTTGGCCAGCAAATAAAAAGTAAATCCAACATCTGTACATCCCCAAAATACCTATACAGAAATGTCCCCAAAAGCCCCAAGCATTCTAAAAGCATTCTCAGAAATTGTGAAAAAGTAGCTCTTATCCCTTGTCCCCAAAGCCCTCCATGTAACGTCACTTTGATGATCCCCGGACTGCAAAACTCCCTATGCGCTGCATGTGCTGATTCTATCTCTGAGCCAAAGCAGTCGATTTAGACCCTGAGACATGTAAAAGAATCATTAGTTGTGCATCTAAGAGAAAAGAGAAGATCGCTTATAACCCCCTCGATCATAGCTTCTGCATCTATTGCACATCTAAGAGGTAAAAGATCAGTTATAACTCCCTAACCTTAATCATAGTTTCTGGTTCTTCTAACAAGTTAACGTCAATGAAAAAGGGATACATGCATTCCTAGAACATGCGTGATGCACCTTAATATCTGCCAACTCCCGAAAATTAATTTCAATTTTTCAGAAATGAGGGAGATTTTGGCAGTGCTATCAAATTACATCTGTCTTCTCGACCATATTTTGCAAGCCAATTTATACTACTCAATGGTTGAACTTATGTTAGAAAGTCAGGATATACTACTCACTGGTTGAGCGCTTCATGTCCCGGCAGTATTTGCTCCCACAGTGACAACGAAATGCCTTCACCGGATGACTGTCGTCATCAAAATCAATTCCATAATCCTACAATAACCAGCAGAAAAAAAAAAGGAAAAAGACTACCACATGTAAGAAAAATCAAGTACCAAGGGTCCCACCAAATGATTATGGAAACAAACCAAAAACTCAGGTTGTAGATGTTAGATCCCCAGCAGATATATTCTTAATACAATAATGTTACATAAGGAACTACATGGTGCAAAAGACCAAATCACCTGTGACTAGTAAGTCCCCTGAATCGATAACTCACCCACGCAGGCGACCATATCAACCTTACAAGTGAAGGTTTTGTACAACCAATGACGACTTCCAGGGTTGACTCTGAAACTTACACGGCCCCACAACTACATCAACATTCTCACCACCTTTGTACTCTATTTTCTCATGTATTTACATCTAAAACTTTTTAAAAAAACATTTAAAAGTGAGTTTTCGATCATCTTTATTTTCTAAACATCTTTTACAAATTTTCTTTTTAGAAAAGAGGGTTAAAACTTAAAACAAACCAACATTTTATGTGTGGGCAGTGCTAGAAAATTCTCACGCTTCATTTATGAGAAAACACCACTCATAGTAGGACCCACCGAGATGCATGATGATCATGGAAGTCCATTAGATGGAAAGATCTATATGAGACCTACCTCACTAAAAAACTTAAGACTCCATAAGAGCACCTAACCCTTTTATCCATGATGCTAAAACATAATCGTTTTAGAGGCATCATTTTCTTACGATTTCAATCCAATAGTGAGGAAAAGTCAGATGAGTGTCAAATTTAGACTTGTGACCTTTTTTTTTACTTTCCTTTTCCTTTGTGTGTGTGTGTGTGTGTGTGTGTGTGTTGTATGGTGGGGGGGGGGGGGGGGGGGGGGGGGGGGGGGGGGGGGGTTTGAAAAGATCTAATCTAATTGGCTCAAGGTGGGCCCCATGTCCAGAAAAAAGAGGGGGTAGAAACGAGGCATTTTAAAAATGGGGCTATGTAATTATATATATATATAATAGGAGATGCTCCTATGAGAGATAGGGTGGGGGCCCTCTGTGACGCCCCGGAGTCCCACATCGACTATAGAGAGGAAAGTGAATGGGATTATATGTAGATCTCACACCCTTACTTTGCATGAGGCCTTTTTGATGGATTGAGGCCCATCAGAAACAAAACCGTGAGGCCAGTGGGCCACAGCGGACAAGGTGGGCCCCATGTCCAGAAAAAAGAGGGGTAGAAACGAGGCATTTTAAAAATGGGGCTATGTAATTATATATTATCTATAATAGGAGATGCTCCTATGTGAGATAGGGTGGGGGCCCTCTGTGACGCCCCGGAGTCCCACATCGACTATAGAGAGGAAAGTGAATGGGATTATATGTAGATCTCACACCCTTACTTTGCATGAGGCCTTTTGATGGATTGAGGCCCATCAGAAACAAAACCGTGAGGCCAGTGGGCCAAAGCGGACAATATCATACATGTGTGTAGGGTGGGGCGTTACACCCTCAATATATATAAACAATTAGATACATCTTTCCCTCACCATAGGGTGAGGAACACTTCCCTTTTTGGAAATTTCCAAGTACATAGGGTGAGGTACAAAATGCACTTTTCATGTGTAAAAAGGGGAGTGTCCCTCACTCTATGGTGAGGGAAAGATGCATATAATATATAAATATATATATATGTATGGACCCATAGGGTGAGAGACACTTACATAGGGTGAGGTATAAAATGCACTTTTCATGTGCAAAAGGGGAGTGTCCCTCACTCTATGGTGAGGGAAAGATGCATATGAACATTCCCCATATATATAGGGGAACAATATATATGTATATATATATATATATATATATACATATACATATATAAAGTCATCTATTCAATCTTCTCTTTTTATTGTGTTCGTACGTGCGCATAGACCTTCTAAACTTTTTTCTGTTCCTTTATCCTACTCAGCTAATGCAATTACTGCTATTGTTCCAGAAGAAAAGTGTACATCGCTAATTTTTATAGTATTTTGATGACCAGTGACCAGCAGGATCACAAGAAATTCCTTTTTGTTTCCTCATTCATTAATAAGAAATTTCGTGAAACTTTAAAAGAGTTGCTTGCTTGCAAAAAGATGATTGTGAAAATAGCATGCACATGATAAAGTAAAAAATAAACAACGTTACTGAGTGTGACCAACCATATTTAGTGGAGCTGAAGGCTCCATACTAGAAGTTTCTGATAAAGAGAAAGATCCTTTTCTCAATGATTGATAAAAGAGTTTCTCTATGCAGAATATTTTCTATTGATAAATGAAGTAAAGGCGGCAATGCATGATAAATGCATGAGTGATTAGATGCTATTAAAGGAACTAGAGCTCGGTGGCCATGACATTTTTTGAACAAACTGCTGTTATGGAACACCATGCCAAATCTACTCACCCAAGTTAACTCATCGAGTGCTTCTACTTTTCTTGTTGTGAAAAAGGCAAGCTGCATAAAAGCAAATAGAAGTTCTGTTACATTTTCTCCTCTGAGCACGAACTTGGGTCAATAGCAGAGAAACAAAGCTTCAACAAGGAAGACATGCACAAATGGAGCTAAACTGACATACGTGATAGTAGTGGTGATCCGGAGTCTCTACTTCTACTGGGATCTCAACCAAATTTGCATCAAAGCATCTGTAGCAATAATGAGATTACGACAAAAAATAAAGATAAATGAGCTTGCACATTCCTCTTCCTTTTCTTAAATCATCAAAAAGAGAAGTGATTCATACATCAAAATAAAAGTGAACTTAGAGGGAGGGGGGTGGTGTCAGTACAGATTTACCTATGATTAATGAACCTCGCCACATTTCCATAAAATGTTGCATCGAGACAGAGGGCTTCTTCATCTTTCAAGACTCCTTCTGAGCCCCAATCAGCATCTAGAAGCACTGGATAATGATGTTTCTCATTGCCAGTGCCCTGCATGTTTCGATTATATAGTTCTGTATTGGTTATTACTTCTCCAACATATTCGCATACGAAAGTCCCTCTTGGCAATTCCTCAAGAGTTCGGAGACCCCATCCTTTTCCTTCAGATGTAAAAAACACCTGTAATATGCACCACTTAGAAGCAAAACCAACATTGGAAATTTAAAATAAAACAAAATTAAATTAAATACAACGTTCTGATGATTGATGCTTAATTGATGCTAATCATCTAAACCCAAAGAGAATCCTTTTTTATAGCATGTTCGTCAAGAAGGATAAATGTCATAATTCTAATGTAGGCGGCTCTGAACCTGAAAAACATGCTGAATTCAACAACAGCTGGGAATCAAATTAAAAGGGCAATGGCTGACCTGCAAATTACATGTTATGCTGCGCTGCACTACTCGATTTCCACACTGTTTACTGCATCCACATTTACTCCAGCACTCTTTGATAAATTTCCTCACTAAATGGCCCTTGCACTGATCAGGTTGATCCTCATTCTTGGACCTTTCAAGTGGACAATCTTTACAGTAAAAGTGACGGTGCTTTTGCGGATCACGATTCATAGAAATGCATTCATCCAGAAATTGTTTCTTAATACGACCATCTAGTGTATAGGCATACTCACCCCCAGTTTCACGTGCACATGCACAAGGTATGGATGATGATAAACAATCACCAAAACAGTCGGAACAACAATCTTCATCTCCAATCCGAGCAAGTGAGAAATTGACATATGCATTTTGGTAAACTATATTTTGTGGTATGTAGTAAAACGACGGTGGATACTGCACACTGCTCACTTCATTTACCAATGAGATTCTGACTTTCTCCTCACCTTTAGCAATGTCATTGACATCATGGAGTGGCCTTACATCGCCAAATGAGAATTGATGCTGCTGAACAGGTACCAGACTCTGTGAGTTTAGATTTGGGGACACTGAACATTCCGCATTTTTCTTCATATCTTTCTCAGTTTCACCATCTCTAGAATCTCCCTGGTTTGGTTGTGTACAGCAACCCTGCAGACCATTCAAACCTAGAAGCCTTGGAACTTGGGGATCCATTAGCTCAGGAGAGGAATGAGGGTTGGATGAACCATTTGAACTTCCCCACTGGTTGAAATTACCTTGCAAAGGATGACATTTTGCACCCAACACATTTTGCAAATCTGGCTTTTTCAAAAAATCAAGGGTTGGAGTTATATTTACATGTTTGTCTCGTTTATCATCAGAAGCATCAGTACCAAGTTCGAGAAAGCATTGGCATATTTCTTGCATGAGCTTCACAACTGAAAATGTCGGCTCTAAAATTTTGTATGATCTGAGACATTTATCCTCCACAAGTTTTAGAACTTCATCCAGACTTGGCGTATGAAAACCTAATCGATCAGAGTTACAGGTCAATGAAAGTTTTACTTCTCCAGAGGCTGATGATGCAATCTCAAAATTGGCTGTAGGTGCTTCTGATATGTTTACAAGCTCAAGATTTGCTCCGTTACGACATGCTGTGTGCTGAACACTGTCTTCCTCTCCAGCCCTCACAGCTGCATGCTGAGATGCAAAGGCATCCGGGACATCTGCCTGCCCAGAAGAACTATTTGCAAATGGACCTTCTTTAGATATTTGATCTGGGTGAAATGACAGAGAATACTCACTGGTAAGAATTGTGCCAAATAAATTCATCCCTGAACCAAATATTATGCAATAAGCTCAGTTCGAAATAACCATTTCTCTATACCAGTAGAAAAATCATTTCATTTGTGTTCGAGGATGGATGTTTCAGAACCCCATGTCCACAGCAAGAACAACAAGCCAAATAAATAAAGAATAAGAATAAGAACAAATAGGCTAGCATCTCCTCTACTGAAAGTAAATACTTTCAATTCCAGTGCCTTCGTTTTTTTCAGGCAGTCATGATGATTCCCATGTGTAATGGTAACCTATAATCACGTTAAGTGTGAAAATGGTGCAAGGCCATTTACATACCAAAATTTTCACACCTGAGTAGGTCTGAAAATCACTTTCACACCTTTCTTGCGAAAGGCGCCACTGCACCAGTACACTTCTTACATGTTCATTATATTCCCATGAGGCCCATCAAACAGCCTTTTTTTTTTTTTTCATTCCAGTGGGCACAATATTTGTTATCCAAACCATTAAATTTGCTTATTGGACTAATAAGCCACAAGATATTGAAGCTGATTATCTTAAATCATAGATTTTGAGTAAATTGTGAAAAAAGTCCCAACGTGAGGATCTAATTTCCTGCATCCCTGTGGTACCCCAATTCATGATCCGAACCGTTCAATATTCTTGACTTAATGGTAAATAGCAGGATATTTAGTTTCATACTTGATTCTTCATGGATTTTGAGAAATATGTGAAAAAAGTCCAAATACATCTGATGTATTCATTTACTCATGTGAAAAATGGTAATTTTGACAAACATTGTAATGTGTTTCGCATGTGTCAAATTTGCATATGCAACATTTGCATATGTAGCATTTACATATGTAAAACCCATTTACCTATCACGTGTGTAAAAGGCAAACGACCCCTTAAAGGTCTTTCAACATGCCAAGTGTCGTAGAAAGACTTTGAACATAGTTGTCAATTTCATTTTAGACCTCGTTTCAGCCCAGGGAAGGATGAGAGGAGAAAGGATTTAAAGGCTGATCTTGATGGCAATCGAATGACTCTTCCCTACTCGTCTGATAGTTCTTTCAATCGACTCACCGACTGACTCCCCTACTGTCGTTCTTTGTTCCTCGTGGGTAAGGGGACAGAATGGAGGGATTGCCACCCGACCCGAGGGTTCAAGCTATTCATGTAGAGGTGGGATGGAGAGAAGGTGGAACTAGAACGGGCAAGAATCACCGAGAGAGGGGGAAAGGCTGTCGAGAAACCCTCTCCCTTCATAAGGTCGAGTGGCTCCGCCCCAGATATTGAATAACCTGTCCCAGACCCTCTCTCTAGTAGGCGACTCCTTTTCTAGTTCGACCTTCTGCTAAGAATCCAAACCGAAATGCTTCAGTCGGTTCGGAGTTTCAGTGAAAATTTTCAGAGTTCAATTTTGGGAAAATATAAACTACAAAAACTAAATATGCATAAAAAAAAAGAGTAAATTTTCAACATAACAGATAACTTATATGTATTTAATTTATTCTACAAATCAATAATGAAATATTTTATTTCCACATAGCAAATGAAATAATTTTTAGTGGTTTAGATTTTTTTCTTCAGCTGGCCTATTAGAGGGTACAAGGGAAAAAGACTGGATACTCAATGGCTCGGACTATTGAGAATTTTTAGGCCCATATTGGGGCCACCTACTAAAAATCTAAACCGCTCAAAATAAATGCTCCTCAAACATATTGGCGCTTGCTAAATTGCACCCTAATAGGAGACGGTCTGATGCAGGCCAGACCCATGGTCTGCCAACTAATTGGGCCCAGTCCACAAGCCCAATAGTACATCCATTTAGTTAGAGTTTTAATTAGTTAAGAGCCCTATTGAGAGAGTTGATATTTATTTAGAAGTCATTAAAATTAGGAGTTTTATTTTATTTGGATTGTAACCAAGTTTAGTTTCCTTTATTGTTTAGGAAAGCAGAGTCCTATTAGGAAAGGGGATGTCCAACCCTTCCTATAAATATGAAATCCCTCCATTAGGAGAGTAGTTCAAGATTATTCAATAATAAAAATTGATTTTGTTTGGTTTATTCTTTCTCTTCAATGAAAGAATGTTATTGAGTTCCGAGAGAAATTTGACTAATTCCCATATGCAGAGTCGATCTTCACTGGAATCCGGCCTAGGCAAACTCTCTCACAGGGCTTGTGTACACCCATTTCATCACCGCTTGCGGATCCAGGCTGCGTCACAGTCCCACTGTTCCAAAAAGAGGAGAAGAGTGGGGAGGGGAATTATTGAGTGGTTTAGATTTTTATGTGGGGTTCATTGTAGAGGTAGGAAATTCCTTTTTTAAGTTAGACCATAAGTCATCTGAAATTGAAATCCAAATTCCTTTTTTAAGTTAGACCATAAGTCCATCTGAAATTGAAATCCAACTAAAAGAGGAAAAATCGAAAAGGGCATTCGCCCTTTTATATGCATTCTCTGAAAGAATGGAAAAATGGGAGAAAGTAAGAGGGAAAGGGTAAAAGGAGAGAGGGAGGGGGGGGGGAGGAAGAATAGAAGAGGAGAAGAGAGGAGAATTGAAAAGGAAAAGAAGAGAACCAGAGCAATGAAGCTCTGCTACAGGCATGTCCTCCCTCCCTTCTACTGCAGGTGACAGGCATCTCTCTGCTGGGATTTTTATTTTTTTGGGGAAAAATTAAGCCAAAAGCTGAAATTCTGGACCGATATCCCAGATTTCAATGCTCTGAAATCCTGGACAACACTTTTTCCAGGGTGAATGGTGGTTCAGTTCAACGGCATCGAAATTATTCGTCCAGTTCACCCAAACCAATGAACAGACTTTGATAATTATGAAACTAAGCCATACTAACTAAACTAAATTGTTGTCGCAGTTTGGTGCACAAATTATAGTGTAGGAGAAAGTAGAGAGAGCGCACATTGAAGGTTTCAGCATGCAACTTGCCTGGAGAGTAGAGACTGAAACCATTAATATCATTCCATTTCAAAGTGCCCAATGGAAGGTAAATCATGTCAATCTGACAAAACCAACCTATTGGTTAAGGTAAAGTTTTGGATCCTGGCCAAGAGGCCACTACATTTAAGTTACTCATATACCTAAGCATTTCTAAGAGAATTAATATTTCTCAGCATGCGAGCAACCAATATTATATGAAAAGGATTGCACACTGCACAAAACAGAACAGGTGGCCTGGGAGCTTTACTTCACTGACAGTTTACTGATATAGGATCAATGAGCACATATCAAGAGATACCCACCTTCATTCATTCTGGTGTGTGGGCGCTGAGGATGGATCACAGATATGGGAACCTCATCACCAGTGAATGGCTCACATTTTGGCTTAACTAATACACCAGAATGATGATCAGTAGACTGAGATCCTTTTGGCAAAAGGCCAATGCCAGGTTCAACCTTTGGTTCTTTCAAGCAGGTTGTATTTGGTATTCTTTCTTGAACAGGTGTTTTCTCTCTAAGTGGAATTTGAGGCAAAAGAGGCTGACTTCTCTTATCTCCAGAGGATGCCTGAAGTGAGACCGTTTCAGTTCTTTTCTCACTAGTGCATGTTAGAGGAGAAACAACCGCTGGTCTTTTCCCTTTACCAACTGTCTGAGATGAAATTGGTCCAGTTTCTTCCTGACTGCAAGTAATTTGAGGTGAAATGGCCTCATCCATTTTTCTCCTTTTCGAATAAGGCTCACCAATCACTATGCCAGGGTTACTGACCGATGGAGAAGAGTGATCAGCTTCTTGTCTCGACCGTTGTCTGGTCTTTGGAGGTGACAAGTCACCATTTCCATAAGCTTCTTTGTCCATGTCTTCTCTCTGGTCCCAACACATCCAAGGGGAGAATTCATTATGCAAAAAGATGTAAGGAAATAAACCAAAAGGAATGTCATCAAAGAAGTATGACGAGTAGGCTACATACATCAGTTTTCTCATGTGTAGTATTTCTTGCTTCCTGTTCCTGATAAAGAGACAATAAGATTAGAAAAAATATACAAGAAAGGAAAACAAGAACAGTCAACTATGATCTCTGTGATGAAATGATGTACCTTAGAGTCCTCATATTCAAATATAGCATCTGCAAGAGCTCTGTAGTTTTCTTCTTCAATAAGTTCCCAATTATTATCATACAATTGAAGTAGGTTTTTTAGCACAGGTTTCACTGCTTTTGCGGAAATGCCAATGTCCTTCATTGCTTGAAAGGCCTGAGCAACTCTTGCACGCGACATTGCAGAATCAGAAAATGAACTATATAGAAAAGAAAATTCTCCAGAGCACTGCAACTACTATCTCTGCAGCCCTTGTACTTCTAGTGCAGGTTCATCAGCAGCAACAAGAAACCTACATTTTCTCAGACCAAGTCAACAAGAAGAGAACAAGATCAAGAATACATTTCTCAAAATGAAACAACCAACGAGCTTTTTTTTTCTGACTCGAACCTACAAACTTGCAATTTTGAACAACCCACAAGCTCTTGTAGTGTATCAAGTATGTTGCAACACACAAGTATTTCCACTCAAATTTTCTACTAATTTCTTGTGTCAGGCATCCAACCAGTTAAGGCATAGGTACTTTAAAAATAATTCAAGCAAAAGGGTGTATGGCTTCATTGCATTATAAGTTTCATGCATGTTTTAGTACTGATACTCTGTAACCTTCAATTGAAAAAGGAATACACACTTATAACTTCTATTTTATAATCCAATCATCATCATCAGCAATTCATCATGATATCAGCCTTATCGGCTAAAAGAGTTCTACTTTAAAATTCCTCATTTAAAAATATCTTCTTCTTGAGAAATGCCTTTCCTTTTCGCATGTCCCGTAAGCAAGTAAGCAAGCAAAGTGGATACTCCTTATAGCTCGCAGAAAATTTATAATAGCTCTAGCAATTTTTGAGCACCATCAACTGAAATGATCTATGTGCCCAAGAAAGATTAAACTTCAACCCAAAAAAAAAAAACACACAAATTCTTCAATGATTTCAGGAAGTTTCTATTAGAATGTGGCAAACTGAAGGTGCAACAAAATACCTGCAGAAGCATTTGACCAAAATATTAAAAAGAAACACATTGAGCAGTACGCATCTCCAATCCAAAGTCCAGAATCACATAGCATAATCAAACTAAATGCTAGTCCATTACAAGGGTAAATGGAAAAAGGAAGCATCCAAAACAAAGACTTGATTAAATCAAGAGCGTTGAATAAAACGATTCCTCCTACGCATGCATTTAATCTTATCACCCGCAAGGAAAAACAAGATTTTCACACAAATCAAGCTTCCAACCAAAAACGCAATAGCTTCAACAACATGCAAAATGTCCAAGAGAGAAGAAAAAATTACATAAATACATACTACAATCGTCTTGGTTAACCACTAGAACAACATTTCTACAACTTGCTCAAGCCACAATAAGACCTCAAAAAACACTCAGGATCACAAACTCCCAAGAAGCATGCTTCTAGAACAATACCCCAAACCATTCGAACCACGAACTTCAAGTAACTACAAACCCCATTGGATTTTTGCATTAATACCCAACCTTTCCCAGGAATATCTTAGAATAACCTACAAAAGCTAATACTTTACATTACCATGCATTTTTACTTTACATTACCATGCATTTTACTCATGCAACTGATTTGAGGTTTAAAGCCATTAAAAAGCAGAAACAGAAACAAACAGCAATATCAAAAGGGATTTCATGAAAAAGCTCCAACCATTCAGAACAAACCCCAGAGCCCAGACCATTCGAACCACGAACTTCAAGTAACTACAACTCCCAATGGATTTTTGCAGGAAATACCCAACCTTTGCCCGGAATCATCCTACAATAACCAGCAAAAGCTAATACTTTACCAGCCATTTCCTTCATGCAACGGATTTGAAACCATTAAAAAGCAGAAACACAAACAAACAGCACTATCAAAAGGGGTTCCATCAAAAAACCCCAAACCCCACTCGCCATTTCTAAACATTTCACACTTCAAACCAAAAAACCACAGGAAACGGCGGCTTCCAAACGGATTTCGACCGAACAACTAAAAAACCGAGCCAAGCAGGCATATTTCCCCAACCCTTACTCTCGATCAACTACTTTCAAAACGCCCGAAGCGAAAAACAGTATCAAACCTCGACTATTGAAGGGGTTCCGCCTAGAAAAGACTCAAAACCAACTGAAAATCATCTTCCAACCACGAGCATTTGAAGAATCAAACCGCTGTAATCCGAAACAGCGAGAGATCGAAACTTACTCAAAAAAAAAGGGGGGTTTGGAGAAGCAAAAAGCCTCAGATCGAGCGAGAAATCGTCTTCGCGAATCGAATCGACGAAGAAATGGAGAGCATTTGGGATCGAATAAGGGTAGAATCTGGAAAATTAGGGCAATTTTGCGAGAGAGGGAAAAAACCTTTTGGAGCGCGCGCTCTCTCGTTGAGTGGAGAGAGAGAGCAGCAGAAACGAGGGAAGGTACAAAAGGAGGTCGTTTCGGTCGGAGTTCGAGTGTGATGGGCCCCACGTTGCCATTTTTAGTAGAGCGTGTGAGTGCAGGTGTTTAACTAACGTGCGCCGCTGTGTGAAGCAATGGATGGGGATGGGGCAGGGAGGGTATAGATACAGCGATGTGTACTCTCGTGCGTGGGATCATGGCTGGGTCATTTTCTGAGCTGGATTTTCAGAACTCACTTTCAATTGGCTAAGGTTTTCACTTTTTTTTTTTTTTTCACTACATGGGAGTTCCTTGTGAGGCAATTTTTTTTTTTTCGGTTACGGCACATTTGTGTACACACTTTTTTCATAAAAAGAGAAAATTACCACGTCAGCAAATTCTATAAAAATGGAAATATTGGAAAAGAATTTTCGTAGAATTTAAAAATTTATGTTTAGTGTAAAAAGAAATTTCCTTATTGAATTGGTGCTAATGTTGTTTGGTGCGGCTGTGGATTCCTTATAGAAAATGAAATTTTCTTATTTGGTGAAATAATTTTTTAAAGAAAAATAACATAACATGTATATTATTTATTCAACATTAAATAATAATTTATTTAAAAAAATAAAAAATTAAAGAGTTGTAGAGTTTTGGGTTGAAATGGACAAGAGTGAGGAAAAGTGGGAGGAGTTTTCCGAGGAAATTCATTTCCCATACCCCCCATAGGAAACTCATTTCCACAATTATCAAGGAAAATGCTGACGAGGCAGGAAAGCGTTTCTGCGGAATTGTTCTGCACCAAACGCCTGAAAAATAGGTTTTCCGTGGAAAACCATCATCTCTTCCTTGGAAAAGTGTTACACAAACATACTCTTAGAATTTGAAAGGTTAAGTGAAGTAAAGACTGAAGAGAGAATAAAATATGAGGAGGTATAATTATAGTACGATTAATTTTAATTTTTAGTGGCTTTGTCAGAATTTTTTTTTATTTTTTGGGTAAAAATAGATGAATTTTGTTTTTTAGTGGCCTGAAAATATTTTATTTTTATTTTTATTTAAATGAATGAGAGGATTCTTAATTCTTGAAGATTTTACGGAAAATTTTTGGAATTTAGTCATTCCACGTGAAGGGTCTCCGCAGATTGTGCAGCGCAAACGGAGTCTGTCAATACCTCTTTTGTTTTTTTTTTTTATGTTGAGGGGAGCGACGAGTAGAAGCAACGCTAGCATCGCTCTACGTGATTTTCTTAAAACATAGAACTCCTTTGTTTCTTTTTTCTCTAATATTTTCTCTCACACTTTTTCTTTATCTTCCCCACTCTATTTTCTCCCAATTATCTTGGGAAAAAAATATCGAAGGATTTTTAAAAAGATTACTACTATTAACTGACATATAGTTTATTTCTTTTTATATTCTTAAGATTTATTTTGAAAAGTGAAAGAGATGGGAAAGGAAAAAATGGCAGACATAACATGGAAGAATGATTTTGATAATATGCCCATATATTATCATGTAGTGCTTACCCTCAACCCATGAACCCATCCATGAGAAAACAATTGAGAAATGTTTTTGCAGGTTTGGAAAATATGTATTCTCACTTTTTCGCCGATATGAAAAGTGGAAAACCTATATTCGCAGACTTTCCTCCTGTATAAGGGGAAAATCAGCATTCACAGCTTTTCCAAAACCTAGATTCGCAGCTTTCCCACCGATATGAATAGGGGAAAACCTGTATTTACAACTTTTAACACAAATCTTTTCCACCGATGTGAATAGAACCCAACTATGTCACCAATAGATTCTGGATTTTTGGACAGAAAGGTGAGAGGTGATAATCATCCACTCCCTATACTCAAGGATGATGAAAGTATTGTGAGTGGTGGGTTGGGTGAAAAATGGAGTAGAGGATGTAGAGAAATAGGAAGGAGACGAGGAAGAAGAAGATGTGAAGAGTGACGCGATTGGGTGAGAAATGGAGTATGGGATATAGAGAAATAGGAAGGAGACGAGGAAAAAGAAGATGTGAGGGGTGACGCGGTTGCGTGAGAAATGGAGTAGGGGATATAGAGAAACAGGAATGAGACGAGGAAGAAGAAGATATAAAGGGTGACCTGGTTGGGTAAGAAATGGAGTAGGGGACATAGAGAAATAAGAAGGAGACGAGGAAGAAGAAGATGTGAAGAGTGACGCTAGCGTCACCCAAGTTTTTATAGGAGACACTATCGTCACTCAGAAAAAAGTATTACAAAATAAAAAAGTGGCGGGAAGACCAAATTCGTGCAGCACAATTTACGAGGACCCTTTGCGATGAATGGCTAAATTTTGAATTTTTTTTTTCATAAAATCCTCTTAATTTTTTGTACTTTTGATATGACCTCAAAGTGAATTTACCAAATGATGCATATTTACCATTGAAGCATCTTACACTTCTTGATAAGATTCAGTTTTTAGGGGTAAATGGTTGTTTGCAATTGTTTACATTCAAGCATGAACATTATCATTTCAAGCAATTCGAGCATAGTCATATGGCCCCACTAAAGGCCCTATCATTCACGTAAAAAAAGTTGAATGAAAAGATCTAAATGTGACCACTTATGTGCACAAATTAAATTCCACAGACCCTCAAGTTTAGCCGCTTTAGAATGCATTGTTTTGTTTTTTTATATATTTCAATTCAAACCGAGCAGGGCAGCTCAAAAGATCAGACTCAGATTTAGTCCAGCCAAAATTTTGCCCATTGACAGCTTTGTTCACTTGAATATAAACCCATCTAACATAGCTGGGCTTGGTCCTTTACCACATATATATGGGCTAGGTCTGATGTATGGATCCATCCTAAACCTGAGCTATTTACAATCCTACTCACAGCTGTCATCTAAGCTGGTTGACAAGTAGGACCCTCCCTGGATATGAATGGATTCAAAATTTGGTCGCTCGATGTTAAAGATAGGATTAGGTTCGTCAGTTTGGTTATTAGAGATAAAAATAAATATTTGTTATAGATTTTAGGATTGTATTTGAATTTGAATAGTCTTGGTTATTGCTATATATAAATTGAGAGAATTTCCTCTCTTCATAGTTAAAGTGATTTTATGGAAGTTATTTGAAAGTATTTTGTGGTATTAGAGTTAGGGCCCGGCGATGATCTTGTGATAAAACGGGCATTGGGTGTTCTACGGTGATCACGAAAAACGATTTGTGATTGAGGGGAATATTAGAGATGGGATTAGATTGGTTGGTTGGTTATTTGAAAGTATTTTGTGGTATTAGAGTTAGGGCCCGGCGATGATCTTGTGATAAAACGGGCATTGGGTGTTCTACGGTGATCACGAAAAACGATTTGTGATTGAGGGGAATATTAGAGATGGGATTAGGTTGGTTGGTTTGGTTATTAGAGATAAAATAGATATTTGTGAGAGATTTTAGAATTATATTTGAATTTGAATAATTTTGGTTATTGCTGTATATAGATTGAGATTTAGAGAATTTCCTCTCATCGTAGTTAGGGTGATTGTATGAAAATGATCTAAAAGTCTTTCATCAACTGGGTTACTGTTGTACAAAAGTGGATGAATATGCTGAGAAAAGGATCTGTCCAACTCTGTATTTAATGCGTCCATAAAACCTTCCATTTTGAATAGAAAGCTTGTACGATTTATCTTTTCTGTTAAGGACCGATCCCTGTTTGGACCAAACAGGAGTGACACGCAGGGAGTGGCTGAGGAGGCGGATGAAAGAGACTGTGTGCCGTCAGATTTCTTGCATAAGATCTGTTACCGTACGTGGCTGGTGGAAAAAAACCTATTTCTTTAGCATGGGTCACACTCATATCTTTAATATCAGCGATTCAGCAGTAGCATTGCAGCTGATACTGATAGTCTCGCCACATGGAATCAATATGAAATTGACATGAACTGCCTCTCTCTCCCTATAACAAGTATTTATCATTTTTGCTCTTTTCTGAATCTTTTTGGGAAGTCCCGTCAGTAGACACTTGTATCAACATATCAGTTTGTTATTTAGAAGAATTGCAAGCATTCTAATGTTCGAATGTGAGAGAATTCTAAATGCTCTTCCTCCCCCTTAAATGCTTAATCTCTCTCTAGCATTTGTAAGTGTGAGAATTCACGAAGTTGAAAGTGCCTTTTTATGTGGTTTGAAATTCTAAAAGACAAGATGTCACACTAGGTAAGAAATGCAATAAGCCCACTTCCTTGTCATAAATTCCACTAACAAAAGAATGAATACTTTTTCTCTTGAGAGTGGATTGTATGTATAGTCTAACATTGTGGGGACCATCAATGATCAATGCAGCTTCTTTCACACTCTTATCATTCATCATCTGATTGGCTATCCAATTTTATACTCATTAAACATTTACTCACCAATGTAGCATCTCAAAATATCTATGCTCAAACGGACTACTGAACTTTCAGACCTTTACTTTAAGGTCTAAGATAGTCTAATGAGGTTGGTTTTTTTTTTTCCTTCATGACCCTTATATTTAAAGATACCTTTCCATCTATCCTAAGAATGTATCAAAGTAGGCCCCAAGAACTTGACCTCAAGCATAGTAGGCGGCCTCCTTGTACTCGTTGTAGGTGAAGATTTTTTCCCCATCATTTCTCCTTATAATATTCAGAGTGGATGTAAAATTATCATTTTTTTCTGATAAATGATTACACCCAAAGCCAGTTTTCTATTACATACAGTCAGGATTTACTTGATAGAATGTTAATGGCTATTTCTGAACTACATAGCAAGGAATATACTGGCAAGAAGAGCTCTCCTTAAAATTCCTGTGTCAAGTCCTGCCACATTATGAAGTAAAGTTAGGCCATGTCAGACTCCAGCAGTGAAGTTGAATCTGCATCATGCAACGATAGGAAATTCATGTTAGCACACATGTTATGTGATCACAAACAGCTCTAGAGTCTAGACCTTGATTAAGGATATGGTGAAGGTATTAAGAAATGTCACTTGTCTGTGAAGCAAGTTCTGAAAGAAGACAAATGCTCATTTCCTGACCATTGAGAAAGTAGAAAAGAAAGATGGCAGATAAAATAGATGGCTTGCCTTTAGTTTTATCTTGGGCTCCTTCAAAGCTTTCTTGTTTACCTTTCTTTTAATCTTTAGAAAGTTGTAACTAAATGAATGTAACCAGATGCATGATAGCAGCAGATCACAATCTTCAATACAAATCCAATAATTCTAACTTGAATGCCTAAAATGAGTAAACCACTTCAAGAACATTCTAATTGTTGATGTGGCCTAGGCAGAAACAACAACCAATGTAAGAATGATAAAATAATGAGGACCTTAACATATCTATGACAGTACAACAAAGAGAGGCTGTTCACAATGTATTAACTAACGATTGTGAAAAGAGGATAGCCTTACAGATTCCTTCACTAGTACATCTTAATGTTAGCATCAATAGATAAAACTAACCAAAGAGAGAGGGGCAAAGAGAAATCTGCTCTACATAATAGCAGATAACCCATTTAAAAACTCAGATGATGAACCTAAAATCAGATTTAGCATAGAAGGGAAAAACCTAAAAATCAGATATAGGGAAACCTCATGGAAGCCAACTATTGATTGGATATGCTATATATGAATGGCCAAGCAACACAGGCTGATTAAATTCATTTTATATTTGCAAAACTTTGAATGGGATCTTTAAAAGAAATCCATAATTAATCTAATCAATGAAGCAACTCAAGTATAAGTCTACATTAATTGGGAACTTCTCTTATAGATAGCTAAAACAGAATACCAGGCAGGGCCTTGTCTGTTTCATGTAATTGAATACCAAGGATTTGTTTCAGTAAGTAGTTAAAAGTGAAGAACCAAAGGGGAATATCCGAAAATGACCATCAAATAACATTCCCTTTAATTGAAGTTGAATCAAGGGAGTATGGGGAAAGAATATCCCGGTAATTCAATAACAAGGAAAGTCCAAGGTCTCATCCATATCTCCACCATGTATGATTCACCCCTGACCCATATCCTTCACTACTCATCGCTTTAATAATCCTTCGGTAGAGCTATTTCACCATGAATTCCCATGTACTCAATTCATAGGTATTTTATGCAACCAAACAGGCCTTGTCTAAAATCCCAGTGTTGTCCTAGCAAGGAAAATTGTCAACTGTGAAATGACTTCTCAGAAATGAAAAAAAAATCAAAGCTAAGTGAGCTTTGGAATTTAATCCTAAAGGCCAAAGTTTAACTTAACAGAAAACATATGAAATATAGAAGCCTTTAGTTAAGCATGTATCACCGATTCATGCAATGGACAGAAATAAAACAGAGTATCTAATAGTTATAAAGAGAAGGATTTCTACTTTTCTTTTTGTGTGTTTCATGGAAGATTACTATAATACTTCAGGATGAACCGAGGCAGGTCAAAACTGAATCCACTGCCATTGGAAATATAAGTGATCTGATTTTCCAATCTCATCTCATGTTTAAAAAGAGAGGTTAAATGTCCCACGGTTGTAGCTTAGTTCATCAGAGACATGATTGTTTTGAAAAAGAGTGCGTGAGTTTAAAACCCTAAAAACATAAAGAAAATATAAAAAAGAAAGAAAGAGAGAGATACATTAAATTGCACAAAGTCCATAAATTATACCTTTTGCTTCATGTTAATTTTTTGGATACACAGTGTGACTTTGAGCATGGATAATTGCCACTCCAATTGAGAAAGACTGCAATGCTGATAGAGGCGATTGAAAATGAACAAAATATAGGCCTTCATGAATGTTCACCATTTCCAAGGTGGGTACACCTTGCTTTAAACCCTGCAAATAACAAGTTAGTTAATATTTATTTGATGGTCTCACTATCATCCATCTGGAAGTAAAATAGTAAAATTTCATTATCTGCGAGATTGAATTAGCCCTATATCGAGGTTAAATGGTAATAACTACTCAAAACCTCAACCTCAAGGTTGCAACACTGACCACTGAGTCACTGACCACCTTCCAACTGTGCTATGGGCTCGTCTACAGTGCACGTTTTCCAACAGTAGAAACTTGCAAGGCAGGAATAAAAACAACAAGATTATAAAGAAACTTTGATTTTGCTAGCTTGAAGAAGGCAGAATCCTTGAGATTTGGCCTTGCTCAAAGCATGGGCATACAATGTTAGCTGGCACACTATCTGATTTGATGAGTCAAAAAACAGACTGTAGTTTTGACACACAAGATAAAAGAAAATTTGGGAATCATGAGGAATCCTTTGAACCATTAACAAAGGACAATTGAATAGATTCTGGTAATATCAGAAGCTTTCTATATTGCACTAAAAAACCATCAGTATTCATTATCATGCACTTAACCATACTTTAATATGCAAGCTTTGTACACACCTCCACATATAGATCAAATGACTTGCACTCCTCATGTTTCTCTGTCTCAGGCCAGGTTTCTCTATTACTTGATCTATAGTTGAGTACTGTAAGGGGGCAGCCAGTATCCCACCCACCACAGTCACAACATCCTCCAGAACTCAATCTTTCAATAAGACTTGATGGCCCTCCGTCATCAGTTCTTGGGCTACCATGAAACCCTGCTGGTACTATAACCTTCATATCCATGAAAGCCTCATTTTCATTTCTCAAACTGTCTCTACAACTTTCAGTACAAGAATCTCGATGGTTGCCAGCAGCTTCAACAGGAGCATCTTTGAGAAATTTTAAGCCCCAACCTCCATCTGCCATCTGACTATAATTATGGAGATAGGCTTTCACAACAATGGCAGCTAACTCAAGATTGGATGGGGGGAGATTATCTATGTGGCTATCTCTACCAGATTGTTTACTCCTACCAAACATATCTAAATGAGTTTTATGAGAAAAGTTCTCTAGTTTGGCGCTTTGATCAGCAGATTTCTTTGTAGATTTGCGCTTGTAATAGTTTTTCCTAAACACATCTGCCACCTTCTTTGGCAAACCTTTGTTCTTGCTAGTAGTAGGAGTCGGAGGATTCTGTGCCATCCCGAAACTTTCTTCACTAGCACCAAACATCACAAATTCAGTCTCCACCTGCTTTAAGTTATTTGAATCAAGAGCCAGAGAGCTCACAACCTTCATCTTACCAACAATATCTGGCACATTGTCACTTGAGCACCACCCTTGTTCTGTTTGAATATCTCTTCTTGAACAGAACAAGTACATATAATTTGGTCTATTGTCATCTAAAGAATCTTCTGTACATGGGTTGGCTACATAGAGCTCCCCTTGATCATCCACTGAGAACACAAAAAACGGCACCCCACTGTTCCATATGCAGTGAATCAGGCCCTTGGAAACAGCACTACTAGCAGATGAAGTGGATTGATCTGAAGATGAATTTCTACTTGAGGAAGCAACAAGCATTTTACCTGTAACTTCGGATGCACACCTTCTTTTCCTCAAATATCCATATTTCTCAGGCTCCTCAGGAGTAATCAGTGCTGAAGAAGAGCTAAGAAATTCTGAGAGTTTTCTGTCTCTTAAGGCAACCGATTTTGCTCTTTCCAGGTTCATTTTACTATCCAAAGAACCTAAATGACTATGAAATGAACTTCTCCAAAGGTTCTTCACCTTCCTGTTCCCTTCAATTGCATTCAGAATCCACTGCCCAACAGGGCTAATAATTACATTTTCTGGACTGGCTGCTGATGCACATTTGACAACAAATTTACCCAAATCACTAGTACTTTTCTTTCTTCCATAGGTTTTTAATCCATCAATCAGAAGCCCTGTACTTGATGACCTGGTATTCCTGGGAACATTAAACTGGGTTTGTTCCCTACAAATTATACTTAGAGAATCAGGTGTTCTAGCTTCTACTGATCGGCAGCATCGTTGTCGGAGATTCTTATTGAGACTTATGGAACTCAAAAACTTTGGGGTCCTAGGTTCCTTGGCACCCTGATTTTGAAGGCCTGATTCCTCAGGCATCTTAGAATATGCCTTTGTTGCCTGATGTTCGAGATTTCCAGTTGTTATTGCACTACTTTTACTAGCACCTTCTTAATCTTTGGTGCAGAAAACACTGAACTATTCTCCAACTGGATGAGGTGCATTTAATGGTGATCTGTCTACATGAAAACCCTCCACGTTTTGTCACATTTCATGATGAATCTGAAGAATCATAAAAAAAAAAAAAAAGTTTGAGTATCAAAACCAAAAATATAAATAAATTGATGTAGAAAAAAACACAAAGTGTGGGATGGAAAAAAAAAATGTGAGGTATGAACTTTTCACTTCAACTGAGATCGCTGTAAGGAAGCTAAATGAAAAGAGAAAACTATATCTCATCAGAAGGGGTATGCAATGACTGGTTTTCAATTAAGAAAACAAAAGCAGAAATCTATTCTTGTGAAGTTTTAACCTTCCAAGTCTCTAGGAACACATAGCTTATATCTTGTACTGGTAATTTGGATATCATACAATCATCAACTACAATCGATTGGGTGAACAATCTCAAAGCTCAAATATCATTTAGTCCTTCAACAAAATTACAGCAATTGAATCAAATACAGATCCACATGAGTTAAAGTTTCTGAGAGAGAGATCTAAAAAACAAATGAATGCAAGAAAACTGAACTTGGAACGTGCAAAAGCAGAAGTTGATATGATCTAAAGTTGTTCATTATCATGTGATCCAACAACAACCTTACACATAAACATTGGTATTGAATCATCATCATCATCATTTCCTCACCTCAGAAAGACAAACCGGTGCACTGGAAAGAGCCCACTCATATCTTATTCAATACTCCTGATTTGTGAAAATAAAGAAGAAAAATAGAGCATTGTTTTTATGAGAGGAAGACAAGAAGAAGAAGAAGTTCTTGTTCATATGATAGCAGAACAATGGAAAGAGAAAGCCTGCGTTTTACATTGCCAGTTAAGACTGGCTTAGAGAGAGAGAGAACATGGAGGAGAACGTAAGGAAATGGGTACTAGTCATTTTCTCTTTACGGGCTTCCATATTAAAAGAGGAAAGAGAAGGTCTAACTAACTCTGGAAGTGGAATTATAAGTAAAACTGTTTGTGGAGGAGCACAGTATTATCACTCTATGTCTATCTGTGGCAAGAAAAGAAGATGAGTGCACCTTAGCCTCCGTTTATGCAAAGGGAGGATTGAAATAGAGAGAAAAATGTTAATAATTAGTAACACCAAAAGCTCGAACTTGTATATATATCAACACCCCCCTTGAATGGGAAGTCGTTCGAATTCGGAACCCTATATATATCGAACTCGTGACCTCTGGCTCTGATACCATGTTAATAACATAACACCAAAAGCCTGAGCTGTTAGTGAACAACATAACTGTAGGTGCAAAAAATAACGACCCACAATATTGGGGGGTGCCTTAGAGGACTTACCCGAGTGAGATTAGGGACACCGATGCCTGCGCCTGGAGCCTGAGAAAAGGAAGGAGAAATGCAGGTCAGAGGACCCTGGCCTGGGCGGCGCAGGGCTCTCCGATGCCTAAGTTAGTATATGAACTAAGCAGAGGGAGGAGATTTTTGGGGAAGAAGATGGCATACCAGAGTGGTAATGGCGTCCCCTTTTCTCTGGAGGGGTAGCTGTGTTTATATAGAGGAGGAGGAGGCAAAGGGGTTGTTGGCTGTCTTGTCATAGCCCACTTCGTCAGGTACTAGGGAGGCGCGGTCCCATCGTAGCCTGTCTGGTCCCGTCGTAGCCTGTCTTGTCCCGTTAGGCCATATCCTGGCGCCTTGGGAGCTGTGGACGGCGATCTGTCAGGAGATACGGGCTGTCCCCCTTGTCTTGTCGCACGGGCCATAGCGTGCTTGAGCGTCCATGGGAGGACAGCTGTCAGTGCTCACTACTTTCGTCGATATGAGGCGCTTGGCCGGGATGGAGTGTCGTGCCGGGTGAGACCTGGCGGAGATGTAGGGTCAGGGCACTGTTGCCGAAGTGGAAGGGGATGGCACTGTCGCCGAGCTGGGCAGCCGAAGTGGGATGCTTTGCCGAAGTGGAGTGTCTGGTCTTGCTAAGGCGTGCATTGCCGAGGTGGGGGAGTTGCCGGGATGGACTTGCCGGGATGGATCTGCTGATGGGCCCCCCCGGGATGGAGCACCTTGCCCAGGATTCTCTTGGGAATTTCCCCACACAATAGCTCAAGTGGTACCAGGACTCACCCAGATTATCCTTTATACAGGAGGTCTCGGGTTCGAAACCTGGGGAGGCCCCTGGGGTGCATGATTTCCGAATCCACCCTGGGACAAACGCACAAGGGTTACAGCCAAGAGGTTACAGCCCGAGTGTATACAATAGGCGCGGGGCCCTGGGCTCCGCCTATCCCCTGTAGAGGGTCCAGCTGGGTGCTCCTGGGGTTGCCCCGCTCAGCTCGGATACCCTCCTACAATAACAATATATATCAACATAAAATTATTCTTATTTTTTGTGTTGTCTACTAAGATCTATTTTCTTATTGCGATATTTTTTGTTGAAGAAAATATACTAATTTTATTTTAATTTCCCACAATAGCGGCAGAAATGCCGAATTCCCTTCAACTGTGGAAACCAGAATCTATGTAGCAATGCCAAAATTTATTGATTGGGTATACTTATAAAATCTGAACCTTTTGTCTCACATTGTATTGTTCCTAAGGCTGTATTTTTTTGCATTAAAATGCATAGGAATTGAATATATAAGGTGGTTAAAAATGAAGATCAAAGGTGAATTTTAAAAAAATGAGCATCAAATAGTATCTTCCTTTTCTTCTATTTGCCTAAATGAATATTTTATTTGATGTTCATTTCTACAAATTCACCTTTAATCTACATTTTAAATCGCAAATTCAAATTCAACCAAATTTATGCTCACCATTACATTCATGATGTATAAAACACATGACTCGACTTCTTTAGTATTTTTATTCTAATTGCATGGTCTAGACATGATCAATCTAATGTTGAGCACTACTCTTGGTTTGCGTGAAATTTTCCTTCATACATGAACAATGTGGCCTCACTAGTTACTAGTGTTGGACTATGAGATTTTCGCCATGTCCTCCCCCATTGTTTGCTTGTTTTCATGCCCATTTTCATTACTGGACTCTTGATTATATCAATGTGTAGATCAATGTATTTATGCAAAAGGTGTGAAGTCTAAATCCTTTTCATTAAATTTCATAACCACCTTTCTTTCATCATCATCTTATTATTATTAAATTGCAGGGCGGGTGTGGTTTGGACATGAACTCCTCAAGATTTGCTCTTTTGTGACCCCAACCAACAACTAATTACAGTAACATGAACCTACTTAATCTGCAATTTTTCTTGGTCTGTAACTCTGCGATTTATTTAGAAAACCCACTGTTAGGATTATCTTTCATTCATGAGACTTGCTTTACTTTTACAGCTGTTGGTGGAGGCACATGTGATGCAGGTAGAGATGGGTGAGACAAAAGTAACATGCAGTGGTGTAATTTGGCAAAGCATAAGTCTTTTTTCCTTGGAATGCTTTTGTGCAGGGCATTTGGGTAATTGATGCTCTTGCAGAATGTGTTGTTACTAGATTAGTTCTAAGAATCAAAAGCAATATAAATGTAGGAACCTTTTGCTGTTAGAACTTCAACCAATGGGGTCAAAAGATATTCATTGCTATTCTGGCATTACATTACATTTTGATGTTACATTAAAAGAGAAACAGTTGTTCCACCATTCAATTGTTGGCAGGACAGAAGACTTTTTACCACTTAAATGTAGTGCAAATAACTTTACTTGAGGTGGATCACATCTAAGATTTTGATGGAGTGGTTGCACATGAAGGAATTCAACCCCCACTCATGCCAGCAAAGATGTTTGAGGAGTCATCATTTAACATTCCCTGGCTTTTTTTTTTTTTCCCCTGCTTATATCTTAAGAATAAGGGATTAATACTGAAATTTTTGAAGGTTGTTTTTAAAAACAAAATGGTACCACCAGGCTGGACCCGGTTCGACCTAAACTGGCACTTTGAATGGTTGGGTTGAACCAAAAACCTTCATATGATCAAGAAGGTTCAAAGCCAACTTAGTGAAAAACTATGGTCAAACCAACATGAACCAGCAGAAGAGATCCTGTTCTAATTCAGTAGCCCTGCACCAGTTTACTACCATTGTTGCAAATATTGTCATCGGTTAATACCAGCCGGCGACAACATCGGGTTTATTTCAGAATTTTTTTCGCTTTTATGGGATTTTATCGGAAAATATTGCTATAATAAAAAAGGTTTTAAATGAAAAAATAAAAATCAGCAATCAAATACTCGAATTGGCTGTATTATCTGTTTTTAATGGAAAGAGTTCCATCCTTTGTAAGTTTAATCTCTCGTTGGAATGAATTGCTATTGTACAAATGATTTGGAACTTCCTTCTTCAATAACAGATTTAATAACCCTCTACAAAAATCTATTAAGTTTTGATTGAAAATTTCTTATTCGATTTCCTTTGAAGTTTAACTCAATTTATCTAAATCGCTTTACATACTAAGGTCTGGCAGTAATGTATAAAGATCAATACTTAGTTATAATATGTTGTCTCGTTATCTTGCTTGTTCACTTTAAAATTACAATCCATTGTTCAACAAATGCTTGTTTGAGCTTTAAACTCAAAATAGGATGTTCAGAAATATGTTTCTGTATTTTTACCCTGCTTGTTTAGTTTGTATTGAATTTTAAGAATTTACAAGCAATGCCTTCTGGTCGAAGGGGCAAAAATTCACTCTTAGCTTGTTTATATTTTGATGACCCATCATAGATTTCGACCATTGATCCTTCATTCTTAGCTTCTTTCATAGAAGTGAATTCCAAGGAATTCTTTAAAAATCATCAGTAACCATGTAAATGCTCAAACAGTTTTTCTTCACTAAAACTAAAAGTAGCAACTTCAATACTTAAATTCTACCCACAAGGACATAGCAACAGCTAGACTAATGTGATTCTCATTTGTAATAATCCAACATGTTTTATCATATGCCTTGTTAAGTCACTCTCCTAAAAACATGAAAGTCCAAATTTATGGGCTACTAGAATGGATTACTACTAGTTCTCAAATTAACAATCAATGCACAGCGGAAATAAACAATCAGACGAACCAGCAATTAAATCTACCAAGCAATCACCACAAGAAGGCAGACACAAAATATAGCGTGGAAACCCTATCCAGGGAGAAAAACCACGAATCAGAAATCAAGAGTTCACGAACAGTTACAAGATATACTCACTAGCTCCTGTACCTCAGTCTGTACCTCGACCTCAGGACTATAGTTATTCTTGTAAAGAATCCACTGATACGAAATCCACGTGCCCCGTTCTCCTTACTCGATCTCCTCACACCTTACAAGCACAAGATGAACAATCTTCTCCTTCGAAAAGTAGAAGCAGCAGCGACCTTTTAGAGCAGCCTTCAGAACGATCTCTCAATGGCTCTAGAGAATAAACTCTCTTTAATGTTCTCTAACTCAGATTAATGAGAGTTGTGGTGTTCCATAGGGTTGAGAGTAACACCCTATATATAGCCCCAATTTCGTGCATAATACTTAGAACACAAGTAGGACTCAGACTGGAAAAACAGAGTCTCAAAAGGAAACAGTTTCGTGCAAAAAGGAGACTTTCCCAAAATTCCGCGCACTGTTCGCTCGAGCGAACTCTTCAACCGCTCGAGCGGATGAGGCTCTGTCTCGCGGTCGCTCGAGCGAAGGTGAGAGCGCTCGAGCGGACTCCTTGCTGGATGAGATACGGAAATTCAGAACTCTTTTCTTCCAGCTTTCTTCTTCTAAACCATTCAGGATTTTCTTCTTGGAGTCCTTCCCTCTTCTATCTTCGGAGTTCTTTTCTAAATAAAACATACAACACAAAGATTCCTAAAGTTTTGTCCAACATGAATTAGCCAATACAAAAATACCTAACAAACCAGACTATCAAAATTGTACATATTGAGGTTTAAAGAGATGCATTGACCCATATTTATTGGGTTTTGTTTGTGTGAGTGCCTAAAAATTACGGACTTGGAATAATGGATTAGAATGAATTATAAGCATATATGAAGGTGAAGAGATATATGGGACCTGCAAGGAGAAGAGGAAGAATAGCAGGTCAGAGGACCCTGGCTGTAGTCAGCGCAAGGCTCTCCGATGCCTAAATTAGTTCAGGAACTCAACAGTAGGATGGAGATTTTAGAGAGACAGAGTAATGGCTATGGATATGATAGATTATTTATATTTTTTTCATACCTGAGCTTCTTTATTTATAGGAGAAGTTGGGTGAGGAGTCCCATGACTCTGACGGGTACTTTTGAGAAGTACCGTCCCATGATCATCTTTCCTTAATTGCAGTCCAATCAGCCCACCTTTCATTAAATGACAGTCCAATCGGGCCTACCTTTGTTGACTATTTGGTATGGTTCCATCGGAATTCTGCCTGGGGCCTTACCCTGATGTAGATGTAGCCGCAGGATACCGTTCTGTCAGAGAGCATGGACGGTAATGATGGCTAATCAATCCCACTTGCGCGCGACCTTGATCTCGGTTGGCGACCCTGGCACTGCTGTCGAGGTGCGTGTGGTCGAGGTCGAGACATGATTAGCTAATACCATTACCGAAGCTAATGTAATCTAGATATCTTTTGAAATATCCCCATACAGTTTTGAGTTTCGACTCAAATTAGCATACTGTTTTTTTACCATTACCGAAGCTAATGTAATCTCGATATCTTTTGAAATATCCCCATACAGTTTTGAGTTTCGACTCAAATCAGCACACTGTTTTTTCCCCTACTTTCAAGGATGCCCCAGTTTTAACTTACATTGGGTAAGGTCATTCCAGGATAAACATGACCCTAATTTAGATTTGGGTGGGGATTGGAGTTGGAATTAGCTAACATATTTTTTCGACAAAAAGATGAAAAAAATGTATGAGGCCAAAAATAGATTCATGGGATAACACTTTTGATGGTGATTGATGATGATGTTGTTGATACTTTTAGTATAAAGAGATAATAAAAAGAAGATTAAAACTATGGCCCAGGTGATTTATGTTTGATACCTTAAATATAAAATAACAATTAAATATAACTTTAAAGCTCCCAGCGAGGATCGAACTCGCGACCTTTCGCTTACGAAGCGAACGCACTACCACTATGCTATGGAAGCTTATCACTTACAAATTTTGTGATTTTGCCAATGGCATACAGACTACACAAAATGGTTTTTCTTATCTTGGGTAGGAATCATTATCTTTTTTTCAAAAATGGCAGAAATTGCTTTTACCTCACACTGAAAACTTAAAAAATATTATCAGCACGAAAAAAAAAAAAAAAACCATTCTTTAAGTGCTACTTGGATGATTGAAAGACAATTTATCCCCATCTCTTGGGCAGACCCAAATGAGAAATCACATTCTCTTCCCCTTCTATATTGACCTTGACATTGGCAATATTGGTTTCTCACTCCTCAAGGCCTATCAAATTCAGAAGAAGAAACAGAGGCTGTCCTCAAGGGTCAAGACCAATCAGCTCATGATTCTAACCTCTCACACAATCAAGACCTGGCCCAATTCCTATGGATATCTGAAATCTTTAGAAACCATTGAACTGTTTGGTTATAAACAACTTACATGAAACCACTTCAGTGGACCTGTCCCCAATGACTTTGACAGATTACAAAAGCAAATATATCTTTCAAAAGCAAAAACAAATTACAAGCCACTGCTCTTTCGACTGGACGGTAACCAGTTCAAAGCAAATAAATATATCTGAGACCCCTAATTCATTCCACACACACATGATTCAGTGCACAAGTCACGGGTTCTTAACCAAAAAGCTAGGATTAGACCGATGGATCGAAAGTTAAAACATGATTTTATATAAAAGTTGTTAAATTTGTGGGCCATAAATCAAGGGTTTAAGATGATTTAATTGTCCTATAATTTTATACAAAGTAGGGCTAGTCTAGATCTTTGGATCCCACACTCAGGTGGGCCCCACATACACAAGATAAGAGATGCCAGCCTTATATATCCACATGTGGTATATATTAATCTAAGCTATTATACTATGTTAAAGCCATGGATTTTGAACATAATTTTAACCGTAACTTCCATTTTTTGACGGAAGTTATATCGATTCTCTATAACTTAGCTCTCCCCCAAACTACTTCCGTCCAACATGTAACCAATGAAGTCTTCTTCCCACTTTTCACTCTTTTAGGACGACTTCATCCAACCCATTTTACTCCACGGACTCTTGGATTGAGAATCTTCTCTTATTTTATTCTCTTTTTTCAAAATTTGATGCTCCGTTGACACCAATTCATTGTCAGTAAGCATTTGAAGATGATTTTACGTGATTTGAATTTCTTTTAATGACACATAAAACATAGTTTTGCAATTATTGGTGAACATGCCTGTGTTAAGCACAAGTTGTTTTACTAGTAACAAAGTGAATAAGGAAAATGTTGCACTCGACAAGATTAGAGAAATATTACCGGCATGATATAACCTGAGTTTGGCAAGTAAGTCCGGTGAGAAGAACGAGATGTTGCTCAGTTGGTTGGTAACTCTACCTCTTACGCACCTGCCCGATGGATCCCTCAATATGTTGCTCTTTCCTTGTGGACTCTCTCCCCCACATGTGTGGGAGCTCTCTTGGGGTGAAAGTAAAAAAAGGGAAAAAAGAGAGTGGGATGAGAGTACTCGACCTTTCTTAAAACCATCCCAAGAGGGGTTTGCTTTAATACCTTGTTTTATTCTCTCAACCTTTTCATGGAGTTACAGTACTCCAACTGTAAGTGCACAAAAATTCACGGACCCGGGGGGGGGGGGGGGGGGGTGGTGTTCTTGAGACTCACTGAGGAGGACGAAGGCTGAAGCTCCTCGTCTCCTCGTTGATGATGGAAGAACCGATGCCTGAGAACCTGGAAGAGGGAGAAGAAACAGGTCAGAGGACCCTGGCTGTGGGCAGCGCAGGGCTCTCCGATGCCTAAGTCAGTATGAGTACTGGACGGTAGGATGGAGATTTTGGGGAAGAAGATGATACCAGCAGTGTGGTGTCGTTGTTGGCTCTCTTTTCTTGTGTTTATATAGAGGAAGAGAGGAGACAGTGAGGTGGTTAGCCGTCTCATCGTAGCCCACTCTGTCAGGCACTAGGGAGGTATGGGACTACAGTCCCATCGTAGCCTTCTCTGGCGTCTTTGGACGCCTATCTGTCAGGAAGCATGGGCGGTATGGGAGGCTCTGTCAGAGAGTATGGGCGGTGCCCTTGTCTTGTTGCACGTGCTGTAGCATGCATGAGCGTCCAAGGGAGGACAGCTGTCAACCCTTGCCTTGGCTAGTTCTAGCATCCTGACCGAGGTCAGGGTATGTTGCCGAGGTCGGGGAGCTGAGGTCGGTGAGCGACCTTGATTTGCCGAGACCTCGCAGGGACGCCGAAGTGGAGGACCGGGATGAAGTCCCTAGCCGGGCTGGGGACGCCCTGGCCGAGGTGGAGCTCTGCCGAGATGGAGGAGTTGTGCAAGGGGCCGAGATGGAGCTCTTGGCTTGAGTGCGCGTGGCCGAGGTGAGGCTTTGACCGAAGTGGGAGCACTTGGCCGAGCTGGTGGAGGTTGAGACGAGCCTTACCGAGATGGACTAGCTGGAGCACGAGATGGAGCATCAGGCCAGTATTCCGGTGGGTTTGGAAATATCCCCACACAATAGCCCCCCAGCTTTTGAGCTCAGTAGACTTCTCTTTTGAGGTCAGAAGTTAAGTATCATAGAGGACAACACTTGTGCCTTGGAGCTGCTCATAGTTTTGAGATGACTGGCTGGCAATGGACCAGAGCTATAGGTTGTCATCACTGTAAAGCTGTAACATGGTGCTTCTGCCGAGCTGGAGAGTCATACAACTGCCGAGCTGGAGGATGCATTGTTGCTGAAAGTCGAGAGACGATGGCTCTTTACCAGTGGTGTACTCTTGTTTAGGAGTATTCTGCTATTGCTGCTGAGAAGGGGGCGAGCTATAGAATGGTGCTGCTGCCAAGCTGGAGACTGGTACTGCTGCCGAGCCGGCGGAAGGATTTCCTGCCGAACTAGAGGCTGGCGCTGCTGCCAAGCTAGAGACTGGCACTGCTTGTCGAGAATGCATGTGGCCGAGACCAGCATGAGGCTGAGCCAGCGTGAGGCTGTAGCCAACACTTGGATAGACCATCACAAGGTTGAGACCAGCATGAGGCCGTGGCCAGCACGTGGACAGACCAGCATGAGGTCGTAAATGCGGTCGAGACCATCATGAGGCCGTAGCCAGCACGTGGACGGACCATCAAGAGGTCGTGGCCAGCACGTGGACAGACCAGCATGAGGTCGTAAATGCGGTCGAAACCATCATGAGGCCGAGCCAGCGTGAGGTCGTAGCCAGCACGTGGACGGACCATCAAGAGGTCGTAAATGCAGTCGAGACCATCGTGAGCCCAAACCAGCGTGAGGCCGTAGCCAGCATGTGGACGGACCATCAAGAGGTCGTAAATGCAGTCGAGACCATCGTGAGGCCGAACCCAGCGTGAGGGCATAGCCAGCACGTGGACGGACCATCAAGAGGTCGGGGCGCTTAGCCTGAGACCTTCATGAGGTCGAACCTGCGTGAAGCGCGTAGCTAGCACGAGGGCGACACCAGCATGAGGTGGAGAACCTGGGGCGTAGCCGAGACCATCATAAGGCTGAACCTGCATGAAGCGCGTAGCTAGCACGAGGGCGACACCAGCATGAGGTGGAGAATCTGGCGCGTAGCCGAGACCATCATGAGGCCGAACCTGCGTGAAGCGCGTAGCTAGCACGAGGGCGACACCAGCATGAGGTGGAGAACCTGGCGCGTAGCTGAGACCATCATGAGGCCGAACCTGCGTGAAGCGCGTAGCTAGCACGAGGGCGACACCAACATGAGGTGGAGAATCCGGCGCGTAGCCGAGACCATCATGAGGCCGAACCTGCGTGAAGCGCGTAGCTAGCACGAGGGCGACACCAGCATGAGGTGGAGAATCCGGTGCGTAGCCCAGACCATCATGAGGCCGAACCTGCGTGAAGCGCGTAGCTAGCACGAGGGCGACACCAGCATGAGGTGGAGAACCTGGCGCGTAGCTGAGACCATCATGATGCCGAACCTGCGTGAAGCGCGTAGCTAGCACGAGGGCGACACCAGCATGAGGTGGAGAATCCGGCGCGTAGCCGAGACTATCATGAGGCCGAACCTGCGTGAAGCGCGTAGCTAGCACGAGGGCGACACCAGCATGAGGTGGAGAACCTGGCGTGTAGCCGAGACCATCATGAGGCCGAACCTGCGTGAAGCGTGTAGCTAGCGCGAGGGCGACACCAGCATGAGGTGGAGAACCTGGCGCTGCATCCGCGATACACGACCGTGCCGCCGAAATGACGGTAGAGGGTCGTACGATCGAAGCCGACAGTAGAGGGTCATACCATCGAAGCTGACGGCGCCATCGAAGCTGACAGTAGAGGACCGTGCCGCCAGAAATGACGGTAGAGGGTCGTGCGATCAAAGCTGACGGGCGGTCGAAGCTGAAAGATGATTGGAGGCTTCAGTAGCCCCCCGAGCTGGAGGAGACTTCTGCCGAGCTGGGGGCTGCTGCGGAGCTGGAGGCGTCCGCCGAGATGGAGGCTGCTGCAGGGCTGGGGGCGTCCGCCGAGATGGAGGATTCCGCCGAGATGGTGGTTGCCTGGCTGTTTTCGTAAAGGTTGAAATGCTCCTGGGCTCGGGCTTCGTTTGCTTCTTGCCTGACGAACCGGTTTACCTTGGTCATCAGTGCTGCCATAGTGACCACGGGATGCATGACCAAGTCCTTCCGAAGCTCGTTGCCTGGTAGGAGGGCTTGTTGGAAAGACGTGACTGCTATTGTATCTGAGGCATTCTCGATCTGGCTGTAGACAGTCCAGAACCTTTTGGCGAACTGCGTGACGTTCTCGGTCTGCTTCATTCTGAGGGCCATCAGGTCGGCGGCCGACCTGGGGATGACCCTGTGAGCTTGGAACTTCGTCATGAACGAACTCCGGAGGTGCTGCCAACTTTTGATCGATCCTCGGGGGAGTGCGCAGAACCACTTTAGGGGGAGGTCCCCGAGACTGGAAGAGTAGACTCTGCAGTTCAGGTGGCCTGCATCACCCCACACCGACATCCTCTGGGTGAAGTGCCGGAGGTGTGTTACTGGGTCCGAGGTTCCATCGTAAACGACGAACCTCGAGACTTTGAAATCTTCAGGAAGGGGGAAGCTTCTGATCTCTGGAGAGAGGGGAGATGTGCCGAGATCGTCAGGGTTCAGCCGAACTCGAGCGAAACCGGCAACCTCCATGTTCTGTCGTACTGCTTGCTCGATGTATCGATCAAGCCACTTTTTGAAGTTGTAGTTGTTACCCGGGCTTTCGCCATGAGCTTGGTTGCTTCTGTTGTCCTTCAGGGTGCGCCTTTTGGAAGGTGGAGTCGAGGTCGAACCCTTAGAGGATGAACCCGACTGAGTACCCTGCTGTTGGACGCTCGCTGGACCAGATCTTGCTCCTGACCTTTCCCGGTGGGGGACCGTCGGTAGCTATGTCGACAGTGTCAATGGTTCCTTTCCCTTTCTGGTTCTTCGAGGCATGGTGTTAGGGAAGATGGCTTTTTGCTCAGTTTCCCACAGACGGCGCCAATTGTAAGTGCACAAAAATTCACGGACCCGGGGGGGGGGTGGTGTTCTTGAGACTCACTGAGGAGGACGAAGGCTGAAGCTCCTCGTCTCCTCGTTGATGATGGAAGAACCGATGCCTGAGAACCTGGAAGAGGGAGAAGAAACAGGTCAGAGGACCCTGGCTGTGGGCAGCGCAGGGCTCTCCGATGCCTAAGTCAGTATGAGTACTGGACGGTAGGATGGAGATTTTGGGGAAGAAGATGATACCAGCAGTGTGGTGTCGTTGTTGGCTCTCTTTTCTTGTGTATTGTTCTTGTGTTTATATAGAGGAAGAGAGGAGACAGTGAGGTGGTTAGCCGTCTCATCGTAGCCCACTCTGTCAGGCACTAGGGAGGTATGGGACTACAGTCCCATCGTAGCCTTCTCTGGCGTCTTTGGACGCCTATCTGTCAGGAAGCATGGGCGGTATGGGAGGCTCTGTCAGAGAGTATGGGCGGTGCCCTTGTCTTGTTGCACGTGCTGTAGCGTGCATGAGCGTCCAAGGGAGGACAGCTGTCAACCCTTGCCTTGGCTAGTTCTAGCATCCTGACCGAGGTCAGGGTATGTTGCCGAGGTCGGGGAGCTGAGGTCGGTGAGCGACCTTGATTTGCCGAGACCTCGCAGGGATGCCGAAGTGGAGGACCGGGATGAAGTCCCTAGCCGGGCTGGGGACGCCCTGGTCGAGGTGGAGCTCTGCCGAGATGGAGGAGTTGTGCAAGGGGCCGAGATGGAGCTCTTGGCTTGAGTGCGCGTGGCCGAGGTGAGGCTTTGACCGAAGTGGGAGCACTTGACCGAGCTGGTGGAGGTTGAGACGAGCCTTACCGAGATGGACTAGCTGGAGCACGAGATGGAGCATCAGGCCAGTATTCCGGTGGGTTTGGAAATATCCCCACACACCAACCATTGGGTCTCTGGTGTACAATCAAATGCACATAAATATTTGAAATGGCTAATGAGTGTAGTCATAGTCACTTTTCCAAGCCGACAATAGGCTTAGCTGTTTTTAGCTGTTCTTATATGTACATGTAAGAGCATTGGATCAATGTTTCCAACAAAGGGTATAGTTATTAATACAAGGAATTGATGTGAAATGGTTACTCATCAAGAGAAACATTTTCTGCGAGCAATAGTATAAGCTCCTAGTGCTCACTTGGGTCCACTTTTGATCAGTGCCGCCCCTTTCACAATCTCATCCCCGTGACTTCATCTGTGTTCAAGGTTGCAGGAATCTCATTGTAGGTCTGTTGCCTTTATCTAGCAAAGTTGCACATGGTCCAAACTCCAAAGATATTTTGGGTTTGCAATCTGGGATGCAAATGGATTGAGGTTTCAAATATATTGCATATTTACACCATGTTAGTAAAACATGTTAGCATCTTTTGAGATCTTTAATGGATCTGTCTATTTGTACAAGTGAAATCCACTGTTCAGTGATCTGGCTCTTGATATTAGGAGTATTCATGGGTATCATTTGAGAGTAAAAGAATGGTGTTAATGAGTCAGGTCAGGCACCGAAAAAGCTTATGTAACCTGGGTCATTTTGTTATAGGACCTAATATTGAGGCCCGGACCTGGACCACGAGCCTGAAACACCCAGTATATTTACAAAAGATATCCACCCATATGTCCAGTCAGACTGAGCTGGGCCTTTATATAGGGCCAGAGCATCTTATTAAATAATCAGGCCACAAAAGTAGGCCAAGATACAACCATGGGTCTATGAGTAAATAGAAATAAAGTCCAATAAAGGGCCCATCCCAGTTAGGTTCAAGCTGGCCTGGCCCATGAGAATCCCTCAGTGTGTGCCCCATGATGCAGCTAACAGAGAGGAGGAAAACAAAAATCTAAAATGGAAGAACCCCAGAGCTCAAGTTAAGTAGAAAGAGCACTGCTACAGGGACCGAAAATCGGTCCCTGAAAAAGGGCCTGAAAGGCTCTTGTCCATTGGATCAAAGAAAAGCCCTTGATCCAATGAAAATTTCTCTTGATCCAATGGACAAGAGGCATTCAGTCACTTTTTCAGGGACCGAAAATCGGTCCCTGTAGACTTTTTGAAGTGAGCACTGCTACAGGGACCGAAAATCGGTCCCTGAAAAAGGGCCTGAAAGGCTCTTGTCCATTGGATCAAAGAAAAGCCCTTGATCCAATGGAAATTTCTCTTGACCAGCCCAGGCGTGGCCTGACTAGGGGTGGTGGACCGGACCAGAGATTGACCAGCCCAGGCGTGGCCTGATTTATATAGCCAGGCCTAAGCCCAAGTCAGGTGGAACCTGAAACCGTGCCCAAATCAAGTTTCCAGACCCAGTCCAATTCAGGTTGTTGAGTCTCCTAATTGCAGGAAGGAAAGAAGAGATAAGTTTGGATCTGTACATAGAGGGAAAGAAGAAGTTAATCACATATTTTCCAAGCAAATTACTGTAGGAAACCAATAAAATTTATAGACAGAAATCTAGCAAAAATCCTCAACCAATAGATATTAAGAAATCCAAATTGAGGTATGTTTTTTTTGAGTCGGCTCTGATATAATTTGTAAGTACATTGAACCACCACAAACTCCACTGGGACTAAGCCCTCATTGATATGATATTGTCCACTTTGGGACTAACCCCTCATGGATTTGTTCTTGGGTTCTACCCAAAAGGCCTCATACCAATGGAGTACTTAGTCCAACTTATATGCCCATCATCTTTCCCAATTCTAGCCGATGTGGGACTTTGGTTGCACATCCCCAACAATGCAAAATCCTCTAAAACCCCATTTGGCCTTTTCTCCCTTCTCATGGTGTTACATGTTTAGTTAACCGGCAGCCGAAAAAATAGTCCATACCTAACTATTCTAATCAGACAGTGCAGTCCAACATTTTCAGGCCACGTTGGGGCTGCAGATACAATCAGGGCTTGAATTCTGCTCGGCCCCTCAAAATGCTGAGTCCATGGATTTTAATATTGGCTAAGGAGAACGCATAAGACTACAGTATGCTACTGATACAGAGTACAAGCACGACCTCCACAAGTTGGCACCTCTAATGACTGAGCCTCACCCAAACCAAGTCACAGATTATAAATCTCCAAAAGCTTCAGGTCATATCTGTCAACAGTATCCTGAAACAAACTAAAAAAAAAGTATCCTTAAACAAACTAATAAACATTGGAGTATAAATAATACATTGAATTTGAAGCTGCAGTATATTTGCATTGTTTCAGGGGTACAGGTATTCACATCAGTAAGAATAATGTAAAGGTTGCTTCCAATTTATAAAAGTTTCAAAGGAACAATAACTTAAAATCCCATCATACAAAATTAAAGTGCTTGTGAAAATGCAGAAACATTATTGTTCGGGGGACAATCAGACACCCACATGGTCATAAGAAAAAAGAGCCAAAAAACACCCTCTTTCCTGGTCACCCCCAAAGACAAATTCATTTCCCCTTTCCCACACCAACCCCCCAGATGCAGCTTCCCAGACAATACTCCTTTTCCTCCTCTATATCAAAACCCTCTTGTGGTACTCCCCTCTTCTTCCTAGTTCCTACCATTTTCCCCAGCAATTTAACTCGCTCCAAAATTGCCAATGTGACCACAAACCCATCAAAATTATCTCCAAAATCACTACTGCAATACCCAAGTATCCATCCTCTCAGTAATCTGCAAAAGGTGAAAAGAAAAACAGAGTTAAATCTGCAAATGAAAGGGAAATCCAACTTACTTTAATTTTTTTTTTCTTTCATTTTCATTTACTACACTTACCATCTTTCTTCTTAAACGATTGTCTAATGAAAAGTAGACACATAACCAAGAAAAATAAAGCAAAAGCCCCTCCAACAATAATAGCAGCTGTCTTCCCCATCTGCTGTCTTGAACCTATTACAAACAAAAACAGAACCACCAATATTTTTTAAACTGACAAATCCTTAAATTCAAGGTTTACTTATGTGGGTTTAGTTTGATTCCCTAAAGAAAAGTCCAAATTACCCAAACATAAATACAATCAAGTCCACAACTTAGGTGTAACCATCACACTGTTTCACCAAGAAAATACCATTACATTTTTCAGTAGAGGAATGAATAATGATCCACTTTGAATAAACAATCCAGCAAAACTCATTAAAAATAGCCCAGTTTGACCGACCCAACCAATCAATGCATCAGTCCACCAATCCATACAAAGCTGTCAATGACATACTTTGAAGATTGACAACATTATAAAATCTTCGCATCCTGAATTTGTTGCCATCTGAACAATGGACTACTCCTTTACATCATCAACTCATCAATGTTACTGGCAACACTCTTTGGGAAATGTTCATCAATCATACTATTAGAATCAGTGATCTTATGATCTTTTGGGTGCAGTTTTTAATGGAAAACTGTATTATTAAAACATTTTCCTTTTACATGTAAATATTTCACACACTTGAAATCAAGATTGGATACTCATATTAAGTTGAGAACCACTCTACACCCCTGATGATTTTCAGTGAAAATGTTAAAAAAAAACTTTTTCCAAATCTGTTCGGATCATGTTTAAGTCACCTCATTTTATAAACTGGCCACGAAATTGGGAAAAAAATGAGAATCAGAAATATTGAGGTTTTAGCTTAGAATAGGTTAAAAACTTCTATGCTAATTCTCTTCTCCTTCCTCATCTCCTTTCTTTCCATCTCCTCTATTTAATCTATCAATCCAAATGGTATTTTAACGTTCAATAAAAATTTAAATGACACAAAAGTCACTTTAAGATATTATGATTTTCATAGTTTTGTTCTTTATCCATCACCCCCATTGAGTGGCTTTCGACTGTAAATGACTTTTACATTGATCTTCAGATTACAGTTCTGCATACCGTTCATTGTTACACAATTAATTGATTCTATCCTGAAAACACCCATTATACTTCTACACCCATTCAAGCTCACAATCACAATCCTGCTCTATCCAACAGTAATCAACATCATAGTATCAAAAAAATTCTGATTTTGAAATATAGCCAAAAAAATAAAAAATAAAATGAAATAGTAGGCTTGTTACTTCAAACTCAATCTTATCAATACTTCAATGTTTGGGATTTGGCAAATGTTATAAATGTCACATTCTTAATAATCAAAGCACCCAATTGAAACAAAACCTTTACTTTCACTGTGCCATTTCCTTTTTCTTCTTTCTTTTTTGTACTTCCTTTCATTCATTTCCCTTTTGCTTTAGTATCTTTCTTTTAGTTCCTCTTTACATTCCTTTCTTCTTCTTTTTTTTCTTTAGTACAGGGAAAACTCATTAATTTGGAAGAGACAATGGAATCCAGACTTAGTTTTTGCAAACAAAACCAAATAAACACATGGTGAAGCAAATCTACAAATCTACATTAAAACAGAGTAAAACAGTAAGGAGAGATTGAACTTCAGATCTTCAAATAAGCCAGGAACTGACCTGAAGGAGAATCCCTAGAAACCCCATTTGCGTAGTAACTGTAACTCATATAACACCTATTCAAATAAACCTGCCCTGCAATTGCTTTCCCACACTCCACCTCCGCCCGCTGCACCGCCTCCTTTACGCACTCCCCGCAATCTCCCACGCTCAAATCCCCCTGGCACTGAGCAATCACATACACCGACGCATACGTCGTCCCATAGAATCCACTCCCGCCAGCAATTCCAGTCTCCAGCTGAGAAAATGCTGTGTCCCTCTTCTCCTCAAAGCTCGCGTCCGACTTGCTGCAGGTCTTGAATTGCAATTCCGTGCCGGAAAGCTGCGGGAACCCGGCGACTTCGTAGTGGAGATAGCATCCGGTCAGCTGTATCCGCCCAGCAATGGCGCCGCCGCCGCAGAGGGAGGGGGCCATTTGGGTGATTCTGCTCACGCAGGTGGAGCAAGCAGCATTGCTGAGATCACCCCGGCATTGGAAGAGGCCGGAAATGGCGTTCTGGCCGGAACCAGAGGAGGTTTTGAAGAAACGGGAGGCGGAGGATTGGGACAAGAGGGCGTTGAATAGAGCTGTGAGAGTGGATTGAAAGCTGGAGATGTCTGAAGTGGTGTGATTTGCACAGCCCTTATAGACTAAGGAGAGGGTGTCAGCAGCTGAGTTTGGAGAGATGAGGAAAGAGAAGACTATCAGTAAAACCAGCAAAGGAGAAAATAAGGCAGATTTGGAAAAACCCATCTGGGGTTTTGTTCATATCATTGATGGAGAACTGGGGTTTGGGGTGGTTTTGAAAGAAAAGTTTTGTCTTGAAAAAACAGGGGAAAGAGAACAGAGTCTAGATCTGAAAACACCCATATGGGGTTTTTATCAAATCATTGCCAAAAAAAGGGATTTTGGGTGGTTTTGAGAGATGGGGTTTGTCTTAAAAGAGGATAGGGAAAGAAAGAGATAGGGGGTCTGGATGGGGCTTTGGTTTGATTGATGCTTTGAAGAGAGGGTTTTGCAGGGTTTAAGGTGGTCCAGAGAGAGAGAGAGATTTAAGTCAGAAATGAGAAAGATTCTTAGAGGGGGATAGTCTTTTCTTGGAGATGCACTTTAGTGGGTGCCCTACTCTTTAACTCTTTTTAGAGTTGCAGAAAAATGGTTTCTTTTATGCTTGGGTTTGAATATATTAGCACTAATCATAAAGCATGTAACTTTTTGTTGATAACTTTGTGTAGAATGAGAATAATTAACCCTTGGTTTTTTCTCAAAATCAGTAAGAAAGGTTATATTCTGCAAATCAGATGAACCTTCTTTGTTAATGTTGGATAAGTGATAAGCACAAAAGAGAGACAAGATGCATAGAACCTGAAGCTGAAAATGCATCAGGTTTATTTGTTTATTTTTTATTATGTGTTATGCAGTATTTTTTTTTGGGTTCTATTCTAAATAAACTCTAATAGTATAGAAATCTGAAATCTGAAATCTGAACAGGAGGGAAATGGGAAAGGGGGTTGAGATGGTTGAAATTCTGAGCAGGAGAATAATCTTCTTGAGGTAAAGTTGGTGAAATTTGAAATCTTTATTGTATTGCTGCCATCCTTGTGATAGAATAATAATGGCAGCCAGCAGAGAACTCCTCCCAAGTATAAATGGGATATCTCCAAATAAAGGACCCAGCGTTAAAAGTCAGTATCCGCGTGGGTCCAACTATGAGGCTACTGCTTGGTGGCACAGTGCCCGAAACCCTTCATGCCCATCTGTTTCTTATTTCTTTCCTGGAAAAGAGTTTCCATACTGGAAGGCTCTCATGATCTACTAATTCCTTTCATTTCAGTTAGTAAAAGGGATCTTGAAGTAAGTAATAGACCATAAAAGCTAAAAGTGAGTATCCTGATCAATTGTAATAACTGGATTAAGATGAGTCCGGATCCTCTAGGGTAGCTGTTACGCGGTTAGAAATATACGGAGGGTGCTCACATAATGATAATTCGAACTGTTCAAAATGAATCCACATCTCAATTTGATAGGAGTTCATCCCACCACCTGATTAAAAATATGACAGAAATGTGATTAACACCATGTCAACAATGATGCCACGTAAACACCCGGTCATGATTTTAATCTTGTGTTCAATCTTACGCCCACTCTTGTTAAAGTGAAATATGAGGATTTATTACGGGAGATGATGTGATTCATCTTGAATTGTCCATATTATCTCTATGTGGGCTCCACAATTGAGTTGTAGACATATGTTATATGGTTCGCGTGTAACAGCTGGGACAGGAACACTTAAGACATGCGTGAGTGTGATTGAGAGCCTGCATGTTTAGATTTATTTAAAATGAATGTCCTCTTGTATGAAAAGTGGTAAAAGTTTAATCCAACAAAAGCAGTCCATTAGTATAGAGTTAGTAATTTATAAAAATGAAATATTCATGTGAGAACTAGTTCTCACCTATTATATGAGAATTTTTTTACGGGGCCCAACTAGCAACCCATCCAAACATAGTAACTAATAGGAAACCCCCTGATAGTCACATATCTCAAGGATCGACACACATCCGAATAGATTGAACCGTTGGATCGAGGGTTGAATGTTTTTTTGAATATGAAGCCATTAAACTTGTGGGCCACGGATGAAGGGGTTAGGGGCATGGGTTTGGGGTCAAACTTGATACTTAGGGTAGTCTCACATAGATCTTTCCATCCCCCTGGTCCCATCCCCAAATGGGGCCCACAATTGGGCCCTACAAAAAAGTTCTCATATAATATGTGAGAACTAGTTCTCACCTGAATATTACTCTTTATAAAATACATGAAGAAAAATCATACACTCAATCTTAAATGGGGCCAACTCCTCTTTAGAGTAGATTTCAACGCATTCGCAGTAAGAAGACATACTCGTCTTGAGTGATTTAGATTTTCAGTAGATGAGCCTTGCCGTGAGTTATACTTGGCTCAAGCATCTTGCTAGTGAAAGGCTCAAAGGATCTAGGCCATGGGATTTGATCCTATGCGGCCCTTTTTTAGAAGATGCTGTCCAATGGGCATACGTTTTTGAAAATCCAACAGCCTGAAATGAGAATCCTCGACTTATATGGGATGTGGCCAAATTTTATTCTAATACAAGTTAATCCCATTGCAAGTAAGCTTGAGGTTAATGATTTACAAAATGTAAAACAAATGAAGTAAAATCATTGGAGGGCCTCTATCGTGAAGTTCTCTGTCTCATTATGCTTCTCATATGAGAGAGAGAGAGAGAGAGAGAGAGAGAGAGAGGATTTAGAGTGTCTATTGGAAGGTTGCTGCCCTAATGACTGAGGGCCTTGCCCCTATTGGCCAGGACTTAAACAACACTCCAATGGCAAGCCTTCAAAATCTAAAAGGTGCAGAGATTTAATAGCACTATGTTACCATTATGGGTTCCTCAGACGAAGGATTTTAATCAATGCCCCCTAATCAATTGAGCTATGCATCATTCAATGTTGTTTTGAACATAATCAAAGCGGCATGCATGTCACAAAAATAGGGTACAAGATATGGTGGATTTAATTTAAACTGAGGAATCAAAGTAAAAAAGTTAAAAACTTTGCAATAAACTATAAAATGCCAAAAAGTTGTATAAAACTATATTCAGAACTAATATGGTTTCTTTGAACAGTTCAAATCAGTTCTTAAATTGAACATAACATATTAGATACAATTTGTAAAGATATTCTTCCTAAAAAAGTATAGGTTGTTTTTTAAAAATAAAGAATAGTAGTATAATATGTGTATGATTTGTGTGCAGTGCGATTTTATTAGAAAAAAATAATTCTTGATTTTCTTTAACTTTTTTGAAAAATTTACATTGTAAATATATCTTTTGAAAACCTTATACACACACATACACATAACTCAACTACTATACTAACTGATCTTAACACGTTAACTATTATTCTTTCTCCAGCATTCCTTTACCTTTCACATCCAAACAACTTGGAGAATTGTTATTTATAGAAAAAAGGGTAAAGTTCTACAAGAAAATCCTCTGCTTCTATTTTTTTTAAATAGCTACATTTATTAGAAGATTTTACTTGTACTTTTCTGCTCATCTAAAAGACCTTTTGGCAAATCAAAACCAGATAAAATACTTCTATATGAAGACACTACAAAAAACTGATAAATAACGACGGACGACATGGGCTTTAAAGGCGTTTTTTTTTTTTTTTTTCCACTGAAGCCCACTTTTTGCTGCTGCTGAAAAAATTATTGTGTTAGTATTGTAGTAGTCCGTCTAAGCTAATATAATAATTTTAACAGCCGAATTTCTATTTTTATTTTTATTTTTGACTGTGTAAAAGGTGGGCTTTAATAGCGAAAAAAAACTGCCGCTAAAACCCATGTCATCCGCCACTATTTAACAGTTTTTTTATTTTTTAATGAGAAATGTCCCCCTCCCTACTATTCTCCCTCAGTGGGGCTTTAAATCCTCACATCAACATAGAGAAGGCTAAAGAAGGCAATCACCACCTCCATAGTAAATGAAAAACCGTTTTAGGTAAAAAGATGGCCATGATTACACTCTGGCCAGCTAAAAAAAACAAAGTCGATTCTCGATTGTCAAGGATATGGTCATGGCATTTGCTGGTTGAAAGACATTTCTAGTGAAAAGTGCGTTCTAACTCCTACATGTAAAACCTCTTTAGTTTCAAGTTCAACACAACTCATTGATTTGGATGTCTTTTGTGTCCCACCCTTGGAAGCTCCATTAATTAAAGAAAATGACATACATTTGCCTACCTACCTCTCTATTATCATAGAGATAATGCCACAAATGCCTTCTCTCTCTCTCCCTCTCACAAAAAGAGAGAACCATTCAATAAGCCCCAAAAAAAGATAAGGAGGCACGCTCCTCAAAAGGGGAAGTGGGGTCCACCAAGCTTAGATCTCATATGAATCCTAAACGGGCAAATGAGTGTAACATGCACACATGACAAAGGGAGATTTAAGAGTTGAAAAAGGAGCCTGATATGATTTGCAATGAAATTCCTGGATGAGTTGGATATCCAAGGATCCTTATGGGACCAGTCCACATATATGATCTCAAGTTTTTTTTTTTATTTTTATCATCATCTTAACCCTTGATTAGTGACTCTCAGATTTAATGATTTTAGAATGCATCAGTTGTTCTATATCAATCCAACTGTTAGGTCCGATTTAAAGTATAACCCATCCCATCAGTTACATTCAGGGAGGGTGATAGCGGGGTGATATTAAGAAGTGTTTATATTGCCTCTACAAATACTTTAAAGTTTTGGTAGGAATGGTTAGGTAAGAAAATCTAATAGGTGACTTGTTAGGACAGTGGACCACCACAAACTCCACATTGATATGATATTGTCCACTTTGGGCCTAAGCCCTCATGGATTTATTTTTGGGTTCTACTCAAAAGGCCTCATTCCAATGGAGTACTTAGTCCAACTTATATGCCCATGATCTTTCCCAATTCTAGCCGATGTGGGACTTTGGTTGCACATCCCCAACAATCCTCCCCTCAAACAAAGGACCATATCTCTTTGGATATTTTTACCGGGCCTCCCCTCAAACGATCACCATCCGTCTGCTCCATCGAGAAGAGCCAACTCGAGAGCTTCACCACGGATCCACCAATCGTGAGTACTGCACTTTTCCTGCGCATCACTGGGCCCACCACCTTTTGTTTGGCAATCTGAGGATTCTCTGGGCTAAGTCTGAGCCTGGGCTCTGATACCACTTGTTGTGCGCGTGTATGCGGAAACGTGAATCAGCGATCGAACGAACAAACAACCACACAAGACAAACAATCACAAACAAGAGAATTACGTGGTTCGGCAATCTTGCCTACGTCCACGGGAAAGAAACTCGACTTTCCTTTAGGTTCACTCTTCTGTCTGTCACTCTATCAACATATCATCTACATATAAAAGAAAGATGATAAATTTGCCATTAGCAAATTTACGAACATAAACGCAGTGATCTGCAGCTGTCTTCCGGTACCCATGACTCACCATGAATGAATCAAACTTCTTGTACCATTGTCTCGATGCTTGTTTCAGCCCGTAGAGACTCCTTTTCAACCTGCAAACTAGCTATTCTTTTCCTTCTACCTCAAACCCCTCCGGCTGAGTCATGTAGATCTCTTCTTTCAGATCACCGTGAAGAAATGCAATCTTCACATCCATCTGTTCAAGTTCAAAGTTTATGCTGGCAACTAGACCCAAGATAACTCTGATAGAAGTCATCTTCACAACTGGAGAGAAGATTTCATCGAAGTCAAGACCCTTCGTCTGCGCAAAGCCTTTAACCACTAGCCGTGCTTTGTGCTTTATCAGTTTTCCACTGTCATCTCTCTTCAGCTTGAACACTCATTTGTTCTTCAGAACCTTCTTGCCTTTTGGGAGTTCCACCAGCTCATAAGTATTGTTCTTTTTCAACGTGCACAGTCTGCACACGAATGGCCGATAACGAAATAAAATATGAAGTGGGAATGAAGCTCTAGCAAGATTTGGACTCAACAAACAGAAATATGACATTGCTCATGGCCAGAAGGCCCAGAACTTTAATGTATTAGGCGATTATTTCAAGTTCAGCTGAGTTATAAAATCAGGACTAGCACAACATGGGGTATGTCCACCTACAATATATGTAGAAGCAAATATGAAAAAAAAAAAAAAAAAACCCCTAAAAAATGTGTTAAAATCGATTGTCTTTGATCTAAGTGTAGACATTATTTGATCTGAGTGTTACATACACAATAAATTGATATGTCAAAAAAGGCATAAGTACATATATTGCATATATTTAGACCCTTTTAATTTTGACTTATGAATTCCAAATCGCTAAAAGTTAATATCCATCGCATGTTCGCATTGGCCTAGATTTCACTCCAATCAAATTTGGGCCTACCATCAAATTGATCATGCATTTTTTTTATCATGTGTTAAAACACATAATTTTACACTATGTTTAGTGGATTTTCAGCACAAGTTTCATCCGTAATCAATTTGGCACTGATCGACCTTAAATCTGATTGGAGTAAAACTCAACCTAGCTAGTGCCAATATTTGGGGGATAATTCTAAGCAGTTTGAATCATAGTCATAAGCCCCTGTATAATGGGCGTATTACTCATGTAAATATAAATTTATTTACACCTACATCTTAAGCATCACAATATTGTTGCAATTTTTTCTCTTAAGATACAGCCAATATTTGCGCGCCTACATCTACAATATATAGTTAATGGATTTGAGTGCTAAAATGTTTTTTTTTTTTAGAGACTTTGATATCAATTTCTTTGGATCTGGAATTTGGTAAGCATCATGTCTAAACATTGTTGGTAAAGTAAAGCCACACATCTCACATCGCCTAAGACTTTGACAAGGCTTCATATATACCCGTTTGGACCTTTTACCTATGAGCTTAAGCTTTTGGATATCTCAAAGTAATTCTTTTAATAACAAATTTTACAATGTGGTCAAATAATAATGAAAAACTGAGAATAAATCGAGGATAGATGGAAAATAATTATCCACTCATGATCACCCCTGCAGATTAAATCTTAGGAAAGTCAAGGCGGCATCTACATCTAAACCTTATATTCTTCTCTACTTCTTTAATAATCCTTTTTAACCCCTTTGACCATGAATTTTTATGTATTCAATTTTATGCAAACAAATGTGTCTTTAGGGTCCGAAGAAGAAAAAAGAAAAAAACAGAAAGTTCAAAAAGAAATCATCAAGCTGGATCTGGATAAGCCTAGCATCACAGATCTGGGATATGAATCTGAAATGAATACAATTATACAAATCTCTCTTCCCTAATCATGATACGTTGAGTTTTGATCCTGGGAGTGAAGAAAATAAAGTACCACCACATTTCAGCATTGGATATTAGAGCTTTCGAACTTGGGAATTGTTTTATGAGTTTGATGCTTTGTTTGGATTTTGGCACTAGATTGAATAGCTAGACTATTCTTCTCGAGTTTCCCCTGATAGGACGTCAGATTTAGACAAATAGTGCCAATGTTTTGTGTTTTTCTCCCAAAAAGATGTCCCAAGTCCGTTCCTTTTCCACTCAACTAAAGATTTACTTGTGATAAGGGGCTCCTTACCACTGTGGTAAGGAGTGGCAGCAGATCCCATAAGGAGGTACAAGTTTAACTTTTTTTTGCATATGTAAGTTTTTATTATCTTTCATATGTGAGTTGTGTCTTCTTACATGTGGGAGTCCTTGTGGTCGTAGGCCTTAGCAGGGACAAAAAAAAAAAAAAAAAGACTTGCTTGGTTTTTCAATAGATATAGAACACTAAGGGCACGTTTGGTAAACATAGAAGAATTCTCTATTTAGACGATTCTCTCTATCTCCAAAGAATTAAAACCTCCTCAGTTAGGATTCCCAATAAGAGTTCCTAGTTTGGATGGAGGGAGGATTCCTACAATTTGTAGAATGTATGATCCAATGGTTATAAACTTTTTTTCTTTTATCTCTCATAATCCATGAAGAATCAGAACCTCAACATTCACCTCAAATTTGTCTGTGGTCATTCAGAGATTTTGAACGGTTCCGATAGTGCAAAGGGGGCCCACATAAATTAAAAAAAATATTCTAGTGTATGGACGTTTTTACAAATATTTCAAGATCTAGTAATGATCAACAGCTGAATTTTGGTCACCTTGCCGTGTTTGACCTTTCCAAACTAATTACTAGTTCCGATCTTGATTGTGGACCCCATGTAAATCATAAAATTGGGAAAAACGAACCTGTTTTATTCTCATTTTATATATAGTGTAAACGATCATGACGTTTTGGCACATATCTCGAGATATAAGAGGAATCAACGGCGTAAATCTGGTGGGATCGCCGTTTTGGAGTTGTTAAAGGTGAAAACGGTTTGGATCTTGATTATGAGGCCTAAAAGGTACATTTTCAAAGCTAAAACTTATTAATCCCACATTACCGCCCCGGTTACTGTAGCTCCGCCTTTCCCTTCTTGCATGGATTCTGCACGTCCGAAAGGAGGAGGTCCGACTGCAAGAATAATTGCTTCTGTGGATTTCGCCCGTCTGTCCTCTGAAAATCCACGCCCATATCCAAACATGCAAAATCCGCAATCGCGCAGAAAAGCGCGAGGAATCCCCTTGCGCCGACCATTGCCAAACGTGCCCTAAATAACCTTTTCATGATTAATGTGTCTGATTTAGGTCATTTGAAAGCTTCTGATACGTTTTGGTAAATTCTTTGTTTTCTATCCTTCCTTCATGTCCTAACCACCCAGTTATAGATTATTATATATGAAGGTGTTGGTATTTTTATGGTTGTAGTTGGGTATTTATTTATTTATTTGATTCTCCAGAGTCTCCAGTTTCAAAAAAAGCTTGTATGGAACCTACTTTTGGATCAGGGAATGTATGATTTAGAACATTCAAAATTGGAATCAGATTCTTGTATGTTCATTCGAGGATCTGGATGTAGGACATTAGATTCACATACTAAAATTACATATAATTTTAACTTTAAGAGCCTAAATAACTTTAGTTATATTCATATTTGAGAGCCTACTTAGCTTCAATCATTTGCCATTTAGTTGTCCATATTGAGGAGTGAGCTCCACCCAAAGAAAGCCGACTCTACTAATGTCTCGAGATTTTGGTAGGAATGGTTGGCTGAGGGGATTTAATATGGTACCATAGCTAACCGGTTGTGAGTTCTAAAGATGACTTTATCTATTTTCGAAAAATGTGGACATTTCTGCTTCCCTTTTTAAAGGACTTCCTTTTCGTTTTTGATAAATGAAAGGACTTCCTTAAAATGAAAGTCTCCTTGGGCAAACTTTCTTTCATGTAGATCCTATCAGAGTAAATTTTGGCCCAGAGCCAAATCTTGAGGGGTTAAGCTATAAATGGGCCAGAACTAAAAGGTGGGATTCATGAGGCAATATGAGAAACCGTTCACTAAATCCAGTTCAAGTTTCTACCAAAAAATCTCTGGCATTTTCAGCACACTCACATATTGTTCGCATTCACGGCCAAAACTCTCTCTCTCTCTAAAAAAATACTCACAGATGTGCACAAACATATGCTGCCCATAAAATATAACCCGACCTATCTGGGGCGGATATAGGGGGTGCGGGGGTGGGCTGCATTTAGCCAAAAATAAAAATAAAAATATATATAGTGTTACAACTTACCAAGTGGTACTTTATCTGTTTGATGAACAGTAAAGTAATCGATCATGTACTCATAGTTGCTAAATCACAACCTAACCTACAGCCTTTGATAGATTTCACCCTCTAACTAAGTCACATTCAGTATAAATCTAGCTAGTGTTCAACGAGTCATATCAGAAAATGCTTACATATCGTAGTTTACAAAATAACAAAAAAGTCTACTTGGACAAACTTTTTGGCCAGAATCTTGGACAAACCCTATGATATCCCTTGAGTATCAGCTAGTGTTCAACGAGTCATATCAGAAAATGCTTACATATCGTAGTTTACAAAATAACAAAAAGTCTACTTGGACAAACTTTTTGGCCAGAATCTTGGACAAACCCTATGATATCCCTTGAATATCCTTTTTGGCCAGAATCTTGGACAAACACTATGATATCCCTTGAATATCATAGGATATTCAAGGGATATCATAGTGTTTGTCCAAGATTCTGGCCAAAAAGTTTGTCCATGTAGCACTACTGACAAAAAAAAAATGAGTTCAAAGTTCACCGAATTACGAAAAGCACGACTAAGTTGAAATTTTAAAGCTAGAAAATAACGACATGTACGTAATATGTTGGTATATATATATATCCTAATGTAATGTGACATTGTAGTATGAATTGCTGGTGGCACTGGGTTATGCATTCCAAAATTTAAAAATCGTGAAAAATAAATTTTTTTAATATACGTAGTGTAGCTCCCCCTGTATTGAATTTCTGGATCCGCCCATGCGACCTACACTAATTCAACCATCAAACCCGACCTGCATAAAATATAGGTCAGTCACTGGTCGGGTTTTCGTGATCAGCATAAGTACGGGTCAGTTAGGGCTAACCCGTTTAACATGTGTGACCTGTATTTGACCCACAAAAAGATTAATTCATTTAGTTCTTGAAACAAAATTCTGCTTGTGCTAAGCATTTCCAAATGGGCCAGAAATTAGATGATTGATTCAATGTATGGGCTAGAAAAGATGTTAACGGACCTTGGCCCAAATTTTTATAGACGGAAAACTTGGTAATGGACCTCATGCAGTTCTTGAACTAATGTTGGGCTTCGGCTGAGCTTTTTTAGAACCCGGATCGAGTTTACCCACACAGCAGGTCAATGCAACTCAGTTTGGGTTGCATGAGTTGCTGGTCAATTCAGGTTGGATCGACCCGCACCTGGTGTGGATTGGGATATTTGACCTGTTTTAAAAATGGACCAATTATGGCTTGGGCTCGAAACCATGGACCCCGTCTATTGACCCGACCCATTTTGACCCAAACGACCTGTGTACCACCCTATCTAAACAAGTGAGATCTAACCTGTGCATGGAATAAATCCAGAAGCGTTTCTAAATTATTTGTCTAATTCTGAAACCTAGGAGGGATGAATCCCATTGCAAATGGAAACTTCATCCATATGGGTGAAGCTCATGTACCAAAAGTCCAAAAGAAAGAGCTCTTGGTGTTTTGAGTCCCCTTTTCTTCAAGAGCAATTTGGTTTTAACTTTCCTTCTTGTTCAAAGAAGCTTCACTGAAGAGTAAAAGAATGGTGCCATACTACAATTGATCACTGAGGATGAACATCTTCACCCCAGAAAGAAAAAAAAATGAAAATCAGTTCATGCAAGGGGCTTGCATCGCATCCAAAAGATTACATTTCCATGATGAATGACAACTAATATTTGATCTCCTGTGAATGAGACCTACCTTTGCTTCATCCAACCCACTTATATTACATGTTTCCATTCATAGTGGTTCAAATTTCAATTTAATGTGAATGATACTCATACACCCATTGGATTAGGATAGAAAAAACGACTACATATTTTTATTTTTTTATATCCAACAATATGGTTCCTTTCCAGTCAAGTAAAACTTAGGACATTGTCAATGAACATAAATGGATCATGGGTTCAAGGGTCGGGACAACCCGACCCCGGCCCAGCTCACTTTGGGCTCAGACTGAATCTAAATTTTTGGCCCATTTAATATATTGGGCGGGCTTGCATGAGAATAAGTGAAAGCCTGGATAATTGACACCTGTAATTTCGTTACTATTAAACTAAAAAGTAATTAGAAAGCAAAAACAAGCCAAAGGAAGAGCCCGGCCCAAATGGGTGGGCTCAAGCCAGGAACTTAAGGTCCATGTCGGGCTTGGACCAGATATAGGCCTATATCTCTAATGGCGGGTTGAGACTGGACATGCCTCACCCTAACCTGGCCCATAAACACCACCCTTAGTCAGAGGTACACCCTACTCTTGAAATACCAAATAATAGGTAGATAGGATCAACAGCATGATATTTTTTTATTAGTTGGGATCCAAAAGAGGAAGCCCACAAAATATGAAGAGAAGCCAAACACATGAAAAGAGTGGCAGATCCAGGGATGCAACTCGCTGATATGACCAACAGAGCAACCCCTTGCTATCTGTTAGTATGGTGCATGTGGACAGGATGATATTGTGTATTTGGACTTTGGAGCATCAAGATGAGGAAATGGATCTCATGTTTGGTCCAACTAGGGAAACCATGTTTGGACCAATCCGGGGTGCCACATGGGGAGAGATGTCACATCCCATCACCTAAAAAAATTCCTTTCCTCATGTGAGCCCCCCCCCCCCCCCCCCGTTTGGTCCAAATAGGGGATCTGGATCCTCATGATGAAATAAATGGATCCTTTGTTTCATACAAATAGGGAGACCCCCCCCCCCCCCCCCCCCCCCCCGTTTGGTCCAAATAGGGGATCTGGATCCTCATGATGAAATAAATGGGTCCTTTGTTTCATACAAATAGGGAGACAAATTGGGGCGCCAGAGGGCGGAGGAGAGTCTGTTTGGACTGAAACAGGGGATCCGGATCCAAGATGAATATGTGTTTTCAGATTTTTTTTATTTTTCTCTTTCTTCAATCTAGGCTTGATTGAGTGGAATGATTTTAGCAGATAGTTTGATGGTACTAGGGGTGGACGTACGGGTTTTCGGTTCGGTTTTAGACCCAAACAAAAAAAAATCGAAAATCGAAATTTCAAAATATTACAAACCGAATTGGACCTAATAACATGTAAAACCGAATTGAATCGAAAATAATTAAACGGTTTCGTTTTTCGATTTTTCAGTTTAAACCGAATTTTTCAATATCTACACCTGCGCCCTTTCCCATTTGGTCTTTTACTCTTTTAGTCTTTTAGACTATAGTCTATTAGTTTGTATAAATTTATAAATTACAGTAATACTATACTAATATTATTCTAATAGAGTAATAGTCTGTCTAATTCGGTTTTTCGGTTTAAATCGAAATTATTTTCTAAAATTTAAAATTGAACCGAACACCTAACTTACTAAAAACTCAAAACTGAAATCAAATCATAAATTGATAAATTAAACTAAATTTAATTTTACGATCCATAGTTGGGCTAGATTTCTTCCACCCCTGCGTAATACCAAAATATGTTCGGTCATAAGTCATCACGACATCTGTCCATACTTGTGCCTCGTAAGCCAATGCCCTGGAAATCTTTCCCAAAGGACAAAGAATAGAAAGCAATTGGAATGATGGAACTGTCAGTAGTACGGCGACGCACAAGCCTTGTATCACATGCGGTGGGCTCTACTAAGATGCACAGTGAAAATGATGTATTAAATGGTGGAAGAATAGGCACAGGTTGAGAAGAGACGGTCAAATATCACTATCATATAATTCGCTCATGGATTCGAGGGCGTTGATGGAACTCCCACATCAAAAGTATCTCTGATTGCAGGTTGTTAAATATCTTATGTAGCTCATTTCGTATAAAATAAAATAATTTTATGCAAAAAATTTCCTTTTTCATATTTGGTGCGATAGTTTTTTGCGAAACTATTTTTTCACCGTAGTTTTTTTTTCATTTCTAGACATAAAAATTAGACCTTTTATGAGAGCATGAGAAGTCCATTTCCACATAAAACTGATCTCTCATTTCTTCACCCCCACCCCGCCACCCTCTTTCTTCTCCCTCCCTTTCCAACCCCATCCACCCACTCACGTACTGACCCACTCACCTAGTAGTTTTCACTAAAAAAGAAATCTGCAGCTGCACCAAACAACAATAGCACCAATTCATCGAGAAAAAATCTTTTGCACAAAACATAAATTTCTAACTTCCTCAGAAAAACCTTTTTCAAAGTATTTAAAAATCATAGAAAATATTAATGTGGCAATTTCATCTTACCATGAAAGTTGCCTCTACACAAATATGCCCTTACGAATGTAGGTGAGTGAGGAAGTGGAAAGTGCCGATAGAATTACATTCCTAGATAGAAGTTTTGAAGCCGATGCTAAAAATAAGTGGCAAGTAAGGTTTCTCTTCATATGGGTAGGGCTAAATTACTATCAGTGTGAAACTTTGTTTGTATTTACAAGTGAGATCAATTATGTGATTTAGATTCTTAATAGGTGCCTCGTGAATCTCGTCAATTTGCGCTTTAAAAGATTTTTTTTTTATAATCTAAGGCATCTCCCGCCTGCCCAGACTAGCCTAAAAACCTTTGATCTTGAATGTACACTCGATTATGGACAACCAATAATTAATCATTAGGGTTACATACAAATCCTTCTATCCACATGCACCCGATGAAATTATGAAAGGTAGCCAACAAAAATGCTTAGGAGTACCGTTCTCACCCAAATGCCCTGTGTTTGAAATTTTGAATTCCTGAATTATCCCATGTCTTTGTGTAGCATACTTTCCAAAATGAATTAGGGTTCACTCATGTGTCAGTCCCATCTTTTCAAGGCCATCTCCTTGGCTGGCAACCAAGGGAAAAAAAAAAAAAACACCTCGTGAAAATCTGACCAGTCGTAGCAAGCAAATGTCTTTACTCTTTAGCCATCTACAAAAGAAAGAACAGAGGGACTTCCAAATGTGGCCAATTTTCTCACAGGGGATGTTCGTGTATTCCTTGACATCAGAAAGAAGGTTCTAAAATTTTAGAGTGATTTAGCGTGGTGTTTTTTCAAGTAGAATGACGAAACTCGGAAAAATATAAATTAATCTTCTTCACCTGTGAAAAAGCCATTCGAAAAGTCGATAAAGCATGCTGCTAAGGCCTGTTTTATTATAAGGAAAATTATCGGGTGAGAACTATTATCTCTGTTCAAATTTTGAGAACTATAGGTGGGGCCCACCTATTACGTACCCCATCCAAATCTTGCAATGGATAAGGACCCCCTTATAGTTACACGCCGCAGGGTTTGGCGCCAATGCGAATGAACTGGACCGTTGAATCGATTATATACCCATACGAGTGGATTTGGCTTGTTAGCCATGAATGAAGGGATTAGAAGCATGAGATTGGGGCCAAACTTGATACTCAGGGTGCTCCCATATAGATCTTTCAATCCCCACCTGTCCCGTTCCAAAATGGGACCCCCAGTAGGCCCCACAAAAAAGTTCTCACGGTGACTCCGTGAGAACAGTTCTCACTGGATCACATCCCTTTTTATAATACCTTTCCTATGGGCAACATTTAGCCGTGCATTGCCTTTATATATATTCCACAAAAAAGTTACTCCTATTTACTCACATTATAATATATTATATAGAAACTGAATATATATAATTTATACCATAAGTGGTTTAAAATAAAGATAAAAGGTAAATTTTAAAAAATAAACATCAAATAACCTTTTTTAATAAAAAATTAGAATCAATAGCAGTCGATATGAATACCCAGGCACCACTGTAGTAATTTTATTCATAAAAAAGTGATATCCACTTTATATCATTCATTGCTCACCTAATATCTTTTACCCTTCATCTCTCTGATGATCTTTTGGTTGAGCTTATTTCACTAAAATCTCTATGCATTCATTTTCTTTGAGAATCAATAGAAGTTGATATGAATACCGAGTCACCACTATAGTGATTTAATTCATAAAAAAGTGATCTCCACTTTATATCCTTTATTGCTCACCTAATATCCTTCACCCTTCATCTCTTTGATAATCTTTTGATTGAGCTTATTTCACAAAAATTTCTATACATTCATTTCCACAAGGAAGCTGACATCCAGCCCCCAAGCAAACAATTCTACAAGCCAAAAATGCTAATTTACAAGGCTGAATTTTGTAAAATACTTGAGAAAACCAACTTAATAACAGAGATTCCCACAACTAAACTCTCATTTTGCAAAACCAACGCCCCAATGGGGCTTTCATCGAGGCTTCTTCTTTCAATCCTGGCAAGTGCAGAAAAATCAACATCCAAAATTGCTAGTGTATTTCCTAGAAATCCCGTTTGAATTAACAAAAAGTTTGTATATAAACAAACTTTTTGACTATTCAAGGAAGAAATATCATGGAAGTAGTCTAAAATTTGGATAAAAAAACGTTTGTTAATATAACACTACTGCTGAGTCAAAATGGTTTAAAACGGAGGTGACACGCAGGTGCGGATGAGAGACAAATACTTTCTCACTCATCCGCCCCCTTACTTGTTGCCCAAACAGCGAATCCGTTTCCCTATTTCCTAGGCTCCCAGCAATGACACGTGGCATGTGCAGCACCACCCACGAATAACATAATAATTACAAGAAGGCGCCGCTCAAACTGACGAAAAAGCATCCGTCCATCAGCAATAAAATAAAACAAATTAACAGCTTGCGTAGATACTTCTTCGCCTATCAGACGAATTAGAATTCCAAGCTCTAACGTGTGGCACAATTGAATGTAAGGAAGAAGATAAAATTGCTGGGGAACAATCTCAGCCGTTGAAATCGATTCAACGATTCTAGATCGTCCCTGCGTGGAATATTCCTTCTAGAGAACACGTTCTCTTGCCAGCTGCTCTGATATCACATTGACACAATCTTCTCCATATAAAAGGCCCTTCTTCCTAGTTTCCCTTTGTATTTTGTAATCCTTCTTTCCTTTTCTATTATTTATCGATGTCTCTTCCCTTCTTGGCTGTTATTTTTGTCTGTCATCTCAAAAGGTATGTGCTATTTTCTTTTTTCTATATTCTCTGGAATCTGGATGTGAAAAGCCCCTAAATATGAAGTGATTGACTCACTGATTATTGGATTGTAACACTCTATACGAAATACCGCACTTAGATCCAAGTGATGTTTCAATAGCCATGTTGGTACACCGGGCACTAACTAGTCCCCCCAAACTTTTAATATCCGAGAGTTGTTGATGGAATAGTACGAGGTGTGGGCTTGCTGCTCTCCACATCTTACGTTTAAAATTATTTTAAATTTATCTAGTGTGAATTTGTGTGGATTTAACGAATGCCACCCGAGAGAAAGATCTCAACGTCTGATAAAAAAAAAAAAGCTTTAGAATCCTGAATTTGAACAAACTCTGTGAAATCTTGCTGTCTATCTATGATAAGGGTCTAAAGGAAGGTTATAATTGTTAAATATCTTTAGTATCTTGTAACATATTATCCTTTAATATTATGATTAGTGTGAATTAGATCATGAGTCCTTTTAAAGTTTTCAGCACAGAATCCATCACCCTCCGAGTCGAAAATGTGGAGTCTTCGGCGGAGTAGTCTCCTAATGGGAGTACGTGTAACTCCTAGTATTCCTATTTATAAGGATGTGGGGGTCTTGGACAGAATAGTCTCCTAATGGGAGCGTAAGTGTCTAACTCCTTGAGACTTTCTATTTATAAGGACTATTATGTAGGTGTAAGTAGAACGAGCATTCATAGGAAATAATGCAACAAAGACCTTAAGAGAAAAGCAGGTGTCGACCCCATTTGGGACTGACTAGCAGAACGATCCCAACCATCAGAGCCAAGGTGAGTCTAGCCTATTGGATGGTGATGATGGTTAATTTGGTTATGGATTTTCATACGCAGTTTCTGTGTACTCTTCCTCGCCATGGTAGTGAGTTTTTCAATAATAGTTTATTAGATTTGATCTTCATTGTATAAATTGAGATTATTTTTTAATTAAATGCGACCGTGGATTTATGCAATGAAAGCTCTTTAATTGTCTCCGTCTGTAACTACTCAGCGCTCACGTGAAACTTTTGTAAAGGAAATCACATGCAACTTGCTATATTTAATTCCGGCCTGCTGGTATGGACATATGTGGTTTTACTTTTATGTTTTTTAATGAGACACCACAATCGTTGTCTATCAGAATATCGACTGGGTACGGGTGCTAGAGATATTTTAGGGGATGCAGCATTATTTTAATCTAGCATCAAGATAGAATATTTTGGAATTTTAATATTTTTGAAATAATAAAAATCTTTAAAAAATATATACATCGTAGAGAAATAAAAATAAAGTATAAATCATGCATTTTTCTTGATATGCATATTGAGAAAAAAAATAAAAAAGTAAAAATTATGCTACAAACCGAAATAAACAACTGGACAATCGGAATGAACCGAAATGACCGAGATTAACCGAAATGAGGGGAATGGCCTCGAATTCAAACCAAAATATTTTTGCCCTCAAACATTAAATTTCGGCAGAAACGAAACGGAATTGGCTACTATGATGTTGAGTTGTATCCAAATTTAAGAAATTTTTATCCTTATTATCATAGGATTGACATATATCTTGAGAGGGGCCTTCACAGATGCCAACATTAACCTGGCCTTGAGTCCCGTAGTAGACCACTACGATTTGGATGACATCAATGAATGTAAATACCGAATCAATAGTTGGACGACAGCCCTGATGAACGTAAAATTGTAAGAGCCGTGCTATACAGCCCGGGACTTGTGCCCGGGCTGTGACACGGTCCCCCCGGGGACCATTGGATCCCAAACGGTCCCCGGGGGGACCGTGTCACAGCCCGGGCACAAGTCCCGGGCTGTGGAGACTTTTCCAAATTGTAATACATGAGCAGTCCTGCTACACGGCCCGATGGAGAGCCCGTGCAGTGGCACTTTTCTTGTTTTAAATCATAGTTTAGAAAGGTCTGGCTCCTACAACAACCACCCTACGATCCAACTACCCAAAACAAGACCTCTTTTACTTAAAGGCCCCTCTTTTTCTATAAATTACAAATTAGTGGCTATTTTTGGTTATTTACAAAAAAAAATCCCACACATATCTTTTTTTAGATAACCACAAACAACTTCAAAGCCTTTGGTCTCTGATTGGTTTCTGATTGTATACACCATGAAATCAGTGTATAAGCTAAGCTTATCTTGAGGGCAATAATAAAGGGTCTAGACTTTCCTCTATTTTTATTTGCATGAAGATAATAACTAATAATTGATTGGTTGATTCTCAGCTGTTGGTTTTTTTCTTCTAAGTTCTCTAACATTCTGTTGTTTCTCTTCTCTTCCAAGCAGCCTCTCCTGAAGGAAACCAACTGTCTGCAACTAGAACATGTTGCTCAGAAGCTCTTCTACTCCAGTACTTGGATCCCTTCTCTCTCCTTCCTCAGACAGCCCCAACAACTATGAGACCAACAAACCACACCCCCCATGCTCTGAAAATCTCAACAAGATCTCATTTTTACATGGTGGACACTCCAATTTCCATCCATTCTCTTGTAATTCCTCCCCCATACCTCATTCCCCATCGGGCTTCCGGCGGACGCGCTCGGATGGGAATTTAGAAGCTCTCGCAGGCGACGTGGACGACTTTCATAATTCACATCCGCCCAGATCGTCACGTCGACCCAGTTCAGTATTGGAGACAATTCCATCCTTTTCAATTCATAATTCAAGATATGTGGAGGAGGAGGAAGAAGAGGAAGAGGAAGAGGAAGAAAGTAAGTTTATTGAGGTTAATGGATTGCAGAGGTCCATTACAATAGGAGATAATATTACATCGATAGGAGGGGATTTCAGCTTCTCTAATGAGAGTGGGTTGGGTTTGGTTGGTATTGAAGAGAGTGGAGAGATTGCTTTTGGTACTGGAATTGAAGCCCCAGCTCTGTTTCTTGCAAGAGGGCTTGGAATTGATGTGGCTGATCCGTCTTCCACCTTGATTGGGGGTGGGGGTGGGGGTGGTGGAGGAAGTGATTATTGGCTTGCAGATTCGGGTGGAGGTGGCGATGGGTCGGATATAGAGAATTATTACAAGAAGATGGTGGAAGAGAATCCTTGTAATGGTCTGTTTCTAAGGAACTATGCTCAGTTTCTTTATCAGGTGAGATCTCTGTCTCTGGACTTTCTGTTTTCTAAGCTCATTTGAATATCTTTCTAGTTGAAGTAATTATTTGTAGAATTGAGTTTTGATATATTTGCTCTTCTTCAACTTAGAGATTGCATTGAATTGTTTCTTTTGAATGCAAGAATTAGGAAAAAGGGCTGTGATTTTCTGGGCATTGCAGTTTCCTAATGTCAGTTTTTGTGTTTTTATAAGAGGACAGTAGCTTTCACATTATTTTAAATTTAGTCTGCACCCACACAGTTTTCTCGGAGGAAAAAAATTCACTAGAAGTTCATGTTGTCTTTGGTCCTGGAAACCCATCAATTAGTTGTTTGATGGATAGTCTCCTTAAACAAATAGACAATCTGCATTCCAGCTAGGTGCTCCAAAAAATCTTTGGCACTGACGCTATATTCCAAAGCTCCAAAGCAGAAGAGTGCGACTTGGCTTGTGGTGCCACTCAATTGCCCTGAGTCGAGTTGACTTGGCCAAGTTGTGTTAGGTTTATGGGTTTTGGTTCGTTTTGTAGGCCCAATACAATTAGGGTTCAAGGGTAGTTTAGTATTTGATGAAAACTATATATTATCCTTTTGGTTGTAACCTTAGGTGTAAGGGAGAAAACTCTGATTAGTGAAAACTAAGAATAAGACGAGCTTTGTCCGTGGACGTAGGTTTCCTTCTTTGTGGCTTGTTTGATTTGTTTGTTGATCGCACGCTTCCGCACACACGATCACAACAAGTTGGACTGAGTTGCACCCAGAATTCTTAAATGTGAACATTACATTACAAATCTAAAAAATGAAAATTATCCACATTTTATTTTAATTGTTTTGAATGAATGCCAATATTCAAAGGTGGCTATGTTTAGATTTGAGATTCTTGTTTGTCCCAGATTAACCTTAACTTTCTGATTATGGATCTTGAAAAGGAAAAGACCAATTTTTATCTTCAAAACTCAGTCCAAAACCTCATTAGAGACTGTTCACATCCTCTTCAAATTTAAAAATTACCGATAAACTTACAGATATAAAGGACTTGGTCATATATGTGAATCGGAGGATGACTCTGAATTGTACCTGACCAAGTCCGAGGCGACTCGTTGAGTTTTAAAACCATGGTCGAGTCTACAAACTTCACTGAGTTTTCTATCAAATTAACTCCCTCGAGTATCAAGCCGAGTTGAGTCTGGTTGAATTTTAAAACAATGTTTGATGTGTGTACTAACACAAATTCAGTTTATAGTTGCACAGATTAGGTTCCTTCACCATAAGAAAGCAGCTACAAACATGCTAACAGCATAAACCTATTTCAATTGCAGATAGTTTCCTATTCATACATTTGTTTACATCATTGCCACAATTCACCCTCATTTGTTAGGCGCTTGTGTGCCAAATTGCTCAGCTTCCAACCTGTCCTATACAAGAATGAAATTGAAAAGCCGCTTCTTTTCTTGTTATGATTAGTCTTCCTAATTTTATGTTTCCATGACAGACCAAGGGGGACTTTGAGAGGGCTGAAGCATACTATGGACGTGCCATACTTGCAGAACCAAGTGATGGAGAGATCTTGTCACAGTACGCTAAATTAATATGGGAGCATCATCATGATCAAGAAAGAGCTTCCAGCTACTTTGAACAGGCGATTCAAGCTGCTCCTAGTGATAGGTATGTTACAGATTACCTTAACCAATGATCTTCATAGAAAAAGAACGTCTTTGCACGTAAAAAGGAAATGCACTCTGAAGAAAATTAAACTTCCATGATTGTTATTATCTACTGACGGTCTGCAATGACATTATATATATTAATGAATACATGAATAGATAAGGATGCTTCTTGTATTTGTTCCTGATATCTTGGAGAGTATTGTTGAGAATACTAAAGTAGGTTTGCAACTGCTGCCAGGTGTAGTAGTGGTTGTTGCTGTGGATGTGAGACTGCTGCCAGGTGTCGTAGTGGTTGCTGTCTTTTAGGGAGGTAGCTAAGTCATGCTTATCACACTCAACCTAGTGGTATAAAATATAAACCATCTCTACTTTGAGGTGGGTGCACATGCCCAATGATCTAGCCCATCCAATCTTTGTCTCATTGGGATTTTGGATGGGTGGATTCCAACTAAGCCAGACTCCCTTAGGTCATAGGCTGTCGCGACCCTGTCCCAAGATTTGATTAGCTCATATAAACCCCGTGTCGCGAACGCATACTTACTCCCGTAAATTCCGAATTAACAAAAGCTAAAACGAAACTCACAAGGGATATCAAATACAATATCTGTCAATTGTTGTCAACTGTATACAATGGCGGAAATTATACATTGACAAAATACAATACATATAAGTTAAGTACTATGATCTAGAAAGTCAACCACTGTATATTTAATACAATACGGAGACTTCACTTACATTCCAAAACTATATACATACAAAATTATTCTTTCGCACTCTACGATTATAACCACTCGATTAAACATCCTGGAGGTATTTGGCGGCCATCCTCCGCTGGCGGTGCGGCCTCGGCAGGACCGACACGGGCATCTGGGCCTGTGACATTCATCCATAGTACCATGAACACGACGGTTCAACAAATATATACATGTTATGATAGTTCTAGCTATCACATATAAAGAATCAATGCAATACATATAAAACATAATCTATTGAAACAATTTAATTCATATAATATTTCATTTATAATAACGGATCCAATAATATCAGTAAGTTGATATCTACTAGGACACTCTTTTCATAATAATGGATCCAGTACTATCAGTCAATTAATATCTACTTGGACTCTCATTCAAGATATGGAATAGATCAGTGTCTTGATCAGAAATCACTAACTTCCACGAGGTTCCGGAACACCTCTATATCTGCTGCAGCAGAAATGGTTCATTATGCAATTCATATTCAATGTAATGCGTTCATAAATTCATGTGGTAAGTAAACAGTATTTATCAGACTTCTAAGCCAAGCAAATGAGTGAAACATTCATTTTTCAATACACGTACTATTTGGGATGAATATCATTTGTTAATCATGTATTTGGAAAACTAAGTTTACACTTATGAAGGCTTATACATTAACAATACTCAGCCTGTATACATTAGGCTTCAAAACATACAAGTTTCACACATTCTTGCACAGCGTCGGTTCGCCTATCGGTCAGCCCATCGGTCGACCGACGGTTTCATGACGGTTGACCGACGGTGCGTCGGTCAGAATTCCAGAGAGTTGGAATTCTCTGAATCTCGAACCACTTTTATGCTATCGGTCGAACGACCATACTATGTCGGTGGACCGACCCCACGTCGGTCAGGATTCCAGAGAACTGGAATTCACTGAAAACCAACAGGTTTTAACCTATCGGTTCGCTCATCGGTTCATCGGTCGACCTGTCGGTCGACCGATGGCCACCCAAAAGCTCAGTCCGAGCTTCAGGTTTCTGAAGCCAAATCTCTGGCTTTTTAGTCCGATTGAGTTCTAATCATCCATAAACATCACAAGGCATAAAACAAGTAAGTACTTGCCTCTATTGTAGATTTGAGGAAGAAAAACCCCTTTGTTATCTTGAGGTTGAGATGTAAATCACCCAAATGAAAAACTTGAGCCTTAGGATAATGAACTCCAAGGAAGAAGATAAAGTGTTTCTTAATTTCTCCCTTATCAAAACCACTGATTATATTCTCTTACTCAAAACGTTGATAGAGGAAAACATGTAGCAATGAAGAAAGAAAAGAAAAGAAAAGAAAAGAGCTGAACACTTCATGGTTGCTCTGGCACAACCTAGTAACTCCAGCTCCTGCTTTCTTTGACTGGTTTGGAATAAGATATGTGCTGGAACAACAGTATTCCAGCTCTTGTGTCCTTAACACCTCATGCAACATCATGTTGCACTTCAACCCCATTACTTCATCTTATTTACACTTTGAACCTAATCTCTACTTAATGAACTTAATGCCTTGCAAATCACTTCATTAACTTATAATCATTCATTTGAGATCAATTTGATCCAATTTAACCATAATCACATTTAAGTCTATTCATCACGCTTAATTTGTATTAAGCTTGATTAATTAGTACTAATCATGATTAACTCGGGGATGGGGTGTAACATAGGCATCACACGATCAGACTTTGGGGTGAATGACAGTTCATAGGCCATTGAGTGAGGCAGGTGGATTGATCATAGGTGAGCATCATTATTCAGAATAAGAATGGGGAGCATTGATCTCAACTTGAGTTGAACTCAGTTTTACTCTGATGCCAACTTGAGTTCATGGGGTAGAGAGTGAGGCAGGTGGATTGTTCATAGGTAAGTATCATTATACAGAATAAAAATTGGGAGTAATGATCTCAACTTGACTTGAACTCAGTTTTAGTCTAATGCCAACTTGAGTTGGTCTTAGGATTGCTATGCGCATTAGGGTTGGGTGCAATGTCAGTCCAATCGGTGATCCTAATCCTTGATTTCAGGTCCTCAAAAGTTTAAAGACTATATCTATCATGCAAATTTCTTGCAAAAATCTGACTCTGACACTTCTTTGGCTCAGTGTCAAATTGGGACGAATACTTAATGGGGGTAAGTGTGTGTAAAAAGTGATTGGATTGATCACAGTGGGCGCCATTTAGGAAAACCAAAAAGAAAACCAAAGGTTATGAAACATTTGGGAGTGTGGCTTTACCCACTCATTGGGCTGTGACTTACCAAGTTACGGCCTTTCCCTAAAAAGGCTCTGCGATGATGAGCATGGGCTGTGGCACAGATGGTTACCATTCTTCTATGTATGTTTGAACACAGCATTGATACTCATATTCCTGAGAAGGAAATTCCCAAAACTACTATATCTTGAGACCTTGATCTTTGACAAAACTGAACTTTTTTTTTTCATGGGCAGCCATGTGCTCGCAGCGTATGCTAATTTTCTTTGGGAAACAGAAGACGATGAGGAAAGCAGAGAGGAAGATAAAAGAGAATCTCAAGATCTCATGGGAGTTGTTAAGGCTGATGGAGCTATTTCATCAAGTGCTTGATCATATGGATTGCGTGGTTGTTCTTCCTGTGAGCTACATTCATATATGGATGTTTTAAGTGTTGAACGGGGTCACAAAAGGGATCAATGGAATGCTAAATAAGGTAGTGGATCATAACTGTTTAATTCATTGGGAGGCTTTTGAGCATAATGCAGGTATAATTCTAATTGTATAAGTCTGTTTTCAATTCTAGGAAGAATGATGTATTCTAGACATGAGATATTTGGTTTGGAAATGTTAATTTCCTTTCCATCTTTGATAATCCCCCAGCATGTCTGATTCTTGGTGCTTCGTGGGCAAGATGCATTTATAGATTATTCATCTGTTTAAAATGGTCCAATCCACAGTAATCATTTGATCTGAACCTATATTGAGTTTACAATTGTTAATAACTCAAGCATTCTTTTTTTTTTTTTTAATTAAAATATATTTGAGAATACTTGCACAGACAGATTTTATTTTCATGGGTTTAACTTGTATTTTTCAAATGTATGACTGCATGAGCTCCTGTTTTGTTAAGTTAGGCTGCAAGCGGTATCATCCATATGCTAGTAAGATTATCTCTTTCAAGTTATAGACTAAAGCATATATTACTAGACTGGGAATCATATCCTATGGCTTCCAGGTAGCAGCAAAATTAATATCCCTGCATCTAGTAGACCTACAAAATTCGAGCTTTTGACAGTCCCCTATTGAGAAGAAGCTCCTGCATTCCTTTCAACCTGAACAGAAAATCATTCTGGCCCACAATCTCCCCCTATGCTATTTAATCAAAGGTAGTGAGACTGTGATTCATTGGTTGGGTCTTTGAACTCTTTTGCTCTTTAGGCTATCAAATGAATTCATTATCATGGGTCAACCTAAAAAATGGAAAATCCGGGGCACACATCTCACATGGTAGTAGGTCCTACTATATGATCAATTCAAATGGACCATCTAAACATCCCCCCACCCCTCAATATGGATCGCATGGAGTTTGCATTGATCCATATGGATTGGACAGTTGGATCTAGTGTGAACTTTTTTATTTAAAACCATTAAAACTTGTAGGTTACGGATCAAAGGATTATGAGCATTGAATTGACTTGAAATTTCATATTTGGTGTGGTCCTACCAGGATCTTTTGATCCCCACCTACTATTATTTATATGATCAATGTAAATCATAGAGGTGACCACCAAAACGCCCTCTGACTGATTAACTTCCCCTGCCTTTTATTCTTCCTGCTCCAAGCAATTCAAGCAAAATTAGGAACTTCTGAGATGATCTTTGGATCTTGAATGTGCTTATCGAATGAGCTGCACACGTCCAAGGACTTTTGGCCACAATTAGAACCTTCTAACAAGCAAGAAGGAGCTTCGCTGTTTTCAGAAATAAAGATAACTTAAAAAAAAAAAAAAAAAAAACTAACTCCTGTCCAGTGATATGACAATGGGAAAATAGCAGGTGGTCTTCCAAAAATCCTATAAACTTGTGAAAGATGTAGGTGTCCTCAAAACACTATGCAGTGAAAGTTGTAAAAACATATGAAACAAAATCACTCAACAAATATTCTTATAGAATTCTTTGAGTAATCTAGTTTTTCATGAAGTGAGTGAATGCAGACTTTTAAGTGAGGTAATAATTTATTGAGACCATTTTGAACATGGAAATCTCAAGAGGACAAAGAAAAGAGATTGAGGAAGGTATTTTTCCACACATGAAGTGGATCCTCAAGAGGATTTAAAAAAAAAAGAAAAAGGATTGAATTAGTGAATGTTCCCAAGAAGAAGTAGCATGCCAAGAGGATGAGAGAAGGGATTGACCCAAGGGAATGTTCATAACATGAAGTGGACTCTGTATTTAAGCCAAATTCGTCGTAAAATGGCCAAAATACTGATTCGAAAATGGGCCTAAATTTGGAACCGGAATTGGTTAGATCTCAGTCATACTACAGAGACCATATTTCAAGCAAATTCAAGTTTCGGAATGGGCCCACACTCGGATTAAAAAATGGGCCCATATCTCGAATCCTCTTTTAGCAGAATTACAATGTTTGTTGATGGCTGAGATCCAGCCAAATGCTGACTCGGAAATGGGGCCAAATTAAGATAAAAAGGCCTATTTTATATAAATTGGGCCCATTTCTGGGTCCGGTCTTGGGCCCGTTTTTTCAATTCAAATATGGGCCATTTCTTGATTTGAACTTAGCTGGGGATTACAGTTTTCCGCACATAGCTGAGATCCATCTAAATTCATACACGGAAAATGGGCCAAATGGGCCTTTTTTGCATCCGAATTTGGGTCCCTATTTCAGAAATGAAAATTTCTTCATTTCTTGAGAACAACTTCATGTTGTTAAAAAGAATACCTTCTTCAAGTCCTTTTGTCTATCTTCTCCAAAATCCAGTTAATGTTTTGAACAATACCTTCTTGTATCCCTTCTTATCATCTTCTTGATAACCCACTTCATGTTTGAATCTGTCTTTTTTCAATTTTTTTTTCTTCATCTCTTGAGAATCCTCTTTATGTCTTGAATAATACATTCTTCAATATTTTTTGTTCATCTTCTTTAGAACCTCTTCATGTTTGAAATAGTAAATTATTTGGTCCATTTTCTTTCCTCTTGAGAACCCACTTCACATCAAAAAAATCTCAAAAAAACCCATCTCATTAGAGAATTCGTTCCCTTGTTCAAATAATTTTAGAGAAAACTCACTCTCTTGTTCAAATGGGCTTGTATGTGGAATGGAAAGAGGCATAGGTATTTTTTTTGACAAGAGTGCTTTTATTGGCACCACATTTTTGTTTCTCCACATCCCAAAAAGAAAAGAAAAGAAAAACCTTTTCCTAAACTACCCCAGCCCCCTCCTCCCTTTCCCTCTCTCCCTCCTCCCACCCCACCCTCCTAGTCTCCGGCGAGGAGGGATCCCTGGCCGGCCCCCTCCCCCTCTCCTTTCCTCTTCTTCTCTCTCCTTCCCTCCCCACTCTTTCTCTCCCTCCCTCCCCCTCCCAGCCGCCGATGGGGAGGGATGCAATTGGAGGCGGGGAGTGGTGGGGGGAAGGGGAGAGAAGAAGAGGAAGGGAGTGAGGGAGAGAAAATAGAGGAGGGGGAGGGAGGAAGAAAAAGAGAGGGGGGAGGGAGCCAGCGGGCCAGGGATCCCTCCCCGCCGGAGACTGGGAGGGTGGGTGGGAGGAGGAAGAGGATGAAGGAAGAGGGTGGAGGGAGAAAGGGAAATGGAGGAGGGGGAGGGGGAGGGGTAGTTTAGAAAAATATATATTTTTTCTTTACGGTGTGGAAAGACAAAAGTGTGGTACCAACATAAGCACTCTTTTGACAATTGATCATTCACTAGCTGCATGGATCATATCCTTGTGTTATTTTTAGGGCTGCACAGAACTGGACCGGACCGGACCACAAAATTGGACCGAACCGGATTTGCAGTCTTAGTGGTCCAAATCTGGTCCGGTCCAGGCCTTTTGTGGTCCGGTCTGGACCGGACCGGACCGCATTTATTAAAATAATAAATTTTTTTTTCATATTGATGAGCATATGAGGCATGAGCCCAGCACCCATTTGTAAAACCTATCATTCATTCATTTGACATTTGCCCACTTTTTAGATGTGAGGTAAAAATGAAAAAAAAAAAAATGAAAACCGGTCCGGACCACTTTAAGTGGTCCAACCGGACCGGTCATTCATTTTAGGCCGGACCGGAAATCCAGTTGATCAGCCCTAGTTATTTTGGCAAAGCGTGACTCTTCCTTTTTGTTGCACAATTTCCAAGTAATTTCCATGTAAAACAACCTTGAAAAGAAGAGAAAGACGGAATCATAAAATAAATTAAATAAAATGATATCATTGAACATGGACAAAAAGAAGTAATATCTTAAATGATTGTGACGGTAAACCAAACCTATGGATTTAGATTACAATGGATAATATGAAATACTAAAATCATACCCTGTAGAATGATCGTGAAGTTTGATGGACTAGATGTAACCTTAGCTCGTCATGCCTTTGCAATCAACAGTCTTGATCAAAAATTGGGTTTCCTCTAATCTCTCTTTTTCTTACTAAAGATGCATGACAATGATGGGTAAGTGCGAGCCTCTTTTTGTGAAAACTCAGATGGATTCCTTCTCATCAAAGAAATTCAAATATGAAAGACTTCCTAAATCTCCTCCATTAATGAGCCAAGCAAGCGAATTCAAGTCAAATTTATTCAGATCAAAACAAATAAGAAAGCACAAAGTCAACTGAGCATGTGGGCCGTTTGATTTTATTGGATATGTGGTCATGATGGACTCTAGTGAGGATATAAAACAAAACATAATTTCTTGTTTGCCTTCGTCAAGAAGAAACTAAAATAATATATTAAAACCCAAATTATTTAATTTACTTTTGGGGGTGGGGGTTGTTTGTGCTTTTGGTATTGGTGTTGGCTTAGGGCAGGAAGATCATGTTTATCTCCTAATTGTTTATCACCTAATTGTGTACTGGCAAAAAATATTGGATTTGGGATTCACTGATCTCAGTTAGTATTTTTCTTGTTTTGAAGAGTCAAATTGGAATATTTTTTTTCTTAATTTTGATTCTCCAATCTAAATGTTTAATTGGTGGTTCTTGTTCTTTCAGAATGTTTTGATGTAGATTGGGGTAGGTATCCAGTTTTATCACTTAGAATTCGATCATAAACAATTAACAAATAGATCTTTTTATTTTTCTAGTAGGAGGTATAAATTTTTTTAGAACCTTCCATCACATCGTTTTCTTACACGTGAATCCTGGTTATTACATACATGAAAGCGTTGTAAACATATGACCCATGATAAGGCTCGTAATAAGAAATGTCATTCGGGAGCAACCTTATATACGTCTAGTTTTATAGGGCTCACTTGATTTTATATTTATGCCTTTTTATAATTTCATCCTTTCATGATTTGGCACTAGGCCCATTTTGACGAAACCTTGAAATCTCTATCCACATTTGTATTGAATCTCTAAGAAATCTAAAGTAGTAAAAAGACCACTAAATTTACAACTATTAAATAAGGGCTAGGATAATTTGAAACGGCTGATTTTCTTTTCTATTTTTGTTGACACTTATCCATAAGCAAACCTTCCCAAGTACCCTAATCAACTAATTAGTAGACATTTAAGTGGGCTTCACAAAGTGTACTGCATATGAGAAGAATGCAATCTCACACAAAGGAATACAAAATTGTTTTAATTTGCAGGGCATGTTCTCCTACGAGCAGGTTGCATACTTCTCATACGCCGTCCCGCTCATGGATAAGTACAGGTAGAGTACATGTAAAGCACTAATTAAGGATATCGATTAATAAAATAAATAGCTCTATTAGATCATCCTATCCCTGAATTTAATAGCCATAAATTTTAACGGTATTATACCCATCGACCTTTTTAGGTCATTCCCATCAATATATAAAAATTTGATGAGAGTAAAATCAAATCTGAACGTGATTATTTAAAAACGAGACATACTGATCAAAGGTGGGCCAAATAGACTCTATGCATAATGAGAACATTTTTTTCAAATTAAATAAAAAAACCTAATTTGCATATGCATAGTCATAGAGATAAGATGGAGCATCCAATCAAACCTGCACAACTCTCATCTCAATAAAAGTCGGTGGGCCGAAAGACGTCTGTCTCCCACAGACCCACTTAACCTTTTCATTTCTTTTCCTTCCGACAGCTGCTCCCGAACCTCTTGCTTCGGTCAATTAAAGCAGAGGCTCGGACAAAGTGATCCAACGGCCAAGATACCATCTCCTCGTCTCCTGACCCTACGTCCTTATTTAGGGCTCGCTGCAGCGATCCGTAAACAGAAGAACAAAAAAAAAAAAAAAGGATCATCTGGAATCTGTGTGCGCTCTGTCTCTGCATATCCAGTTCTTCGAAAACTAGGGTTTCGTATTTGTTCTTCTTCTAATCTTTCAATGGCTGATGTACACAAAGAGGATGCTGTTGGAGAATCGTCTGTGGAGAAGATAACAGAGAAGCCTCGAGAGGAAGATTCATCTTCATCTTCTTCCGGCTCCGATAACGAGAAAGCGGCCCCATCGAGTTTCAAATCGTCTGTCAATCGGCTCTTCGGAAGGCAGCGGCCCGTGCACAAGGTCTTCGGTGGAGGAAAACGTACTGCAAAAATCTCTTCACCAAGGCTTGATTTCTCTGTTTCTTATTGTTTTGATTCTTGTTCTTGTATCTTATTTTTGTTTTCATCGATTGCATAATTGTGATGTTAATGATGATTATATATCATATAAGAATAACATTGTTGAGAGATCTTAGTAGAGATTATAAGTGTTGGAATGATTGATAAACCCTGATAAACCCTAATTTTGATGTGTGTCGGTGGGAATTTGTATTATCTCTAAGGGTATTTGGTAGATTTTCTTTTTCTAGATCTAGGGGTCATCTGTTGCTTGGAAGTAATAGGGATCTGATGATAGGAATTTGTTTTTAATATTGTGATTAAGTTTTCTTTTATCTCTAAAGTTATATTTGTTTGTGAGAGGTTATGATTATTTTCCAGTATTGATTGAGGTATCTCTATTTTATAAACCCTAATGATGTTTGATCATATCTGGAGCTTGATTTTTACATGGTTTTGGAGTGTAAGAGCTGAGATACAACTGTTAATAGTGATTTTGTTGGGAAGAGAATTTAGAAGATGTGTAAGGCCTGTTTGCCTAGTAGTGAGCGTGAAGGGGGTTTCAATGGAAGGAGCTAAAGAGGATGGGCGATGAAGGGTCTACGGTGGAGATATAGATGGGTGGGACTGTTCTTTTGGACGGTTCAATTTATGGTGATGAGTGGGTAATCATTTCCTAACAATGGGGAGTTTTTTTTTTTTTTTTTTGATGGCCCATTTTGGATCTTTGCCTTTAATCCATCAGTACCTATTTAAGAAATGGGGACAGTGATTTTAAGAGATGGGAGTTATATTAAGAATTGGGGTGTACATCTTTTGATGCAGATATGATATTGTGTTGGACAGAATAGAGTTTTAATGGAGTATAGAGGTCATTTGTTTGCACTCATTTACATATGTAAATGTTACACATGTAACGTTTGTTTACACTAGTTGTTTACACTAGTTTACGCATCAAATGTAGATTTGGCATAACAATGGTTTGTAAATGGACTAATGGATTCATTTTCAGATCAACACCTTCACACTTCTCCAGGGCCCTGTTTGTTTGCATTGAAAAACATGGAAATTGGGAATATAAAATGAAGACTAATAGACCATAGGTAAATATCAAAAAATGCCCATCGACTAACCTCCCGTTTAATGGAATTTGAATCCAAGGAAGATCGGGAAAGTGAATACCCAACCATCACCCTGGTAACTTAATATATTGGGGAGTCAAAGTCTCACCTACTTCTCAACCTTATTTCCTTCCCTCCTCACCTCATATCCTTCACCCATCACCAAAAAGTCCTTGGTGGATCTCATTCGACCTTGAATCCTATAAATTCAATTCATATGTAATCTAATGCAAAAAAATAGGCTCTAGGTGAAACCATTTCACATCTCATCCCTTTTAGTCACTGGTACAATTACCACCTGCAATGGGTTGTGGGATTAAAATCCATCAACCACCACCTATTTTTTTTAGTCGTATGGGTCCCAAAATTACAGTGTGAGCAATTCAAATTTTTTTATTGAGCTAATAAACCCCAAAATATCTTCATAGATTTTGAAGTTGCTTAGATCCTGAAGGCGTTTTCTTTTATTATTCACTCGTAAAAATGGTACTTACAAACAAACATGGTAATATGTTTCACATATGTAAAGCTTATGTAAATCTCATTTGTATATTCCATGCGTAAAAGACAAATGATCCCCTAGGGTTTTGGATTGTTATAATTGAAAAACAGTGAGGACTAATGGCGAACCATTATGTAATGGCCCTGTTTTGAAACCTTGCTTTGGGGAATTAAGTATTATTATTATATTTTTGAATCTGCAAGTGATAAATTTTATTCAAGGAGAATACATCAAACAGATACAAGCATGTTGACTGTTCTCTGGATTGTTTTTGAGAACTACTATTTATTATATTTTTCTAAGAAAGTAACAATGATATGCTAATATAGTTCTTTTTTTTTTACATTTTACTGGAGGGTTCAAATTTCCTATCTCTCATGCCTCTGGATGACCTTTTGTGCACATGAGAGAGAGAGAGAGAGAGAGAGAGAGAGAGAGAGAGAGAGAGAGAGAGAGAGAGAGAGAGAGAGATGTGACGTCATGTTTGGATGATATGATGTGTCACCACTTACCTTTTACCCCTCCACAAGTCTCTTTCTTTCTACTACGAAAAAAGTGTCATAAAGTGTGGTGTAATAAACTTTGACAAAAATTGCTTTTTAACTCTAATAGCCCATACTATCCGAACAAGATTTAACCACACCTTGACCTTTTACTTTAACTCACCTTAACCTTACCTTTTCCATCATTTTACATCCACTGTACCTCTACTCTCCCACACATGTAAACAAACAGAACTCAAGTTCTTCATTTCTATCTCCTTCACTTGCAATGCATATCTTTAGAAATCATAGGAATTTGATATCTATAGAAGAAATGAGCCATAGTAATTTAAAGAAATCAGAGTAGTTTTTAACTCACATTAGCCTTACCTTTTCCATCATTTGACATCCACCTTACCTTTACTCTCCCACACATGTAAATAAACAGGACTCAAGTTCTTCACTTCTATCTCCTTTACTTGAAATGCATATATTTAGAAATCCTAGGAATTTGATATCTATAGAAGAAATGAGCCATAGTCATTTAAAGAAATCAGAGTAGTTTTTAAGAATTGTGATGTTTAATCCTAGGGGACACTTTTAGATGCAGATGTGACATATAATAGAGATTAAGGTTTTGGATTGTTATAATGAAAAAAGGGTAACAACTACTGGTGAACCATCTTATAATGGCCTTGTTTCAAACCATGCTTTGGAGAGCTAAGTATGCTGATTACTCTTCAGATTGTTTTAAAACTAATACATATGGTATCTTTATTAAGAAAAAAGAGTAACTCTGAGTTGTCTTTCCTATCATCTTTTCTTATTTTACCAGATGGGTTAAAACTCATGTCTATCATGTGGGCTCTGTGTGATTTTTGCTTGTGTGTGAGAGAACAAACACAGCATGTGTGGGAAGAATTGATGGCTTCTTGTAGATTACCCTTCGCCCTTTTGGCCAGGGCTCCTTTCCTTAAAAACCATTTCTAAATGCTAACCTACAATAATGCTTTAGTCTTTAGATTACCTTCATCATTTTCATTTGCAGCTGCGGATGTCTTCCTGTGGAGGAACAAGAAGATCTCTGCAGGTGTGCTTGGAGGTGCCACTGCTGTGTGGGTTCTTTTCGAATTACTTGAATACCATCTTCTTACACTTGTCTGTCATTGCCTCATACTCTCCTTGGCAATTCTGTTCTTATGGTCCAACGCCACCACGTTCATCAACAAGTAAGGCTGCATCCATCCATACTTTCTCATGGACTGATCATTCCCCCCATGGGCTTCAGTTTCTTACAAATCTTATTTTTCTTTTAGGTCACCACCTCGCATTCCTGAGATCAACATTCCTGAAGATACAGTGGTAAACATTGCGCTTGCCATAAGGTTCGAGATAAACCGAGCTTTTGCTGTTTTAAGGGACACTGCATCTGGACGGGATCTCCGCAAATTTCTTGCTGTATGTCGATTTATCACTCCAATACGTTAAGTTCATTTTGGAAATTTCAATTTATAATTTTATGTACTAACAAAAAAATGCATTTGTGATTTATGAATGTACTCTTGGGCTACTCAGGTCATTGCTGGCTTGTGGGTTCTGTCTATTGTTGGAACTTGGTGCAATTTCTTGACCTTGTTCTATATAGGTAACAAAACCATACTTTTCTCTCTCTTTCTCATCTCTCTTTCTCATTCCCATATTCATGGTATTTTGCTTATGTGCTAACTACATCTTTCCACTCAATCTATTCCATCTTATGGAAAACAGCATTTGTTGCGCTGCATACTGTGCCTGTTCTATATGAGAAGTATGAGGACCAAATTGACTCCTTCACAGAGAAAGCAATGGCTGAATTCAAGAAACAGTGGGCTGTGTTTGATGCTAGGGTTCTAAGTAAGATTCCGAGAGGCCTGTCGAAAGATAAGAAGAAGGTTTAGAATGGGGACTAAGGTACTAGATGGCCTTTAGTGGTTTTCTTCAGACTTGATTAGCTTTCTTTTAATGTTGTAAGAGCTTTATCTGTTTCTAGAATCCTTTCTTTTGATTTGTGCCGAGTGTTGGGGGTTCTAAATTTGGATGAATATCATGCTCTTTAGGTCCATTTCTGTGTTATGATGACATATTTCTATGTTATGTTGGGAAACGTTGTTATGTTTGCACCATTATACATGCAATGTAACATTTGCCTAGTTATGGGAACCATCTTGTGGTGTTAATGATGTGAGAAAAGTAGGAAGTTTTATTTGTTCCCATGACTTATTATGATGGTTATGTTTGATTATTTTTATGAATTTTACTATTTGATATTTGATTTAATGCTTTATTTAATTGGTACTTTTTTTTAAAAATTATAATGCTTTTATTTTTATGAAATTGTAAGTTGATATTTATGCATTTAGGTCTCTGACTTGTAGGGCTTTTCCTCTTAAACAAGGACCGTGCAGGATTTTTGCATTTACGTCTCTTTGTCCTCTGGACACTGGGACTGGAAATCTGCACAGCACTTGAGCAGGAGTCCTGTAGGGGTAAAAAAAAAAAAAAGGCGGTTACACTTGTAAATTATGATACCATACAAATTCTGCATACACATTATGATATGTAGGAGCAAGGGTTTTAGTGATTTTTTTTTTTTTTTACAAATTTATTCTAGCATCTTAAAAACTTGTTTTATGTTATATATTTAGTTGTGTGTGTTTTTATATTCTGTACTGTTTTAAAAGTATTTTTATTTGCAATAGAAATTTCTATTTAATACCCCAAGATTCCGAAAGTTTTTGTCACTTTTGTCATGAGTAAGTAATCCAATAACGTTGGTTGTGATGGTGATTATGACAGATGGTGAATATGACAAAGTGCCCAGATACATATTATTTCCTTAGACTTGATTGTTTTTGCCAACGAATCCTCGACTTTGTTAGTGCTTACCCAAATATGTGTTGAGCTCAATCTTTTATTTATTTATTTAATCCATTGTCCTGGTGCTTAAAACCTTATATAGCATTAAAACAATCACTTTCCACAATCAACTGTCCAGAATAAAAAGCACAAGAGATCTTTGAAGATTCCATAGCTGCCCATGTATTTACTTCATCGGAATCTTTCATCCATATCCCATATAGAGCCAGAATGCCTCCGTGATTCTACCATTAGTTTAAGAGAAAGCCCACAATGGCTGACATTCTTTTAAACGACCAATCGCTGATACCCATGGACTCTAATTTAGCAATTGTAGCCCCACCAACATTCTATTCCTTGAAGCTGTTGAAAACAGTTGCTAAGATAAGCGGAAAGAACATTCTATTCCTTAAAACTGTGGAAAACAGTTGCTAAGATAAGCGGAAAGAAATGGATGCAAATCGATAATGCCTTGAGCAGTTTATGAAACCAATTCCTTTTTAGTGTGAAACCCATATGAGATAGGAGGAATATGCTATGCTATTCTCTTTTGTAAATTGCGTTGTAAACCAATTCCTATAAGTGTGAAACCCATATGAGATAGGGAGGAATGTGCTATTCTCTTTTTTAAATTGCATTGACCGAAAGAAGTTGAAGCTCAAAGATTATTATTTGAATCGCTCCTACTATCATCAACCGGGGAGAAATGTGGGACCAAACATCCTACCTCCTAAATTTGAAGCGTCATATAACCATCTCACTGGACAGTTTCATTTCTCCCTCTTCATTACGACTGAACGCACATTTGAAATACCTCGTTGCAAAATAGATTTTCATCTCTGCTTCTTCCTCAATGACAGTTGAGACGAATCCATTTCCCTAATTATAATCATCCATTTCTCTAATTACAATCAATTTCATTAGTTTTTAGCCTGGCATTTCCACTTTGGATTCTCCTTCTCGCCTCGTCACCTCATTAAAGCCTGAAAACTCATGAAGATCTCTTATCTAAAGACTTTTCCTCTCACATGGCAAATAATCAGACACGGCCGCTGTAGTTTCATGACCAAGCAACCAGGCAAAAAATTTCCAATCCGTCTATCTGGTATGCTCTCTTGGTGTTTGTATAATTTCCTCACTCAATTTCTCTGCCCATACAACGTCACAAGTATATGCAGCGGAAGTTCATGCCCTCGTAGTACTAATCTCCCGTCTCAACAATTCCGTTTCACTTTTTGTTGACACTGTCAGTTTGTTGTTTGATTGCTGCTAGAAATGTGTGTTTGATCAAAATCAGACAATGATACGATTGTTAATCACGGTTGAGTTTATTTACAAGATACTTGCACTTCATAAAGCCATTCAACTTTGAGTCTCTTTAAGTGATGTAAGAGTCTTTTGGCGTTTGTTGTTTTTTTTTTTTTTTTTTTGGAACAGTGGCCCTTCTATACAAAGTAATGTTGAAAGTCGAGAAGGTGGGAACCTAATTTCTAAAATGTTTCACATCTAAATTCAATGCCTACACGATTTCAAGAATCTCATTTCACTTTATTTGCATAAAGTGAATAAAGTGAATGAGACCTTTATTCACGTTATTAAATCTCTTATTTTTATTCACTTTATTAAAAAATGCAAATAAGAGCAAATTTGCGGATTAATGTTTTTTCTTTGGTTGTCATCATTGATCAATTGTCTTATGTTTCCGCTGGTTTGGTTTGTCATGGTTGTTATACGTGTTTTCACTGTTTAAAAATTTCTAAGCATATTAATAATCTTTGAGGAAGGTGATTGTAAGAATGAGATTTGGATTGAAGACCGCGGGTTTTTATGTGGGGTTGATTTTTGTTTCTAATTTGAGAGTTGAGCTTTGCAATTAAGTGTAGGGATTTATATTTAGGTTCAGAGTTCCAATTGTAAATGTAGAAACTATTCGGTCTAGAGTTTTAGTTGTGATTTCCATTCCAAGGATTTTGTTTTTGTAATTAATCTTAATTTGTAACAACCACCATAGTTGTTTAATTAATTTGCATGAGATTAACTCGTGCATCGCACGGGGGTTTATGCTAGTTTTCATTAACTGACAACACCCTGAGGAGAAGAATGCCATTTAACCTTTGTCTTCTCATTGGGCTTCCCTCCCTCCAATAATTATGGTTCGAAATGCGCCATAAAGTAGGGACTAACATCAACTGCAGAGCAACTCAGGCCCTCACCCCCTATCTCATTTACTTTCCCTATTGATATCAGCGAACGATTTTTTAAAGACTATGGTTTGGAATGATATCATCGCCTTTCCCTCACCTCTTTAATGATCTTCTTGTTGTTGGAACCATGGTTTGGAATTTCCTTTAAGTTGATGAGCCTGTCATCACCATCCATCAATGCATTCATTCTATTTCTTCTTTGTATAGAGGATGCGATGCCATGAAAGGACTTGTATTTTTATCACCCGGCCACCAAGCCCTTTTCTTCCATATATTCCTCTTTCAGCTCCTACATGTACAAAATCTGATATCTAAAATTAAACAGCGAGCCAAATCCAATTTTGTAGATGTCGGGGTGCCCAAACTAGAGCTCTTTGAAGGAACCCAAGTCCTTCATAGGTGAGAAGAAATGGGTCAACTATCTGGTGAAGAGTACTAATCTAGAAGACCATCCCTCCACTCTTATATCTTTCCACCATTCTCTAACTTCTGTTTGAAACTGATTTCCTATAAGGCTATAACCACATCAGCTTGGATTGAAAGTGATTTCCTCCAACCACATCAGCTTAAGTTGAAAGGGAGATGGACCTCTTCTGTTACATCTCTAATCAATTAGAATAGGACAATGATCCAAGTCAGGCTTGGGTAAAGCTAGCTGGTGCATTTCTGGGTACATGTTCAACCAATCGCTGACACTAGGAATCTACTCAATCTTAACTGACATGGGGGGCCTGGGTACATGTTCAACCAATCCCTGACACTAGGAATCTACTCAATCTTAACTGACATGGGGGGCGGGTATTGGTGGTCTGACTATGTGAACATCCCACCAATCAATTGTAGATCCACTATAGTGGAAATTGATCCAATGAGAAAATGATCTCATATATATGCATGTAACTTAGCTCCCTCCTAGTTTTTCACTAGGAGATTTTATCATATTAGAATCTCTGCAGATGCACCACTCCCTACTCCGTGCCTCCAATTGCATTCAATTCCCCTCAAAAATCACTTCTTCGTTGGCGACTCGATTATTCTTAAGCCCCGCAAATCTTTTACAGTTTTTTCATACATTGAGCTGGTCTTGATTTCTTGAAACAAAGCTTTATGAACTTTCGTCTTCACGAAGGATTTCCTTGACCACCATCCTCCCTTACTGGAGGACTTGAGCATCCATGCTATCATAGTTTGATAGAACATCCAGACTCTGAAGTTTCCTCATCCCTTTCTTCCTGCTTTTGGATGCCTGGAATTCTTCTCGGTTCTGCCTCTCCCTCTCATATTGCAAATTCCACCAGTCCTGACCAGCCCCCTTTGTATACTTCTCGACTGAGAGAGAGAGAGAGAGACCAACTTTCTTACCACATTGGCTTACTTTCTATAGCAGCCACTAGGATTCCTGAAATCTGAATAAGAATTCCACTTCTTCTTGCTAGGACCGATCAGCTCTTTCATTAAATTTCTCCCAGATCCTCTGAATGGAACCTTTCTGGGAGCAATTTGGAGACTTGTCCCCTTCTTTGGAGTAGGTAGAGATTCCCCATCTCCACTGGCAGGAGTGTCAATCAATGCTTGGCGTGAATGGTACTATGTTGAGGAGTATGCAATGAAAAGAATCCTAGTTTCTCATGTATCTCTAAATCTGTAAGGATATATGGCATGATTGCATGAAACATCATGTCTTGAGGTTTCACCTCTACGAGAATATCATCAAATGGTTCGGATTATGAAATTGGGGCTCACAAGAGCACTGGAAAATCAGAAAGTGGGATTAAGCTAGTTTTTATTTTTTATCTATCTCAAAATTTTCAAGGATCTTTTTATTTTTTTTATTTCTCTATTTTTATTATTATTATTTTTTTACCTTTTTGCTCAGATAAATACTCACGCACTCACCAAAATCCCTCACCATCAACACTACCGCCTGAGATTAATCATTGACCGATATGAAACTTCATTCCTTGGAGTTCATCATTAGTATGAGAATATTTAATAGTTTAGGTGCTCACATGAGTGTCAAAAAATACGAAAAAATAGAATTAGGTTATTTTTGTAATTTTCAAATATCTCTCAAAATTCATGAGAATATAAGAAATGAAACCACACACACTGTTCAGTTATGTTAAAATGTTAAATGGTTGAAATCACAAATTCAGAGCCCACGAGTTTCAGAAAGTAATAAAAAAAAAATGGTAAAAACTACATGCACTCTCAAAGTGCATATGTAAAAATGAGTCCGGCAAGTTTTTGAACCATATACCTGTTTGGGTTGTTGTAAAGCCCCCACAATGACGTGGCATTTGGAAGAGGCTCTATTTTGTAATAAAGCATTCTCTTGATTTTGAGCATATTGCTTTAATATACACGAGCATAAAGAAGTCATCTTTTAAACCCACGTTGTATTTCTTATTATTTGAAATAAAATAAAATAAAATAAAAATGAGTCCAAAGAATGGGTCGGAAAGAAGCCGTCTTTCTTTCGGACCCATTTTTCAAACCCATATCTGTAGACTCAGATTATAATCTTCATCATCAAAGCCTTGTCCCATATATATATATATATATATATATGCAAATTTATATTCGGATCTAAAAAATGAGTACGTAGGATTAACTCATCTCAATTTACTCCATACAACTCAAAGGCAGTGAATAGTATAGGCATCAACAAGGCAACAATAACTCTTTCTTTTCCCTCTACCCTGCAATGATAGGCTGCACATCCACATCTTCCCCCTATTTAATGTGGTTCTGCATAATGAGTTTTGAATAAGGAAGAAAAAATGCTGGTTTATCACTTTAAGAGCATAAAAAATATGGAGTCTTCTTGTCTTGAGAATAAAATCTCTTAAAAGGTGGGGAAAACCAGAAAAACTGAGAGCCAAGTAACCATGCCACTTGAGAACATGGCATGTAGAGCCCATTAGGTCCAATAATAAACATGGCCGAGCTACTCCTTGGATTGGAGAGAAAGATCCAAGAGTAAGAACAAAAGAAAGCGGATAAAAACAGAGGCAAAGCTTTCCTTGTCCACAGCACCTTTTAGGCACATCACGTCCATGTTCCCTAGCCTTCCTCTCCATCCCATGTGATCAAACTGACTGCTTACACATGGTACCATTTGGTTAAGGAGCTGCAGGCAAAATTGTGTTTTTACTTTTAACGAAAAAAAGAGAATTTTAGGATGTGTTTGTGCACAGCAAGCGCGGAAGAGAAAAATGCATTTTCTCTTCTGCAGCATTGCATTTCCGTTATGAGTGGGTAGGACTTCCGGATCCTCTTCGGCACAGATTTTACAGCTAAAATTGAAGATTCTTCTTTCAAATCCTTGTTGCACCAAACGCAGTTGAGGAAGGCGCTCCTTTCGTTGTTGCGGCAAAGGGCATTATTGCACAAACACCTCACCTCCTTAATATAACAACCTGCCTTTTTCTGATACTAACAACTAATCAAATTTTAATTTTAATTCTTAAATTTAACAACCTATAATCTCGACATAAATCACTCCTTTTTTCTTCTTTTCTCTTTTTTTTTTTTTTTGCCTCATTGGCAAGGTAGTGATACTTCCAACCTAACTATCAAGAATGGATCCCTAGTTGTTTTTGTAAAACCTATTTGATTTACCACTAATCCATCAGTTATGACCACACCCATTATTTAGCCATTTTGAATGAATTCATCTATTGTTCTCTTAATGAGAACTAAGGTGACTACTATTGATATATTTTTTTGAGGAACTCCGTAGATTTTGAGGACAGAGAGGGATGACTCTTTGTTTGTGAAGGTCATAGTTATTTTTAGGTATCTACAAACAAGAGGAAAACATAAAAAAACATGAGGAGAAAATTGGATTAAGGGCTTTTGGGCAACCATGTGGAATTTGGAAATGTGGAACTATTCTTCATGCTGGCAGAGTGTTTTTCTACTTAGACATTCTCATGTGGTCATTTCGATCCGGATCCACCCCACCATCATTAGCGCGATTGGAATGTCGGTGGGATAAAATTCTCCCTTCGGATGAATCTTTCCTCTCCTCTAGTAGGAAATGTTTTTTTGCAGCATCACAAAAAATTAATTACATTTTACAATAATTCTTCCAAAAAAACGCAAATCAAATCATGAAAAAAGATGGTAGTCTTAAATAGAAAACTGTTCATGCGAAAAAGGTGTCGTACATAAGAGTGTACTAACAATAAGATCGACAACATGTTTAAGAGCATGTCCACTTTTCAAATCTCCATCTCTCCAATCTTGTCTGTTCTGAAAATAGTAACAACAAATGGACAACATTAAGTAGAAAAACACAGAGAGACAGGTAGACACATACACCAAATTAAAAGCCAAAAAAAGAAGTTTATTTCTCTACAATTTATGATGATCTTAAGACGGACCAGTGATGGATTTCTTGCAGTGGAGAACAGCCTCTTTAATGGAGCTCTCAATGTGGGAGTCGAAGAAATTGGCATTGAAATGGCTGGGCGAGAAAGTGATGCTGGTCCTGGGAGAAGTAATCACTGAATTCCCACACCCCACAATCCCAATCTCCTTCCTCCGCACCACTTGTCTGTACAGAGGCCCAAGAAAACCCAAGTACTTGCATAAGATTCTCTTTGAGGATCTCCAAAAGACTCTCTTTGAGGATCTCCTGCACCTCTCAAGGAATGGATAATGAGTTTGTACAGAACCCAAGCCTCCTTTCCCACAAGAAGATGACAATGATGATGATGAAGAAGAAGAAGAAGAAGAATAGGATGAGGAACAAGGGGATTCTCTATCTCCTTGTTTGAGGAGGTGGAGAGGCATGATGAGGCCGTTGGAGAAGAGCTGGTCTGCATGAAGTATGGACAGATGCTGAGAGCTTGGCACACTGAAGAAGAAATCTTGGTTGTCAATGTTCCTTTCCATAGAGCTATGGCTTTTGTGGTTCATTTCTATTTCTATGAAGTGACCCACAACCTCATCATCATCATCATCTGGAATGAACTCTAGATAGTGCTCATCCAGGCCGTCAAAAGAGGATGATGGTTTCCTGAGGTTCAATAGCCATCTGTAGGAGAAACTCTCGATGGCAAGCTGTTGCAAGCTTTCCATATCTGTAACTGTGTACTGCTGCTATTTGAATTGGCTTCCCTCTTTGCAGCTACAGATAGCTATGCAACTGTTGAACAGGGGAGTGAATTTTGGTGAGAAACTGAAACGATAAAGAGGGGCAATGTACAGTAACGGCTATTTAAAACCCAATCCGAGGGATGGGCAACTTCAGTGGGGCCATTGGTTTTCTGGATATGGCATGTGGTTGATAATGAGCAGGCTGTGTAATTAAAAAACAGAAAAAGGAAAGAGGGTAAAAAACTAAAAATATAAAAAGGAGAGAGGTTGGGTCATGCCCACCCACTCTCATGTAAGGCCATCTAGATCCTGACAAAAATGTTCACATACAATATCATGTGACCAATATTGAAGGGATAAAAGCAAAATGTAAAATGTGTAGGTTGGTTAAATTGAAGATTTATTCTCAAGTGCATTATGATTTGTGCATACTAATAAGATTGAGTTTTTTTCTACAGGACAATGATTAAATCGGTTATTATCTATGAAGTAAAATGTTGGCTAATCAAGAAGTAACATACATTTGCACAAAATGAGTATAGAGATGAAAATGTTGAGGTGGATGTATGGTAAAACTAAGGCGGATGGAATAAGAAATGTGCGCTTTTAAGAGTATTTAAAGTTAGCATCAATACTAATAAAATAATAAAAACTCGTTTGAGATGGTTTAGATTGTTAGAGATTATCTATTAGTGGTTAATTAGAAGATTTGTTAGAGATTACCATATGAGTTATTAAAGTATTTTTAAAGAGTGTAATGAGTTGTTAGTAAAGTATATTATCCTCCCTTAAGATAAGGTTAGTTCATATTTGTTTTATATATGTAGGCCCTTTCATTAATAAAATTTACGGTGAAACTTAAGGGAATGTTTTGATTATTAAAATTCTTTATGAATGCATCCAACACAAGCTAACAATGGCCCCGTTTAAAAAGAATTTTCAGGTTAATACCAAGGAAAATGAGTAGGTCAAAGAGGATGTGAATGGAAGTAGAAACAATAAATTTGAAGAGCAACATATCTTAGGATTTGACTCAAGATAGAATAAAATAGGGAAATAAAATTAAAGTAACCGACCTCAACATAGGTGGGGCAGGGCTTTCATAATATTGATGGTGACAATACCATGTAATCAAGGAAAATGTTCTCCATCCAGCTTTATGGGGCCCACTTAGGGTCACCTTCGATCAATGCAGCCCCTTTAAGATTCTTTTTATCTCATGATCTGCCATTAGGCCTAATTTTAAACACATTGAACCCTCGTATCACTGCTAGATTGAATTATTTAAAAAACTGTACGGTTAAGATGCCATTAAATTTTATGGCTGTTAAATCAAAGGCTAAAGATAATCTAAATTGGCTGAGTGTTGGCTTGCCCTTGTCACTATCTAGACCTCTCCATTTGTCTTTTTGTTGATAGACATACATCTAAGTGGGACCCACAAACTAAACTGCATGTGAGCAATATAACATGCTCGTCCGAGAACATTCTTCATGCAACAACCAATACTACCACCGGTCCACATACAATACTTGTACTGATTCATGTACATATAATACTACCCAGTACCCACTCTCATGTTACTACTCATTATCATCAAATGAGTCAACTTAATTAGCTGATTCCAAACTTAATGATGTTCTCTTTCTTAACTATAACAATGCCATAATCGAATAGATGATTCTGAATCCTCTCTTTTATGATATGCCTTGAATCCTTGACCTTACCGTTTCCAATGCCTCCCTCTCAACCACTCCATGCATGACAGAGCTAAACCCAGTCTGCACTGCAATTTCCCTGAAGCCCAACCCTCCACAAATGTAATGGATGATGCATTTAAATTTTTTTTTTTTTGGTAACCCAGCCAATGAGGTTGGAATCCAAGTGATAGCCTGTACACACAGGGAAAAACAACCCACTCAAGTGGAAAAGAGCCCGCACGCGCGAGAAAAAAGCCTACACAGGTGAGAAGGAAAGCCCGCGCACGCGGACAGCCCACTCCTTACCTCTCGAGTAAGGAGCCGTTCTAGGCGCATTTACTTAGGGGTCGTTTGTCTTTTACGCATGGGATATGTAAATATAATTTACACATGTAAATGATGAATATTCAAATTTTAAGTATGTAAGGTTTACACATGCGTTTATTTTTACAACGTTTGTATAATAACATCATTTTCACACCATTTACACATATGATTCATTTTACCATGTTTGTTTCAATGACATGTGTAAATTCATTAGATGATATTGTAAACATTAATTAGTTATTAATCAATGAATTAAATTCTACTGTAATAATATGAACAAGAGAAAAAAAGAAGCCTATTTTATATCAAAGGTTTCATCTGCATTTTAGACCATTTAAAAAGGAACATGTCTTTCAACATGAAATATACTTTTCAAAAATATAAATTTCTATGAACGATCAACTTCACAAAATACATTCCAACATGTTTGGTAATCTACCTTACAAAATAAATATTTCAAAATAGAAGAACTCCATCTTCACAAAATATATATTTCGGATTTCATTTCAAAAAATGATAGTACGTTCACCCATGAAAAAGAAGATTCATTGCATCTAGTACTCATTTAACTGAATTCACTGCATCATTTGCGCTGCACTAGCTCTTCTATTTGCTGATGCATTCCACATATCTGACGCTATTGTATCTCTAAGGCGATAAGCATATTGGCTGCCAGACTCGTCCTCAACTACATCATCTTCATTGTCTTCTTGGTCAATATTTATCACTTCATGATAATGACGTTGGCACAATTCATCATTGTTGGGATTTCGCATCATGATGAAATTATGTATTACAGCACAAGCATTTACAATTTTTGCTTGTGTTTTTACAGGATAATTCCGTGGTATATGCGTCAAAATAGGAAATCGTTCCTTCCACAGGCCAAATGTTCTTTCCACAACATTTCGAAGTTTTGAATGACGAAGGTTAAAAAGCTCAGTCGACGTCCTTGGAGCCAATGCTTGAGGTCCATATTCCTTTAAGTGATATCGGGTTCCACGATAGGGTCCAATAAAACCTCGCTTATGAGCATAACCAGCATCAACAAGAAAGTACTTTCCTATTAAGAATTAAAATGACAAGTTTAGTATATATATTATTTAAATATATATAATTAAAACAGAACTATAATTTACCTTCTGGAACTTGCATATTATATATTCCTCTATTTTGTAGAACATCCGAAAGGACTTTTTGATCATTGGCTGAGCCTTCAAAGCCGGCACATACAAACTGAAAGAGCATGTCAAAACCTACAGCTGCCATCACATTTTGGGCAATGAATCCCTTTCTACAACGATAACGTTGATGATCTTTAACTGGGACCCATGCTGGAACATAGGTGCCGTCAATAACACCAATACAATCCTGCACAATCGTTAACAATTTAAATAATTTTTCATAAAGAATTAAGAAAAAATTAAGTTGATGACTTGATTACTTAATTACCTTGAAAAATGGGTAGAATGTTCTATTTGAAGCAATATGTCCTGGTGTTGGTGTATCACTAGTAGGAATTTTAACATAATCGGGACATATATATAAAAGCGCTTCCAAAACAACATTAAAGTACTTGCTAATTGTTTGGCCTGAATGTTGAAATTGAATCTGTATGACCCGATTACGCTCACTGTGGCCTATCGTATTTAGGAAGATGGCAACTTGTTCTTCTACAGTGACATTTTTCGTTGCACGCAATAACCCTTCTCTTTTCAGTAAATCACATAACTCCAAGAACACATCAGTCCTCATACGAAGTAAATCATATGTTAAACGCTCATGACCATTAATGAGGTACTGTGTGAATTCATGGCCAGTTAAAGATGAATTGTGAACTCTCCTCCTTTTGACCCTCTTCTGTTTACAATGATGGTCTACAAGCATAAGGACGAACGTTGATAGTGCTACCAACCACAAAAAAATGATCTTCTTCTTTATGTCCATTACTTTATACTGCTTCATAATCAATTCACACATAAAAAAGTGAGCAACTATTTTAGCCCATTCATAAAAACATTATTGTCACAAGATAAATCAACATTGTCCATCTAAAAGAAAAGCAAACAAAACAATTGGATATGAAATAAAAGTTAAATAATACTAAGATAACAATAAAATATAAAAGAGTGACAAAATTTTAAAATATTAAATAGAGAAGTCACACTTGGTCCAACATAAAACTAAAATATTAAATAGAGAAGTCACACTTGGTCTAACATAAAACAACAATATTAAACAACATCCAAAATGCAATAAAACTACTATAGTCTCAAAAAAAAATCACACTTGGTCCAACATAACACTACTAGATATCATCACTTAATTCCTCCAAAATCCAATCACGTTGATCCTCCTTGGTACGAAATGCAAGGAATTGACTCGACGCTTGTGGATCCCTTAGCATCCTAAGCGCCTTTCCGCGTATAGATTTTTCTAATTCTAGCTCTTGAACAGCAGCGACAACATCTGCTTGACTCGGCCCTGATTGGTTCAGTTTTTCAGCAACATAAACAAGTGTAGCAGTCATCTCCTTTACTGCACGCACAATTTCACTATCAGATTTAGCTTCACCTTGTACATTACGTCGAGAACTTGCATTTGTGTCTTTTCTAGTACGCGGGGCTTTGGAACGTTCAACCACCTCATCTGAACTAGATGATTGTACTGCCACTTCATCAATTGGTCCTTGGGGGCCTGAGATCGGATGTGGTGGGCGTTGGTTTGTCAGTACCACATCTCTTCCATCTGCGATTGTATCTCCATATATAATGACCAACTTTTCATAGTCGGCACAACTTTTTCCTCGATACTTTGCATAATCAGGATGTACCTAAGTATACAAATTGGACAATACAAAGTAAATAGTTTATAACTTAAACAATTGATGAAATATTTTTTAACTGAAAATTAATGATCCACTCACCTTGACATAGTCATCCCAGACTTGGTCTTCTGCAGTAACCTTTTTCTCCTTATCATCCCATCCAAACCCACTTAGGTCAATCAAAGTCTTGATCTGTTTGTAACGGGTTTTTAATGTTCTAAGGCGATTTCTAATTTTACCTTTATCATAGTCATCTCCAAACTTTTCCATCATTTTTCGTTCTATCTCTTTCCACCCTTCAGTGGTATACCCACCTTCATCTTTTCTCCCAAGCTTTACTTGTTCTATAAATAAGTCCATTAAGTAATCGTTAGAGTAGTCCGTCCATGAAATATTCTTCTTTTCTCTTCTACCACGCTTGGTTCCGGTTGGTGCTTCAACTTGGATGGATTGAACATGGTCTTCAACTTGTTCAGTATCCATTTCTAAAAAGTAACAAAATTGTTAAAGAAAAAGATATAACTTTAGATAGATTGACATTCATAAATTTGTAATTGCCCATTTAGTTACTCTTTTCCACTCATGATCGCATGCATAAACAAAATATTACACTAGATTAACATATCAAAATAAATAAAAACATCAATTTCTTGAGATACAAGAGAAAAGGACACTTTTGAATGGAGTTCCAACAAAAGCACTTAACTTATATGACAAAGAAGAAGCTCCACAACAGCAAGAAATAGGAACGGGCATAAAGGGGTTTTCATATGTAGACAATGTAATCAATAGTAAAACAGAGGCTCCTCTCCCAATTGATCATGATGGGATGGGCCACTTTTTAAAATCTCTTAAACTGGTCAACCAAAATCTCTTAAACTCGAGTTGAGCTCAAGGTCAATAATCTACTTAACAGGAGATGATCCAGACCAGGCCCACTATATGAATAAGCCAACCCAAACCCCAATGGGCCGCATAACCAGCAGGCCAGTGAATTGCCTGGACATATATTACACGAGGGAAAAGGCCCAGAACCCTTTCTGAGGCCATTGGGGAATGTGATACACAAATGGGACCCAGTATCTTAGCACATGATAGCACATGACTCCTATTTAGTAGGATTCATTTTTCCTAAGTTTCTGTCATACTAGGTCATGTTAGTGTTAGAAAGTCCTATATATTTTTAGATTTTTATCATTTATAGGAAGGTAGATTTGTTTTTTAAAATGGAAAGTGCGTAACTAGTTCCCATTATGAAACTAAATCAAAGGAGGAAACTAGAGGGAATCTAACTCTATCAAGTGTACTCCTCACATTCATTCATTCCATTATCAATAAAGTTTCAGAGCTTTCTTTTACTTGTGGCTCTGCACATTGCTAAATTGCTATTTTTTATCTTTGGATGCTGAATCCCAGATCTTAATCATGCTTTTGCCAAGACTTTGATCTTCGGAAAGATTCCATCTTCTACTACACCATTATTGGTATCAGACCTTCAACTGCAACAGACCCATAGGAGTGAATCCAATTGGTGCTCACTAACAAACTGGGGGCTCAAAGCCTGACCATTTCTCATTCTATACATCCCAAGAAAGGGATAATTTCCCCTTTCAAAGAGCTGGTTCAACAGTCATTGTAATTTCAAATGGGGAATATAGGAAGTCCTTTTTCATTTTTGGAATAGGGAAGTCTTTCAGTTTCGGTTGAAACTACCAGGTTCCGTTTAAAACCCCTTCCAGTAGGCAGTATGAAAGTAGGCCTCTTTCCTTCTTTATAAATGTCCAAGTAAGGTACAGGCTTGGTTATAGAAGGGTAGGTCTTGAATAGCAGGTGAAGATTGGCAATTGAAGTATTCTTTCCCAAAGCTACCTCACTCGCCCTCTCTCTCTACCTCACTCTCCCTCTCTCTCTACACCCATGTCACAGAATTATTTCAATTCCATCATAATGCCACAGATTCCACCATCTCCAATATGATCCTCACTCTCCTACCTCTCACTCTCCTTACTCAATATCATGGTACTCTCTCTCTCTCTCTCTCTAGTCATTGGGTTCTTTTTATCCATTTGAATGTTGATTTTTGCAATGATTTCTTCTTTTGTTGTATTAGTTTAGCCCAATGATAGGTTGAGATTTCTCTCACTTGGAGGTATACCTGCCGTCTATGATGGGGCCTATTATCTCAGTGGTTTGAAATGTTGCATGCTTGAGAATTGTTTATGGTAACAATGTTCCATAATCTATCATGTAGAATTTGTTTCAATAACTAAAAATGTTCCCATCTTTTGAGAGAGCTACCATGGATTCCCTGTAGAATAAGTACCTTGTACAAGGTAGAGACTCTACTCTTGATTTATTAATTTTTTATTTTATAGCTTTAGATCGGATGATTATCAATGTTAATCCTGTCTAAGTGTTTGCAAATTTTATAGCATTAGATCAGATGATTATCAATGCTAATTCTATCTAAGTGCTTGCATTTCATTTTATAGCTCAAGAACGGATGATTGTCAATGTTAATCCCATCTGTCGCTGTATTGCCCATCCATACAGGCTTAATGGGTAGCTACTAGATGAAAAATGTAGATAACACATGCATCTCAGGAATGCCAAGCCCTAACCCCGATTTATGTAAACCCTCAGCCTCATCATTGCATATCACCAACTATAAGGCCAAACATTCCCACTGATGGCTGAAACCAAATAAAAAACATTACAGGTGTTCCGTGGTAATGAAGATGTTATAAATGACCAAGTTGCATTGAAAAGAAAAAAACAGAGACATGATCAGACACATGGTTACACATGGTTAGTAATTATAGAGATAGATTTTTCTGATTGAAGGCCCCTACAAGATCAAACACAAAAAATAGTTCCGATCTAATGCCGCATATACGAACTCATAACAGAACCGAAAGAAACCCCTTAGTTCGAGTTTCTTCACTAACACCAAATAACAGAACACCAAATCCAACAAATCGAACCTCAAAACACACAAAAACGACAACATATACCCTAATAACAGAGAGATCCAACGTACCTGTAACAGCAGCACATCGAAAGATGATCGAAAGGAAACCCTATGGTTTCAGATCTCAAAGCTGCAGACACGCCAGAGGGAGAAGAAGATGAATGAAAACTGAGAGGAACATAAACTGGGAGAGAGATGCAGGGCGGGGAGAAAGACGTGGGTTTTTCTCTCTCGGACTCTTGAACTTCTTGAAATATTGTTTTTTTTTCCTTACGTTGGGGGGTCTCAAAACCTGAAAACTTGTTTGACGGAAACACCTCCGCTTCCAACGTGTGTTCTTTCAAATACCACCCATTTTGGTATTCTTTATTTTCCCATCTCAATAGATGTTCAAATTTTGGTGTGAAAATGAGCCCATTTTCACACCATTTACACATCTCATTTACACACAAGATGCGTAAATAATTGTACACAAACATGACTGATGTGTAAGTGTTACACATATTCTCGATTTACATATGTAAATGTGCGTAAACAAACGACCCCTTATGGTTAGTATGTACTGAGAGCATTGTCATGGAAAGTGCATTTAGATTTTCGAATTCTTCCAGTGCTAGATCAGCGGCCAATTTCCTCTAGTCAGTAAACGTGGAACCTGCTTAGGGATCTAGATGGTTTCACTATTTAACATGTTTTTGTGGTACGATGTTTTTATACCGTAGTGCCCTTGGGCTTCATATTTACATCCTTGCCTATAAAAAAAAAAAAGTTTCGTGAGGCAGTCAAGGTAAATAGATGGTGTCCCAACAATAGCTTAGTCATGTGCGGAAAAAAAAGAAGGGTTGTGTGTAATAAGCGATTTTATTGTTGGACCTAATATATCCACGGTCTAAAAATAAGGGATTGTTCCTTTGGCAACCCTGCATCTCACCCGACTATCCAATAATCAATCCATGGATATGTCACTCACATGTGGGCTCTCTTGGGTCCCATCCTCCTTGATTAGGGTACCTAAAAAAAGGCAACAAACATTAAAAAAAAAAAAGGTCTAGAATGGTCAAAAACTCCTTGATCTTCTTAAATACGAATCGGTCAGTTTAATATTTGACAGAGTCAAGATTAGATTGGGCATATTGTCAACATGGTGAGAGGCTCCAGGAGGCCAAAGAGGACCATGTCTCCGGCCCACCAAGTTCCATTGAGGCTCGGATTCAAGCCCAATCCAGTAAGTATTATGTAAGCCCCCTCTATGTTATGTTTACGCGGCATTCCGGTGACTGCTAGGTTATAACCATCATTCTCACATGAAAAAAACAAAAAAGCTCTAGCATCTTGGCCTCAAAAGTCATCATTTAAAAATATATGTAAATACCCTGGCATCATCAATTCAACTCTAGTGACTTTGGTTCATTACATTATATTCATTATGAAATTAGCAAAATCCCGTGCTATGCACGGACCACGGAACCACCAAATGCACAAACTGATATGAGTTATTTTTAATAAATTTGTTAATTAGTAAACTTGTGAGTCTTTCTTTTTATTGCTAATTTGATTTTTATTTTTTTTTCCAAAAGTTTTATTCTTTAGGTGAGGCATGCCTTGATTAAGAAAGATCAAATGATCATCGACCTAACAAATTGACCTAATATATTTAAGTGTGACCCAGATAAATGTGGTCCACCATCTCTATTCTAACCGTCCATAAAACCATATGATGCGGGCTATGACCCATTAATTGATTGATAAAGATCAAATGATTATAGACCTCACAAATTGACCAAACCTAACCTATTTAAGTGGGACGCCCAAGATGAATGGGGTCCACCATCTATATAAAAACCGTCCATAAAACCATATGATGCGTGCTGAGACCCATGAATTGCTTGGTAAAGATCAAAGGATCAAATGATCATAGACCTCACAAATTGACCAAACCTAACCTATTTAAGTGGAACCCCCCAGATGAATAGGATCCACCATCTCTATTCTAACCATCCATAAAACCATATTATGCGGGATGGGACCATGAACTGATTAAGAAAGATCAAAGGATCAAATGATCGTAGACCTAACAAATTGACCAAGTATATTTAAGTGGGACCCAGATGAATGAGGTCCACCATCTCTATTTTAACCGTCCATAAAATCATATGATGCGGGCTGGGACCCATTAATTGATTGATAAATATCAAATGATCAAATGATCATAGACCTCACAAATTGACCAAACCCAACCTATTTAAGTGAGATCATGATGAATGGGGTCCATCATCTCTATTATAAACATCCATAAAATTATACGATGCGGGATAGATCCCATGAATTGATTAATGTAGAATTCCAAAATATAAATTAATGGTTTGTTGGTTTGAGATATAGATCCTCCAATTGGTGATGCTAACATATTAATCAACATTAAGATTAATTTTATCCATATTGTATAAAAAAAAATTAAAAAGAGAATAACTTTTAAAGACTTCAAATCAATTACTATAATTTTGTCACATTGAAATTGGCCCACCATTAATCCAAATCTCGATCAAGATCAACCCACCTATTTGTTTTTAATACACCAGATGGGCCATCTCCATTGGGCTAAATGGGAAAGACCAATTTTTTGGAGGAAGTTATTGGCCAGTTAGTTTAGAGAGAGGACACTGGAGAGTGGAGAGAGAAAAGATACTGACACTTGTCTGCATGTATGCTAGATAGTGAGGGATGAAAATTTGGAGGCTTGTGGTTAAAAGTAGGGGGAATACATTCCCATAGTTATATAGATAGATTATTATTTTTGCTAAGAAAATATGAGATCTTTCCAATAGAATAAAAAAACCATAAGATAAAACCAATAGAAAAGATCAGATCTGTTGTGGGCCTTAATTTACTCATAGACGTTTGTGAGAAAAATTAATTTTTGAAGGCGGGCAATGAGTATCTTTTGTGAATACATTTAATTAGAAATGAGCTCATGGGATAAGGGAACTCCGGAAATGGCATTGCAAAAAATTTGAGGTTGCGCCAGGTGTCTTTATGTGAGGAAGAGTACATCCCTTTAGTAATATAGATCAGTTATGTTACTTGGACTAACTCATCGAGTTTGTCCATAGACTAATCCTATGATATCCATGTAGACTTTTTGTTATAAATTCGTATATCTTTGACTTTCATCATCTACAACAACCATTCGTTTCTACCAAAAAAAGAAAAAGAAAAACTAACATTCAAAATTCAAAAGTTGTTGAAATTTAATATCCATTTAAGTACCCTTATATCAGATGTCAAGCAACTTCCAACCCTTGTGTTTAACGTTGATACTTGTGGAGTTTGAGTGTTTGACACTACGCGGCAGGTCTTTTTTAATTATTATTATTATCATCGTCGTCGTCGTCGTCGTCTTTATCATTATCATCATCATCATCATCCCTAATAGGTGAAAGCGATATTTTTTACTACAAATAGCTATAGTAAATTTCATAAACAAAAATCAATAGTGGGAGATTATGAATAGTGGGCTCCACAGCATATGAAGTGGAGAGTTGTTTTCATGCGTGAAAATGGCCACACAGTGAAAAAAGAAACAGTGAAATATGGTTGGACCAATCTTGACTCGACAAGACAGCCCATTGTTTAGTGAGTAGAAATTTGGGCATGCCACTGCATTCACATCCACTAAGGTTGAATGGTTGTGAGTCTGGAATTTTCTTGCGGTGGGAGAGGGTGGTGTGGGTCGTTGTCACAAGACTTTTACTCATTTCAGGTAGAGGAAACAGTGCTGGTGGGATTGTCGAGAAGAAAATGGACTGGGCTAGGGAAAGGACAAAAGGGAAATGGAGAGATCCTGAGGAGCCCCTTGGTCCCTACTCCCCTTCCTTCTCAATGTCTTTGTTCTCTTCAATCTTGACAAACTTACCTCAGACGGTGTCACCTTCCCACGACTCCCAATAGATGCAAGCAACCCATTTGCAGACTTATCCTTTTTAGGGCATGTAATATTTTTTCATGATCAATCTAAGCCCTCATACTTGCTGTTCTCATGGATTTGCACTAGTCTAAATTTGACAAATTAACACCCAAAAGTTACTTATGGCTGGATTGAAATATTAAAAAAGCCATGTTTTTGTAACATCATTAAATTTGAGAACCATAGATCAAATGGTTAGGATGATCAAGAATGAGTCTTTACCTGAGACCTAACTGACCTGGGTTCAAACCCCGGGTACGTTACCATTTCCTATTTGTACAGGCTTCTTTCTCACTTATTTGTGCTTACTTTCCGCTTGAGTGGGTCTCCTTTCCACTTGAGTGCTACCGTCATGTGTGTAAGCGGGCTCTCTCTTGAAACCGAGCCTCTTTGGCTGGAGTATATGAAAAAAAAAAAAAAAAAAAAAAAAAAGGATAGCATCATCTATCAGAGTTGAAATTTTGTAAACAAGTAGCTTTCATCTAAATATTTGGATTCCCCACGTCCCTCATGCCTGGCATGCCCTAGGTGGGCTCAACAAGGGATTATACATGGACTTCTGCATAGTGAGGCCACTCCAGAGCACAACCCATATAAAATTGTCCTTTGGATTTGCTTTGTATGCGTTTATTATTATTATTATTTTTAACCCTAACAACATTATCCTTATCAATCTACCACTCCTTACTTTTCTCGCGCCTTATCACATGTGTAGCTAAATCAATGACTCATTGTTATCATCTTTGTCTTTCTTTTTTTTCTTTGTCGTTTTCTTCTTCCCTTTCTTTTTTGAAGAGGGGCTGTTGTAGCAGTGGAGATTAAGAGCCTATTTATTTTTTAGAATTTCTGACAAGAACAAAGGTGTTCGTATTTTTTTTTTACATGATATGATGGTCTATCCCCTTGCATATGTAAATGCCTTCACAAGAATTTCAAAATTCCACCCACCTAAAAGGTCTAAAATGCCTTAGTGGAATTTTGAAATTCCAGCCCTTTGCTTTTGGGTGGAATTTCTAAATGCGCAAGTGCACTGAATTATTTAGGACTTCCACTACGCCTGGAAAATAAGAAATTCTCTAATTATGATTTCTCATAATCTCAACAAACTAACAGGCCATAGGATGTAAAAGGGGTTTTTCTCTTGAGTTTGATTGTTGTCTTGGCAAAAAGAGATCATAGATAATAATTGAGTTAATAACATCTAAAATGGCCTAGCTAGAAGAGCAACTGGTTTTACCGTCACTAGTGGAAAGTCTATCAGGTTTTATTTCCTTAAAAGCGACCCAATTTCAAATATTCCTACAAAAATGATTTTATGTCTTTATTGAAATGTTCATGTATTTATTGTGTATCCAAAATAACTATGGAAAACAATTTCTACCTATTTGAGTCAACTAGTTGGGTCCTAACCCGAATCAAGTCAGCCAAATAATTCAAAGGGGTCGAGTGATCAGGACCACGGTCTCTCTTCCGGAACTAGAGGTCATGGTATGGATCCCCGGTTCCCCCCTCTTCACGAACTGAAGGTTGAGTCTACTAATGCTACCACCTAGGGGCCATAGGGATTTTATTCGGTTTCTCTCTATGTCCGGAGGGATTAATCCAGCTCAAAGAATTGAGAACCCTCCGTTAGAAAAAAAAAAAAAAAAGCCAAATGAAAGTGACAAAGACTAAAAATTGAATCTTGACAATGAATAATAAGTCACTCACAAAATATCTCTATACGATAAGTGGGAATCATACCTGTACGCAATTAATGGGCATGGTTGATACATGTGGACTCAATTGTTCATGTGCACGAAACAATCATCCTATAGGATATTTTTAACGAAGAGTCAATTGATCATCTATTTGCCCAATGCACAATCACACAGATCATGATATTTGCAAGTTTCCAAGATCCACATCCAAACCTTTAATTCTAACACTTTCTCCAATTGGTTCTGATTTGAGGCTTCACCTTCTAATCAACGGTTGCGAACTTATATTTCTTAGTATCTTTGGAAAATGCAGAATGAATATATCTTAAGATATCACCCAATTTACCCATATGTTGTTCACCAAAAAACTGTTAAAGCTATTACTGAGTGGAATATGTCTAATGTTATTTTTGTGGCAGCTTCATCTTCTTGTATGCATCTAGAAATTTGGCTTTCTCCTACTTAATTTTGATGAATCCTTTAACCCCTTCACAGCAGTCGCAGGCATTGAGAGGATACTTAGAAATGTGGCCGGTGTTCTAATTGAAGCATATTTTGGAAAGATTAAATCTGATTATTCCTTAGAAGTTAGAACTTAAAGCTATAGATCAAAGGGATTGAGCTTTGCATTGAAATGAGTCTAATGAAAGTCATAATTGAAGGCGATTGTCTAATCCTACTTGAATCGCTTTAGATATGACTATGAGGAACTCTTTCTTGGAAGTTCATGGTCACTTGGAAAAATTTGGCTGGCCTTGTTGTCTAAAGTTCAATGGTGGGAAATTAGATGTTTTACCAAAAAAACTGAACACATCACCATCATTATATGAAGCAGTTTTTTTCTTTGGGTATCCTACATTACTTATAACCTCAAGGTTACAACAATAAGCATCTTCTTTCACTGTGCCACAAGGTGAAAAAGTAAAATATTGCTAGATATCTGAAAATTAAGAGATTGATAGAGAGATTCAATTACCTATTTTGCAAAAGACACTAAAAAGGCCAACCTAAGTTTTTTTTTTTTTTTTGGTAATCCAACCAAGGTGGCTGTGACCCAAGAGAGAGAGCTCGCAAAAGCGGGATGAAAGCCCACACAAGTGGGAAGAGGTGGCATACCCAGGGTTCGAACTCTGGATAGTCAGGTGAGAACTGCCGCCACTTCCCTGCAAGGCCATCTAAAGGTAATAAGAGTTGCTAAACCCAGATGAGATGCCAAGAAGAATCCATGCTCATGTACAATCATTTAGGGCGTGTCTTGATGTTGCAGAAGAAAGCGCCTGGTTTTCCAACGCTTTCTTGCACGGCTGTTTGGTGAGTAAAAATGTCGAGAATTCCACTCACTTTAAACAGTATTTCTACGCCAAGAAGGATCTAGGATTCCTGCGTCAACGTTTACTATTCCGTGGATGGTACACAAATGTACGTTTTAGCGCAACACCCTATGTCATACAAATCCTTAAGGGCATGTTTGTGTAACACTTTTTAGTAGAAAAGTAGACGGTTTTTCGCGGAAAACCCATTTTTCATGCGTTTGGAGTAGTGCAATTCCACGGAAATAGTTTCCTGCTTAGTCAGCATTTTCCCTACAAATGTTGGAAATGGATTTCCTATGGGAGGTATGAGAAATCTGTTTCCTGAGAAAACTCTTCACTCCTATATAATCTCATTTCCTATGGGGGTATGGGAATTTGATATTATGTTGCAATAGAGCCATTGGATATGTCAGGGGGATGTTTTGTAAACATGGAAATTTAATTTTCTATAAGGTATCTACAAGCGCACCAAACAACATTAGCACTAATTCAGCGAGGAAAAAAATTCGCACGAAACATAACTTTCTAAATTCTACTGAAATCCTTTTCCAAGCTTTTCATTTCTATGAAATTTGCTGACGTGACAATTTCCCCTTTCCGCGTAAAGGGTTTGTACACAAACGTGCCCTAATTCCATTACAACCATTTATTGTGTCCCATTTTATTTTATTTTTTGTAACCCAGCCAAGGGGGTTGGGACCCAAGTGAGATCCCGCACACACACGAGAAGACAGCCCACTCAAGTGGGAAAGAAGCCCACACACGCAGGAAGAAAGCCCACAAAGATGGGAAGGGAAGCCCGCACACGCAGGAAAAGATGATGCGTATCTAGGGTTCTAAGTTCAAACTCTTGGTAGCCAGGTGAGAACTGCCACTCGTTACCAGTTAGGCAAGGAGCCGTTTTCTACTGTGTCCTATTCTTAGTGCTCGAAACCTTCTCTCAGCCCTCTCAATCTCACTCCGAAAATGAGGATCGGCGCTTTCGGAGAGGATCCGTCTTCGAAGTGCGGTTCAATCATTTTCAGTGCGCGATTCGACCATCCTCGAAGCGAACCGTACAGAATTTTGATTTTTTGTGCATTTTCTTTTTCTGTAACTTAGATATTTATCTTTTAAATGAAGAAAATTATTTTGACGTATTAATTATTGTCTATTTTATGTGATCAAGTTGCCAAGTTAGTTTTTTTCTCTATTTTTGATACTTGAATATATGAATAAGATATATTTGTGTCCATTAGTTAATTGTTTATCCCACAAGCACTATATTGTATAAGCGCTCTGGAGGCGCTCTGGATATATAATTATTTGAAAACTTAGCATTTTGCCGCTCTCGCTTCCTCTTTCACCCCGCTTCCGCTCCGTGCTCAGGGCACTTAGGACCCCTATTTATGGTGGTTGTTTGATAATGCAATGATTCTGTTATTAATGTTCAAAAGTCTACAGGGCCTGTTGCAGATGTTTTCTTCTATGAGCAACTTGATGGTAAATTCTATTAACTTACCTCCAAGAATTGTTTAAACATATCAGGATAGTAGTCTGCGGGGTTTAAGGGGAGTCGCAATCTGCTATTTATCTACAACCTTATTATGTGCAGAGTTTTTTTTGGTTAAGGATGTGCGGAGTTGTATGGGCTATTTTTACCCTTTTTTTCATCATAGATCTTGTATGGCATCTATATGGTCCCTGGCTCCACGAAATGATAGGAAAGTTTGTTATTAGTTATGTAGCAAAATACATGATCGATCCATTTGATGGTCCTATATCAAGATGATCAACAATGGCCAAACAATTGCATCTATGTAAGGTCCCGACCCTAACTAGTTTAATTAATTGTACTTACATTTAACTACGTAAAATTAGTGGTTGAGTGAGTTTGGTTCAGTGTTAGGATAGTGTATACGGCGTTTGGTTCCACTTGAAGCGTGTTTGGTTATAGAAAGGGATAGTTTACAATTTAGGAAAAATGATGTGGGTTTCTCGCAAATTCTCATAATTCGCCGATTTTGGGTCCGTTGGGTTAATCGTCTCGTTTTCTGAATTTTTCATTTGGACCCCTCGCGATCCGACCCCTCAAAACCTTCTATTTTCCATCATTTTTAACCCATGACTTAGGACGTATTTGATATTCTACTAAACTTCTCCACTAAAAGCAACCCTCATCCTCAATTCTCATTTCCTTCTTCAATTGAATTCTCAGCTCTCTCTCAAGTTCTCTCTTGCTCTCATTAGCCAAGGAGCCAAATAAGGCCTAGAGACTCAATTCCAAGCCAAGCTTCTATCTTCTTCTTGTTCTTTGGGTTCTCTTTACTCTAGACCCCAATTTTGGTAAATCTTCATCTATCAGTTCCCTTTTTATTCCATTTTCTTAGATCTCTAAGGCTTGCATGTTGGCTTAGGTTCCTTTCCTCTTAGGTTCCTTTTCCTCTTCATGTGGTGTCGTAGGAAGTGATTTGGAGTGAGTTAGAGGGTGATTGTAGAGTGGGTTGGAATTGTGGGTTGTGGCCTTGTGGAGCCTAGAGCTAGGGCTTTTCTTCCCATTTTCCTTCCCTTTAAATCAAGGCAAGTGAATAAACATGGTTTGGATGATATGCATGTGGTTTTTTATATTGATTCTTGCACTTTAATTTCCTTAGCTACGAAATGAAAGCTCGTTCAAATTGAGTTGTATGCTAGAAATAAGATTTTAGTTGAATGGGCTTTAATGTGGTTGGTTGGTGGTAATAATGAAGAGGATAGAGATGTGCAAATGTGTATTACATGTGGGTTTCTAAAGGAGGGGTGAAACTTGAAAGTCTCCTAATTTTTTAACTGAATTGGCTTTAGAATTTGTATTTTTGGGAGCTTATGACGTAAGGCTCATACGGCTAGCCATAATACAACAAGTTCGTGTCTAGAAGGGGACCCTGAGAGCACCTTGGGACACCTGAGTAACAGGTTGTTCTACTGCTAGCTCATGGCTAGTCGTAACCAACTGTAGAACAAACTCACAGCTAACCTGGACAATCTATAGACCAAATAAAGGCATGATTGATACGATTTATTGTAGTAAGCTAAGACTTGGCCTCGACTCTTTTCTTCTACGGCTAACCGTAGTCTATAACTATGGCTAACCATAGAGGACCTCCCGGCTGACCATACAGGGGTTACGACTAACCATAAGAGCCCTGAATTTCCTTTTTAGGGCCCGTTTGGCACTTTACTAGAATAGTAAAAGTCAAGTAAAGCCTCTTTTTTTCAGATAAAATGTCACATAAAAAGCACTTTAATTCAAAATTTCTTCCATATTTTTTAAAAAGTAAAAGTAAAAAAACAACACCTTTATCCACTAAAAGGCGAAAAAACTTCACTTTTCTACATAAAGTAAAAAAGATTCCATACCAAATAATTAAAAATAAAATACCATCATAACTCACTTATATTTTATTCCCTCTTGATTTGATGCTTTACTTCACTTCATTTCACTTGATGTTAAGGAGATATAAACCTAGACTTTTGGCTTTCCATGTGGGACCTTTAGCCTTACCTAATGAGGACCAAACAGAAGACGTGGTGTGAGGGATGTTCGAGCTTGACATACCCTTATGAATTGCCCAGAGAGGTGTATGAAGTCCAATACTAAGTCAAAAGTGCATGGAACTTGAGGTTATTACTGTCCATTACCATCAGAGCACCAAGGGCTCATTCTAAGGACATCAAGACTTTCGGGGGCTATGAGGGATTGAATGGTATTGCGTACCGTACACAGATGACAATCAGGGACCTAGGAATGGCTTGTAACGACTCATTAACTTGTGAGTCGCTTATACATTGATGAGTACGCTTCTTGTAGCATTCTTTACACGTGTTGAGTATGTTTCACTATTGTATCATATTTGTTCTGGTTGTGAATCAAGACTAAGGACCTAGAGTGTACCTAGGACCTGAAAGAACTAGCTTGTGGTAGATGGGTGTCGGGATTAAACTCGTCGAAAACCTTGTGCGTTTCGGTGTGGCGTAGACCTGCGAACTCGCTGCGAATGCTCTCAGATTTACTGGATAATCAAGCAAGGGTTCTCATCTCTCTTATATTGAGCAATCCCTAGGAGTCACGACTACTAAAGACTCTACCCCTCATGGAATCCCACATCTCCTTACCAGCATGGGAATTCTGCCAACCGAGAGTCTGAACTTGATCCAAACTCTACTACCAAGAGTTTAATCCTTATTTGACTCAATCAGATCAAGATTTGTTGGGAGTTCATCCGCGGCTCACCGCCGGGCTCGATCGGCCTGAGCCCAATGGTAGTCGGGCCACACAATTTTCCTAACAGGACCTCCCTCATAATTACTGTTGAGCTTAACAGTTTTCTCTGTGGCTAGTGGCTTGATTGAAAAACATTCTATAACAAGAGTACTCGTGGATGCTTTGATGATTGAGCTATATAGTAAGGATGACTTGGAATAGTTACTCAACATTGTTGGTCTTGACATTAGTGTCTTGTATTCTCAAGTCAAACACCACTCAGTTGTATTAGTCTAACCACAGTTATGATCCTCTGTGGAGAGAATTGCATGTCGTGCCTTATGTAGGTTGGTGATAGTAGTTGTGGGCAGGTGGCTTGGACACCGCTCACAGGTGGGGGTGGGGGCGGCTTGGGTGTCTTTCACTGCATGTAGGAAGTGGAAGGTCATTTGGACTTCATTGCTATCCCCTGTAGGTAGCTTGGTCACCATCGGAGTCAAAGACTTTTGGGTACTAGTAGGTGGTTTAGACATCGTCATTTTCCCTAGTAGATGACTTGGACATCCGCAGAGTCGTTGTAGCTTGCTAGGACTTATGTATAGAGATCATTGTTTCACATGATTCTATTTATTGTTCTATAATATTGTTTTAATGGATAGACCATATCTCATTGTAATTCACATGATTACTTGACTTGTCTATACTCTATTTTGCTGCATCATATCATTTATATTTTTGTTTATTTTGTCTACGTGGCGTATGTAGGTGACTCTATTACCTTTGAGCTGGAAGCCGAGGCGGGTACAGAAGGATTCACAACTAGCGGAGTTCCACAAGTGGTGTGTCAATGACGTTGAGTAGTATCATCCTACTCGGCACATGAGTGCCTCACTGAGGGATTTCTTTTGAAAGTTTATTTTGTATATCTTTTGTTGTATGGCCCGGGCTTTTGGGTGACCCTTGTAATTAAAATATTTATCTTTCTTTTGTATAAACATTAAATATAGAATGAAAGATATGCCTTGTTTATTAAATTGTGCTTAGTTATTCTATACTTGTCCGTACAATTTTGAATGACAGAAGTTTCCCCGGGATATATTGAGAATTATAGAAATGCACAACCTCACAGCGGACTTCGAACCTTATCATCACCGATTGAGGGTCCTTGTTGCGTGGTTATTGGAAAAAAAAGTTTAATTGGCCCCTAATTTTATGCTCCAAGATCAGGTTGTGCTTAATCAGATCCGGGGATGTGACAATCTTGATGGAGCCAATGAGGCACACAATCATGCAATGTGATCTTCATACGAAAGCTACAGAGATTTCTTGCATGGAAGGCTATAGAGTTAAAATGGTCAGTGATGAACTCTTCAATCCCAATGCTAAAGGGTGTCGTCCATGAACTCATTTAAATGGAGTACTTAGTCCAACTTATATGCCCATGATCTTTTTCAATTCTAGCCGATGTGGGACTTTGGTTGCACATCCCCAACAAGAAAGATGTATTTCAATAACTGTTTATGTGATGCACAAAAGAGAGAATGTTCCTGCCTTCTCGGATTCATAGGAGATTAGGAGGGTAGTGTTTCAACTTTGGAGGAAGAGACAGATCTACAAGAGAGTAGAGTTTGGAGGAGTCTGATAAGGTTTCTATTCTCTTTAGATTATTATTGAGAGATTCTCTATTTAAAATCTCGAATTTATTGACTATTAGAGAGTCCGAATTATGTGAGGCTCTAGTCTCCTTAACTTGACGGTATTACAAAAAGATCCGGATTACAAAACTTCTTAATCTTATCTTATATGAATTGATAAGAGAATCTGCAACCTGGTTCGATTTTTAGACTTTGATAAATAGTCTGAATGGGGAGATTGTTTCTAAATAAATAGTCAAACTATGGTCAAAATAAATTGCTTCTTAGGTCAAAATTAATTTCAAAATTCACAATAAGATAAGATTATAAATGGCTCAAATAAATTTCTCCAAGCTGTATGGACCCTACTAAAAAAGAGAGAGAAAAAAAAAAAAAACACCTCCAATAAGATTTGACGCACTATCCTATTAATTACTTATCACAGGTGTGAACAAAATATTAATCAATTTTGCGGTGAGCTCATATTCTATTTGAGTGGAATTTGGTGGCCACCTATAAAGGGACAAAGCCATTTTCTTAGAGGTTTAGATTTCATAAATAGGCCCATGAGGCCACGCCAATTTCCGGTGCCTTCCAAATCCAAAAGAAGGAGACGGTACAAAATCAACTATGGCTGAGTTAAAGAACTTTTTTTATGGAACACCTAAATTGTCCATTAATATATTTTCATTCATTGGACCCACATTTAAGATCTAAATTATTAAAAAACACCGTCTCACTATTTTCTTCCAACTCAAAAAATTCTGCTCTTATCGAACTTTTTCCTGCTCCTATTAAACTTACACAAATGTTGATCATAAAAGAAAAAAAAGGCGTTATTTTCAGTAGATGGCGGCCTAAAAATCTAGTTGATGATAAAGCACAACATGACATCAATTTTGAATAGCTTAGATTTGAAACATGGCCTCACGAATTTCAAATGCCTTTCTCAATCTAAAACATAGAGACGGTACAAAATTAATTGTGGCTGAGTTATTATGTCTATTAATATATTTCCACCCATGAACCCAAATCTAAGTTCTAAACTATTCAAAAATACTGTAACTATTTTATATAATCTCAAAACCTGTTGAACAAATGAAAAAAGGTGTAATTTTTAATAGATGGTGGCCCTTGCAGATTGAAGTGAAAATTTATTTGATGATAGAACTTTCAACCATTGGTAACAGAAAAAAAAAAGCTTTCAACCATTGAATGGCATAGTGATGGTATAAATTTATTTCATTGTAGAACACAAAAGGACATAAATTCTGAGCCATTGATGGATAGGCATGACCACGGTCTGGGGTATAAAGTATTAAATCGATAAGTTGTGTACATATTCAGCAAAAGCTTTTAGATGAAATCTAGATCATTGCGAACGAGTAAAGGCTGTGGAATATGTCGGAACAATCTTCACTCCACAGCTAAGGAACGTAGGAGTGCTCGTCACACTTTGGACCGGACTTGGTCCTTGAGTTGAATAATTATTGCCTGACCCAAATGCACTAACAATAGTGGTAATAATTTTTTAGGTAGATTTGGACTTGGACTAGCTAGTTATGACAAGATTTAGGTATAGATTGGGCTTAGGCCTATAGTTAAGGACTCGGGCCGAATCTGAATATTTTTCAGCTCAGCCCAACCTAGCCCATGAACACCCCTATTATGCAGATGGCTCACAAGATGGCACAATGCTCTCCATCTTACTACATATGGATCCCACTCCCATAGGCGATAGAGGACACACATACATTGATTTTGGGGGCGATTGCCTCATCATACTTGATTCTGCTTCCAAATCCCACTTGAAAAACTTGGTCCCCTTTCAAAATCCATATAAAAAATCTTGGAAACCGATCCCGCCCCCTCAAGCAAGAATCTTGAGTCTGCCGCCATTACCGTCTCCTTAAATAAAAATCCTGAGTCTGCCATTGCCCACAATATGCGGGAACCAAACAACATTAAGAGATTCACGTGCTTTTAATTTCTTAGAATAACTAATTAGAGGCTACTAATTTTTGGAACACAATGATCTAATGGACGAGGAGCAGCTTCCTTTTTTTTCTCATGATCAGCTAGCTTCCCTTTTGCAGAAGAGGAAGAAAAACTTAGAAGGGTTCTCTTCTCATTTATTACCTGGGAAGATCCGAATTCCGAACAGAGAATTGAAAAGGGTTGGACTCAGCTTCTGCAGGAGGTCCCGCCGCGTCAACAAGTCAGCAGAAGGCAACCAGAAGGCGTACTGAAAGATGCTGAATTCTACCTTGCCCTATATATTTTCCCTCCCTTTCATTTTAGGTGAGCTAATTAGCAACGATCCCTTTCATCCATCATGTCACGAGATCAGCACTAGCCATTTTTTAATTAGCACCGGATTTTCTCCACACTTTAAAATCCCTTTCCTTTGGGAATGTATCACAAGTTTTGAATTAAGGATGAATTGTAGCCATGAACTAAATAATATGTGGACCCACACACACTTTAAATTGTATCTAAAGTTAGACATGAACTAAATAATATGTGGACCCACCCACTTTAAATTGGATCAAAAGTTAGATTAGTCAACAAAAACTGAACCATAAGTCTCATCCGATGCGCTGTCCGTCGCGGGTCCAGCCTGGCCGTACTCGGATATTCCCTGCGTAATAAATTGGAAGAGCAAAAAAATATCTAGTTCTTGCTTGGATACTTCAATCTGCGTGCCTGCCTGCTAGTAGAAGAAGATCCCTGCCCTTGGAATTCCTACAAAACCGTAGTCCCTCTCTTTAACAAATACAGCGAGGAAACTCCCGCATTACCAGTAACCGAAACAGATTCCTCTCTCTTTCTCTCTCTTTCCTCTTCTCATCTCCTTCCTCCTCTTTCTCTGCCCTCTTAGAGAGGGACAGCTTCCCTCATCCCCTTCTTTGTTGAAGGTTAGCTGTCCCTAGAAAGGGCTTTCTCATTTCTTTATTTCTTCATTTCTTCGTTTCTCTTCGTTTCTTCATTTAGACCAAATCCGCTTCTTCAAATCTAGTAAGACCTTATTTACCTTATTATTGCAGTTTTCTAATATGATTCATTACCTTATTTTTCTCAGTTTTCGGATATCATTCATTCTATTTATCTTTATTCTCCCTTGTTGATTACTTGCTATTTTTGCTATTTGTTTCCAATTTGTTTCCAATTTCATATTTGATGTTGGTATTATCAATTTCATGTTTGATGTTGGTGATGTTGGTATTGATTGGGCAGATACAGAGAAAGAAGAGTAAAAATGGGAGAAGAGAAGCACATTTCTATGGAGGAGCTCGCTAAGCACAACAGCGCAGAGGATGTGTGGATCTCGATCCAGGGCAAAGTATACGATGTGACGACATGGCTGAAAGATCACCCCGGAGGAGATCTCCCTCTCTTGAATCTGGCCGGCCAGGACGTCACCGACGCGTTCGTTGCCTACCACCCTGGAACTGCCTGGCAGCACCTCCACCGCTTCTACATCGGCCGCCTCGACGACTACAAGGTATCTGAAGTCTCCAAGGACTACCGGAGACTCGCCTCTGAGTTCTCCAAGCTTGGGCTCTTTGAGAATAAGGGACACGGCATCTTCATCACGTTCGTTACCATAGTGGTCTTGCTCTCCATCTCCATCTACGGCGTTATCTGGTCGAAGAACCCATGGGTCCACCTCGCCTGCGGCGGAGTACTGGGGTTCACCTGGATCCAGTCCGGCTGGATCGGGCATGATTCCGGCCACTACCAGGTCATGACCAATAAGGCATTCAACCGGTTCGCCCAGGTCCTGACTGGGAACTGCCTTGCTGGGATCAGCATTGGGTGGTGGAAGAGGAACCACAATGCACACCACATTGCCTGCAATAGCCTCCAACTCGACCCGGACCTCCAGCACATGCCCCTATTTGTGGTCTCCTCTGACTTCTTCAACTCCTTGACCTCCTACTACTATGAGAGGAAGATGAATTTCGATGCGGTGTCGCGGTTCTTTGTCAGTTACCAGCACTGGACTTTCTACCCTGTAATGTGCTTCGCGCGCGTCAATCTGTTTGGGCAGTCCATCTCGCTATTGATATCTAATAAAAAGGTGCCCAATAGAGTACAGGAGATATTGGGCATTCTTGTGTTCTGGGTCTGGTACCCTGTCCTTGTGTCTTTCCTGCCAAATTGGGGAGAGAGGCTGATGTTCGTGGTCGCGAGCTTCTCTGTGACTGGAATTCAGCATGTCCAGTTCTGCTTGAACCATTTCTCGGCCAGCGTCTACGTGGGCAAGCCCACCGGGAACGACTGGTTCGAGAAGCAGACTGAGGGCACCCTTGACATTGCTTGCCCCGCTTGGATGGATTGGTTTCATGGGGGGCTGCAGTTCCAGGTTGAGCACCATCTGTTCCCTCGCCTGCCGCGGTGTAATCTCAGGAAGATTGCGCCGGTGGTGAGGGATCTGTGCAAGAAGCACAATTTGCCTTACAACAGTGTGTCTTTCTGGGAGGCCAATGTCTTGACAATGGGGACTCTCAGGGCTGCTGCGTTGCAGGCAAGAGACCTGACCAATCCAGTCCCTAAGAATCTAGTGTGGGAAGCTGTCAATACCCATGGATGAAGCCTTTCAGGGCTTGCGCTGCATTGCAGTTATCAAACATTGGGTTATAGCGGATCCCCGAGTCATTGGTGACTGTTGTTGAAATGTCAGCTTGCTGGTTGGATGTAAAAGGCATGGTTGTGTTCTGCAACAATAAGTATTTAGTCTGAAGGTCTCAGTATTGTTGGTTGGGTTGGGTCTGTGTTGAGCTGGAGCTGAACTCTATTTTGACGGCCTGATTTTGCTTCTGGGGTTCCTTTGTACTTTGCATTTTTCACTATTATGTTTTTATTTATGGTTTTTATTTATGGAGTTTCTATGCCAAACTGCGGGTTGTAGACTTTCAAATTATTGGCTTTGGACCTATCTAGGTTCCAATAAGCAATGCTAGTTCTTTTCTGAAACAGATGTTTTATCTCAATTGGGTGGTCTTGCTTGTTCCAATGGGATGTAGTAGTTTTATAATATGATTGGATGATCAGACAAGAGGGTTTCAAGGTTGACACTTTGATTGCCTTCCAAGGATAGAGATGGAGGTTGAGATGTTCTCAGGAACTTGTGAGTTCCATGACCCAATGAGCAAACAAATGGGAGCAACCATTGCGTTCTCATGACTAAATGGATGATTTCTGATTTTTGCACAGAAATCAATCATAGGACACAGCTTTAATCCTCCCAACCCCGCAACCTACCTTTGGTATACAGTGAAATTCTTTATACTAACCTCTTTGCTAGTCTTCTTATGGCATGTCCAAGTGGGGCAGCTAAATGAAAACAAGCTTCTAAGATTTTACTACTTAATTAGGTAACTAATATCTCAAGATTTATGTTCTTCAAGGGTTACATTTGACTACAAACTACATTATGTGCCTTTCGCTGTAATGTGACTTGTTAAGTCAATTTTATCATCTGCTGCTTTTGACTGTTCATTTCCACTAGCTTCTCAGCACTTTTGAAATGTTTTGAGTTAGTCTGTGCTTTATATTATAAGGGAGATTTTTAGTTCACTGGCCCTTTCTATTTTTCACTTAAGTACGTTAAATATTGAAGGCTTAACCCGTATATATAGAGGGTTGGTTGGTTCATTGAATTACTCTTAACTGATTCCTTATAGAGGTAAGTTCTCTTACCCCACAACATAACCGTGTTTGTAATTATGTAATTACTTTCTTTTAAGTCTTTATTTGTTCTCCCCTTTTGCAACCATCTTAACTTGCAATGCTTAATTGTTATGGGAGCTAAGATGGCGATTTTTTTTTCTTACAGAAACCATCGTAGACTTGACTTCTTTACTTTCTTCTATATTGGAGTAACTCATAATTTCTTTTTCTCATGTATTCATTCCTAATTTTAAAAGTAGAACAGTTCCTGGTTGGAAGCAGCCTCATGTTTTGGTGAGGTAGCAGACGTTTTCATATGTAAGGGTTATATAAAGGTCGGGAGGTTTGTCTTTGTTTGTTTTCAGGGAAGAAAATAATTCCTTTTTTTTTGTGTGTGTGTGTGGGTCACGTAGGGCACTTTGTTTGGGGGTGGGTGGATGTTTTTTCAGGAGCCATCTAGAGGGTGGCTGTTGTCAACCCCTATAATTACCCTTGTTCTTGATCTCACTAAGATGAACATGGCCCATTTTCACCTTTGTATAGAATTGGCATCAGTTTAAATTTAATCATGTAGAAGATATTTGTAATTCGACATTCATTTTGAAAATTGAAATCTTGTTAAAGGTTGTGAATTGTCAAATTTTGAGGCCCGAAATCAAGGCTAGGGTGATCTGATGGTAGAGGCTATCTTTTGGCAAACCAGTAGCCCTAATTACACTCTTCATCCCTCTCCCATGATTGGCATGCCTCTAGGCAGGCCCCTCAAAATAATCCTCATTGGAGAAGGTGATGTCAATCGATGTAACATTAACGCCAACAAGCCTCATATGCCCCATTTTTACTATGTACAGTAAGGCCTCCAACAATCAATTTGAGCCTCTACTTGTTTTTTGTGTTTTGGTATTGGGTTGTTCTGGGATGTTCTGTGATTGTACAATGTAGAAGGTGAGGTGTTTTTTTAAGTTTTTCATCTTTTCTACTATTTCTACGACTTTGGGTGGTTGTTGTTGTTTAACCATTTAGGAGCAGAATGGTTCCAGCTTTTTGTGGCCCATTTCAAAGTTCTGAGGAAGAATGATGGGGTACAAGTTGTGGGTTCTCCAGCATAAAAGGTACAATCTCCAGCATAAAGGTACAAAGTAAGGAGATTATTTATTTCATTTTGTTTCTTTGGCTTTTGTTGTTCGTTGTTGCTCAAGTCTGTTGGTGTGTTTTATGATATTGGGTTGTTCTGGAAGTTCAATGGCTGTCCAATGCACAAAGTGGGTCGTCTTTGGTTGCCTGCCGTTTCATTAATTGAGGTGATTTTTGCTATATGGTAATTGCCATTTAAATGCATTTATACCAGGGTTCCATTTTTTTTTTCTGTTTCTGCAACCAGTTATGCCTGGGTTTCTCATCAGTGAGAGATGGAGATGCCTTTGCTTCATCTGGCTAGGTTTTGAAAGTTGAGGAAGAATACTGGGTTAGTAGATGTGGGCTCTGTGTCAGAGTAAGAATACTTAGTATAGTTTTCTTTTTGTTTCTTTTGTTCTGTTAATGTTCTTGCTGAAAATATGTTGATATGTTTTTGTTAAATTGAGTTGTTCTTGGATGTTTACTGATTGTACAGTACACTATTAAAAGATGGGTTTTCTTTGGTTTTTTTGCTTTTCAATTGATCGAGGCTGTGTTGTTGTTGGAAGTTGCCCTTGAAGCCAATAGTTACTAGGGTTATGTGTTGTGAAGTCGTATGAAACAACTGTGGCTTTTAACATTTTTCTTTTATAATATTTTACTCTTTTAAACTAGTGTTAGATCTCCAATTATTGTAGGATTATACTTATGAGTTGCAAAAAGTAGTGGAGCATAGACTTAGACAAGAGACCTAGATATCTGAAAATCAATTCGGTTTCATGTTCAGGAGGTCAACTATGAAAGCTATATTCACTTCTCACTTAGGCAATTAATGAAAAAATACTAAGAGGAGGAAAAATCTTCATATGGTCTTCATCAATCTAGAAAAATCCTATGACAGGGTACTTGGAGATTTTATTTGGTGGGTTTAAGATTAAAGGAGTAATCCCATGGAGTTATTTTTCATTTTAAGATATGTATGAGAGAGGGGTAACGACAGACGAGTGTGGGAACTACTTGTGGAGAGACAAGTGAGTCTCCCGTAACCATATGTTTGCATTAGGGATAAATTCGGTTTCATATTCGGGAGGTCAACTATGAAAGCTATCTTCACTTCTCACTTAGGCAATTAATGGAAAAATACTAAGAGGAGGAAAAATCTTCTTATGGTCTTCATCAATCTAGAAAAATCCTATGACAGGGTACTTGGAGATTTTATTTGGTGGGTTTAAGATTAAAGGAGTAATCCCATGGAGTTATTTTTCATTTTAAGATATGTATGAGAGAGGGGTAACGACTGACGAGTGTGGGAACTACTTGTGGAGAGACAAGTGAGTCTCCCGTGACCATATGTTTGCATCAGGGATAAACTTTAAGCCGTTATATCTTTGCATTAATTATGGGCGGGTTAATTGCTGATATTCAAGAGGAGGTATCTTTGTGTATTTTGTTTATAGATGATATAGTATTGGTGGATGAATAGAGAGATAGTGTAAATATGAAACTTAAGAGATAGTGAAAGGATTTAGAATCTAAGGGATTTAAAATAAGTTGTACAAGGACAAAATATATGAATGCAACTTCAATGAGAGGAGAGTGTGTAAAGAGCTGAAACGCCTTTGAGAGTTGAAGCTCATGAGATGCCACAAGGAGATTCATTCCTATAACTTGGCTCAATAATTAAAAAGGATGGAGAGTTGAGGAAGATGTAGAACATAAGAAAGAGCGAGATGGTTGAAGTGGAGATTTGCTTCTAGAGTGTTTTGGAATCGGTTCATTTTACAAGATTAAGATTAGACCAACAATGACCTATGTAGTAGAATGTTGGCCATTCAAGAAGTAATGCATGCACCAAATGAGTGTAGCAGAGATGAGAATGTTGAGATAGATGTGTGGTAAAACTATGAAAGATAGAATTAGAAATGAGCGCATTTAGGAGCATATAAGGGTAGCATCAATAGGTGATAAATTAAGAGAGACTTGTTTGAGAATTTTTGGACATGTCCAATGCAAGCTAGCAAAGGCGCTGTTGAGGAAACATTTTTCCATGCAAAATGATGGCTTATCAAAGAAAAGGAGTAGGCTGAAGAAGACATTGATGGAAGTAGTAATGATAGATTTAAAGAAGTGCAACCTATCTGAGGATTTGGCTCTGGATAGATTGAAATGGAGAAAAATAAATCATGTAGCCGACTCCAACATAGCTAGGATACGGCTTTGATGATGATGAAAAAAGTGTTAGCTCTCTTGTAATGTAAACCAATAATTCCCTCAAGTCTTATTTCCAAGGGCTATCAAGCAAAATTTAAGAAAATAACCAGAGAAGCTGAGAAATCACACACCCAGCTAAGAAGATTATAGCTCAATCGTAGTTGAGTTATTCCCTCCCGACTTTAAAGTTTGAATGCTCTACTTTGATTGGGTAACCATATGATAACAATGTTTTCACAGACCCAAAAGTTATGGGTTCTCTACCCTCTTATTGATTTTTTTTTTTTTTGAAAAGTAACTGTTAATTTTATTGAAAAACCAAAAGAATACAAAAACACGAGTATAAGAGACTTATACCCAAGACAAGACAAAATTACACAAGAATAACCTCCCAGGGAGACGACCTTTGTAGCCCTTGTTTGGCTAAGGAGTCTGCCAACCCATTAGCCGATTAGCCGATCTAATCGCATGATAAAAAACTACAGAAAGAGAAGAAGCTAGCTCTTTGATCTCATTGAGAAAAAATTGAAATTTCCAAGGCTTGACTGTTGACCTCGTAACTCAAGAGATAGCATTATAAGAATCACTCTCCACTATCAGATGACCCTGAAAAGAGCGAGAGAAAATCCTTAGAGCCTCTAAAATAGCCAATACCTCTGCTTCATTGGAATCCCTCACTCCAACACTTTTGGAGAACATACAAAGGATCACCCCTTTATCGTCGCGCAATACTCCCCCAATACCCATTGGCCCTGGCTTCCCTTTAGCTGCCCCATCAGCATTAAACTTCAACATTCCCATTGGAGGAGACCAAAAGGTCAACCTCCTCTCCTTGTTCAATTCACACACCATACAAGCCTCCCAATTAAAAAGAATGTCGTCCATACTAAAGTTGGAGAGTTCTTTCCCAGCGACGGCCCACTTTCCAATTCTAACAATGATTGCTCCTCGAATTTCCTCCTTCGAAGAAGAGACATTTCTAAAGATCCTTCTAAATAGACCAAGGGATAGCAAAGGGGGTGATCCGCCAAAGGATAAGGCCACACCTGAAGAAAGGACTGCCTCGCCAAGATTCTGCCAAGTCCGAGATCGACCAAAGGATACACCACTGCAAGCCACACTTGTGAATGAAGAAGCTCCAAAGATATGAGGCCACCTCACAATGCAAGAAAAGGTGATTCGCCGTTTCCTCCTCTTTACCACACATGATGCAAGTGTTTGATAAGGATTGTTAAGGAATACCTCTCCTTCTTAGGAAATCTATAGTGGACACCCTCCTTGCAATCGCCAACCAACAAAAAGCCTCCACCCAGAGAGGAACTAAACCAGCCCAAGCAAGAGCACAAGCGGGACGCGATTCCGGTGAGTTCGTCAAAGCCAAGTATAAGGCCTTGGCAAAAAACTCACCAGTAGAGGACGGTTTCCAGATGCGCTTATCCGCTTCATCCATGCATAAAAGTAAAAAAAAAAAAAAAAAAAATAGAAAGATAAACCAACAACTCTTCATATTGAACTTCCTCCCCATGACGCAAACCTCCTAAAGGACAACTCCTAAGAACCACATTGTCCCTCACAACATAACAAGCCTTAACCGAAGACTCTTTGTTGGACACAACTCTAAAGACCCTAGGAAAATGGGAATGCAAAAGACCCACCCCCAATCAATCATCCAACCAAAAACGGACCAAACTACCCTCCCCCACCAAGAATCCCACCCCTTTACAAAAAGTTTCCCCCCTAACATTGGACTTACTCCCCATGCTAGCAATGGGACCCCATAAACCCGACAATCTATACCTAGGGACTGGCTTTGGAACCCATCCCCAATTATCCACCCCATATTTATTTTCAATAGTTCTTCAACAAAGGGCATCCTTCTCTTCCCCAAATCTCCACCACCATTTAGCCAGGAGTGACCAATTATGGGCCTCCAACTCCCCAAGACCGAGACGCCCAGCTGATTTCGGCTTTATGACATTACTCCACTTTAATGGATGAATTTTCCTTCTTTCACTTTGACCTTCCCACTAGAAATCCCTTCTAATCTTGTCCAACCTCAAGCTCACCGCCTTAGGCATTTTGAATAAGGACATATAATAAATTGGCAAACTGGAGAGACAAGCTTTAATCAAAGTAATTATGTCCCCTAGAGAAAGATACCTCCCTTTTCACATAGATAGTTTCCTCTTAAACTTCTTCACTGCTGGATCCCAAACAGACGATGCTCTTGTCCTAGCATCCAAAGGGAGACCCAGGTATGATATTGGTAACCTCCCTATCTTACAATAAAAGATACTACCCAAAGAATGAATCACATCATCAGAACAACCAATCCCCACCAAATAGCTCTTGTTCAAGTTAACCTTCAACCCTAATACTAATTAGTGCAACGACTTCCTCACTCCTGGTTGAGCTGAACAAAATAGTGTCATCTACGAACTGAAGATGAGTTATAGACTCTCCATTCTCACTGGCAGCAAAACCCTTGATAAGGCCAATTACTTTAGCTTTCATCAACAGAGCACAACTCCTTGGAAAGGACCTATGATACTAGGGAGAACCACCTCTTTAGATAACAACTTGTAAACACATCCCACCAAACTAATAGGACTGTAATCTCAAAACTCCACTGGATTTGGCACTTTAGGAATTAGAGTTAAAAAGGTGGCATTTACCTCTTTGTTTATTCTATACACCTTTGATGGAACTCCGAGAACATACTCAAAAAATCCTCTCTAAGAAAGTCCCACCAAGCTTTAATGAAGGAGAGATTAAAACCATCTTGGCCTGGGGCTTTGTCACCGTCACACTCCTTTAAGGCCCTGAGTATTTCATCCTCCTCAAAATCCTTTTCCAAATTCCTCTGACATTCTGACAATAATAAAAGAAAATTAACCCCTTCCAACTTAGGTCCGAGCAAATTTTCTTTCTTGTAGAGAAGTCCAAAATAAAGAGGGAAACCTAACATAATCTCAACCATCAAATTGGCATAGCAATTGTATCCCAACCATCAATTCGACATAGCAATTGACCTTTTAAACATAATAAAACAAAAAAATGACTAAAACACCCTTAATTTGTCAATGCCCAATATCCTATTAGAAAATGAACCATAACTTTCTCAAACGATTTCAGCGCAAAGTTAGGCTCATTAGAAGCCTCACTCAAACCCATACAACAGATCCGATTCATGTCATTCGGACACTGTTTAGTGCATAAAATCTGGCCATTTATTGAAAAACATGAAATAAAGCCTAGCTGGGTCCTAGCGTTTGCCCAATACTTGAGCCTACAACTCCGTAGTGGCTTTATTATGCTCAACTCGGAGAAAAAAAAATCAAATTTGGAATCCACGTCAAAGGTGGAGGAGAACCAATTCACTGCTTTGACTCTTGTTGGAAGTTTTTACCTTTGAACATGTTGACTGAGGGTATATCTACTAAATCCATGTAGATGTCCATTTAATTCATCCACTCTTTCTTAATCCAAGGTTGCATAATTATATAATGCACAGATCTAAGTTGAGAGTTGTGTGAATGACCTTGATCAAATGGATCTTCTTAAAGCAGATGATTTCAATGTATTCATGTGGTAAATGGAGGACGAGAGTGTTTTATGATGCCATTAGCTTCTGACGCAGCATCATAGTAATAGGATTCAACATTGAAGCATGTATCAGGATTCATGAGTCAAACTATCAGCATCACCATTTGGATGCACATTAAAGATTGGTGCAATATTAACATCATTATCTTGATATAAATCAAAGATCAGGTCATCAATGACATCATCATCTTGAGATTCATCAAAGATTGGTGCATCAACAATGATGTTGTCGTACATTGATGACTGGGCAATTGATAACATGATGAACTAGTTCTTCAATGATCATAGCACATGTCGATTTGTCACTTCTGTGATGATCCCTCGCATTGCTGTCGCAAGTGGGTTAAGTCATCATCAGGGTAAACATTGAAGATAGGGGTCATGAATCAATCAAATATCTCGAGTTAGTCTTCAGGATCTTGCTCCCTATCACCATGATTATACCTACGCCCCCTTGGTTGTGGGCCTGTGGCTCATCATTTATAGATCTCTAGGTAAAGGTTTAGAAATACCTATTCAAGTTGATTTACACCATGTTGGATTGAACGTTCCATTATCGCTAGTAATTCACTAAATTGTCAGGTTAGGGTGTGCAACTCCTTCTCAGTGGTTTCAATTTGTTATGATTGGATCTATGTTGTTTTCATCTTGCCAACTACCTTAGCATCTACCACAACCACATAGCATGCTGTTAGGAAGCATCCAAAGAAATCTAGGCAGAAGAGTGAGGTTCTAATACCTGGCTGTAGTGTTGATGGTGATGGACTCGGGTTAGCATGTGTGGGTGGGTGTACTTACCTTTCAAAAACAGAGCAAGGCTCTAATACCAATCTAATATAGGCTGATCTAGACTACAACACTCTCTAGGGAACTTATCAACTAAATTAATTCCCTTGAGGCACATTCCCAAGATCTACCAAAGAAGATTCAATAAAATAACCATACGTGTGGAACCGGAGAATATATATATATATATATTTGAATGGTTACTTTAATTGAAAAAGAGCAAACAGTACAAGAGATAAGAACTGACAGCAAAAGACTAGAAGCAGGAAACACAAACCAAGAGGATGATACCTCAATCCCACTTGAGATATTCCTTCCCCACCTCTAGAGTTCGAATGTTTCCCTACGATTAGCTGTGAAGTCCACAAGAAAGTAATATTTTCACCCAAAAGCTATGGGTTCTCAACACTCTTACTAATTATTTTTGTCCATACATAATGAGTAGGGCTTAAACATAGTCTCAACTTTTAGCTATTTTTTCTTGACTCTTTAAACATAATCATAAAAGAAAATCTAAACACCCTGAATTCGACAAATCCTATCATAAATGGGCCATAATTTTCTCTACAGAAGTTGGATTTGCTCATAACTTGGGCTCTTTGGAAAGCTTACTCAATAGTCCTTCCAACAGATCCATTTTCTTGCCATTTGGACATTGTTTATCAGTCTATGATCATAAATTAAAAATATGAAAATAAATCCCGATTGACTGGACCTGTTGTTTAGGCCTGGGCATCCATGGCAGCTTCCTCCTGGGCTGTATCACCTTTCCTATGTATGATGTACTCAAAAAGAACAACTAACTTGAGAACATAGGAACGATCCAGCAAGACAAGTGGCGAATGAGAGTTTTGGTCTGCTTAGTCTTCTTACTTTGATATATTCCCCCTTTTATTTTAGCCACCTCCTCCTCGTCAAAGTCTTGTCCCAACTATCTTGGGGTCAGCTACATGATTTATTTGTCGTAAAAAATGAATACTTAAAGAAGTATGGGAAATTCAAATCATTAGGTTGAAAGCAAACTCTCTCCCGGCACAAAAAGGCCATTATACTGATAATGGAAAAAAGAAGAAGCATCAGGCCATGTCCTGCTCTTGGGCGGTCTATGAAAGGGTTGTGGAGGCGATGGTGAGAGCTATTGAATATGCAGTAACAGTAAGAAGTCAATGATTGAAGTCAAAAGATCAAACGAGGTGTGAGCAATTGAACATGAACATTTTATAGTCTCTGGGGACAATTCATTAATGCCTTTACTATTGTGGTGTACCAAATCTTCTAGGAATATGGTATGTCCTTGTTATTTTCATCCCAATATGATCAAGAGGAAGGGGCAGAAACTGTTATGCTTTTGTTAGATATAAAGATGAATGGCAAAGAAACAGGGCATTGAAAGATCTGAATGGAAGCCATGTAGATGGTTGAAGAATTATTGTGATGGAGGCAACATTCAGATGGTAGGACAGAATACTAATCAAAGAGAGCCAGGAAAGGATGCCATCTAGAAGGAAAAGACATCTGAGGAAGCCTTCATTAGCACTCTGATAAACATGCTGAAAGGTAACTGGCATCTTGTAGATCGATCATGTAGCGCTATTTCACATGGGTTTATTTTTAAGCATCACGTTTTTTTTTTTCCCCTTACGAGAAAGTGGCTTCTATCAATAAAGGATGTTTTTTAGGTAGACAAATGCTATGGTTTGTATGAGCTTATCCCTCATTAAAGAACCACAATGAATTCTTGAAATATAGCTGATGTATTCTTTAAGATGCGATTTACAAGCTGTATTTTCAATTATATTTTTGGAGGTTCAACTGCCAGAAGTTTGCTCTCCCTTTAGATATCTAATGATGTTGATGATGACAATGGTACAATGATCAAAAGCATGTGTGTTACAATACCAACAGCATAAATTCGATTAGCTTTGTATGACGCTCTTGCACCTAGTTATGCCTACAAAACTGGTTTATGGAATAGCAGTTCGGTAGGGCTACTGCTTATGAACAGCACTACTGTCAATGATAAGCAAATGTGCTTTTCTTGTAACTTTCGTATCCAGGGGCCTTGGCAATACAGTAATACATCATAGGCGCACTCACTGTCCAATACTCAACAAGGTCACTCAGTATCCTATTGTCTGGGTGACTGAAGCTCGTGGAGCATGGTTACCTCAGACGATAGACCATGTGGAGGGTTCCTACCAGCGGCCGTCATTATCTTCATTTCCCTCTTTCCTGCATGGTTCCTGCTCCATGTGAATCTGGACACTTTCATTGTCTTCAGATTAGCAAGAATTAATTTGTAGTTGTTGGAGAAACCTTCTACTTGAACCAACCTTGTAGTTCAAGACATGGCTGTTGCTCCACCATCTTTGGGGGCATTGTGTAAAATGACCTGACAGATTATCAGGTCAGGGTGACAGCATACAGTTGGTTTTGGCTTATCTTGTTGGCATGTTCTGTTTATAAAATGCATCTGGTGACTACTTTAAGGACTCAACACATGGGTATGATGCTTTACAGTGTGGCAATTCTCAAAGGATCTGGAGGCCTTTCTCTCCCGGCTGTGTCTGCTTGCTGCGTTTGCTTGTAATGGATGAGCTGAAGGAGATAAAACTTGATATCGAGGATTAGTTGCCTGGGCATTCTTTAACTGTGGTTTTGCAGGTGGGTTTATATTGCTTGCTTGGTTTGGCCATTTATGTTTTTTGTTCAACTTTTCTGGGGACTCTTTAGTCCACAAGCTCCAGATGATTGCGATTAGTTTAAGACAAACATTCTCTGCTGTGGGCATTGTTGGGCCTTTGATATAAACGCATGGTGAAGTACTTTATCATCAAGCAACAAGCCAGCCAAAGTCTATTAAAGCCAAAAAAAAAACCAAACTAGTCAAGCGAAACAGCAGAAGCTTCTGTAAATCATTCATGAGGAACTACGGTAGCTTCTCTAAACATAAGAGCACCCCAGAAGCAAAAGCCTCTGATAAGTGATAAGCCAATGAAATGGAGTAAATACCTCTGAAAAGCCTCTGTTGTTACAGGGAGTTTGGCATGTTACAACATTAAGCCGAACCTCTCATGTAGTGAAATACATGGTAATCTATGTGCTCATGAAACCCAACAAATACAAAAGGTTGTGGATAAGCCTATGAGGCATATCTTTAACCATCAGACAGAGATTTCAAAATCTGAGAACCAAATGAAATTGGTTGGCATTTTCTCTAATCTAAGATGATGATTGTAGTTGTTAATTGATTTGTAAACTTTTAATTTCAAAGTCTTTTAAGTTTTTAGGAGTTATGAAAGTCTAATGATGGTCATTCCTCATAGATGGCTAATCCACAACTTCTTACATTAATCTAAATTGAAAATCAGCTTCATCAGGTGTTAGTAGTCCAATTAAAAGAATTGAAATTAATTTAAAGTATAGGAATTGAATGTTAAATACAGAAACAATAAAAAGAATAGAAACGAATACTTCTTGACCAAGCGACTGGCAAGTAGCAACGTTAAAACGATTTTTACCTACTGATCCATCCACCAAACTCACTGGTCTACATCCTGAGTTACAAAAGTCCCACCCAAATACTACAACTCGACTACTATAGTGCATGCGAATGGCGCACACCTCCATTTTTAGGCTCCACCCCATCTACTTGCATGAGTTTAAAATGCTGCCTTTTTTTTTTAACCCCCAATCAAGGGGGTTGAGACCCATGATAGTACCAACACTCATGGGGAGAGAGTTCACACAGAGAGAAAGAAAGCCCGTGAAAGTGGAAATGGATCCTGCACACGTAGAAAGGGAGCCCACACAAATGGAAAATGCCATGGTAGTTGAGTGGCCATGATCTTTCTAGTGAGGGCATGCGCAAGGTCTTTGCCCTTCTATTGGTCGACAAGCTCACACCTTCATCCACAGGCTCCATTGGAGCAAGCATTGATAGCGCACACAGTGAACTGCATCATTGTTAATCTATGTTGCCCGACTTTGGAGCCCGGAATTGGATCCCTCAGTGTCACCAAAAAGTCTACATGGTTGAGTTAGTCCATGTAGCAGGACTCCAGTGTCACAGGCGTTCCCACATACAAGAATATGAGGCAGTTGCCCCATCAGACTCGAGTCCCCGCCTTCAAAACTCATACGAAAATTCGAGGTCCATCCTCAAATCCATGTAAAATTCTTGAGTAGCCTACAAAATCCATTTATGTGTTTGAGTCTGCCCGCTTCGAACGAAAATCATGGGTTTGCCACTGTTAGTTTCTTTCATGTTTCCCATGAGTGGAATGTGTCCAGTATGGAGCCTATCTATTGATGATTTCAACGTTTCAAAATAAATGTCATATCCTTATATTGACAATCACTTATATTTAACTTCAATAAAAATTGATCACAATGTAAGATTTGAGCACAATAGCTAACATTATTAATGCATGTAATTAATAATAGGGGCATTCGGCGACAGGTCCCTCAACATTACACTTTATGGCCTTAGATCCACAAAAAAAAGTCACAGAGTCAAAGGTCCCTCTCACACTTATTCACACCTAAAATGTCTAATTTACCCTTTCTTCAAATCATAACCAATCCCATGATTGGTGGGATACATGATTGGTGGGATATCCCATTAATAATGGCCAACTAACATTTAATTGCCCACGATTAATGGAATCCCCAGATTTTCAAATAAATTCTAAAAACACACAAATAAATTTCAAAATAACGAAAATAAATTTTAAAAAATAAAATAATTTCAAAAAAATGCAATAAGTTTTAAAAAAAGCAATATATAATCAAATAACGTAAATAAATTTAAAAAGATGCAAATAAGTTTCAAAATATTCAAATAAATTTCAGAAAATATAAATAAATTTCAAAAGACTCAAATAAATCTCAAAAGATCGAAATAAAATTTCAAAAAATACAAATAAATTTAAAATAACGAAAATAAATTTTAAAAAATACAATATTTTCAAAAAAATGCAATAAATTTGAAAAGATACAAATAAATTTCAAAAGACGCAAATAAACTTAAAAAATGCATATAGATTTCCAAAAAATGTCAATAAATTTGCTAAAAAACTCAAATAAATTTTGAAAAAAACTCATACAAATTTAACGAAAATACAAAGAAGTATGACAGAAAACAGATAAATTTGAACAACACTCGGATAAATTTGACAAGAACTAAGATAAATTTGAACAAAACTCAGATAAATTTACCAAAAATTCAGATAAATTTTGAAAAAAACTCAGATAGATTTACCAAAAACACAAAGAAATATGAAAAAAAAAAACAGATAACTTTGAACAACACTCATATAAATATGAAAAAAAACAGATAACTTTGAACAACACTCAGATAATATGAAAAAAAAACAGATAACTTTGAACAACACTCAGATAAATATGACAGAAAACAGATAAATTTGAACAACACTCAGATAAATTTCACAGAAAACAGATGAATTTGACAGAAAACAGATAAATTTGACAGAAAACAGATAAATTTGGAATGGGCTTCTCCTGCGCGGACTGGGCCAGGTCAGACCTGACCTGGACTGGACTTGCACTGCAGGCTGGTCCTTCTGGAGCGAGCAGGTCGGACTTGACCCGAACTGACCTGCGCAGAACTTGGCCCAACTTGAGTCTCCTTCTCCTTCTTCGGTTCTGTGACAGAACCAGCGACAGGGCAGGATGCTGCCCTGTCTTCTTCTTCTCCGGTGGCGACGACAGAGGGCGGCCGGAGTGGCTAGAAGACGGCGACGAATCACCACCAACGATGGCAGCGACTGGCAGTGGCCGGCAGTCCTTCTCCGTCAAGTTCCAGTGAAGATGACGACGGGCGGCAACAGATTCAAATCACAGAAACAGCGACGCTCGGACGACGATGGCGGCAGCAGCGGTGGGGACGCCGGAGTAGCGACGGCAGCAGCAGGTTCTGCACGTTAAAGGCACGGCGGCAGCGGGGATCTTCTCCAGCGAATGGGCGGCCGGACCAGTTCCTCTGTTCTTCTTCCGGCGGCGGCAGTCAGCGACTGCAATTCGTCTTCTTCGGTTCGATGAAGACGGTGATCTGCAACTGAGCAAACAACGATCTTCTCTGCAAATCCGGCGTGCAGACGATGATCCTCTACTCTGTTTCCTCTGCGCAGCGACGGCCAAAAAAACCACATAAACAGTGCGGCCCACCTTGATCTCACCGATCTAGCGAGATCCACTTCTGCGAGAAGTTCTTGAGATCGACTACACAGTCGCATAGGGCGGCGGCCGCGAGGGGGTTGGAGGAGCTGATGGCGCTGCGGTAGAGGAATCAGTTGTTGCTTCTCGGTTCTGGTTGCAGAACACTAAACCAGAAGCAGAAGACGATTTGGGTTTAGTTCCAGGTGGGAACGACGAACGCCTTGGAGGATCCATTGGAGAAGATCGAAGCAGATGGAGATGGAGATGGAGATGGAGATGATTTAATTTAAGAACGAGGGAGAATACAAGATTTGAAAATTTAAATTTTAAAATTTTATGCCTAAAATGGTTGAAAGGGCAAATTAGTCTTGAAAAATGAGATCATGTGGACACAGGGACCTATGGCTACAAATAGTCTAGCTGGGTGGACTAGAGGCCTTAATAAGTTTTTGCTTGGACTGGAGGCTGGAAACAGTCCACTATAGGGACCTTTCGCTAATTTTCTCTTAATAATATATAAGAGTGTAATAATTATGTTATTATTCATGTGCTCAATCTTAAAATAGGAACGACTCCTGTTTGAATAAAATTTTAGAATATATCCTTAAACTATCTAGATCATCAATAGGTAATTCCCATGTTCCACTCACAAGAAGAACGGGAAGATTCACATTAGACCTAGACTTACCATATAGGTGAGGCTTTCAATTAGAATGCACCACATGGTCCCATACTGGTGATTTACAAGATAAAAATGTTATTAAAACTGAAGGAATTGCAAACAAAAAAATTTATAACCATACATCACATCTGATTTGGACGGCACGAGTCCTAACCTTTTGTGGCTTTATGTCGGCATTTGTTTTGCCAGAAAGCTTCACTTTCACATTTATGGAAATTTCTCCCTGAATATAGTGACTCTGTGTTGCCTAGTTGGCCTGTTGTCAAGGATTAATTTTATAGGATTTGTATATAAGCTTTTAAGGTTTTAGTATTTATAAATGAGGCCATACTTTTACTTTTTAATACCTTTTATGTCCCCAAAATCAATATTCCTAACAAGTATGGACATTCACCGTGATATTTGTGTTGGATTTTTATATAAATAACAGCTTTGTCCTTACATACATTAAATAAAAATGAGTATATTATTATTTATAAAAATATCATTATTTTATCTCAAGTTCCAATAGTTTCTCTCAATAACTCTCTCATACACATGACCAGAGGTGGATTTAGGTACAAGGGCCTGGGACTATAGCCCCCACCCATATCTGAGAAAAGTTTAAACCCCCCCTGTAAATTCTAAAAAGAGGAATTTACCTGAAAAAAGACCTTAGATGGTCACTAGACGAAAAAGGGGACACTAGTTTATATGCTACGAAACCGGTATTCCCGCCAAATTTTTTTTTTTTTTTTGCTTATTTTCTACAAGCGACGACGTCGTCACAGATTAACACAGTAATTTTCGCATTACCTTCTGTGAAGCAACGACGTCGTCAGATATTAAAGCACACTTTCTTCCACTAGCTTCTGTGAAGCAACGACGTCGTCAGATATTAAAGCAATCTTTCTTTCACTAGCTTCTGTGAAGCAACGACGTCGTCAGATATTAAAGCAATCTTTCTTCCACTAGCTTCTATGAAGCAACGACGTCGTCAGATATTAAAGCACACTTTCTTCCACTAGCTTCTGTGAAGCAACGACGTCGTCAGATATTAGAGCACACTTCCTTTCAAATTTTATCTTCTGTGTTGCAACGACGTCGTCACTGACCATTGCAATCGAAAAAAATGATGTGTGTATTGGTTTTATGTGCGAGCGCAATACAAGACATGGACACACAAGCTTCGTTTCTTGCCATAAAAAAGCACATAACTTGGCATTCAAATATTCATATTAATCAATCATCATCAATATAAAATGTTGATCTTTCAAAATCATCAATCTACATAAAAAGTCACAATCATCAATAGCCTTACAGAATAAGTTGGTTGGTACGAAATAAACCCCAACTCTTTCTCCATTACAAAATATTAAACATCACTCCACAGCTGAAGCATCTCGAATTGTATCATCTCCACTAGTATCTGTTTGGCCTTCTAGGGTACCAAGTTGTTTGTTGTGAAACAGAAACACACAGAAGTAAATCTCACAGAATAGAAAATGTTTCCCTTCTAAATCTATACTACACATGTTGACTGCACAATAGTGGATCGATCAGATCCACTTTTTATAGGCTGGCCACCTTCTTTCACCTCTTTTGTATTGGTGTCCCTCTTCAGATTCATATTTAGCTTATCCTCCATTTCCGTAGCTTCTCGAGTTTTCCTCTCAAAATCCAAAGCTCCCTTATGTACTTCATCCACTCTTCTTGAGGCCACGAGTCTTGCCTGTATCAAAATAATAGCAATATTATACCATTTACCAGAACTAGCTCATTGAATTCCAACAAAAAATGAAGGGAAACAGAAGATTCATTTGCAAACAGGTTATGATTTTAAAACACCAGATCACCAATTCACCTGATGAACACGAAAATAGCAAAGAATAACATCAAGCACTGCTTGTCAATAACATCAGGCACTTGCAAGCAAACTGTAATTAGGGAAAATGTTAATAGGTTTGAGAGAGAGATATCTCTGATGCCCATCCCCACATGACAGAACTGAAGAAAACAGAGGGAGAGACTTATCCATCTCAGTCCTGCAAGTTCAGTCCTCATTCTAATCATGCAGAATTTGATAGTCAGGTCAAATAAGACCATGTTGGACGGGTTCTATCTAACTTTTCAAAATACAGCGGTATCATTTTAATCTTCAACACCACAAAAAACAAACACAATCTAAGGAAAAAAAAAAAAAAAAAAACAACAACAACAGGGTCTAATATATCACAACAATATCTCTCAATCCATAACCATATCACTCAATCCATAACTATATCAAATTTCCTTCAATCATCTATCCAATCAAATCAAATCCAGCTGAAACCTAAATCTCCAAGACAAACTGAATTTCTCATTTCTTCAAACAAATAAATCATCAATTGAAATAAGAAATCTAAGAACAAGAGGAGCAGCAGATGCTTGAAGATTAAAAAGGTGAAATGAATCTATCTACTCACTTCATCTCTGCTGGATATCTAAAAATCAAACCACTAGATCTTCGACCGTGGCGATGTACAGAGTTGGTAAGTTTCATAAAATAGAAACTGAATCATGCGGAGTGGAGAACAGATAGGAAGCATCCCGCCAAACAAACAAGTCTACGGGATGGATGGATGAAGCCGGAAGTTTCAACGAAGAAGAACAAGGAAGGAGGGAGGAGCGTGCACGACACAGAGTCCGGCCACCTCTGGTCGTGTCGGAGCAGGTGCGCTCGCATCCCATCACAGAAGGTCGGGTCGCCATCCCTAGTAGCAGTTGCAGCAAAGAAAATTGGAGACGAAAGATAGGGTTTTGAAATCGGGAGACTTGGGGGATTTCATTCTGTCCATGTTGCACACAAACATGGGTTTTCCGTGATAGCACAGATACACGCTATGGATTCCTATCAGATGGTTTTTACCAAACGTGCTGAAAGAGATGGGTTGGGGGGGGGGGGGGTTTCGTCGGAGATGATGGTGGCCGACTGTGATGGTGCCGGTGGTGGTCGCGGACTGCGACAGGGAGCTCCGGGAGCATGGTTGGGTGAGGGAGAGATAAGTGAGAAAAATGAGAGATGGTAGAAGAGAGGAGCTCAGTCATGGTGATGGCAGCGGCGTTGTCCGACGGCGGCGAGGGAGCGAGGAGAGGGAGTGGAGAATGAGAGAGAGAGTGATGAGCGGAAGAGAATGAGAGGGATGAGGGCTGCTGTGTTGTGGAGAGGGGTAAAGGGGAGTGGTCTAAAAGAGGGAATGGGGGGAAACGATGGGAGGAAGATGGGAAAATAGGGAAAATAATGTTTCAGAAGCGACGACGTCGTCACTTGTTTCAATCATTAATAAAAAAAACGGAAGTGGTCCCAGAGGACCACTTCCGTGCCACATTTACTAGTAGCCCATTTTTTGTTTAGTGACCATCTTGAGTCATTTTTTAGGTAAAATCCTCTTCTAAAAATTAATAAATTTTTTTTTGTTTTACATTTACATTTCCCCGTTCCCTTAATATTTCTTTTACCCCCCCCCCCCCCCCCCCGGTTAAGCATAATCATGTATTTTGAAACTTTCATCAATCCAATAGTGGGTTATGTAGATTTAATGAAATGAGCCTTGTATTGATAAGAAAAAAATGGATTTATGTAGGGTTGTTCTTCCTCACTAAGTGCAATCGTTAATGTTTGATACTTTATAAAAAAAAAATTTGAGTTCAAGCTTTTGAAATTATGCATATAAGGATAAAAGAGATGGACACAAATATCATTTCGCTCTAAAAACCTATGACGGTTGGAAGACTATTGATTTTAGGGACACAGAAGGTATTAAAATAAAAATACATAGGCCTATTTACAAATCCTACAAGCCTTAGGGGGGTGTATACAAAAAGCTCTTATATTATCTACCTAAAGAACCAAGAATCGAGATTCCTGAGTATGTCTACGATATGGAGGCTCCGACACCATTCTACATAAAATGAAAACAAATTTCAGAACCACATGCCTGTGGGTGACTCCAATACTTTCTTCACTTTTACAAAATCCTCTAAAATCCCCTAAATTCATTGAACTTCTTTTTCTTGTTAAATTGGGCTAGAATGATACTTGAAACTTGGAGACACATGGATCGACATCCCTAAGCAATCCGCATGCAATTGATACTAAAAAAAAGTGTCCAACACCACTCAACCCTGCCCTGTACATCTTATAAAAAAAAAAAATGCCTAAAACATCTTTTAAATCAAGTTAGAAGGTGAGAACGGATTCTTACCTCAATGGTATCAGGCATCCTTCTCTCATGTGGGGGCTCCTTCCCTCACTCATGGGCTCTTCTACTTGCACTTCTACTAGTGTGGGTGGACTAGATCCCCATCCCCACCTGTCATTCCCCATCCCCACCTGTCATTTCGGAAAAAAATAAATTAAAAAGAATTAAAGAAAAAAAAAAAACATACACACAAACTAGGAGACAGAATTTTTAAAGACCCCCTTGGACACAAATTCTGAGTTATTATTATCGTGCAAAATGCCCGGCAGTCACCGACTAATAGGGTATCATTTCACCATCACCTTGCCTTGCTAATAAATTCAAGATTCCTATTCCCGAATCCCTTCGATCTCACTCTCCCACCAAAAACTCCCTTTCTTTGCCACCAAAACAAAACAAAACAAAAAACTTCCACCACTTGTGAAACATAAAGAAAGAAAAGTCTTCTGCGTTTGTTTCCCTCTCCATCCCCAGGCTTCAGAAAACTTACAATCCTCTGCAGTTTCCAGCCCCCAAACGCTACAGAGAAGAAAATGCCGCCTGAAAATCCATCCATGACCTTCGACGAGGTATCAATGGAGACAAGCAAAGGCTTCATAAAAGCACTGCAGGTGCGAATGCTGTCTTCCCTTCCCTGATCTGCTTCTCCAGATCTGTTTTAGGGGATTTTTCTGATTTTGGTTGTGGTTGAAATAGAGTTTGATATGTCCTATTCATTTTGTTGCTTGATCTTTCGATTGAATTTCTCCCTTTCATTGTATTCATCTGATTTCAGAACCTTTCCTACTCAGATCTGTAAAAAAAAAAAAAATAAAATTATGCAATTCTATCATCTTATGCTTTGATCATTTTGGATTTACAGGTTTGGTGAATTTTTCTCTGTTTGTTTTATATGTTTTGAGAGGTTTATTAGGGTTGTTTTCTCGTCTTTAGTTATTGATTTATTTAAATATCTGTTCGTTTTTTTCTTGTTGATCTGTTTCTTTGGTTGGTTGTGATCATTGGTAATGCTGCGTTGACTTTAAATGTTTGAGACATAGTCTCAGTTGACTTTCGGAGACTCTATTTGTTGTTACATTGTGGATAGTGGAGATGGAATCTCTTGGTATAGGCAACTGGGGTGATCTATTACAAGTGGTAGAAGTAGGCCGCGATTGGACTTGAGAGAGGCATATGTATATTTTGTTTGAAAATTGAATTTGGATCTAAAGCTTTAAAATTGTTGAACATTGGGGCACTTAATAGGGTTTCTAGTTAGGATCATTTTAGGTATGTATATATATATATATTTATATATATTATCATTGAATTTGTACCTAAAGGATTATTGAAACAAGGCACTTACATCGACGGTTAGGATGCCCTGTTAGGGCCATTTTTGGCACACCCCTAGTGCATAGATGAAACCGCCTTCCTCCTTGATTAACATCCGTTGGTTGGGGTGGGGTGGGGGGTTAGAGTACAGTTTGAGTTGATCAAGTTCTTTGACTTTTGATTTGATTTATTTGAGTTTCTCACTTGACTTGTTGATTTTTCAAGTTTGGCCAAACACAATAAAATAAAGTTTTACTTTTAGTTTATTGAGAATCTGATCTAGTCAAGACCTCTGTGTTAAGTTCCTAGTTGATTTATTAACAATTATTTGAGGTTTGTGCTTCTGGGTAAACACGTATTCAATGTTTTTTCCATTATTTATGGATACTTTTCTAAATTATGTTAGTCGCATTAATTTTGTTTCCCTTTCTGTTGCCCTCATACTTTTTTCAGGGTTTTGCATTTTCCTCGTTCAGTGATCTAATGTAGTTCTTTCTTTTGGCATTTGTAGTCAATCTTTGGCTCAATTTGTTTCACTTTTGATAACTTTGCTTGACTTTGATTTGATTATTGTGGTATATGATATTTGTAGGAGCTGAAAAACTTGAGGCCTCAGCTTTACTCTGCTGCCGAGTACTGCGAAAAATCTTATCTACATAGCGAGCAAAAACATATGTAAGTGTGTTTTTCTTGCAAATTTCCTTGAGACTCTAGCTGTTACAATGTTTAGTTTCTTTCTGAAATGAATTATACCGTCGAGATTGTTATTTTTCACTTCTGAAAATTTTGGTGCTAGCATTTGGATATTGTGACCTCATGCATATGCAAGTTGTGTTTTCTTTTTAAATTGAAATATATATATATATATATATCAGTAACAAAGTTTCATTTCCACCAAAAGTATGTACACACATATGTGATATGTACATGATAAGAGAATTATATTGTCGAGCATGCAAAACAACACCAAGTATCCAACACTTAAAAAGCTATAAAAACTGCATGATGTCTTATACTTGATCGGTTTTTGCATCAAAAGTGTTCCCTCAATTAAGGTGACTTGAGAAAGAGTCTCAATACTTTGAGGCCTTCCTTGATTCCCAACCTCAGATTTGTCATTTTCTTTTCCCCTAACTGGTGATGCAGCCCCAGATCCGCGAACGAGAATAGACCAATTCCACGAGGGACTTGGCAGAATCCTCGGGGGATTCCAAAGGATGGACCAAGCTGCAATTAGTGCTTGGCCAAATCCCAAATCCCAAAGGGATTCCATGAGCACAAGTGCTCTCAAACGAGAGGGGTTAGATACGTATTTAAAGACTTGGATGGGACGTTCCTTCTAAGATTGGAATTCCCATTCCAACTAAACTCCCTAATTTCTTTCCTAAATCTTCTCTCTTGAAAATTAGAAACTTGCTTAGCAATCCAAATCAAATAAACTCCTAACTAAAGGCTTTTAATTGACTTAATTTCTAAATAAGACTTTTAATTAACTTAAACTCCCACAATAAATTAGTTGGTCTCGGTGGGCTTGTGGGCTGGGCCTAGTGGGCTTGGTTTTGGTCATGGGTTTGGTCTGCATTCCTAAAAGAACATGCTCCTTCCCTTTATCATCATGAGGGCACCACCAATGCCTATTGGCCTAGTCTTACATTTAGTAGCAAGCCAACAATATTTACATTAAATTTCGTAGAACCTAGAACCACCAAGAAGAAGATGCCAAAATTGGACATGTGATTAAAATCTCCCCCCGCTCCTCTCTTTGATGGGACCCAATGATGGATGGAGTCTAAACGCATTCACCATGATGCCCAACATTTGGAGTCATCACCATTGGCATCCTAAGCAGTCTTCACACAAGGGAGAAAACTTGTGTCACAATAGTGAGAGGAAAAGAGAACTTTCATTAATGAGAGATTACAATGTATACAAAGGAGGGGACGTCAAACCTTCCTACTTAGATTCCCAATTATTCAAGACACCATCAACATTAGAGCTATTGAACTCCTTACTCATAGAAGCCTATTTGGCTATTCTTGAAATTACCGAAGGCAAAAGATCTTCAACTGACAAAGAAGAGTCCCTAATAAGATTCTATCATTCCTTTCTTTCCACATCGACCATAAACATAGCAAAAGAAACAAGCTTCCAAAGAACGGACCCCACAACCGAAGAAAGGAATCAGCCTCCAAGCCCCCACCAAATCCATCAAAAACCCTGGCAAGCACCACAGTATAAGAAAAGGTGGCCTGCCGTTTAAAAAATGACAATACTTAGACAAGAAATGACACTACAAAACAAAAGAGACTCACCGTGTAAGAAAAGGTGGCCTACCGTTTGGCCATACTTACCACAAAGCACGCTCAAATTTGAAATTGCCTCCGTAAGCATACCTCTCTTCCTAAGTCTGCCGTCGATACATTGCCATAAGCTGTGAGCCCACAACTATCAGCCATGTTAACTGTGCATATTGGCCAATACGGATGGCTGTATTGACAGTATGTATTGTTATCAGCTGATTCACATGGTATAAGAGTATCACACTGATACACCATATTGGCAAGATGAATATCTGATACATATCAGGCAATGTGGTTCTTCTCAGTTGATTAAAAAAAAAAAAACATGCCTATAACCAGTTGGATAATGTAAATGAAAAACGTCTTCATGCTTGTCTATACTTCATATGCAGGAGACCTGGATATGATTTTTTTTTTTTTTTCACACAAGCATATCCAGCTTTTCTTTTTATATGGATCCTCATGGGCTATATCTTCTTTTGTAAAAAGAAGGCTAAACTTGCTTTTTCTAAGCAGGGTACTTGATAACCTGAAAGATTATGCAGTACGTGCTCTTGTCAATGCTGTTGATCATCTAGGTACTGTTGCTTACAAGTTAACTGACCTTTTTGAGCAACAAACATTAGATGCCTCATCTGTGGAGTTAAAAATTTCATGCCTTGATCAGGTAAATTTTCATAAACTAATTCAATTGAGCTGTTTTATTAACTTACCGAAAAGCTCTCAAGTTTTTACAAACTGATTTCACCAAGCTTGTTTCAGCAACTTCTGAGTTGTCGAACCTACACGGATAAAGAAGGTCTCAGGCAGCAGCAATTGTTGACAATAATACCAAGACATCACAAGCATTATATTTTACCAAGTATGATGGTTAGATACTGTTATTATTTTTAACATAAAACAATTGCGGGTCTTCAAATTGACCTGTTTTGTTTGAATCTCCAAGCTAGATTCTATCAGCAGGAAGGTGCAGAGCAGTCCACAAAATCAGACTGATGTCAGACAAAAACATATTCTAGCAAAACCACGCCCTCATCCATCAGGTACCGGGTTTGTTTGTTGGAATGCATCCGGCCTTTTCCATTTCTTGGTAGTACATATAGAGGCCTTTTATTTATTTATTTTTTGAAAATGGTAACACGACTCGAACCCACAACCTCGTGGTTGCGACAATGAGCACCTTACCACTATGTTGTAGGCTCTTGTCATCTTGTATAATGGTCAGGTGTCACTAATTACGTTTTTCATCGTATTCATGAATCTTAGGTAGTCCTGCATCAAAAACCCTTTCCTGGCATCTAGCCGCAGAAACTAATTCTGCCTCAAATGATGCCCTGCAACCATTTCAAGGGTAAGTTTTATTGACTACTCTCATATAAGGTTCATTTATGGGAGTTCATGTTGATATTTGAGTATCTAGGTGTTCCTGACCCTCAATTGAGTTGCTGATCGTAGTTTTGCTTACAGCATGGGTGTCCATGTAGCCTCTGGGACTGCTTCTGGATTTTTTCATCTGCTCGGTATCTCCCGTTAGAGTGCTCATCACATCATTTTTTTTTTTTAATTTATGATGGCTATTGATCTTCACCATGTGCTTCTGATACTCGTACATGTGTGTAGATGCTGAAGAGTCTGTTTCATCCACACTTGCATTAACGCATCCTCCTGTAGCTGGTGGAAGTCCTGCATCAAATGCAGTTATGCGTACATTTGGGGTCACTCAGAAGGTAATGTCAAATCAAAATCTAAAGCAACTCAGATTCACCCTTGGTTCCTCTTAACTCTGTGCCTGATTATATGAAGGGATTATCTTGTTATGAAATTTTATCAAGTATAAGCTTCATCAGTTCAATGAGGAGCTCTTTTACCCAAATATTTAGTTTTTCGAGTTGTTAATACATGTCAACAGCCATGAAAGGTTGTTCTTGGCTGTATCTATGTTAAAATGTGGGATAATGTTTCCAACTACTTAAATACTGATGCAATATGTTGTCAGTAAGGTGTTAAAAAAAAAAAAAAATCTATGTTGTCAGTAAGGAGTCCAATCTACAGAAAATTTTATTCCTCGACAAAAATCAGCATATTAACTGAAAAACAGCACAAATATACCAATGCAACCCCTCCAATATGATCAAACAGCTGTTGGATATCCTCTAGTATGCTGTAATATGAACTTTTTTTGTTTTGTTTTGAATATGAACTGTTAAATAATTATTGAGTATTGGGAGTTGGGACTTAATGAGTTCATCCAATCAAGGAACAGAGATAATAGAAAGTAATGACACACCAAAACAGCATAAAGTTCTCAAGAATTTAGGTTAATACCTGACACTTCTCCAATCGTGAGAGAGTGCAGAAATCTTTGAGTTGACAGGTTTGGAACTGTAATAAAGTATCACAGGACATTAATCTGAAGTAGCTTGGACTTTGTTGGGTGTTTACCAGTTGATGTTGCTTTTGATTGGCTTTGAATGTCTAAGTGTACCGAAGTCTCCAAATTGAACACCTCTCAGTGCTCAGTGCACAGTGCAATCCCTTAGATAGAATAGTGTCAGAAACATTAATGAAAGGAAAAGATGATAATAGAAGCAAGATGAAGAAATCAAGCCTCATGCCCAACTTGGAAGTAATCCAGGAAGATAGGTCTTGCTCAACTTTTGGGCCTTAATCTTGCCCTACCGAGACTGGGTGGTACTAGGGAAATGCTATGAGGCCATAGTGGAGGAATATAATTAAGTTGTTCTCTGAAGTCCGAACTATAGAGGTGGTGTGTATATATATATATATGTAATTAGGGGCCAGCTCTCCTAAGCTGAAGCTTAAGATAAGGTAAGCTGAAGTAAGCTCAATTACGTAGTGGGGCCCACTTGGGGACCCATATGGGGATGGGGGTGGGGGGGATTTCAAGGACTCCCTGGGACCCTCCTTCCTACAAAAAATCAGCCCAAATTGTGGTTTCTATCATCTCCATCTGGGCACCAAAAGTTTAATGGTCAACGGTCTATTCGGATTGGTACATAGTCGATCCAACGGTCTAGTAAATTCGGATTTGACCAAAAGTTGGTGAGCTTGTGCAATTTAACGGGGTCGTGTGTTTGGTCCATTTGGATGGATCAAGGATGGGCCCTAGAAGCGTTAGCTTACGGAATCATATTATAAGCTTAAGCTTAGGAGAGCCTTGCTCATGTAAATTATGTGTGTTTATATATATATATGTAATTATGTGTTTTCCACTTCCAACATGCCAAAAACAGAGATAATCAACTTTAATTTGTGGGACCAGCACTGTTTTGGCTTAGGATAAGCTAAGCTGCAGCTTAGGAGAGCTATGCTCTCTCTCTCTCTATATATATATATATAGAGAGAGAGAGAGAGAGAGGGAGAGAGAGAGAGAGAGACAGAGAGGAGCTCTAGAAAACTCCCGGGGAGATTTTTTTTTTCTTTCAAAAAACGCCCCTCCTAGTGGGGATGAAAGATATGGATAAGAGCTACCTATATTTAAAATTTCAACTCCATTAGATAGTCTGAACACCTTGATCTATGACCCTAAAGTTTAATGGTTTTAGAGGCATCATTTTCTTAGGATTTCAATCTAATGGTAGCAAAAGTTGGATGAGTGTCAGATTTGGACCTGTGACAATTCATATATAAAGATTGGATTGGCTCATGATGGGCAAAAGCAAAAGGGGGAGTTTTTGAGAATTTCTCATATATATATATAAGGCAACATGTGGGGCCTATCTTATGATCCGTTAGAATCGTCCACAGATGGGACCCCCCTGAATTACACTGGATACCATGGGCTTGCACCCATCTGAATGGACTAGATCGTTGGATTGTGGATTAAATTTTTTTAATTATACAAAGCTGTTAAATTTATGGGCCATGGATCAAGGGGTAGAGAGATGAGTTTGGCCCCAAATTTGATATCTGGGCCCTACCCATTAGGATCTTTCCATTCCCCCCTCTATCCTATGATGTGTGGAGCCCTAGGTGGGCCCCACTAGGTTGTGTGCATGGCAAGCCCCTGAGCACCGTGCTTAAAGGAATATATCATAAATTTATTGGGCAAAGGATTTTGGGATTAGGGCCATGGATATTAGCATTTCCTTCTCGTGGAATTAAATTTTTAAACCCTTTGGTGTAGGCTTCTTTTGTCCATACTAAAAGATCAGCCAATGATAAGGCGAAGCTCAATAGAGCTCGACTTGAACTCTTTTAGCCCAACCAAGATTGATGGGATAAGATCTTGATGATATAATTCAGACTAGATGTATACTAGTGCAAGAGGAGGTACCTTGGTCAGATCTTCATATGGTTTTCATCGATCTAACAAAAGCCTATTATAGGGTACTTAGAGATTTAGTTTGGTAGGTTTTAGATAAAAGGAGTGTTTCAAGAGGCTATATTGAAATCATTAAAGACATGTATGAGGGAGTGCTAACGAGTGTGAGAACTCCTTGTAAAGGAACAAGTGAGCTTTTAGTAACCATAGCCCTGTTAGGGTCATCTTTAAGCCCTTATCTCTTTAAATTGATTATTGATTATTGATGAGTTGACTACACATATTCAAGAGGAGGTATTTTGGTATATGTTTTTTGCAGATGATATAGTGTTAGTGGATGAATCGAGAGATGTCGTAAATGCAAAACTAGAGAGATGGCGGGAGGCTTTAGAATCCAGTGACTTTAAAATAAGTTGTACAAAGACAGAATATATGGTTGCAACTTTAGTGGGTACATACAAAGAGCTGAAAGTACTGTGAGCATTGTTATTAAAATCCTTCGATTCGTATTCCGAATCCCGATTCATATATATCTAATGGATCCCATTTACATATGAATCTTAGAATGCAAGTGTGAATCTTACGATTCGATACTTGGTTCATCGAATCTTACGATGCAAGCGATTTGGCTAATTGAAAATAGTTACAACTAATAAGCTAATGTTAATAATCTTTTTTTTTTCCTTTATTCTTTCTTTCTTTTAGCATTTTTACTTTTAAAAGGTTACTTAGCAGTTAACAAAACCCCTTAAGAATTATTGTGGCTTTGCGGAGGTTTTACATATGAAAAAAGAACATGCATTTGATTAAAACGTTTTACTGTACGTATGTGGCTTGCACTTAATTTTAAGAGATATCCTCTTGTGTAATATTGATGGTTTGGATTTTATGTTAACTTTTATATTTTGATTTAAAGATAACAAAAATATATATATTGATACCTTAAACTTCTTTAACTATTCACGTACATCATTTATTATATATTAAGATATGTCATGATGTTCTTGATATGATTGTATGATAGACTTATTTTTCATTGTATTTATATTGCTATGAATGGGGGAAATGGATGGATTATGAATAACTATTTTTTTCTTTTTCATTTTTTTAAAATTTTGAATTATTTTTCATTCTTATTAGAAAAATAAAAAAACCTACGATTCACGATTCAATTCGATTTGATTCATGGGTATGAATAATTTGCAATATGATTCCGATTTTTAAAACTATGACAGTGAGAATTGAAGCTCAAGGGATACCACATAGATTCATTCCGATACATTGGCTTGATCATTAGTAAGGATGGAAAGATTGAGGAAGATGTCAAAGGATAAAAATGGGGTAGTTAAAGTGGGAACTTGCTTCCTGAGTCAGTGCTGTGATCGGGGCATTTCGACAAGGTCACAAGATTAATGGGAAAATCTTATAGGACAATGATTTGACCAGATATGATCTATAGAGCAGAATGTTGCCCAATCAAGAAGCAACACATGCACAAATGAAAGTAACAAATATGAGAATGTTGAGGTGGATGTGTGGTAACTATGGTTTAAAAAATCGGCCGAGTCTGACGAGTCAGGTCACATGGGACTCGAACTCGAATCATGTGACTCGGCCGAGTCCCATGCGACTCGACAAGTCAACTCGGACTCGGCCATGAACGAGTCGGGTCTCGAGTCCCATTTTTTAAACCTTGGTGGTAACTGGTAAAACTAGAAAAGATACAATCAGAAATGAGCGCTTTTTAGAGAATTTAGGGGTAGCATAAATAGGTGATAAAATAAGAAAAACTCGTTTGAGATGGTTTCGAAATGTCCAATGCAGGCCAGCAACAACATCGGTGAGGAGAAGCTTTTATATGCAAGTTGATGACCCACCAAGGGGAAGGGGCAAGTTGAATAGGATGTAGATGGAAGTAGTAACAATAGATCTGAAGAAGTGCAATCTATCAGATGATTTGGCTCAAGATATCGAAATGAAGAAATGGAATTCATGTTGGTAACCCCAACATAGTTGGGACAAGGCTTTGATGATGATGTATACCCGAGTGAGAGATTTTTGGTGAAGTGGAGACAAGGTAGTGGGATGCTATGTGATCGTTGAGTGCCACCCCATATAAAGGTCATTACCCAGTGTGATCACGCCAAAGCAGGGTCCTGGGAGGGTCCAGACTGGAGACAAACCTAACATTTGGCAATTTTGCATAAAGTGGCTGTTCACAGGTCTCGAACCTGTGTTATCATGCATGGCACCCGAGACTCACTAAAGCAATGACCCTTGAGTGCCACCCCAAATATAAGGCCATTTTTATAAAATGGCAGTTAGACCTGCTCTCTTGTGTATGGTTGCTGAATGTTTTGTAAGAAAGATACAAGAGGAAGTTAAAGCACATCTGACCAAAATACACCTAAGATGGATGTAGGGAGTAGGAAAAAAAGCACAGAGTTATATATGGTACAAAGGAGTAAACCTACTGTTATCTTCAATTGATGGTTACCAAAAAAAAAAAAGTCACTGAATGCTGCTTGAGATGATTTGGCATGTACACAGAAGGCCTAAACCTACGGCTGGACAACATTTAGAAGGGCTACTAGTTCAAGCAGCCAGAAGGGGAGACAATTAGTCCTTAGATGTAGTGAGAAAAGATGTGTTTGAAGACTTTGGATTTGCAGAAAGCATGGCCTTGAAAATAGCGTACTTAGATGACCATAAATAGATGGAATTATGCTATGGTGGTGGCGGGCCGACCTCTTATACCTTAAGTCATCTCTTCACACGCTTGTTCACACACATCACAGAAGCATTGAGTGAATTGTGATTCACTACTGGATCTTGATATTGCTTCCGGTGGAATGGAACACTCATGAACTTTTATTTAATCAAATTTAATGAAATCTCATCATGACAAAGGAAAGGAAAGAATCTTATATCCCTTCTTAAAACTGACAACGTTGCATTATATCGTTAATTTTGAAGGGTTCCTCCATTATATCACACGCATGCGTGCACACATACACACAGGGACAATAGTCTTCATTGGACAGAGGTTACAGCTGTTCAGTGTTCATATTTTGCCTTTATAAGCTCTTACTGGAGTTGTACAAAGATCTTAAATCTTAGCTGGATGTCTTACCTTTGTTGCATTGAAATCTTAACATCAGCACGGTTGCAAGTATATCATCATCGTTGTTGTCATCATCAAAGCCTTGTCCCAACTATGTTGGGGTTGGCACATGAATTTTGTTTCCTCAAAATTCATGTTTTGGTTGTGACAAAAGTTTTACGCCAACCGTCAACCAACTTGACACAACCCTCCTCCTTTCTCTGGGCTTGGCACCGGCAGTTGCAAGTATATAGCATTCTTAAATGTTAGGGGATGCTACCTATAATGCTTTGAAAATTAATGACAATGACTTCTTGATTGAGCTCTATGGCATTTTTCATTATGAAAGCCTTTCAGATGTCTGCATATGGCCTTTCTGTTGAATAAACAATTATGCTCAATCACAAATTGAAATCTCTTCATTAGCTTTTGGCAACCAACATTGATATTGACTTGCAGTTGTATTTCTGGCAGAATTCATGGGCAGAATCCACCAAGTCACTATCAGCATTCAGATCCTTCGACAATACAGGTCGGCGTGAGATCGTTAAGCCGCCTGTTAGAAGCAAGAGCATGCTTTCTGCCTTGTTTGTTAAACACAAGTCAGCAAAGCAGAAGACTTATGCCCTGTGATTCATTCCTTGCGAAGCACATGAAGTATCCAGCCTATGAGTTTTCTTGTCTCCATATTCTTAGCACTGGTTTTGTGTTTGTCTAATCAATTCTGTGGTGTATTTCTGTTTCATTTTTCGCTTTCTATATTTTTCTGGTTGTGTTTAATTGCATCATTTGATTCCCCGTGTTATTACTGTAAAAGGTCTTCCACCAAGGGGAGATTAGGATGTCCAATGCAGAGAGGCTTTTTAGTGCGGGTAGTCCATGATGATCAGTACCATTTCTCACCCTTTTTTTTCTTTTCCTAGAACCCTGGTTCCAGTGTATAAATCAGGAAATATTCTCATATCTGCTTTTCTCCTTGCTGATTAATACTAAAATGGACACTGCAAAACTCAGATAGAATGTCTAATTTCAAATTGCATGTTGACCCCCTTGGTGATCAACTTGTTGTGTCTTCTGTTTGCTGCGGACCTGACCGGCACCATTTTCTTCTGTTATCATTGTAGGTAAGCATTTTTATACTATTATGAAAGAAAAGGGATTGCATGTATCAGATGACACTATTGGCAGGGGTGATAACCAGCCAAACTGAGTTGAGATTGGCTTGAACATTAATTAAACAAGCCTACTGGATCTCCCGGCAACTGTCTGTGATCATTGTCGATGTTTAGCTTGGCTTGAGACTTAAACAGCACTCAACCAAGCTCAGATCTCAGGCTTGATTGAGATAGTATTGTTTCACAATGCATATCAAGCATGAACTCGAGTTATGACCGAGGCCATTTGTTTACACTACTGATTTCACGTACAGATAAAAGTGCATACAAGGGCTGCAGGTATGGGTGGTTTCGAGAAAGAGGGGTTGTACCCCCAAGGTCATTGGACAAATTGGATGGTTTTGCAAGGTCAGGTCTCCTATTTTTTTGTGCTGCTAAATTGGGCCAGTGGCATGGTAATTGTTGGTCTACCTTCCCACCCAGGGTGTGAGATGAGACACCCTTCTCGTAAGGTCGCCTCATTTGTTTTTAGGATTGGATGATCATTTCTCATGTTACAGACCCTATTATAAGGCAAAGAAAGGTTGACCACATTTTAATGCAAAGAAAGGTCAAACTCTTTATGATGCTATGGTCGGGTTGTCTGTGATTTTTATCCTGTGAGAACTATCTGCACATAAGATCACATGGACCGGCCTGTGAGAGCACTTGGTAACATGCCATTTTGCAGGTGTGGGTTGGGAAAGGATCTCATTGCAATCTGAGTGTGTAAATTCAACCTCATTAAATTATTCTAACCCCTTCATCTATGCTCCTCAAGCTTAATGAGCTTTAAAAAGTTTAATGAGCTTTAAAGACGTAAGTTTTTTTAATTTCAGTTGAATAGTGAGTAATGATGACAAGAAGTTTCGAGATTATCTTGTACAGAACATTGAGAGGAATTGGTTAAAAGTCCCACGTTTGGGCTCTCTATTTTGAAGTGCAATTGCAGTTCGATTCATCTATATGCTGCCAATGTTCTCTACAAAGTACAAACCTTATCGTATCAGAATTGGTAAAATACTAAATTGAAACCATCTAAACCTGAAGCATTTACTATTATTTTTTTTCTAATGGAGGGTTCCCAACCTTTTGGGTTGGACTAATTCCTCCGGGCCCAGAGAGAAGCCGGGTAGAACCCAAGAGGGGAGAATCGGGAATCGATATCAGGATCTCTAGCTCCGAAAGAGAGAGGAACCGTGGTCCTGACTACTCAACCAACTCTTTGGGGTTGAAGCATTTGATGATATTAATTGAGAATATTCTTACAAGCGCGTCTAAATTTCCTCCTCTGTTAAAAACACCAAGACCCCCCTCTCCTGCAGCGTCTTAGTACTTTTTGATTAACCAATAAAATTAAGAGAGTTTGCATTATCTCATTTGCCCAACTTGTGCAAGGTCAGACACCAAATGGATCAACGATGAAACACATGACAATATGAAAAAAATATCATAACCATCATTGTGGCATAACAAACGAGGAGGCGATGAGGCACCGGTGTGGAACTAGAAATTTTTTTTTTTTTATCTCTTGAAGGGGCCAAGATAAATGCAGTGAAAGAAAATAAAAATGATTCCTAAGAAAATATCTAGTTCTTAAAAATGCACCCTGTTGTGATTTTAAGACCCACCTAGATATGTGTACATTATGGAAGTCGGTGGAGACGGCAAGTGCTGGTGAAATATGGATATGAGTTGGTGAAATATCACTCCAATTAGATGATGACAACCCTTGACCTAAGGCTGTTTGTTTGTAAGATATATGAGAATTCATTCCTATATGGGCATATTTGAATTTACCAAATGTTGTGCTCCCAACCAGCTTCACAAATGCTTGACAAATATTTTGAAAGCCGAATTTGGAGAATTTTATGGGAGAAAAGTGTCAATCCACACCACCACCATCATCATTAAAGCATTGACCCAATTATATTGGGTCGGCTACATGAATTATGTTTCGGCATTCCGATCAATCTTGAGCCAAATCCCTTAGATGTTGTATTTTTTTTTATCTATCATTACTGCTTCCAACTAGGGGTGTTCATGGACTGGGCTGACTTCAGAAACACTGGCCCAGGCCCGACATGGGCCGTAAAACTTGGGCCCGAGCCCGCCCATTTAATCAATTGGGCTGGGACGAAGCGGGCTTTTTTCAATTTTGTGGGCATTCAAGCAGTTGTTTGGACTAATTAAATTAAATGACATGCATTCCTCACATGGCCGGGCTGGGCTTTGGGCTTTCTATCACTTAACCCAAGCCTGTCCCAATTATTAAATGGGCCCTAATCACTTATCCAAGCCAGGCCCATGAACACCACTACTTCCAACCATGTCCTCTTTGGCTTGTCTCTTTTTGTTAGTGTGCCATTAACCTCCATTGAATTTTTTTTTATTTTATTTCAATGGTATTATTATTTAGCTATTATTGGATTTTATCTCATTTTATATATTTATTTAGCTATTATCTTGAAAGCGGACCATTTGATGTTATTGTGGGATCTTCATGGGCCGCGATAAAGCATATCCCGATCCGGCCCGACTTTAGAAACTAACTTTGGGCCTGTACCTAGCCCAATGTGGCCCATAAAAGTTAGGCCCAAGACCGCCCATTTATTCAATTGCGCAGAACTGGACTTTTGATGGATAAATATACCACATTACAAGCACTCACTAGCTAGGTTGGGCCATAATTTGGGCTTTCTATCACTTAATCCAAAACCAATCCATCACTAAATGGGCCCAAATTATACACCCAAGCTCGGCCCCAACCCCATGAGCATCAGGACGGACGCTCACGGGGAAAAAGCACCGATTTTTTTATAGAGTTATGCTACATGGACTAACTCATTGAGTTAGTCGATGGGCTACTAACTCAATGAGTTAGTCCATGTAGACTTTTTGTTTTTCATGTGACCCACGCCTTGGCTGGCTTTGAAGCTGTCTAGCGGTCGAACTCGAATCTCCTCGTGGGCTGTGAATATATTTTTGCCGGTGAGGGAGACAAATACAATAGCGCACGCAGTGCTGTGGCCTGTGGTCATCCATCGTCCCGCCATAAGGTGTACAATAGAAACCCTAGTTCCCTTTCCCTGTCAGATGAGAGCAGAAGGGAAATAGATTCATCCTCTGTATAGGTAGGTATTGTTGGATTACTCAATCTTCAATTTGCTTTGCTGTGGTAGATGTTAGATCATGATATTTGGAATCCAGTTTGGAATTCCTTGAATGACATGTCTCTAAATCTATTTAATACATTGTTCACATTCATGCCATTTCCTTTTTTCTCATTATCTTCATGGTTTGATTACTGCATTTCTATTTCTATCCTTGATAGAGTAATAGAGTATCAGAAATCTCACATCCATAAAAAAAAAATTGGTGCCCCCAAACATATGGAAGCTATGTGTAAGGTAGAAGAGCCAATATATTTTGCCTCAATCCAATTAAAATCACTAATACCATACCAGTACCATTGTTGAAGCAGCGCAATCAATTTACTACAAAAACCCTTTTTGAGTATCCTGTATTGCTTTTCAGTGTTTGAAGGAAGTGATGGACAACATAGAATATGCAGAAGAGCTTGTGAGGGAGTTCATTGTCTTTAGAGGTTTCACCCATACTCTACAGGCATTTGAGACAGAGTTGTCCACAGATGTTGGCAAAGGATTTCAAGTGGATAAGGTCATGGACTTAATTTTCAAAGTATATGTGCCCAAGTTTCAGGCGGAAAAGTTAGTTAGCCTGCTCGGTTTCTTGAAACAGTGCTTCTCTTCATCTTCAGAGGGGGTACTTATTACTACATTATCCAGATTGGAACTTTCTGTTTTAAGGTATTATATTGTACATGCCTTGCAATCTGGAAGGCAAGACAAGGTTGTTGATTTTTTTGGAACACATGGCAATGATCTGTTGCTGAGAAGTGAGGATTGGACTCCTTGGTTTGGTGGGTTACCCTATTCCTATATGTATTGTGTGTATTCTCTTTTTCTTTTTTTACCGTACTTCCAATTTATGCCAGGAGTTATGTATGCAGCTATCCCGTATTTGAAGAAACCAGGTTTGGATCCTCGGTTTCGGGTGTTCTTCTCCAAGGAGTGGTTTGATGCCTTAGTTCTTTCCTTCGGAAATTTCTTAAGTCAGATGTTCAATGGTGCTCATATCCTCCAAGTTGGATTCTGATGTTTTTTTCACTTTAGTAATTATTGTTGGTTAGATGGCTTTCAATTCATGATTATATTGTGTCATTGATGCCAAAGGTCCAAAATTCTTCCTTCTTTTTCATCCCTTATGTTGCTATCTTGCTGAAATTGAGATTCAGGCATTGCTAACTTCAGTTTATTTTTATCATTAGCAACCATTTCACTTTTGACCTTACGCAATGTGAATTAATATCGCTTTATATTCAACTTTCACTTAGATCACATTTGAGATTCCTTTTGCTTGAGAAATCATATCCCTTGCTTTTCCTTATGGAGTTGTGTAGGCATGAATATTTGGAATGTTCATTTATAAGACTATTTCCTTAAGTTAATTACGTATCCCAGCTCTTTTAAAAATCAGTACTGAGAAGAATACCGTTAAACGTCTCAAGAAGGACATAAAACAACTGAACCTCAAGTTATCTCAACTCCAAGCTTTATTAGAGGCGAAGGAGGCCCAGCTTTCCCAATTGAGAAGGTAATTAACAGAATATTGGTGCTTATTTTATATGGTTCTGCACATCCATCTGTTTGTGTGCAGGCTCGGACAACGATATGGGAATTTGTGCTTGCAAGTGTTTACTCGTGCATGCACATATCCATATGCATGCCAAGAGCATGCTCACCCATGCACATTGTTTTAAGCTTATTTTCTCATTGTTACGCTTGTAAATCCCCATATTTGATTGTCATATGCATGCATTTCCTGCCCGACCTAATTATTTATTTAATTTGCATTTTTTTTTTCTGCCTACAAGCACTAATGATTTTTTCACATATGTTCAATTTCTTGGATTTATTAAACTACAAAAACTAATCAAACTGTCAGCTCTATACAAGCCTGGCGAGCATCTTAGTAGACTGAGCTCAAGTTCGCCTGAAGCTTCAGTGAAGTCAAGGCTCTTCCCTTCCCCCACTCATCCAATAGTTACAGATAGGGAACAACTTGATGGAAAATGGAATGAGCCAAAAGAATTGCAACCAAGGAAAAAAAATCCGACTTGGGACCTGACTCAGTCAGGGCCAAGTCCCAACTTACTCCATAGAAACTTTTTGAAAAATAAACATAGTTGGCCGAGTCCCATAATTCGAGTCCGAGTCCCATAGGACCCGACTCGTTTAGGGCTGAGTCTGAGTCGACTCAGACTCAGCTGATTTGTTAATCCATGATTGCAACATATGAATTTTTTGGGATTTTGCAGGAAATTTTCCTAACAAAATAAGAAAAGCTAAAGATATGTTAACCTTAAATGACCAGTTAAATATAAACAAACTTAAAACTGAGCTCATGCATTGACTAAAAAATGAGTACAATATCACCTAAATGTTGATTATATAGAACTTCAATGCTTAGCTTCTCATATCTTTACCATCCGATTAAAAGAGAAAAAAAATCTCAAGATATCTATTATTCATTTCTTAGGTTTGAACTAGATATACTAATAAGAGGCATAAGGGTTGGGCCTATGGCTGACTTGGATGGTGCTCTTCCTTGGTATCATGGCATAGGAGTAATGAAGAAAATATGCCGTAGAAATGTAAATGCTTCATATGGATGGTTTTAAGTTTAGCTCTTTCCGGTTAATGCTGTATTCTACTTGCAACTTTTCCTTTTCATTTTTCAATTTTGGTGACAAGTGTCTGGTACCGTGGAAGGTGCTCACTATTGTTGCCTTGATGTTGTGGGTTCAAGTCATATTACCAATAAAAAAATAGTGCAAACTCCGTTGGGGCACATAAATTTCCTCAAATTGGTAGAAGAAGAAAAAAAGGAAAAAGAAAAAACCTTAAAAGTATTTGATTGAAGTTTTCTTGATAATAATAGGACGTTGATTTGTGACTAAAACTGATCTAAGGTCTGGCATCTTGTTGACTTGTGGAGTTGGTTGAGCACTCTATGTAAATCATATTCATTGATTATTTACTGGAAATGACCGGAGGCCTTATATATATGTTTCAATTTAAAATAAATGTTTTTGCTTAAGACAGCATGCACCTGTCTCCATTAATTGCATCATTCTAATCTGATTTCTTTGCTCTTCAGCATTGCTGGATCAACATCTGAAGCTAGTATGCTCCATAAGGACAGCTTTACATATGATCAATTGACCATGAATTTATCAGCGAATGTACCTGATGACAACAATTTTCCTCTAAGGGATGTTCCTGAGACTAGTGCTTCTATTTCTACTTCCTTTTTAGGGGAAATAGATTTTGGGGTACAGGACCAGGATTTTTCAGGTTCTTCTAGGCATTCACCGGAACAAGCCTTATCTGAATCTGAACACGATTCATGTTCCCAGGCAAAACTTCCTCTTGTAGACAATCAGGCTCGTGATTCCCTTCAGATGTTTCAGGAAGACCTTTGCACAGGTTTGTAATTGCTCTGTAATATGTACCGATTACTTTCCTCAATATTTATTTGAAAGTATGTTGAGTAGAACTTCTAGGGACTAATCTTGACAAAATTCTGTGCTATATTCATTGAGACTAGCCAGTGGCTATTTATTGAGTACAAGCAAGATATTATTCTTAAATTAGGAAACCTAATCACATCATAACACTTGCCTAATATAACACTAATTTACTCTAATCCTAATCTCAGACAAACTCTATCATAATTACAAATTAATCCCTAATTACTAGAAAATTAGAAATCAGTCCCTAACTGTCTATCAGCACTTTCCCTCAAGCTGGTGCGTGGACATCTTTATTTGGGCTTGAAGAGCCTTTTCAAGATTTGAAGACAAAAAGAAGGAAGAGGCAAACGAAGTCAATTCCATTATTAGGCTTTTGTGCAAAATCATGAAACTTTTCTTCAAGAATTGCAAGGTTTGAGTTTAGTTAGATTTATCTAGAAAGTTATGAGCTTTTCGCAAAAGGGATTCAAGCATTAGGTTCAAATAACAGTTTCAAAAAAGGAAATAAAATGCATAAAGGTTCAAATAATTTTCCATAAGATTTGATTCGAATTGTAATCTTAAATCTTAAGATTTGATAACACTGATCCTTATTCCCTTTCATTTTTAGTAAACATACATGGTAATTTTGTTATATAAGCTCTGCCGACTGCCATTTCAATTACTTGTGCATTAAACCTGTGTTGTCTTGCCACAGGAACTAGCAATAAGGTACAGAGAGAAGAAGAATTCCCAGAAGTTAAAGTTGCATTCCAGGTAAATTTTTGTTTATAGTTTCTTTATGTTTCTTTCATTTTATGTGCATCTCTTTTGTTCTTTTATATACAACTTGCCCACTGTTTATCATGTAAGTCGAAGTTTGTTGTTGTTCACTTGTATCATGCTTTCTATTTAGGGAACTATATCACATCTAAAAACCCATGTCTTACAGGAAACTTTCTTAGGACACACAAGCCCAATTAGTAGATGCCGCTTTTCTGCAGCTGGAACCAATATTGCAAGTGCTTCTGTGGATGGCACTGTAAGGTACTTGTCATTAGATTAGGCAGTAGGTGGTTTTTGGGAAAATATGAGATAAATCACACTATCTACCTTGAGTTTGCTATCTTATTCATAAAGTTTGTGCACTTACATTTTGGCGAAGGATCTGGACATATGACTCATCAACTCCAACATCTAGAAATGCGACTATATATTGTGGAGCTGAGATTTTGTCACTTGACTGGGAAAGCAAGTCTGACCGCTTGGTAGGTTTATTTGATTGATGAAAGATCGGTTGTAAATTATATTGGTTTGATTGCAGATCTCGATACTTAAGAAATTTATTTTTAGGTTCATGTCTTCCAACTTCTCATTATTCTTGACAGTAGCTGCTCATAGGCACAGCTGATGCTGGTATTAAAGCATGGAATGTTGATGCGAAGAGAGTTGTTTGTGATCTCAGCACAACTGCAGCGTTTCCAAGGTCCTCATTATGACTGTTTTGCCCTTTTTATGTGAAGATATATTAAATCGATAGATTAGTATTTTTAGGATATGTGGTGATCAACTGATCAAGATAGATATCTATTGTGTTGAGATTCTTATTATATTTTATAATGTACTCTGTTTATGTATTGTTCTTTCAATGACAGTCAACAGGGAATTCTAAATATTTTCATTTTTCACTTTTGGCTAGCTCTTTATGCATTCTTCTTGTGACTGCAGTGTCTTAGACTTGAAGTGCAGCCCTGTGGAACCGATTTTTGTCTATGCAGCTGCATCTAGAGGGTATTTCTTGAATGGTTTTGTTCATATTCTCTGCTATGTTGTAGTAGTGGACTCATTTCTCCTCTTCTAGAAGATCTTGAAGCTTGCATTTTACCAAGAAAAGTGGTCTATTAATATACATTTGCATGATTTTCAAACTATTTAGTTACTTAACAGTTAGTTCTGCAATAACATATTATGGGGATTTCTTAATTACCCGTTAAATGTATTTCATATCGTTGCTAAATCTATGAATATTTTATTTAGAATAAAGTAACTTACAACAAAGCTGAATCAAGAAATATGATTCATGCCAGCCAGTGAAGATAAGCAACATGGATAGGATTACCAGTGAACCGTCCTCAAGGAGTAGAACACAAATATCATTATAAGAAATCGTTCCAAATGTAACTTTGAAGGATACCACATGGATTAAGTCTTACAAATCTCTGATACTTGTCCAGTAAGCGGCATCAGCCTTGATTCTCACACCTTGACCGGCTTACTTGCCTATTTCTCTCTTTCCATATTTTCCTAAACAATAGGAAATAGGAACAATGTCCATATGATCTTTTATTTGGAACATTCAGGGCGACTCCAACCTTTTAAGGGATAGCCAAGGAGAACCATTGTCAAAATTCCTAACGGAAGTCTTTATCTTTGCACACACAAAAAAAAAAAAAAATAAAAAAATAACTGGAACCATATTGTCTCTAATTAATGAACTCTAAAAGATGGGAAGAGAGACGTGTCCTTAAAACCCTCCATCCAGCTAATTTTTGTGAGAGATGCTATTGGAATTTCTTTGAAGCATAGATACCATTGGCATGATGCTACAAATGAAGAAGGGTACAGAAGATGGATGAGAAAAGGAGGCAATAACAAAAGTAGAACTTTCCCCCTTATTATTTTAAAGCTAAGAACCTACTGATCCAACCATATCGTAAAAGATGGGTGTATTGGAACCTCTCTTTAAGCAAAGGAGAATGTAAAAGCATTGAATTTATTGACATTCTGATGTGAAGCGCTGAGAGAGGATTGGAGGACAGATAAAAGGAGAGAAGGAAATAACCAGTTACTAAAAAAAAGGAAATAGTAGTGTTTCATTAGCCTAGCTAAGGACCCATTAGCCTTACAGTGGTTTGAAGGAGGGTGGCTGGGAGAGAAGGAAATAACTAGTTATTAAAAAGGAAAAAAGTAGTGTTTTAAATTAGCCTAGCTAAGGACCCATTAACCTAACGACAGTTTGAAGGAGGGTGGCTGGGACAGTATGCTAACATGGGAGGATTTGGATGAAACCATGCATATCATCCCTTTTGTTTTGTTATCTGTTATAGAAGATGCTCGCGCAAGAACTTATATTCAGTGTGAAATGCATGTTGGAAGTCCTGCCATCATTTAATATATTTTTCATTGTGAAATGCATGTTGGAACTCCTGCCATCATTTAATATATTTTTCAGTGTGAACTCACATCTAATTTCTTTCTTCAAGTTGTGCATTTGACAAGAGATTATATCATTTTTTTTCCTTTTTTTTTTTTTTCCGTGTTCTTGAAGGAAAAATCTTATGTTTCATGTGAAATGCATGTTAGAAGTCCTGCCATAATTAAAATATCTGCAACTGTAAAACAAAGTGCATCTAATTTTCTTCCCCAATCTGTAGTTGACTAGAAACATTACTAATAGCTTGTGTCTACCTACCTAACATACAGTTATCTAGAACTTGGTAAAAATTATATTATTCTACATTCTTTTTTTTTTTATTCTGCTTTCAATTTTGTGAATTTTTTTTTTTTTTTTTACTTGGACCCCACAGTCAAGCCTGCTAATTACATAATAGTGCCTTGGAGGTCCTCAATAATTCGTCTTAAATTTATGCATTTTTCCCTTCACTTTCTTGATCAATATATGGATGTCATATAATCATTGCCATTCTCCGATTCCTTTAAAAGGATGATGTTTGCTTGCAGGCTTGGCTCAGGTAATATTGACAAACTGGGATTTGCTTCTCTAACTGTCTGGAATATGAAAGCATGGAAGGCTATGGTATGTCTGGTTGTTCAAAAAAGATCGCATAAATGCATCAGTTTAGTTTCCATATAATTGAAGCTACTAAGACTTGAGACTTAATATACGACATCTTTCATGAAGACAGTCCTTCCTCTTGGTAAAGATCCACCAGCAATTACTTCTCTATGCTTTAATCACAATGGGAAGATTTTAGCAGCCTCTGCAGTTGATGGAATGATTCACATGTTTGGTATCCTCAAATATAAGCTTGCGTGTATCATCAGTGCCCATGCATCTTATTATTTATTTTGAAAATAAATAAATTGGATGTTTACTAAAATAAACAAAACTGTACATGGCAAAGTGACAGCAGTCCATGAGGCTAGGGACTGCTACAACAGAAATGAATAATTTGCAATGATAGAGGGATAGCTTTGATAAGCTCAGGACATCAACTATTGATATCAAATACATCTCCTTAGTCGCATCCCCTATTTTCCAGGGTGGTAGAGCTGATCCTTGTATACACTATAGTGCATTCTTAGAGTCTGCTTTAATTAGTGATGAGCCTAAACATGAACAGAAAAGCAGTTTTACTTGCTCTTTTAATGCGGTCTGACTTTGAATTTCAAATGTACTGCAATGAGTGTGATCAAAGAAAGTGGTATTTTGAATAAAAGGTAGATCAACTTGGAACATCCTACTTGACTCAGGCAAATGAAGTTAATTTGGGAAACCGATGAAGAAAAAAATTGGAGGATGAACCATTTTAGAAGGGGAAAAAAAATGGAGAATGAAGTTTCTTTTTAAATATATTTCCTCTTCCATCATCAACTACAACCTAACCTTGTACTCCATCATTCCTAAAATATTTTCTGCTCTCTCTGCTCTCTCTCTCTCTCTCTCTCTCTCTCTCTCTCTCTCTCTCTCTCTCTCTCTCTCTCTCTCTCTCTCTCTCTCTCTCTCTCTCTCTGTGTGTGTGTGTGCGCGCGCGCGCGCGCGCGCATGTGTGTGTAAGTCAATGAAAACTCATTTTTGCCCCCACTTGTTAGCACGTGAACTTCACTGACGCTTGATGTGATAACTATTAATTGAGTGCTTAACGGAATATTTCTCCTTCCGGTATGTTTTCTTAGCTCTGTGATACAACCAAGGACTCTACTTCATAATTTTCCTTAATAAGCCTAAGACATGTCTGCTGGCCTTCAAATTACGGGGTGGCCTGCCCATGATTCTGCTGTAAACTCTGTGCTCTTTGGACCTGATGAGACAAGCATATTCAGTTTAGGTTCTGATGGAAAGGCAAGTAATCATATCACTAATTCTGTCTATGAATCTTTATTTCATGAAGTTGTTATCTATAATTGGCTAGTCTAGTTGGTCTCTCATTCATTATACATTACAGTTTCTGAAAGGCTGAAAATTATGTCTGACAACTGACAACATATTGTCAGTACTTTTTTCAAGTTCAGTTCTATTTTGGGCAATGTATATACATTTCTATTTCATAGTGTTAAGGCCAAAACCCTAACACATGACAGATGAGATTTGTATACCACTTGTGGTCTATGATGCACAGATATGGCATGGATATTCAAATGAGTGTGGATATGGTCTGTTTGGATTTTACATGCAAGTTGAACACCAAGCGCAATCTGATACTGTTACATTACTGATAAAGATACTGATAAAGAAAATGACAGTGATGCGTTGCTTGAATTTGGTTACCATTTGAAAAGAAAAAAAAATGCCCTGATGCATCTCTTTTGATTTATCTGGGTATCATAGATTGATGCTACCTAGAAATGTACCATTTTTATCCTGAAATTCTGATAAGGATGATATTTTCAGTGACTTACAAATTTATTTCAATATCTAAAATGCATAATCATGTCTGGCTGTTATGCTCTCTATTTCATTACTCATCTGTTTCTGTTGCTGTGCAATATGGTGGGCATCATGATTAACAGAATACGTGGTTGCAGATTTTTGAATGGAGCTTACAAAATCAGGGCCAAGTCCTTTGGTCAAGAGATTGCAGCAGGTATTGTTTGACTGGTCTGATACCCGACCCTGATATGACCTATTTATTAATTATTAGAAGAAAATTTTAGTTTTTATGTTGCTTTGGCTTATTTTAATGTGCTTAGAACTGAAGACTCATAACCCTTCATTGGTGATTTTTGCACGGCTTTCTAGAAAACATCCATTTGGCTGTTTGAGACTTCACACATTATCATGCTGTCTATGGTGTTTTTGATGCAGCCGGGAAGACCAAACCCGCAGCGGGGATTTGGCCAAATCCAAATGGATTCAAACAGCCAAGAACACACGATCAAGAAGCCGAAAGCCAAACCAGAAATCTTCAATTCAATAATAAGAGGTGCCGATCCCTAAAGGGGATTTATCAAACAGTGTTTCCTGCCAATAGGACTCTAATTGCTAAACATAGAACTCCTAAATCAATTAAGAAACCTACTAATCCAAAATACTACGCAATAAGGAAACTACTAAGACAACTTATAAAGTAGGATAACTTCCCACAAACAGTCAGCTACTCCCATTAGGACTTGTGGGCTGATCCATTGGGTTGGATCAGGTTGACCCAAAAGCTCATGGGTTGGGCCCAACGGATTTGGGCCTGGCTCGACCTGCACCAGTTTTACATATCGACACATCTTGCATCAGCCAATGTGTATCATCTGTATTAATGATACTGCAATTGTTTCAATAACCATTATAGCTCTTTCATGAAAATCTGTTTTTTTAATAAAACCAGATAGGATACTGCAGAAATTGATAATAGTAGTAGCTAGGTAGGACTTACAAGGATAAGCACTATGATAGATATTTACAACTGAAGTCCAAAAGACATCAACTGTCCTATTCCAAAAGATTTATACTATCCTGAGTATGATAAAAGTCTGAAAATAGCAAATGCAGATTTGTGACACCATGGGTGAGAAATGAAAGATAAATGAGATTCAGATTGCCTCTTTGCTAACAAGAGCCTGGATGGGGGTGGAAATGAGCCAACACAATTCATCAGTTTCAAGTAATGGGCTTGAGCTAATGCCTCAGCCCACCCTGTTAAAAGCTTTGATACAGTGTGCGAGTTTCAGCAAAGTTCATCCCAATGCACTGCAGATTTGTGTCATTGGGTCATTGCGTTATGGACAGCTTGCACAAGATGAGACATATTATCGTCCACTAGAACAGAAATGGGGTTTCTTCACTGGCGCAGGTAAATCCATCTAAGCAGTCCATGCTGCTGTGGATGAGCGGCTATATGATCCATTGAAATTGAGCTTGTACCGGTCAACAAGGGGACGTGGTCTGTGAAACGAATGGCTCTAGATTACCAATAAGGGCCAGTGTCTGGATAGATTGCAGAGTCCTTCACTGATGCAATCGTAGGGTTACGATCGCAAGTGTTGGGGCACAATTAGGGTTCCCACGTGAACAATCACACGAAGAAGACAACTCTCCAACGATAACCCACAAAAGGTAAAATTTATTAACTCTAAAATCTCTGAGATTACCAATCTCTACAATGCTGTATATATAATAAAAGAAACTTAGCCCTAAGAAACAATTCTAATCAAAGTAGGAAACAAAATAATAATCCTATCCAAATTAGAAACTAATCCTAATTAAACTCTTTGCTAAAAATAAAACAATAACAATTAAATACCAGAATTTCATGGGTCCCACTTGTGGCCCACGAGCCTACAACGATGTGGTATTGCTGTTGTATCATTCCCCACAGGTTGGAAAAGAGTTCGACCTCGAACTCGGCTCTTCTTCTTGATGTTGCTTTTGTATATAGTGTGGACGTGAAGTGCTTCCTTGGTGAAACAAGAACTTGGCCCTTTCTTTGGTGGTGCCGGCTTCATAGGATGGAGTGTGACTTGCTTGTGACCATGCATGAATGTGTAGGTATTGTCGCGCGTGCCATATATTTCCATTCTTGTCATACATCCACGGGCGACCCAACAAGATATCACCGCTATCCATGGGTACCGCATTACACCAAACTGTATTTGTATAATCTTCACCAATGGAAAAGGTAACTGAGCATGCATACCTCACTTGCACTTCATCACCTGTCATTAACCATCTAGCAAACTAGGGATGATGATGCTTTCGAACTTTCAGCTGTAATCGATCCACAAGAGCTTGGGATATAATATTCTGACAACTTCCTCCATTAATGACTACCGTGCATTCCTGACTATTGACTGTTCATTTTGAACGAAAATATTATCTCAGCCATTTCTTCGCAGTAGTTGATGTAGTTTATTGGATAACCATGAGAGACTCAAGACCCTCCTCGGGCATAATGTCCTCCACCTCCTCTGTTTCATTCTCTTTAAGATCATCTGGAGCATCTTTCACATCGCTTTCATTTTCAATGAGGTGGATGCGTTTGGGACATTCCATTGCACGGTGCCCTTGTTGTTTACAATTATAGCATGTGATCCTATTTTGACCTTCGGGCTTGGTGAAAACTTTCTCCGATGAATCACTCGGTTTAGAACCTGCAATTGTGGAATTCTTCTGCATAATCCATTTAGATACATTAAGCTTTCTGGCTTGATGATTTGCAATCCCCTCAACTTTGATAACATGCTGAACAATCTCATCAACATTATCAAAATGCTTGAATGTGAGGATAGGCTGTATGTCAAGTGTAAGCCCATTAAAGTATCTGTCAACTACACAACAAGCTTGCATCGTCATAAACTCTTCAGAATACTCAACAACTGTCTTAGATCGTTGTTTCAAATATTAAAAACTTGAACGCAGATCTCTGAAGTAATTGACAGGAAGGAATTTTTGCTTCAACAGATTTTTCATCTCGGTCCACGTGTCAACGGGGTCAATTTGTTGGTTTCTTCTTTTCTTTCGCAACTCGGCCCACCATATCGCAGCATAATTGTGAAATCGAGTTGCCACCAGTGTAATCTTATGATCATCCGTCATTGGCTTGTGTGCAAAAATATTTTCAACACACACTAACCAATCCATGAATTCATCCTGCTTCAATTTCCCATCATATTCGGGAATCATAAGTTTAATACCCAAATCACTATCAACATTGACGGCATGTGGATCTCGTTGATTCCGATTATGTCCTCCATCATCTCGATGATTATCCTCACGCCGATTATTTTCCAAATTGGTTAATCGGGTTTCAATCATTGCAAGAGTCTCTTGCATTTGAACCATCGTTGCGGATAGTTGATTAACAGTTACTGATAATTCCGCAACAGTTCCCCTCAAATCATCATCATTATTGGAGGAAGACTCCAGTTCTACATGCTTCTTGGGAGGCATTTTTTTTCTTGTTAATGCAAATTCAGAATTTTTGACTGACCTGATGTGTAGATCTGCTCTACACGATCACACTGCTGAAAACGGATATGAAATCTGACGGTATATGAGCCTGATTTCGCAAAAAGAAGTCTCAACCGTTGACCGTGTCAAATTTGTTGTTGATCAGATTCTGTGATGCAGTGATGATGTCAGTGGAATCTGTTGGGCCTCAAGAGGGGTCAGATTGACTAGACTTCAACCCGGATCTGAACCTGGCCCAACCCGTGAATGAGCTGAATTGAACTCAGGCCCACTTGCTGGTATGTGTCACATGTGTGACTCTTTCACTGATGCTGTCTCGTTCTCTGTGCAAGAGAAAACAAGAGAAGAAAAGGGCTTAAACTCCCCTTTTCTTTGATGCTGTATGGCGAGAAAGAAGGCGATGGGCTCAGGGATGTTCGTACTGTTGCCGACGGTGATGCTGCTCTCTTGGTGCACGGTATGCTCCTCTTTCCTTCTTTCTTCTTTCTCCTCTGTTCTTCTTCTTCTTCTTCTTCTTTTTGTTGTTGTTGTCTGGGTTTTGGTGGACAAGTGGGGTCTGGGTTTTGCTGGAAGGTGGTTCCGGTGGTTTGGGGATATTGGAATGGTTTTAGGGGGGTTCTTCTGTGAAGATGGGTTTTGTGGTGGACGTTCGATGTTTTTTTATTCTTTTTTTTTTTTTTTCCTGCTACTGGTCTGATTGGGAATAGACGACGGTCTGCTGGGTGCGGGTTTTAGGACCGTCTGATGTGGGGGGTTTTGGATTGGTCTGTGAGGTCAGGGAAGGGGTGGCAGATGACGGTACGGGGATGGAGGGATGGATAGGGGTAATCAACGCCGACCGATCGTGGATCGTTTGGCTTTGATACCAATTGATGCAATCGTAGGGTTACGATCGCAAGTGCTTGGGCATAATTAGGGTTCCCACGGGAACAATCACTCGAAGAAGACAACTCTCCAACGACAACCCATAAAAGGGAAAATTTATTAACTCAAAAATCTTTGAGATTACCAGTCTCTACAATGCTATATATATAATAAAAGAAACTTAGCCCTAAGAAACAATTCTAATCAAATTAGGAAACAAAATAATAATCCTATCCAAATTAGAAACTAATCCTAATTAAACTGTTTTGCTAAAAATAGAACTAATAACAATTAAAAATCAGAATTTCATGGGTCCCACATGTGGCCGACGAGCCTTGTTGCAACGATGTTGTATTGCTACTGCATCATTCACCTAGTTTGTGATTGATTCCGGCTAACTTGAGTTCCTAGTCAATCAACTTGGTAGAAAAGCTATGATTAGGAATACACAAAGGTTGAGGTTACATCCAGAGAAGATGAGTTCGGCGAATGGCTGCCAGTAAGTGCACACTGTTCTAGTAGCAGTCTGTCAGAATTGGACGAGTTCAGAATGGATTTACGCTGGGCATCTTGATCATGAGATATTAGGGTAGGTGGATCAGATAAGGGTGTGAATCTCGATTAGGGTTTACGATTGAATTTTTCCAATTTCCACCATGTATCATTGGGGACATCTGGATGAGGGTTTTCAAAATTGGACTCGGGGGCGACTCGGTGACCCTTGAGTCAACTTGGCTGATTCGGACTGAGTCGCACCCTAGGCACTTTTTAAGTTTAAAAAAATGGAAAACTTAAAAACTAAAAAACAGAAAATATAGTTCTATGGAGCTATAGGTTTAAGACATTCTTTTTGCACCACAAACTTACTGACGTGGCACAAAAAGTATAAGAGAAGTATACTGTTAAGTCTTGCCATTATTTCTAATTTCTTGATCTGAAAGAAGCTGGTTGTATTGAAAGTATATGTCTATTAACTTAGAAAGTGTATTGCTGAGGAGAAAAAACATTGTGTTAGATGTGATCAGACTTTATGATGATGACGAAAAAAAGCATTGTGTTTCTATTTCATTGACAAATACTTTGAACGTCATTAATTTTGCTGATGGCTTATCTCAGATCGACAGGATAAGGTTTATTATTGATGATGATGTTGATGATTATTTTTACTCATCCTTTCTACAGGTTCACACGAATTTTGCTATGTACTTTAAAATTTTGATTTTCCATTTTTTTTAGGTTCTTCTCTCCAGGGAGCACACAAGATTATAGGCACGAAATGGCATTGGATTCATATGGGAGGAGATTGTTGGTAACCTCAAGTTCAGTTAGATCGCCAATATATCAGGTGGTTATAACTCAAAGTGTTTTTTCACTTCCACTTTTGTTTGTATATTCTCTCTCTGTCCCTTACCTTTTGTTGAGCCATTTTTCAATTTAATTTCTTTAATATTTTTTTTCCTGAGAAATGAAAAGTAGGAAATTTTATTAAAAAAAAATTGTACAAATAGTGAAAGCTGTCTATTCAGGCAATCGACAACTACTAAAATGAGAAATTGTGAAAAAGGTATGTTGGTGATAAATTGTATTACAAACTTCATGGCAGGTTTATCCAATGCTTAATATAAAAAAAAAGAGTATTATTGTAGGTGAGAACTGCTTTGTGCCTCATCTAGTAGCAGTAAGTGAATCTTCTTCAACCAACACGGGCCCTGATTGTGCAACTTTTAATAGACTCCACTCCTTTAATTTTTTTACTGGGTAACAGAAATATTTATAAAGGACAGTTAGAATTACAAGAGAACTAAAAACACAACCAAGCCAAACCAACACATAAAACACAGAAGGCGCCACATAATTTTCAAATTTTTTTCTTATTTCGTGTTTAGGAGATGGAATGACCAAGCCTTGGCTAACTGGGCAAGATGTCAGGAATTATCCTTGATCCTTGTAAAGAACGGAAGAAAGAAAGAAAGAAAGAACCTTGATGACGTTAAAATATTTACAGATCTGAATGGAAGTTCAGAGAATGAAAATAAAAATTTTTTTGGTCTATAATTAGTTTGATAAGCTTCTCCTAAGGTTATACCCTAGTGCACATGCAGGCAAACTTGAGTTCCCAACTCTATTAAACCATGTGTAATCGGGTCCAGAAATGATGTGGGCCTGTAAATCGTAACCAGAGGCTTTGAGTAGAAGAATCTTGACCAATGCCTTCCCCAACCCTTGTTCATGTTTGGTTCTGAAGGTTCGTAGACTCGAGACCAAGCTAGGTTGTAAGAGAGTGCGTTCTAAGTGTGGCATGGGCTTGTTTCCAAATTGCCCAATCTTGTACTTTGAGTGGCATTTGGTTCCCAGTAACACCTACAAATGTGCTTGCATGGCATAACTATTTTTGAAGCTGCTGATAGATTTTCATATGCTACTAGGCAAAGTTTCGCTGCATTTCTTGTTTCGCTGCATTTCTTGTTGAACTGATTTGGCTTCCAGCAGAATCTGATGCATTGGATTGGAGTTGGACTGCCATATACATTTTGGGGGTTTCTCTTATCAATGTTTGATGGTACGTTACTGAATTTGGTTCAGGTTCAAGGTCATATGAGTGCGCTGAGAACGTTACCACACAGTGCAGCTATAACAACAGTGGATTGGCATCCATCATTGCCCATCTTCTTAACAGGATCAGCTGATCACTCTGTTCGAGTCACATCCCTCAGCTAAGGTGGCCTGGGCCTGGATGAGTCCTAATTTGCACCTGGGATTCCGATTCTAAGCTGCATGCTGTACTCTCAACACCCCCTTTCAGCGTGGATTCATGATTGTTTAATGTTACATTATTGGTTTTGCGGTTGGCCCTGGCCTGTGAGCGTGCTTGGTTCTCTTGTGTTCACCCCTTCTCTGTTGTACGTGTTGTATTTTATGGGCATTGTGCCCGTCTTGGGATAATTATAAATCTCATCTTATATGAGAAAAAATGAATGCATAAAAACCTTATAAAAAAGTTCATCTTTTGTACTTATTTGCACTAATGGGCAGATGTTTTGTTGGTCGATTTGGGGACTTAAGAGGGCAGAGGTTCATGTTGGGAGGAGAAAAAATGAGGATGGGCAAGGGGAGGGAGAGGGCCTAGGTGGAGGAGATTTGGTTGGTGGGGTTGTGACTAAGTTTGCATATGGGTATCCGACTACTCGAAAGTTCCAACCTGAAAAAAATCGGGTCTAGAACCTATTTTAGGTTCCGATTTATAAACAAGTCCGATTCCGGGTCCATATAGGTTCCGACCTCGGGACCTGGCATATGAGTCTTTGATATTAGAAACTGTATTTGGAAATAAATTTTTTTATATATTTTTATATATAATGCTAAAGGTAGTAGACTTGATGGACTGTTATAAGTTGAATGATATACTTAATTTAAGAAAAAACTAAAAAATTAGAAAGAAGTTTGAACCATTTTTTAAACTAGATTCAATTCTCTAGGTGGATCCGGATTTTTTCTATCATAACCGAGTCTGGAACAATAAAACTGGTTCCGGGTCAAAATTGGATCCGGAATCGAAATCGTTTTTTAGAAACGGGTTTGGTTTCAGTAATGTTCTGACCTGGAACCGTTCTGTTTGCAATCCTAGTTGTGACCCCACTATAAAGTATAAAATTTTCGACTTAAAGGCGTTCTTTTTTTTTTTGAGACATTTGATAAAATTGGAACAATACAGAGAAGATTAGCAACAATACAGAGAAGATTAGCATAGCCCTGTGCAAGAATTATACGCACAAATCAAGAAATGGTCAAGTTTTTACCCTGGGCCAAAAAAATATATATATGTGGGCCTACAGGCTTATTCTCATGTTAGCATTACTTGTACTTGTTCAGAATGGGATAGATATAGTCAAGCTCATCTACATTTGATCAGAGGTTCTATTTTACTGGTTTAGTAAGAAGTGCATTTCTTGATTCGTGGTGACCTTTTACTGGTTTAGTAAGAAGTGCATTTCTTGATTCGTGGTGAGCTTTTGAAGGTTTATGTTTTTTTTTTTTTTTTTTTATATCCAGTAGGATATTGGAGACGAAGAAAAAGAGATTTGCAAAGGTCTCCTGACATGATTTTTGGAATGGTGGTTATATTATTGGATGGCCATACGGTGCAAACCGTACAACCAGGTCGGTAAAAATGTAGGGTCCACAGCCCTCTGACCTGTTTTTAAAACGGGTCAGATCTCCCCACCAAACACCTAGGCAGGTCAGGCCCCAAAACCATAGCTGACCCGTTTTGAAAACAGGTCAGAGTTCCCCCCAGTCAGTACAGCGGGTCAAAACGCACAAGTGCATAAGTTATTAACATAACCCACAGCTGCAGCAGGAGGAAGACTGAAGAGGTGATACTCCCTCCTATCAAACTCTTCCTCTTACAGGAAGGCTATTGTCATTTCCAGCAGCAGGGGTAGGATGCAGGGACCACCTGCCATTGCAGGAGGAACCGTCCTGTTAGCCAACCATCTACTACACCACAGCAGTAGACTTCTGTAAAAATGTTACTAGCAAGTAGTGCTGCTATGTTAGTGAGTATTAGTCTAGGTGGACAGGTTGGACCTTTGGAGTAACTGGCTTCCTAGCCTAGATTAGGTAGGTCTCTGACTCTCTACTGAGAAGGAAATGGTTACCTATTGTGTTCTAATCTCTCTCCCCATGGAACTCTCAGTGTCTCTCACCCTTTTTTTTCTTATTATATTAGGAGACTCCAACACCCAATTCTGGAGAGAAATGCCATAAGAGTAGGAAGGACAGAGTGGTGGGAAGAATGGCATTTCAAAAGGTGGATCCATGAGCAATCGGATGATATGCGGGGTTTATAAATCAATTGATCAATCCTTTGTTGTCAATGAACTTGTAAGTGCACAAAAATTCACGAACCCGGTGAGGGTGGTGTTCTTGAGACTCACTGAGGAGGACGAAGGCTGAAGCTCCCCGTCTCCTCGTTGAAGGTGGAAGAACCGATGCCTGAGAACCTGGAAGAAGGAGAAGAAACAGGTCAGAGGACCCTGGCTGTGGGCAGCGCAGGGCTCTCCGATGCCTAAGTCAGTATGAGTACTGGACTAAGGATAGAGATTTTGGGGATGAAGGTGATACCAGTGTGGTTCCCCCGGACCAGAGAGAGAGCCTTACTGTTCTGGTTGGGCCCCTTTTATAGAGGAGAAGAGGAGACAATGGGGTGACTCTGTCAGAGAGCTATCCCATCGTAGCACGTCGTGTCGCATCGGGCCATACCCGGGCGTCTGTGGACGCCGTTCTGTCAGAGGACGTGGGCGGTATGGGAGGCTCTGTCAGAGAGTTTGGGCGGTGCCCTTGTCTTATCGCACGTGCTGTAGCGTGCTTAAGTGTCCAAGGAAGGACAGCTGTCAGCCCCTGCCTTGGCTAGAGACCTTGCAGAGACTCCGAAGTGGAAGAACGGGATGAAGTCCCTAGTCGAGCTGGAGACGGCATGACCGAGGTGGAGCTCTGCCGAGGTGAAGGAGTTATGCTAGGGGCCGAGATGAGCCCCGGCCGAAGTGGGGCACTCGGCCGAGCTGGTGGTCATTGAGACGAGTCTTGCCGAGATGGCCCAGCTGGCGCCGGAGCACGAGATAGAGCATCCGGCCAGTCATCCGGTGAGTTCGAAAATATCCCCACACAATAGCCCCCCAGCTTCTGAGCACAATAGACTGCTCTTTTGAGGTCAGAAGGTAAGTATCATGGAGGATGACTGGCTGGCAATGGATCAGAGCTAGAGGTTAGCATCACTGCGAAGCTGTAACAGGGTGCTTCTGCCGAGCTGGAGAGTCACACAACTGCCGAGCTGGAGAATGGGTACCGAGATGCGCTTATGGAGATCCCACTGGCTCTTCACCAGGGGCCTGTGCCGGGCATCGGGCGCGAGGGCCGAGATGCGCCTGCCGCACGCAATGGAGATCCCACTGGCTCTTCACCAGGGGCCTGTGCCGGGCATCGGGCGCGAGGGCCGAGATGCGCCTGCCGCACGCAATGGAGATCCCACTGGCTCGTCACCAGGGGCCTGTGCCGGGCATCGGGCGCGAGGGCCGAGATGCGCCTGCCGCACGCAATGGAGATCCCACTGGCTCGTCACCAGGGGCCTGTGCCGGGCATCGGGCGCGAGGGCCGAGATGCACCTGTCGCACGCAATGGAGATCCCACTGGCTCGTCACCAGGGGCCTGTGCCGGGCATCGGGCGCGAGGGCCGAGATGCGCCTGCCGCACGCAATGGAGATCCCACTGGCTCTTCACCAGGGGCCTGTGCCGGGCATCGGGCGCGAGGGCCGAGATGCGCCTGCCGCACGCAATGGAGATCCCACTGGCTCGTCACCAGGGGCCTGTGCCAGGCATCAGGCGCGAGGGCCGAGATGCGCCTGCCGCACGCAATGGAGATCCCACTTGCTCGTCACCAGGGGACTGTGCCGGGCATCGGGCGCGAGGGCCGAGATGCGCCTGCCGCACGCAATGGAGATCCCACTGGGTCGTCACCAGGGGCCTGTGCCGGGCATCGGGCACGAGGGCCGAGATGCGCCTGCCGCACGCAATGGAGATCCCACTGGCTCGTCACCAGGGGCCTGTGCCGGGCATCGGGCGCGAGGGCCGAGATGCGCCTGCCGCACGCAATGGAGATCCCACTGGCTCGTCACCAGGGGTACGAAGCTCTGGATGACTAGTGGCGGCAGAGGACCGTGCGATCAAGGCTGACAGCAGAGGACCGTGCCGTCGAAATGACAGTAGAGGGTCGTACGATCGAAGCCGACAGTAGAGGGTCGTACCGGTGTTGTCGAAGCTGACGGCGCCATCGAAGCTGACAGTAGAGGACTGTGTCGCCAGAAATGACGGTAGAGGGTTGTGCGATCAAAGCTGACGGGCGGTCGAAGCTGAAAGATGATTGGAGGCTTCAGTAGTCCCCCGAGCTGGAGGAGACTCCTGCCGTCGAGACGGAGGCGTCCGTCGAGATGGATGCTGCTGCGGAGCTGGAGGCATCCGCCGAGATGGAGGCTGCCTGGTCGCTTTCGTAGAGGTTGAAATGCTCTTGGGCTCGGGCTTCGTCTGCTTCTTGCCTGACGGACCGGTTTACCCTGGTCATCAGTGCTGCCATGGTGACCACGGGATGCATGACCAAGTCCCTCCGAAGCTCGTTGCCTGGCAGGAGGGCTTGTTGGAAAGACAGGACCGCTATTGCATTTGAGGTATTCTCGATCTGGCTGTAGACAGTCCAGAACCTTTTGGTGAACTGCGTGACACTCTCGGTCTGCTTCATTCTAAGGGCCATCAGGTCGGCGGCTGACCTGGGGACGACCATGTGGGCTTGGAACTTTGTCATGAAGGAACTTCGGAGCTGCTGCCAACTTTTGATCAATCCTTGGGGGAGTGCACAGAACCACTTTAGGGGGAGGTCCCCGAGGCTGGAAGAGAAGACTCTGCAGTTCAGGTGGCCTGCATCGCCCCACACCGACATCCTCTGAGTGAAGTGCCGGAGGTGTGCTGCTGGATCCGAGGTTCCATCGTAAACGACGAACCTCGGGACTTTGAAATCTTCGGGAAGGGGGAAGCTCCTGATCTCTGGAGAGAGGGGAGATGTGCCGAGATCTTCAGAGTTCAGCCGAACTCGAGCGAAACCGGCAACCTCCATGTTTTGTCGTACTGCTTGCTCGATGTGTCGATCAAGCCACTTTCTGAAGTCGTGGTTGTTACCCGGGCTTTCGCCATGAGCTTGGTTGCTTCTGTTGTCCTTCAGGTTGCGCTTTTTGGAAGGTGGAGTCGAGGTCGACTCCTTAGAGGATGAACCCGGTCGAGTACCCTGGTGCTGGACACTTGCTGGACCAGATCTTGCTCCTGATCTTCCCCGGTGGGGGACCGTCGGCAGCTGCGTCGACAGTGTCAGCGGTTCCTTTCCCTTTCTGATTCTTCGAGGCATGGTGTTTGGGAAGATGGCTTTTTGTAGCGTTTCCCACAGACGGCGCCAATTGTAAGTGCACAAAAACTCACGAACCCGGTGAGGGTGGTGTTCTTGAGACTCACTGAGGAGGACGAAGGCTGAAGCTCCCCGTCTCCTCGTTGAAGGTGGAAGAACCGATGCCTGAGAACCTGAAAGAAGGAGAAGAAACAGGTCAGAGGACCCTGGCTGTGGGCAGCGCAGGGCTCTCCGATGCCTAAGTCAGTATGAGTACTGGACTAAGGATAGAGATTTTGGGGAAGAAGGTGATACCAGTGTGGTTCCCCCGGACCAGAGAGAGAGCCTTACTGTTCTGGTTGGGCCCCTTTTATAGAGGAGAAGAGGAGACAATGGGGTGACTCTGTCAAAGAGCTATCCCATCGTAGCACGTCGTGTCGCATCGGGCCATACCCGGGCGTCTGTGGACGCCGTTCTGTCAGAGGACGTGGGCGGTATGGGAGGCTCTGTCAGAGAGTTTGGGCGGTGCCCTTGTCTTGTCGCACGTGCTGTAGCGTGCTTAAGTGTCCAAGGAAGGACAGCTGTCAGCCCCTGCCTTGGCTAGAGACCTTGCAGAGACTCCGAAGTGGAAGAACGGGATGAAGTCCCTAGCCGAGCTGGAGACGGCATGACCGAGGTGGAGCTCTGCCGAGGTGGAGGAGTTATGCTAGGGGCCGAGATGAGTCCCCGGCCGAAGTGGGGCACTCGGCCGAGCTGGTGGTCATTGAGACGAGTCTTGCCGAGATGGCCCAGCTGGCGCCGGAGCACGAGATAGAGCATCCGGCCAGTCATCCGGTGAGTTCGGAAATATCCCCACACAGAACTCTTACCTTAATTCTACTGACCTTTTTGCAAAAGATGAAAAGAAAATGAGAAGGTCCCTTTATTATCATTATTGTTTTTCCTGTGGAAAGACATTTTCATTCATTAAACAAAATCCACAGAAAAAAAAAAGTCAACATAAAACTACTCAAAAAAAAACCCAAGGCTGTACATTTTCATTCATTCATTAAGCAGCTTTTCTTTTCAGGTGACTTAGATTGCTAGGTTAGCTGGATATTGGAGTAGGCTATTAGGCCTGTTGTATCGGCTGTCTGCTATGTTCAGTATTTCTTTTGCTAGAACAGGTGCATTTATGCATGTCGGTTGGATAGGCTGCTTGGATAGGCTCTCTTTTGAAAGCTATGAAACAATGAAGCAAAGAAAAGCTTTTCCCAAGAAAGCTTGAAAGCATTTTTTAATTTTGGTCTCCGACTGCGACTGTCTCATTTGTGCTCACGAGTGAGATAATTAAGGTCCATTTACATAAAATCTGAAACTAGTGAAAATGAATATCCTTTTCTTCACCAAATTCTACTCTAATATAAGATATAAGTTTGCTCCGGTATATGAATAAGTTTATATTCAATAAAAAGTTTGTGTTCTATCATTATGTTTTCAATTTTGCAATAGATCTAATTACTATTAGGAGTAAAATTTGAAAGCACTCACTATAAAAGGAGGTCCTCCGTATTGAGCGGCGGTCCTGTTATGAAATTTGACTTATCTCACTTTATAGGCAGAGTGATTGATACAATGAGAAAATCCAACTCAACACCTTTTCAACTCAATGGGCTGTTATGTTAGGCTAGGCTTTCCTTGAGGCAATAACTACTGCAGTGATCATCTTACCTGAACATTGGAAGTAAAAAAATCAAAGGATTTGAAGAGCTAATGGGAAGGAATGTAGAGGTATGATAAAAGCACTCGTCCCTTTCACATGTTTTTCTTCCTCTCTCACCCCTACTAGGTACTTCATGCATGTCAGAGAAAGGTTAAGTGGATCAACCTTAATCCTGGCTGTTTTTTCTGCAGATCAAGTGTACCCAAACTGTGGCAGACCTGTACAGGATAAGGGTCCGGTGATCCCGGGCAGATAAAGGTTGAGTCATATTTTGCCACACCTAGCCCAAGCCAAATTATTAAAAATGTCACATTGAACCCAACATTAATTGGGCTTAACCTGACCCAACATTAATTGGGCTTAACCTGACCCAGCCCGGCCAGAATTATAGGAACTCAAGTTGCTCCTCTAACTTTATATTTTATTGGATATCAGTTGAATCAGATGGGCGCAACCCCAATAGGTATATTGAATGGATATAATGCATCTGGTATGGGATTTTTAGGGCGAAATTAGCATAGGGTGTTGGTTGGGTTTGGTCTAAAGAGTCCAGATCCCTTGTCCCAGCTATTATATGGAACCGTGTAACACAACTTGCGGGTACTCCATATTGGAGTTCACGGAGAGATAATTGGGACCATTCAAGAGGAATCACATCCCCTTCAATGACATATCCTAAGATTTCACTTTAATAGGAATAGGACCCACCTTAAGATTGATCACATGATTTAAAATGTGACAGGGCCTCGACTTGGAATTGTTGCTGATGTGGAGTTAATCATGTTTCTATCATGTGCTAAATCGGACTGTGGGATCCACTTTTATTGAACTGAAATTTGAGTATGTATGTATAGAGGGGATGTAATTCATCTTGAACGGTCCGGATTATAACTATGTGTGCCCCAAGATAGAGTTCCCGAGATATGTCACATGGTTCCAGTATAATAGCTGGGACAAGGGGTCTGGACTCTTGGTCAAGTGGGTTTAACATTACAGGCTAACGTAGAGATGAGCCCAACCCAAGTTGGCAAGTGGCTAGTGACAATCTGATCGCAAAAGGACATGATATATGCGTGTGGCATGTGGAGAAGTGTATTTCGAATTTTGTTGCAATTTGGATTAAATCCATGAGAACTAAGAACATATAATTAGATTGAGATATGGAGGGTATGAGCAGCTCTCATCATGGTTGCCACATGAGCATAAATGTTGAGGTTTTCGTGACTAACTAGTAGTAGATCTATGATTTTTATTGGGAGGCGACGAAATAAGTAGTTAAATTTTGTGGGCGAATCCAAAATTTTAATGTGATTTTTGGAGGCGGACCCCAAATAGAGGTCATGAAGACATTAACCTTCCTAGTTCATAGTTCAGTGCATCCTTTTGATTGTAAAAATCATGTAATTTTTGGAGAATCTTTTGTTATAGATTGACATGTTTGGTTTAATTTTTTATTTTTTGCCATAGAGAAGAGTGCATCTTTGGAGTTTTTTTTTTTTTTTTACTCCAGTTAATTAAGAACTGACGCTTCTTAGCATTTGGGTAAGGAGCCATTTTTGAGTGCATTTTTTTTTTCAACTCTAGCTAGTTAAGAAGTGACGCTACTGAGCATTTAGGTAATAAGCCGTTGTTGAGTGCATCTTTCTTTTAATTATTAACTGTGATTGACACATAATTTAAGCAATAGATGCTGAGCAACTAATAAAACAAAGTGATGCATTTCAACTAGCACAATATAATCATCTCTGTGAATGTCCCCTTCTTGAAAAGTGTGATATTGTTCTCCAAGGCCAAAAAAGAGAGAATATAACCTGTCAACAAAGAGAATATAACCTGTCATGTAAGAATCAGATGTTAGTCTTTAACAACCTAAAATAAATACTAACCATGGTGAACTCTATATATTCTGAGTTAATAATAGCTTATGATCTAAGACTTGATAGTGGTGAAGCCATTCGAAGCAAATGAATTGTCCAAGAGAATAAAGAACGAATGGAACTGATCGAAGACAGAATATGATTTCTCTTACATTTTTTTATTCGGATCAAAAGAGAAATGATTGATAAATATAATTCACTTGTCAACTAATCTAATTGGAAATAGGATTAATATAGGATTAACAGATGAGGTGAACCATAGCGTCTGCATGGTTTCATATAATCCATATTATTATATATGTATAGGGAAATTTCCCCACCTAAGCAGATGGCATAGTCCTGCGGTCGAGCTCATAGGCCCCTTTTAGATGTCTGCTTATTGACGCGAGTGAGTGGGTTAGAGGAAAAGTGGACAGGGATCGGGAAAAAAATCAGCTCTATCAAATCATCCTAACCCTTGATTTAGCAGCCTTAAAGCTTAGTTATCTTCTAACCATAATTTTTTTTTAGATTCAATCCAAAATGGTAAATGTTTAATATTGAGACTAAAAATTGGGCTTAGTGCTAGATCATGGGGGATGAGAGTATGAAGGGGCTTGCACAAATCAAATGTTGGCCCAAGTGGGTCCCACAAAGCTGGACTGCACATTCTATTGCTCGTACAATAATATATATACATATATATTTATATGGGCAGACCAAGGAAATTCTCCTTGGGGGGCTTTATATAAAATAGTAATGGGGAAATAGGCTAATGTAAAATAAAAGTAAATTAATTTTAAGAATTTGGAGGGGCTTCTTAAGATTTTTGATTTTTTTTCAGGGTTGTGTGATTTTTTTCAGACCCTTGTACTTAGGGGTGTGCATGGATCGGTTCGGGTCGATTTTGGGTTAAAACCGCCAACCGAACCGACCATGTCGGTTTGTATATTATGTGAACCGAACCGAACCGAACCGACACAATGGAATTTATCCGATCCGCAACCGACCCGACTAGTGTCCGCCATATCCACCACCCGATTCAACCCGATTTTTTCATGGATATCAACCACTTGATCCAATTATCTACCGACCCTACTAGTGTCCACCAAGCACCAAATACATAGTCGGTCCAGATACATAGTGTTGTTACCTACGCTCAAACACTTCTACATAAGCACTTTGACAAAACATGATCCCCTGTTTAGAGTGCAAAAAATATATTAATTGAAAACCACCAAATACTAATAAATAATTTTAGAGTTGGAATAATACAATATAATAAAGTAGCCATTACTCGTCATATTTACAAAGATGGAAGAAGACAATTAAAAGGAAATTGTTGATGCATTTTGAAGTTTTTAGGTGTCCAAAGACATCCCACATAATCTCTTGCAAATAAAGCACATATTCAGAAAAAATAAAAGGCAAACCATATGAAGCATTAACTTAGTAATAATATGATACCAATACCCAATTTGCTAGGTGTGTGCATGGATCGGTTCGGGTCGGTTTTGGGTTAAAACCGCCAACCGAACCGACCCAGTCGTGTTATCAATTTTTTTAACCGATCCGAACCGACCCTAATTGGATAATCGACCCGTTTGCCATGGTTTGGGTCGGGTCGGTCGGTTTTGTCGGGTCAAATGGATTTACGCACACCCCTACTTGTACTTGGTCTGCCCTGTAAATATATATATTGTTTTTTTGTGTCCATTGAAAATAATGACCGTGACCATAGATTTAGTAGGGATACTTGTAGTAGATTAGCTATAAAGTGTTAGAAAATGTGATTTACAATAATAAGCATTGAATATTTAGCTTTTATATTATATGTATAGTAAATATCTCCTCCATCTTATAATACAGTAAATGGAACATCTTAATGACAAAATATAAACTTGTTTGACGTTGAAGCAACATCTAATACTTTACTTCTTTCCGTTGACTACTGCTTGTTGAGACATGAGCTGCAAGGCATTCTTTCCAAGTCTGACTTAATTGTAGGTTGGTATGGGGCACTGTTGTTTTTTCGATAAATGGAGTTTAACCAAGTTGAATGATGGCCAATGGGATACCCACAAGATTGGGTGACTGCAAGGGAAATGTCAAATACATTAGTTTGAACTAAAAATTAGACTGGTACACGATTTACTTTTTGGAATTTGTGTGTGTTACAAACTGCAAGCAAAATATCATGTCCCAACAGTCTATATGCCATCCACAACAAACTTGCTAGGAATGAGAAGAATGATAAGTAGAATGGCATGAATTCCACGCTTTTGGTCTGAATAACTCGTTTCTGAAATCATGAAACAGATATTAAAACAAATTAGTGTTGGAAGCTGTAATAATATTATTCATAATCTACAAGTAAATAAAAAAAGTAAATTGGTTTATGGATAAATTTAATTAATTTGTCCATAAAAATAACCAATTAAGAATGCTGATTTAGAAGCTCTTGTTGTCTTAGTGGATAACTGATCACCACAGCAACGAGTGGTGCGAAGTGTCCGCCATATCCACCACCCGATTCAACCCGATTTTTTCATGGATATCAACCACTTGATCCAATTATCTACCGACCCTACTAGTGTCCACCAAGCACCAAATACATAGTCGGTCCAGATACATAGTGTTGTTACCTACGCTCAAACACTTCTACATAAGCACTTTGACAAAACATGATCCCCTGTTTAGAGTGCAAAAAATATATTAATTGAAAACCACCAAATACTAATAAATAATTTTAGAGTTGGAATAATACAATATAATAAAGTAGCCATTACTCGTCACATTTACAAAGATGGAAGAAGACAATTAAAAGGAAATTGTTGATGCATTTTGAAGTTTTTAGGTGTCCAAAGACATCCCACATAATCTCTTGCAAATAAAGCACATATTCAGAAAAATAAAAGGCAAACCATATGAAGCATTAACTTAAGCAATAATATGATACCAATACCCAATTTGCTAGGTGTGTGCATGGATCGGTTTGGGTCGGTTTTGGGTTAAAACCGCCAACCGAACCGACCCAGTCGTGTTATCAATTTTTTTAACCGATCCGAACCGACCCTAATTGGATAATCGACCCGTTTGCCATGGTTCGGGTCGGGTCGGTCGGTTTTGTCGGGTCAAATGGATTTACGCACACCCCTACTTGTACTTGGTCTGCCCTGTAAATATATATTGTTTTTTTGTGTCCATTGAAAATAATGACCGTGACCATAGATTTAGTAGGGATACTTGTAGTAGATTAGCTATAAAGTGTTAGAAAATGTGATTTACAATAATAAGCATTGAATATTTAGCTTTTATATTATATGTATAGTAAATATCTCCTCCATCTTATAATACAGTAAATGGAACATCTTAATGACAAAATATAAACTTGTTTGACCTTGAAGCAACATCTAATACTTTACTTCTTTCCGTTGACTACTGCTTGTTGAGACATGAGCTGCAAGGCATTCTTTCCAAGTCTGACTTAATTGTAGGTTGGTATGGGGCACTGTTGTTTTTTCGATAAATGGAGTTTAACCAAGTTGAATGATGGCCAATGGGATACCCACAAGATTGGGTGACTGCAAGGGAAATGTCAAATACATTAGTTAGAACTAAAAATTAGACTGGTACACGATTTACTTTTTGGGATTTTTGTGTGTTACAAACTGCAAGCAAAATATCATGTCCCAACAGTCTATATGCCATCCACAACAAACTTGCTAGGAATGAGAAGAATGATAAGTAGAATGGCATGAATTCCACGCTTTTGGTCTGAATAACTCGTTTCTGAAATCATGAAACAGATATTAAAACAAATTAGTGTTGGAAGCTGTAATAATATTATTCATAATCTACAAGTAAATAAAAAAAAGTAAATTGGTTTATGGATAAATTTAATTACTTTGTCCATAAAAATAACCAATTAAGAATGCTGATTTAGAAGCTCTTGTTGTCTTAGTGGATAACTGATCACCACAGCAACGAGTGGTGCGAAGTGACAAAAGTGATGAGCCCCACACTTCCAACGAGCAACTTCTTATGGTGATGATCATGCACAACAAAAGCAGTGGCAAAGAACATCACAAATATAAGTAACACCATCAAAAAAGCTTGTTTCTACATGCATACAAACAAAATTGAGGATTTTATTGGAAAAATCCCACAATATAGCCATTCATCATGATGGGTCCTGGCCAAGTTGTCAGCACTAATACAGTACATTTTTTTTATTTTTATTTTTATTTTAGGGTAAGTGATGCTAGCGTCACTGTGTTCTGATGCCAGTGACGTTAGCGTCTTCGTTCGCCTAGCCATATAAGCCCCACCCGTCCCCATTTTGACCATTTGTAACTTCTCCTTCTTCTCTAGAGCGACGCCGCCGCTTCATCAACCTTCTTCCTTCTCTATAATTCATCAACCTTGATCTGATATCGCACATCCACGTGAAGGTATGTCCCATTAGCTACGTTTCTGCACATTATTTTTGAAAAATCCTGTGTGTCTGGAGTTCTTGATGCGTTTTGTATGGTATGAAACCTTAGAGATCTTGTTTCGCAGCATTATGTATGTTTAGAGTTTCCATTCTTTAGTTGTTTTTTTTTTTTTTTTTTTTGTTCTTGTAAGCTATTTTGTTCATCTGGTTTCCTCATTTACTTGTTTTCACAGAGTTTGCACTCACGCACTCTATTTGTTCGATGAAATGTGACATTGGAGGTCTGTGCTTATTATCATTGCAAAAGACTTACTACCTTCTACCATTTTCTTTAGTGAATGAATACACACTTTAAATATTTTCATAGTGCAAAAAGGAAACAAAAAATGAACTTGGAAACAATACTGAGATTTCACTTCACTTGGGCTATTTGATATGCAACTTGGGCTTTTTTTTTCTTTTCAAGATTGTCTTGTCGCAGTTGGTTTGATATGGATTTGGATTTGAATGAGATCATTTGTTTGGTTCAATTGTTGAACTGAATCTTGGCTTGTGTAGTGGGGTTTTGTGCTATTGATAAGTGACAGTTCGATAGAAGGGACAAGTTTGTAGGAAGAAATATGCCTACATTGTTATATTCTGAACATCAAGCATTAAATAAATGATATAGAAAAATGTACATGGGATAGGTTTCGATTTACAGCATATTCTTGTATCGAATGACTTTGTTTCCATAAGATCATTGTTTGTTTGAACCGCAACCTTGTTAAATAGTCTTCCTATTTTGTTACCGGCTTTTGGATTCTGAAAAGCAGAATTTTATTCTCTTCTCAACTCATACTTGTATATGCTTCATATTACATGGTATGAAACTGAACAGATGGTGAAAGACAAGTTGTCTGATGATGAGGGGCAGTTATTGTACGAGCAAGATGAACATGTTTCAAAGGCCACATTAAAAGGAATTGAACTAGGATCTTATAGATGCATCAATACCAACCCAGACAAAAAGATATGGGTCTTGACTGACAAGATGAAAGAGCATATGAGAGCTGTTGGCCTTCACCATCTGTCAGGGATAAACTATATGAGGATAGACCATGCTCTAATATATGGGTTGGTGGAAAGGTGGAGGTTAGCATATTCCTAGTGTCTGGTTAGATATTTGCAAATTCCTCTGGTGCAAGGGGGCCAGCTTAGATTCTAGAACTCTTTAGGGAGTTCAAGCCATATGCATGGGGTCCAGCGTGCCTTGCAAGCTTGTACAAGATGCTTGCAAGGGTTACAGGTTGTTTAGAGATGGAGAGGATAGTGATGAGGAAGGGGAGGTAGAGGAGAAAAAAGAAAGCGGAAAGATTACGGTGCTCATGACTCTAATAGGCCTGCTTCAGCAGCTACAGGTGATTAAATTTTAACCAGAAATTCACATTTTTTTTTGTTATTAGTAATCACAAGTTTACATTTTGCGTTAACTGTCTGTGTTGTTTCATACTTGTAGATTTGGGCCTACTCAAGGATATCAATTGTTTTTTGTGGGAATGCGGATGTTTTAATTTCTACTTTGTTTTTTGTGGGAATGCGGATGTTTTAATGTGTGAATATGAATGAAATGTACTATGTATTTGTCTCAATTTCTCTACCAATGTAAGCATGTATGGGTCAAAGTTTGAATGTGAATGTAATATCAGTTTTGACTGATATCAATGATGCTAGCATCACTTAATTTGGCTTTTGTATGGGTTTATGGCTGATACCACTGACACTAGCGTCACTGAAATCAGCTTGTCTCCATATTTTGCCTGACGCCGGTGACGCTAGCGTCATTGAAATTAGCTTCTGTTTGGGCATTTTGCCAGACGCCAGTGACGCTAGCGTCACTGAAATTAGCTTCCGTCTGGGCATTTTAGCTTGACGCCACTGACGTTAGCGTTACTTAATTTCACTGACGTCCAAATTAATTTGGCAGACTCCAACAACATAAAGTTGGTCACATCGATTGCTCACTGTCAGGAGTTTGCTGTTGATTAAAAGTCACTCACTTCAGCCAAACAATATGTAAGCTCTTACTTTGACCACTATCAAAAGGGGCACTCTTACATTCATATTTCTCAAAAGCTCAAAAGTAAATCCTCAACACAAATTATGACAAAGAAAGATAGTAACGCTTACATATCAATATACACAAAAGTTTACTACAGAAAGTGAGGTACAAAAGTATGCTCCAAATTCATGAATACAATTTCTTACAAAAGTATGCTCCAAATTCATGAACACAATTTCTTACAAAAGTATGTGTTTATTACAAATCCAGATGTCTTGTATTGACTTCATTTTACAAAAGGTTCTTTCGACAACTCTGGCGATTTATGGCCTCTCTCGTTGCAATTAGAGCAAGTGAACACCCTACGCGACCTGTAACGATCCTCAGTTCGTAATCTATTCTTTTTTGATCTCCCGGGCTGTCTAGTGGCAAGCGGAGGTAGAACTCTTTCAGTTGAACTGTGCTCAACTGTTTGTTATTATGAGTAGCGTGAATCACTCCACTGTACGTGGCTTGAAGCACAGTTGTTAGATAGTAATCTTCACAAAAATCATATGGATTATATTTCCTCACTCTCATTGAAGCAATTGCATGTGAACACGGTATCCCAAGTACTTCTCATTTGCGGCACGTGCAAGTCCGACGATCAAGATGAACAATGTCAACATAGTTTGCAGACTGAACTTAAAACTTGACTATATCGGCAATGCATACGTGCAACCTCCAGGCTTCTTCTGTTTCGTGTCCTAGCATTTTCTCAGCGTATGGAGTCAAACGACTGTTAATATTGAGGTTTTAAGCATGTCGTTTTTGGAAGAACTCCATCAATCTATCTTTTATCTCCTCCACATGCTTAACTATCGGTAAAACTCGAGTGTCTTTTAACATAATGTTGGTGAATTCAGCGGTATTACTTGTAAGCATGTCATATCGCCGGCCTCCAACAAAGGCATTTGCTGCTGCTCACCAAATCCGTGTATATAATTATATATATGCATCTTGGCTGACAACCCTAATGTCTTCCATGAACACCTCATATTCACATGCCATGTATGCCTTTGCAGCACACCAGAATTTAATCACAACTGCTGGATCTTTGAAGGTTGATTTAATGTTTTCAGCAAGAAGGCGACAACAATAACAACGAGTTGCACTTGGAATAACGTTCGCCAATGCAGGAACAAGGCCCTTCTGCCGATTGATCGATCCCCAAGTGTAGGGTGCGATTGTCGTAATAATCTGGTAAATCTAGGCCGATCCACATGGAGTAATGCTTTTTAAGAAACCTTCCAGCTTTGACCTGTCCTAAATAAACACTGATGGCCTAAATAGAAACTATTTAAATTACATCAACTTTGCTAAAAGAACTGAATGTAAAAAGTTTAATTACAATGCTTTCTAAAAATAAAAAAACTATTGTAATAAAGGAAACCTAACCTAAGCAATCCTAAAATATCTAAAAACCTGCAAAAGAACACACAAATCAAACAACCAATTTAATATAAAAAAAATCAAAAAAAAAGTTTCCCAAATTAGATCCTACTTACCAAAATCAATTTTTATGCAAATATGAATGATCTATAATGCCCTAAATTCTAACAATGCAATTTTATGCAAGTTTCTAACCATATGATGAATGATGTAAAAAGTCTCAAGTATGGAAACTATTGCGCAGCCCCAACTTTGTTGGACTGTACGACAGGCCTGAGATGATATGAACCTAAATCCAATGGCTGGAGTCAATACTCTGATGATGCATGGACAAAAAAAAAGAATGGAAAAAGGACTTAAAACGAAAAAGATATGACCACCTAAAGATGCCTACTTGAACTGTTTTGGGTTAGAAATCTGATCGCAGGCTGTCTAACTACCCCTGTTTCGGCCGCTGTTTACCCCACTTCCCAAACTTATTTTTTTTCTAAAATCCTGGGGTTGTAAAGAGTTATTTCCAAATATTAATTCTGCAAAGTTTTGATAAAAACTAAACTCATTTACCTAACTTTCAAGTCGCACACTTTTGCAACTCAGTCGAGTCAAATGTGTTAAAACTGGGCAGAATTTTTATCTATTGTCATACCAAGTCCGAATTTAGTCTTTCTAACCGGTTAATAATCTTGTGATTTCAGCAACAAAAACCTATTCTAATGCAATTTCTAAATATGATACATGCACAAAAACACTTTCTAACCATAGATTATGCCGGTAACAAAAATAGTAAGTTTCTACTAAGCATGGAAACATGTGAGTTGGGGTTTCTAAATCAAGAATTTGAAAATAAAAAGATGATCAGAGTATTAACTTAAAATAAAAACAAAAAGGGTGGAAAAAATAAAAAGCAGAAAAGATGTATTAAAGATCTAGAAACTAAACGATCATACAAGTATTGAAAATGCGATAATGAAATCCTCTCTTCTCAGAGTAGGAAAAACAAATGCAAGTGATTACCTGATGTCTCTCAACTTTTAATCTATTTATTTTATTTTAAAAAACCTAGATCTAATCATGTGAAATACTGTCTCCAATCAAAACACATAAAAGAACTAGAAAAAGAAAATTAAACCACTTACATATAGAACACGTACGCATAATCAATCCAAGTAGTGTCTTTATTCCTTGATCTTTGAGTACAAGAAATTAATATTCTTCTCTCATTTTCATTCTCTCAACATGGCCTCAGAACCTATGCCTAAAAGAGTTAAAAGAAAGAAGAAGAAGAAAGGGACTTAGAGAGAGAAAGGAGTGATGTGAAATGGAATGGAGAGAGAGAGCCTCCAAAATTGCTAGCAAAAGTCTTGGACGTCCAGCCCCCCCTTGGCTGGTTCCCTTTTATGCTTTTTGCAATGTCTTGATTAGCTAAGAATTTTCCTTGGTATTAAGGCTTTTGTTTCCTTTTGTGTAAAAATTCTTGCTTAGCCTCAAAGCTGATTTCTTTGTTGGAAAATCTCTTCCAAATTGAGTGTCTTGATATGCTACTCTTTCCTTGTGAGTCTCCTTTAGAATCTCCAAATGTGATCATGATATGAGTTTCCCAAAAAAATCAGATTTTTACACAAATTAATAGATCCTATATGGGTTTGACGTCCAAGGGAAATGAGCCCATCATGGACGTGTAACATTCTCTTTAATGAAGCCCACATGGCTGGTTGGTGAATGGTGGACCCCACATGGGATTCCAATGGCATATAGCACCAGGTCTTGGACGTCCCAATCATATTAGGATTTTCTTGGCTACTTTCTTTTCTTCCTTTGCTTTCCTTTGCTTGCTTCTTGAGATTTTGACTTTTCATTTTACTTCTCACTCAAATTTCATAAATGTGCGGGCCTCACTTTTTTCATTTATCCTACAAATTGAAAGTGACAATTTTAACATTAATCATATGTAAGAAAATAAATATGAATTATGCATGGGGCCCTACATGGGTAATGATGTACCCAAATGACAAACTTTCCAAAAATAGTACATGGTGCCCAAAATAGCAAGTATGCATTGATGAAGCCAAAAACTAATTCTGGGGTGATGAATGAGATGAAAAATCATAATTTCACGAAAGTCATGCAATTCAATGAATTTTGACCAATTCGGACCATTTTTCCAAAAATATCCCCAAATACATGTAATCACGAAATCAAGTGCAAATCTATGCAATTAAACCTAATTAAGTCCACAAATGCTCATGAAATGATGACGTAATGACCTAATTTTGTGGACTTATCACTGATCGGAGACGATGGTCAAATTTGTAGGTTCTCCTAATGATACTGATAGATTGGCGATGAACCACTCTCAGCTGTCACGCATTTATGCCTCCGCAAACGCAAAGGCTATATGGAACAGCTTGTGGTTTGCATTGATGGTCACGGACACCATTAAAACTTCTGGGTACTTGCCACGGAGATGTATTCCATCGACCGCAATCATTGGCCTAAGCGATGATATGAATGACCGAATGCAAAGACCAAAAGCCCAAAAAAATCTCTTGGACATGTCGGCGTCTATTGCATCAATATTAGTGACAGTACCCGGGTTCATCATTTTCAACTCCTCACAATACAGAGGGAGGAGCTCAAAAGATTCTTCATACGAGCCTCTAACAATGCGCAGTGCAATGTCCTTTGCCATATGTGCCTTCCTATAAGAAATTGTGATACCGAACTCTATTTGATAGTCATTCATTATTTCCTTTGGCTTAATGTTGTGATTTAACAGTACTTTCTCCAAAATATACTCCGCAATCAGTTCTGATGATATCTGGCGATGTGCAGTGCCCATCATTGGCTTCAAGCATTTATGGATTGGGTTATAGGTCCGCACCTTGAAGCGGGGTCCACTATCAATCATAGATGCGCAAATGCGCCATGTGCAGTCACATTCCTTGCAACGTGCAGTGACTTTGAACTACTGTGTCTTTAAGTGCTGCACAGTGAAGTTGTTGTATATTAAAAATTTCGCTAAAGTCAAATCATCACGATTCGAAAATTCGTGCCATAGCCACATCTCCCGAGATGAATGGTGTTCCAACTCTGTATCAAATTCGTCTGGGACCATGTCATCTTCGAATATAACTTTCCGCTTATGGTAGCTATGTTCTCCGACATTCAACATCGGAGGTCTTTTGCCTCTTACAGTTGAACAGCCTGCAACATTGGTTCCCTTGTTTTTCAGATTCAATAGTGACAAACTCTTTGTCATCAGGCATGTTCACTTTCTCAACACCGTCAATAAAAATGCAATAACTTTCTTTCGCCAATTCATCGCTACCAATGTTCTGGCTTGCTGAGAAATGAATGTCATTGTCTTCGCATAGATTGACAGTAGGAATTTCATGACTTTTAACGAAAGGTACTTTGCACTTCACATTATGATTGCTCCCCGAACAATCAGTTTGTTTGCTTCGTAAAGAACGCATGTCCATCTCAAATGACCTTCAAGAACAACACATGGAAAGAATTACATCAAACCTTAAAAATAACTTATGCACCTTCTCTGTTCTCCGATGTGTTTAGCAGAACCAATCAGTCTTCTATTGATGTATAGTAATATCTCATTTGCATTGCCACTTGCAAGTGTCAACATGCACTTGATGTCGCTATCATCCTCTATGGCAGCCAATAGAAACACGTGACCATTGTGATGGAGATAATGTATGCTTAGGTTCTTGCAAGTTTCTTCTCAATGTGTAGTTTCAAGAGCTATGTTCATCAATTCGGGAAATGTTATGTCGCTTTGAATGAACCTCATCTTCTGATTTCCGCCTTCGTATACCGGGTGAATCATGTCATATTTAAATTCCCTATCGTAGTGGGAAATTACAATCAACTCACCACCCGACATCCTAATTCAAAACAAAAAAATAATTATTTAGGCATAATTACTGTACCAACATATACTTCCAATGCCAACAACACCTCATTAACCAAAGAAGTGTGTGATTGTAAGGGGCCAAAGACATAACACAGTGGAAGACGATCTACGCACAGAAAATTCAAACAAAACTAGAGGAAAGGGCCAAAGATGTTAATCTATGGCCTAAAACGCCCAACACTCAAAAATTTTAAAAAGTGCATAGGGTTACAAACAATATAAAAAACATATGCAAGAATACAGTACAAGCACTAAGTTTCACACTTCAAAATAAACAATACAAATGTCTGTGAGCTTCTCTAACTTCTTTTATACCAAAGTAAAAGGAAAAGCATCACAAATGAGACATTATATTCATTTTTTCATGTTACCCAAAAAAAGTAAACATAATGCGCATACCTCTTAAATGAAGATCAACAACCACCAAAATGAAATCAAAATAACAGATGAAGTGAGAATACAAGCCCATATAAACTATCTGCCAGCAGTTGGAGCCACAAGAAAGTTTTTTTGAGAAACATTGGGTAGAAAAGGAATGGAAAATAGGGGACGACACGACTATATATATGGTGCGCATGGCAATGATAGCGTCACTCAAAATTATTTTGATTGACGCTACCGTCAGTAAAAATAAAAAATAAAAAAAATGTGGCGGGAAGACTGCATTAGTGCTGACAATTTGGCCAGGACCCATCAGTAAAATCCTCAACAAAATTAGTCTTGCATGTTCACATCCATAAAGTTTACATGATATGTGGCCTCGCAAGAGTAGTGAGTAGTGCATATATAAGAAATTCAGAATATTATAGAAGATCATGTAAAGTACAAGTAGAAGAATATATGAAGTAAAAAGGGCTTGCCTTATTCCAAACTGAAGAAAACGATATATAGATGATGATGAAAGATATCTCCAGAAGAATTCCTAACCCATTAATGGTGACCACAAGGAAATTTTCCCATTTCACACTCACTATAGGCATACCATACTAGGTATAGAGAAGGTAGTTCGATAGAGCAATGATGTATGGGATGCAAGAAAACTCCTAAGTGCTTTTTTTTTTATAACCCTGATGAATGTAAATCTGAAGACGCAAACGAATTGAAAATGTGAAAAAGCAAATCTCAGAAAATCATTACTGCCAAGCAACTTAAGAGTGTTGAATTACATGGGTGCAGCATAAAGTAGCAATGAAGCGACATTCCTTGTGAAACATGCACCAAATGAATCATTAGAACACCTTCTTAGTTTTTATGCATCTTCTCATCTTCACGAGAGGAGATTTTAGAAGTTACCTGTTACTCCAATAGCCATGTGTAGTCTGTCACCCATGTTTCTCTTATTGAGATATCAGTTCCAAGAATTAGCACAGTGAGAGAGGAATGACAATAATTAGCACAATGAGAGAGAAAGGACACTACTCTATAAGACAGGTTCTCAATATGAAATGGCTATAAATAATGTTGGGGTTGGTCCACTTTTTAATAAATAATGTTGAGGTTGGTCCACTTTTTACAGGTTCTCAATATGAAGCTATAAATAATGTTGAGGTTGGTCCACTTTTTAACCTGTAGTTTTTCTAAAACTAAAAGCTTGATCAGTCATATATATCAGAAGGAGAATAAGATAGATGGAACATGCACAAGTATTATTTTTTTTAGTTTTATTTCTTCCAAAAAGTGGGAGTTGCTGCTAATTCTACCCACTTGGAAAAATACGTTTGTACAGGGACCTCATGTCACAACCCGGGCCTGAGATCTGATTACTTCGGACAAACCATGAGTCGCGATCCCATACTTACTCCCGTAAACTCCGAATTAACTTTGTTAATATGAAATCCACAAAGGATATCAATCACATAAACCTTTCAAATGTATAAGATTTGCGGAATACATATTCATTGACGAAATATTTAATTACACAAGCTCAAATACACATCTACTATTCTAATCAAGTCAACCACTGCATATTCAAATACAATGCAGGGGACATCTATTTACATCTCAAAATGAATTGGTAAGTTTTCTCAAAATACTTCCAAAACGTTTATAACTCCTTTGGCACTCCGGTTTAAGTCCATTCGATTAAACCTCCTGGAGATATCGATGGGTCTCCTCCGCTGGCGGCGCGGCCTCTGCAAGAACGGCACGGGCAACTGGGCCTGTGATGTCATCAATAACACAATGAACACGACGGTTCAACAATGTATATACAATTCTATGATATTACATGTTATCACATAGAATGAATCTATCAATTTAACAATTAATAGTTCTAGACAATTCCATATCAATAGCAGTGTTTCATACTATAGAATCAAGTAATAACAATTACTTTATGATAGCTATAGTGGCATTCATTTCATTTCAGTCAGAGCTTCCAACGGAAGCAACGTTGTATTTGTAAACACAAATACTAGTCATTCATTATCAGTTCTTTTGGTTAGTCACTCTGTATTATTCAATGAGTACTCTTTTTATTACATGGCTTATCAATGACTTATCAAATGGGTGGGATTTATCAGTGTCTTGATCAGAGGTCATTGGCATCACCACGGAGCTCCGGAACACTCCAATACATCTACTGCAGTAGGATTATTCATTACATTGTTACATTTAGTAACTGTTCATTAATTCCATTAATTCAGTGCATTATGTCAGTGTAGCTCAATAATGAGTTCGGGAATCAAATTAATTCTTATTCAGACTTCTAAACCAACCAATTGAGTGAAACGTTCGTTATCCAATGCACGTGTTATTCTTGATTAACATCACGTTATATATTTAATTTGTGCATTAGGATAACCTTAGCTAATAATAGCTTATGATCTAAGACTTGATAGTGGTGAAGCCATTCGAAGCAAATGAATTGTCCAAGAGAATAAAGAACGAATGGAACTGATCGAAGACAGAATATGATTTCTCTTACATTTTTTTATTCGGATCAAAAGAGAAATGATTGATAAATATAATTCACTTGTCAACTAATCTAATTGGAAATAGGATTAATATAGGATTAACAGATGAGGTGAACCATAGCGTCTGCATGGTTTCATATAATCCATATTATTATATGTATAGGGAAATTTCCCCACCTAAGCAGATGGCATAGTCCTGCGGTCGAGCTCATAGGCCCCTTTTAGATGTCTGCTTATTGACGCGAGTGAGTGGGTTAGAGGAAAAGTGGACAGGGATCGGGAAAAAAAATCAGCTCTATCAAATCATCCTAACCCTTGATTTAGCAGCCTTAAAGCTTAGTTATCTTCTAACCATAATTTTTTTTTAGATTCAATCCAAAATGGTAAATGTTTAATATTGAGACTAAAAATTGGGCTTAGTGCTAGATCATGGGGGATGAGAGTATGAAGGGGCTTGCACAAATCAAATGTTGGCCCAAGTGGGTCCCACAAAGCTGGACTGCACATTCTATTGCTCGTACAATAATATATATACATATATATATTATATGGGTAGACCAAGGAAATTCTCCTTGGGGGGCTTTATATAAAATAGTAATGGGGAAATAGGCTAATGTAAAATAAAAGTAAATTAATTTTAAGAATTTGGAGGGGCTTCTTAAGATTTTTGATTTTTTTTTCAGGGTTGTGTGATTTTTTTCAGACCCTTGTACTTAGGGGTGTGCATGGATCGGTTCGGGTCGATTTTGGGTTAAAACCGCCAACCGAACCGACCATGTCGGTTTGTATATTATGTGAACCGAACCGAACCGAACCGACACAATGGATTTATCCGATCCGCAACCGACCCGACTAGTGTCCGCCATATCCACCACCCGATTCAACCCGATTTTTTCATGGATATCAACCACTTGATCCAATTATCTACCGACCCTACTAGTGTCCACCAAGCACCAAATACATAGTCGGTCCAGATACATAGTGTTGTTACCTACGCTCAAACACTTCTACATAAGCACTTTGACAAAACATGATCCCCTGTTTAGAGTGCAAAAAATATATTAATTGAAAACCACCAAATACTAATAAATAATTTTAGAGTTGGAATAATACAATATAATAAAGTAGCCATTACTCGTCATATTTACAAAGATGGAAGAAGACAATTAAAAGGAAATTGTTGATGCATTTTGAAGTTTTTAGGTGTCCAAAGACATCCCACATAATCTCTTGCAAATAAAGCACATATTCAGAAAAAATAAAAGGCAAACCATATGAAGCATTAACTTAGTAATAATATGATACCAATACCCAATTTGCTAGGTGTGTGAATGGATCGGTTCGGGTCGGTTTTGGGTTAAAACCGCCAACCGAACCGACCCAGTCGTGTTATCAATTTTTTTAACCGATCCGAACCGACCCTAATTGGATAATCGACCCGTTTGCCATGGTTTGGGTCGGGTCGGTCGGTTTTGTCGGGTCAAATGGATTTACGCACACCCCTACTTGTACTTGGTCTGCCCTGTAAATATATATATTGTTTTTTTGTGTCCATTGAAAATAATGACCGTGACCATAGATTTAGTAGGGATACTTGTAGTAGATTAGCTATAAAGTGTTAGAAAATGTGATTTACAATAATAAGCATTGAATATTTAGCTTTTATATTATATGTATAGTAAATATCTCCTCCATCTTATAATACAGTAAATGGAACATCTTAATGACAAAATATAAACTTGTTTGACCTTGAAGCAACATCTAATACTTTACTTCTTTCCGTTGACTACTGCTTGTTGAGACATGAGCTGCAAGGCATTCTTTCCAAGTCTGACTTAATTGTAGGTTGGTATGGGGCACTGTTGTTTTTTCGATAAATGGAGTTTAAACCAAGTTGAATGATGGCCAATGGGATACCCACAAGATTGGGTGACTGCAAGGGAAATGTCAAATACATTAGTTAGAACTAAAAATTAGACTGGTACACGATTTACTTTTTGGAATTTGTGTGTGTTACAAACTGCAAGCAAAATATCATGTCCCAACAGTCTATATGCCATCCACAACAAACTTGCTAGGAATGAGAAGAATGATAAGTAGAATGGCATGAATTCCACGCTTTTGGTCTGAATAACTCGTTTCTGAAATCATGAAACAGATATTAAAACAAATTAGTGTTGGAAGCTGTAATAATATTATTCATAATCTACAAGTAAATAAAAAAAAGTAAATTGGTTTATGGATAAATTTAATTAATTTGTCCATAAAAATAACCAATTAAGAATGCTGATTTAGAAGCTCTTGTTGTCTTAGTGGATAACTGATCACCACAGCAACGAGTGGTGCGAAGTGACAAAAGTGATGAGCCCCACACTTCCAACGAGCAACTTCTGATGGTGATGATCATGCACAACAAAAGCAGTGGCAAAGAACATCACAAATATAAGTAACACCATCAAAAAAGCTTGTTTCTACATGCATACAAACAAAATTGAGGATTTTATTGGAAAAATCCCACAATATAGCCATTCATCATGATGGGTCCTGGCCAAGTTGTCAGCACTAATACAGTACATTTTTTTTATTTTTATTTTTATTTTAGGGTAAGTGATGCTAGCGTCACTGTGTTCTGATGCCAGTGACGTTAGCGTCTTCGTTCGCCTAGCCATATAAGCCCCACCCGTCCCCATTTTGACCATTTGTAACTTCTCCTTCTTCTCTAGAGCGACGCCGCCGCTTCATCAACCTTCTTCCTTCTCTATAATTCATCAACCTTGATCTGATATCGCACATCCACGCGAAGGTATGTCCCATTAGCTACGTTTCTGCACATTATTTTTGAAAAATCCTGTGTGTCTGGAGTTCTTGATGCGTTGTGTATGGTATGAAACCTTAGAGATCTTGTTTCGCAGCATTATGTATGTTTAGAGTTTCCATTCTTTAGTTGTTTTTTTTTTTTTTTGTTCTTGTAAGCTATTTTGTTCATCTGGTTTCCTCATTTACTTGTTTTCACAGAGTTTGCACGCACGCACTCTATTTGTTCGATGAAATGTGACATTGGAGGTCTGTGCTTATTATCATTGCAAAAGACTTACTACCTTCTACCATTTTCTTTAGTGAATGAATACACACTTTAAATATTTTCATAGTGCAAAAAGGAAACAAAAATGAACTTGGAAACAATACTGAGATTTCACTTCACTTGGGCTATTTGATATGCAACTTGGGCTTTTTTTTTCTTTTCAAGATTGTCTTGTCGCAGTTGGTTTGATATGGATTTGGATTTGAATGAGATCATTTGTTTGGTTCAATTGTTGAACTGAATCTTGGCTTGTGTAGTGGGGTTTTGTGCTATTGATAAGTGACAGTTCGATAGAAGGGACAAGTTTGTAGGAAGAAATATGCCTACATTGTTATATTCTGAACATCAAGCATTAAATAAATGATATAGAAAAATGTACATGGGATAGGTTTCGATTTACAGCATATTCTTGTATCGAATGACTTTGTTTCCATAAGATCATTGTTTGTTTGAACCGCAACCTTGTTAAATAGTCTTCCTATTTTGTTACCGGCTTTTGGATTCTGAAAAGCAGAATTTTATTCTCTTCTCAACTCATACTTGTATATGCTTCATATTACATGGTATGAAACTGAACAGATGGTGAAAGACAAGTTGTCTGATGATGAGGGGCAGTTATTGTACGAGCAAGATGAACATGTTTCAAAGGCCACATTAAAAGGAATTGAACTAGGATCTTATAGATGCATCAATACCAACCCAGACAAAAAGATATGGGTCTTGACTGACAAGATGAAAGAGCATATGAGAGCTGTTGGCCTTCACCATCTGTCAGGGATAAACTATATGAGGATAGACCATGCTCTAATATATGGGTTGGTGGAAAGGTGGAGGCCTGAAATCAATACTTTTCACCTACCAACGGGGGAAGCAGCGATCACTTTGGAAGACGTTGCATACATTTGTGGTCTCCCTATTGATGGTGAACCGGTTACGGGAAGAACCTTAAATAATGCATTTGTCCCGGAAGTCTGAAAAGAATTGTTTGGCCTTGCCCCACGGCTGATAAAAGACATCATTAGTTTTACTGGTTCAAGTGGTTGGAGGATAATTTCAAGCCCTCCAAGAAAAGGAATGAAGTATGCAAGAATAGAGCATACCTATTTTTCCTAGTGTCTGGTTAGATATTTGCAAATTCCTCTGGTGCAAGGGGGCCAGCTTAGCATCTAGAACTCTTTAGGGAGTTCAAGCCATATGCATGGGGTCCAGCGTGCCTTGCAAGCTTGTACAAGATGCTTGCAAGGGTTACAGGTTGTTTAGAGATGGAGAGGATAGTGATGAGGAAGGGGAGGTAGAGGAGAAAAAAGAAAGCGGAAAGATTACGGTGCTCATGACTCTAATAGGCCTGCTTCAGCAGCTACAGGTGATTAAATTTTAACCAGAAATTCACATTTTTTTTTTGTTATTAGTAATCACAAGTTTACATTTTGCGTTAACTGTCTGTGTTGTTTCATACTTGTAGATTTGGGCCTACTCAAGGATATCAATTGTTTTTTGTGGGAATGCGGATGTTTTAATTTCTACTTTGTTTTTTGTGGGAATGCGGATGTTTTAATGTGTGAATATGAATGAAATGTACTATGTATTTGTCTCAATTTCTCTACCAATGTAAGCATGTATGGGTCAAAGTTTGAATGTGAATGTTATATCAGTTTTGACTGATATCAATGATGCTAGCATCACTTAATTTGGCTTTTGTATGGGTTTATGGCTGATACCACTGACACTAGCGTCACTGAAATCAGCTTGTCTCCATATTTTGCCTGACGCCGGTGACGCTAGCGTCATTGAAATTAGCTTCTGTCTGGGCATTTTGCCAGACGCCAGTGACGCTAGCGTCACTGAAATTAGCTTCCGTCTGGGCATTTTAGCTTGACGCCACTGACGTTAGCGTTACTTAATTTCACTGACGTCCAAATTAATTTGGCAGACTCCAACAACATAAAGTTGGTCACATCGATTGCTCACTGTCAGGAGTTTATAAAAACTAAACTCATTTACCTAACTTTCAAGTCGCACACTTTTGCAACTCAGTCGAGTCAAATGTGTTAAAACTGGGCAGAATTTCTATCTATTGTCATACCAAGTCCGAATTTAGTCTTTCTAACCGGTTAATAATCTTGTGATTTCAGCAACAAAAACCTATTCTAATGCAATTTCTAAATATGATACATGCACAAAAACACTTTCCAACCATAGATTATGCCGGGTAACAAAAATAGTAAGTTTCTACTAAGCATGGAAACATGTGAGTTGGGGTTTCTAAATCAAGAATTTGAAAATAAAAAGTGATCAGAGTATTAACTTAAAATAAAAACAAAAAGGGTGGAAAAAATAAAAAGCAGAAAAGATGTATTAAAGATCTAGAAACTAAACGATCATACAAGTATTGAAAATGCGATAATGAAATCCTCTCTTCTCAGAGTAGGAAAAACAAATGCAAGTGATTACCTGATGTCTCTCAACTTTTAATCTATTTATTTTATTTTCAAAAACCTAGATCTAATCATGTGAAATACTGTCTCCAATCAAAACACATAAAAGAACTAGAAAAAGAAAATTAAACCACTTACATATAGAACACGTACGCATAATCAATCCAAGTAGTGTCTTTATTCCTTGATCTTTGAGTACAAGAAATTAATATTCTTCTCTCATTTTCATTCTCTCAACATGGCCTCTCAACCTATGCCTAAAAGAGTTAAAAGAAAGAAGAAGAAGAAAGGGACTTAGAGAGAGAAAGGAGTGATGTGAAATGGAATGGAGAGAGAGAGAGCCTCCAAAATTGCTAGCAAAAGTCTTGGACGTCCAGCCCCCCCTTGGCTGGTTCCCTTTTATGCTTTTTGCAATGTCTTGATTAGCTAAGAATTCTCCTTGGTATTAAGGCTTTTGTTTCCTTTTGTGTAAAAATTCTTGCTTAGCCTCAAAGCTGATTTCTTTGTTGGAAAATCTCTTCCAAATTGAGTGTCTTGATATGCTACTCTTTTCCTTGTGAGTCTCCTTTAGAATATCCAAATGTGATCATGATATGAGTTTCCCAAAAAAATCAGATTTTACACAAATTAATAGATCCTATATGGGTTTGACGTCCAAGGGAAATGAGCCCATCATGGACGTGTAACATTCTCTTTAATGAAGCCCACATGGCTGGTTGGTGAATGGTGGACCCCACATGGGATTCCAATGGCATATAGCACCAGGTCTTGGACGTCCCAATCATATTAGGATTTTCTTGGCTACTTTCTTTTCTTCCTTTGCTTTCCTTTGCTTGCTTCTTGAGATTTTGACTTTTCATTTTACTTCTCTCTCAAATTCCATAAATGTGCGGGCCTCACTTTTTTCATTTATCCTACAAATTGAAAGTGACAATTTTAACATTAGTCATATGTAAGAAAATAAATATGAATTATGCATGGGGCCCTACATGGGTAATGATGTACCCAAATGACAAACTTTCCAAAAATAGTACATGGTGCCCAAAATAGCAAGTATGCATTGATGAAGCCAAAAACTAATTCTGGGGTGATGAATGAGATGAAAAATCATAATTTCACGAAAGTCATGCAATTCAATGAATTTTGACCAATTCGGACCATTTTTTCCCAAAAATATCCCCAAATACATGTAATCACGAAATCAAGTGCAATCTATGCAATTAAACCTAATTAAGTCCACAAATGCTCATGAAATGATGACGTAATGACCTAATTTTGTGGACTTATCACTGATCGGAGACGATGGTCAAATTTGTAGGTTCTCCTAATGATACTGATAGATTGGCGATGAACCACTCTCAGCTGTCACGCATTTATGCCTCCGCAAACGCAAAAGGCTATATGGAACAGCTTGTGGTTTGCATTGATGGTCACGGACACCATTAAAACTTCTGGGGTACTTGCCACGGAGATGTATTCCATCGACCGCAATCATTGGCCTAAGCGATGATATGAATGACCGAATGCAAAGACCAAAAGCCCAAAAAAATCTCTTGGACATGTCGGCGTCTATTGCATCAATATTAGTGACAGTACCCGGGTTCATCATTTTCAACTCCTCACAATACAGAGGGAGGAGCTCAAAAGATTCTTCATACGAGCCTCTAACAATGCGCAGTGCAATGTCCTTTGCCATATGTGCCTTCCTATAAGAAATTGTGATACCGAACTCTATTTGATAGTCATTCATTATTTCCTTTGGCTTAATGTTGTGATTTAACAGTACTTTCTCCAAAATATACTCCGCAATCAGTTCTGATGATATCTGGCGATGTGCAGTGCCCATCATTGGCTTCAAGCATTTATGGATTGGGTTATAGGTCCGCACCTTGAAGCGGGGTCCACTATCAATCATAGATGCGCAAATGCGCCATGTGCAGTCACATTCCTTGCAACGTGCAGTGACTTTGAACTACTGTGTCTTTAAGTGCTGCACAGTGAAGTTGTTGTTATATTAAAAATTTCGCTAAAGTCAAATCATCACGATTCGAAAATTCGTGCCATAGCCACATCTCCCGAGATGAATGGTGTTCCAACTCTGTATCAAATTCGTCTGGGACCATGTCATCTTCGAATATAACTTTCCGCTTATGGTAGCTATGTTCTCCGACATTCAACATCGGAGGTCTTTTGCCTCTTACAGTTGAACAGCCTGCAAGATTGGTTCCCTTGTTTTTCAGATTCAATAGTGACAACTCTTGTCATCAGGCATGTTCACTTTCTCAACACCGTCAATAAAAATGCAATAACTTTCTTTCGCCAATTCATCGCTTACCAATGTTCTGGCTTGCTGAGAAATGAATGTCATTGTCTTCGCATAGATTGACAGTAGGAATTTCATGACTTTAACGAAAGGTACTTTGCACTTCACATTATGATTGCTCCTCCGAACAATCAGTTTGTTTGCTTCGTAAAGAACGCATGTCCATCTCAAATGACCTTCAAGAACAACACATGGAAAGAATTACATCAAACCTTAAAAATAACTTATGCACCTTCTCTGTTCTCCGATGTGTTTAGCAGAACCAATCAGTCTTCTATTGATGTATAGTAATATCTCATTTGCATTGCCACTTGCAAGTGTCAACATGCACTTGATGTCGCTATCATCCTCTATGGCAGCCAATAGAAACACGTGACCATTGTGATGGAGATAATGTATGCTTAGGTTCTTGCAAGTTTCTTCTCAATGTGTAGTTTCAAGAGCTATGTTCATCAATTCGGGAAATGTTATGTCGCTTTGAATGAACCTCATCTTCTGATTTCCGCCTTCGTATACCGGGTGAATCACGTCATTTTTAAATTTCCCGTCGTAGTGGAAAATTGCAATCAACTCATTACCCGACATCCTAATTCAAAACAAAAATAATTATTTAGGCATAATTATTGTACCAACATATACTTCCAATGCCAACAACACCTCATTAACTAAAGAAGTGTGTGATTGCAAGGGGCCAAAGACATAACACAGTGGAAGACGATCTACGCACAGAAAATTCAAACAAAACTAGAGGAAAGGGCCAAAGATGTTAATCTATGGCCTAAAACGCCCAACACTCAAAATTTTAAAAAGTGCATAGGGTTACAAACAATATAAAAAACATATGCAAGAATACAGTACAAGCACTAAGTTTCACACTTCAAAATAAACAATACAAATGTCTGTGAGCTTCTCTAACTTCTTTTATACCAAAGTAAAAGGAAAAGCATCACAAATGAGACATTATATTCATTTTTTTCATGTTACCCAAAAAAAGTAAACATAAATGCGCATACCTCTTAAATGAAGATCAACAACCACCAAAATGAAATCAAAATAACAGATGAAGTGAGAATACAAGCCCATATAAACTATCTGCCAGCAGTTGGAGCCACAAGAAAGTTTTTTTGAGAAAACATTGGGTAGAAAAGGAATGGAAAATAGGGGACGACACGACTATATATATGGTGCGCATGGCAATGATAGCGTCACTCAAAATTATTTTGATTGACGCTACCGTCAGTAAAAATAAAAAATAAAAAAAATGTGGCGGGAAGACTGCATTAGTGCTGACAATTTGGCCAGGACCCATCAGTAAAATCCTCAACAAAATTAGTCTTGCATGTTCACATCCATAAAGTTTACATGATATGTGGCCTCACAAGAGTAGTGAGTAGTGCATATATAAGAAATTCAGAATATTATAGAAGATCATGTAAAGTACAAGTAGAAGAATATATGAAGTAAAAGGGCTTGCTTATTCCAAACTGAAGAAAACGATATATAGATGATGATGAAAGATATCTCCAGAAGAATTCCTAAACCCATTAATGGTGACCACAAGGAAATTTTCCCATTTCACACTCACTATAGGCATACCATACTAGGTATAGAGAAGGTAGTTCGATAGAGCAATGATGTATGGGATGCAAGAAAACTCCTAAGTTGCTTTTTTTTTTATAACCCTGATGAATGTAAATCTGAAGACGCAAACGAATTGAAAATGGTGAAAAAGCAAATCTCAGAAAAATCATTACTGCCAAGCAACTTAAGAGTGTTGAATTACATGGGTGCAGCATTAAAGTAGCAATGAAGCGACATTCCTTGTGAAACATGCACCAAATGAATCATTAGAACACCTTCTTAGTTTTTATGCATCTTCTCATCTTCACGAGAGGAGATTTTAGAAGTTACCTGTTACTCCAATAGCCATGTGTAGTCTGTCACCCATGTTTCTCTTATTGAGATATCAGTTCCAAGAATTAGCACAGTGAGAGAGGAATGACAATAATTAGCACAATGAGAGAGAAAGGACACTACTCTATAAGACAGGTTCTCAATATTAAATGGCTATAAATAATGTTGGGGTTGGTCACTTTTTAATAAATAATGTTGAGGTTGGTCCACTTTTTACAGGTTCTCAATATGAAGCTATAAATAATGTTGAGGTTGGGTCCACTTTTTAACCTGTAGTTTTTCTAAAACTAAAGCTTGATCAGTCATATAATCAGAAGGAGAATAAGATAGATGGAACATGCACAAGTATTATTTTTTTTTAGTTTTATTTCTTTCCAAAAAGTGGGAGTTGCTGCTAATTCTACCCACTTGGAAAATACGTTGTACAGGGACCTCATGTCACAACCCGGGCCTGAGATCTGATTACTTCGGACAAACCATGAGTCGCGATCCCATACTTACTCCCGTAACTCCGAATTAACTTTGTTAATATGAAATCCACAAAGGATATCAATCACATAAACCTTTCAAATGTATAAGATTTGCGAATACATATTCATTGACGAAATATTTAATTACACAGCTCAAATACACATCTACTATTCTAATCAAGTCAAGCCACTGCATATTCAAATACAATGCAGGGGACATCTATTACATCTCAAAATGAATTGGTTAAGTTTTCTCAAAATACTTCCAAAACGTTTATAACTCCTTTGGCACTCCGGTTTAAGTCCATTCGATTAAACCTCCTGGAGATATCGATGGGTCTCCTCCGCTGGCGGCGCGGCCTCTGCAAGAACGGCACGGGCAACTGGGCCTGTGATGTCATCAATAACACAATGAACACGACGGTTCAACAATGTATATACAATTCTATGATATTACATGTTATCACATAGAATGAATCTATCAATTTAACAATTAATAGTTCTAGACAATTCCATATCAATAGCAGTGTTTCATACTATAGAATCAAGTAATAACAATTACTTTATGATAGCTATAGTGGCATTCATTCATTTCAGTCAGAGCTTCCAACGGAAGCAACGTTGTATTTGTAAACACAAATACTAGTCATTCATTATCAGTTCTTTTGGTTAGTCACTCTGTATTATTCAATGAGTACTCTTTTTATTACATGGCTTATCAATGACTTATCAAATGGGTGGGGATTATCAGTGTCTTGATCAGAGGTCATTGGCATCACCACGGAGCTCCGGAACACTCAATACATCTACTGCAGTAGGATTATTCATTACATTTTACATTTAGTAACTGTTCATTAATTCCATTAATTCAGTGTGCATTATGTCGTGTAGCTCAATAATGAGTTCGGGAATCAAATTAATTCTTATTCAGACTTCTAAACCAACCAATTGAGTGAAACGTTCGTTATCCAATGCACGTGTTATTCTTGATTAACATCACGTTATATATTTAATTTGTGCATTAGGATAACCTTAGCTAATAATAGCTTATGATCTAAGACTTGATAGTGGTGAAGCCATTCGAAGCAAATGAATTGTCCAAGAGAATAAAGAACGAATGGAACTGATCGAAGACAGAATATGATTTCTCTTACATTTTTTTATTCGGATCAAAAGAGAAATGATTGATAATATAATTCACTTGTCAACTAATCTAATTGGAATAGGATTAATATAGGATTAACAGATGAGGTGAACCATAGCGTCTGCATGGTTTCATATAATCCATATTATTATATATGTATAGGGAAATTTCCCCACCTAAGCAGATGGCATAGTCCTGCGGTCGAGCTCATAGGCCCCTTTTAGATGTCTGCTTATTGACGCGAGTGAGTGGGTTAGAGGAAAAGTGGACAGGGATCGGGAAAAAAATCAGCTCTATCAAATCATCCTAACCCTTGATTTAGCAGCCTTAAAGCTTAGTTATCTTCTAACCATAATTTTTTTTAGATTCAATCCAAAATGGTAAATGTTTAATATTGAGACTAAAAATTGGGCTTAGTGCTAGATCATGGGGGATGAGAGTATGAAGGGGCTTGCACAAATCAAATGTTGGCCCAAGTGGGTCCCACAAAGCTGGACTGCACATTCTATTGCTCGTACAATATATATACATATAATTTATATGGGCAGACCAAGGAAATTCTCCTTGGGGGGCTTTATATAAAATAGTAATGGGGAAATAGGCTAATGTAAATAAAAGTAAATTAATTTTAAGAATTTGGAGGGGCTTCTTAAGATTTTTGATTTTTTTTCAGGGTTGTGTGATTTTTTTCAGACCCTTGTACTTAGGGGTGTGCATGGATCGGTTCGGGTCGATTTTGGGTTAAAACCGCCAACCGAACCGACCATGTCGGTTTGTATATTATGTGAACCGAACCGAACCGAACCGACACAATGGATTTATCCGATCCGCAACCGACCCGACTAGTGTCCGCCATATCCACCACCCGATTCAACCCGATTTTTTCATGGATATCAACCACTTGATCCAATTATCTACCGACCCTACTAGTGTCCACCAAGCACCAAATACATAGTCGGTCCAGATACAGTGTTGTTACCTACGCTCAAACACTTCTACATAAGCACTTTGACAAAACATGATCCCCTGTTTAGAGTGCAAAAAATATATTAATTGAAAACCACCAAATACTAATAAATAATTTTAGAGTTGGAATAATACAATAATAAAGTAGCCATTACTCGTCACATTTACAAAGATGGAAGAAGACAATTAAAAGGAAATTTTGTTGTGGCATTTTGAAGTTTTTAGGTGTCCAAAGACATCCCACATAATCTCTTGCAAATAAAGCACATATTCAGAAAAATAAAAGGCAAACCATATGAAGCATTAACTTAAGCAATAATATGATACCAATACCCAATTTGCTAGGTGTGTGCATGGATCGGTTCGGGTCGGTTTTGGGTTAAAACCGCCAACCGAACCGACCCAGTCGTGTTATCAATTTTTTTAACCGATCCGAACCGACCCTAATTGGATAATCGACCCGTTTGCCATGGTTCGGGTCGGGTCGGTCGGTTTTGTCGGGTCAAATGGATTTACGCACACCTACTTGTACTTGGTCTGCCCTGTAATATATATTTTTTTTGTGTCCATTGAAAATAATGACCGTGACCATAGATTTAGTAGGGATACTTGTAGTAGATTAGCTATAAAGTGTTAGAAAATGTGATTTACAAATAATAAGTATTGAATATTTAGCTTTTATATTATAGTATAGTAAATATCTCCTCCATCTTATAATACAGTAAATGGAACATCTTAATGACAAAATATAAACTTGTTGACATTGAAGCAACATCTAATACATTTACTTCTTCGTTGACTACTGCTTGTTGAGACATGAGCTGCAAGGCATTCTTTCCAAGTCTGACTTAATTGTAGGTTGGTATGGGGCACTGTTGTTTTTTCGATAAATGGAGTTTAACCAAGTTGAATGATGGCCAATGGGATACCCACAAGATTGGGTGACTGCAAGGGAAATGTCAAATACATTAGTTAGAACTAAAAATTAGACTGGTACACGATTTACTTTTTGGAATTTGTGTGTGTTACAAACTGCAAGCAAAATATCATGTCCCAACAGTCTATATGCCATCCACAACAAACTTGCTAGGAATGAGAAGAATGATAAGTAGAATGGCATGAATTCCACGCTTTTGGTCTGAATAACTCGTTTCTGAAATCATGAAACAGATATTAAACAAATTAGTGTTGGAAGCTGTAATAATATTATTCATAATCTACAAGTAAATAAAAAAAAGTAAATTGGTTTATGGATAAATTTAATTAATTTGTCCATAAAAATAACCAATTAAGAATGCTGATTTAGAAGCTCTTGTTGTCTTAGTGGATAACTGATCACCACAGCAATGAGTGGTGCGAAGTGTCCGCCATATCCACCACCCGATTCAACCCGATTTTTTCATGGATATCAACCACTTGATCCAATTATCTACCGACCCTACCAGTGTCCACCAAGCACCAAATACATAGTCGGTCCAGATACATAGTGTTGTTACCTACGCTCAAACACTTCTACATAAGCACTTTGACAAAACATGATCCCCTGTTTAGAGTGCAAAAAATATATTAATTGAAAACCACCAAATACTAATAAATAATTTTAGAGTTGGAATAATACAATATAATAAAGTAGCCATTACTCGTCACATTTACAAAGATGGAAGAAGACAATTAAAAGGAAATTGTTGATGCATTGCATTGAAGTTTTTAGGTGTCCAAAGACATCCCACATAATCTCTTGCAAATAAAGCACATATTCAAAATAAAAGGCAAACCATATGAAGCATTAACTTAAGCAATAATATGATACCAATACCCAATTTGCTAGGTGTGTGCATGGATCGGTTCGGGTCGGTTTTGGGTTAAAACCGCCAACCGAACCGACCCAGTCGTGTTATCAATTTTTTTAACCGATCCGAACCGACCCTAATTGGATAATCGACCCGTTTGCCATGGTTCGGGTCGGGTCAGTCGGTTTTGTCGGGTCAAATGGATTTACGCACACCCCTACTTGTACTTGGTCTGCCCTGTAAATATATATTGTTTTTTTTGTGTCCATTGAAAATAATGACCGTGACCATAGATTTAGTAGGGATACTTGTAGTAGATTAGCTATAAAGTGTTAGAAAATGTGATTTACAATAATAAGTATTGAATATTAGCTTTTATATTATATGTATAGTAAATATCTCCTCCATCTTATAATACAGTAATGGAACATCTTAATGACAAAATATAAACTTGTTTGACCTTGAAGCAACATCTAATACTTTACTTCTTTCCGTTGACTACTGCTTGTTGAGACATGAGCTGCAAGGCATTCTTCCAAGTCTGACTTAATTGTAGGTTGGTATGGGGCACTGTTGTTTTTTCGATAAATGGAGTTTAACCAAGTTGAATGATGGCCAATGGGATACCCACAGATTGGGTGACTGCAAGGGAAATGTCAAATACATTAGTTAGAACTAAAAATTAGACTGGTACACGATTTACTTTTTGGAATTTGTGTGTGTTACAAACTGCAAGCAAAATATCATGTCCCAACAGTCTATATGCCATCCACAACAAACTTGCTAGGAATGAGAAGAATGATAAGTAGAATGGCATGAATTCCACGCTTTTGGTCTGAATAACTCGTTCTGAAATCATGAAACAGATATTAAAACAATTAGTGTTGGAAGCTGTAATACTATTATCATAATCTACAAGTAAATAAAAAAAAGTAAATTGGTTTATGGATAAATTTAATTAATTTGTCCATAAAAATAACCAATTAAGAATGCTGATTTAGAAGCTCTTGTTGTCTTAGTGGATAACTGATCACCACAGCAAACGAGTGGTGCGAAGTGACAAAAGTGATGAGCCCCACACTTCCAACGAGCAACTTCTGATGGTGATGATCATGCACAACAAAAGCAGTGGCAAAGAACATCACAAATATAAGTAAACCATCAAAAAAGCTTGTTTCTACATGCATACAAACAAAATTGAGGATTTTATTGGAAAAATCCCACAATATAGCCATTCATCATGATGGGTCCTGGCCAAGTTGTCAGCACTAATACAGTACATTTTTTTTTTATTATTTAGGGTAAGTGATGCTAGCGTCACTGTGTTCTGATGCCAGTGACGTTAGCGTCTTCGTTCGCCTAGCCATATAAGCCCCACCCGTCCCCATTTGACATTTGTACTCCTTCTTCTCTAGAGCGACGGCCGCTTCATCAACCTTCTTCCTTCTCATAATTCATCAACCTTGATCTGATATTGCACATCCACGCGAAGGTATGTCCCATTAGCTACGTTTCTGCACATTATTTTTGAAAATCCTGTGTGTCGGAGTTCTTGATGCGTTGTGTATGGTATGAAACCTT